>JBAMBK010002572.1:0-613319 GCA_037043435.1 Drosophila suboccidentalis | reverse complement strand
ACATCTTGCATGGACGCCACTGTAACTATTCTTTTTCCTGATTTCCTTGCGCTCAAATCAACATGATAAACTCGCTCAGTGCAGAGACTCACACACACACACTCGCACATACATAAATACAGGCACACGTATTGTAACAGTTTTTCCGCTTTTACTGCCAACACCCACACACACACATTAGCCCAGGCTGGGGCCATTATTGAGGGTGTTGCTGAGGATGCTCGCCATGTTGCCCAACAAACACAAATTCCAGCACAAAGCGAAAGATAACAGCTTTGACACACTCACACACAGTCTCACACGCCTCATTCGCATACGCACACACACACACTGAAATACACAGCTTCCTGACTGGCCGCAGCCGAGAGTCAGTCTTAGAGAGAGAGAGAGGGTCAGCGAGAGAAAAATGATGTTGGAGAGAGCGCTCGTGTGAGAGCATTCGGTTTTTGGGCTGTGCTGCTCTCGCGCCAAAGGTACCGTTAAGGTATGTGCTTGAAGCTTTTCAGCTTCAGTCCCGGACGAGATTTAGCAACGTGCGCTTGGCCTCTTCATCAGCTCTCCAGCTGCCAACGAACGAACGCGTGCAGCGCGCAACGTGGAAAGCAACTGAATAGAAAAAAAAAAACGATTTTAAATGATTTGCAATTAAATACACGCTATTACAAATAATTATTGTTATTGTTAATAAAATAGAACAGTTTAGCTGAGCTTGCAGTGTTATTGTGTAAATTTCAACATAATAGTAATTGGTCTAAAATTCGCACAGAATATAAGAAAATCGCGATTTATACTTGTATCTATAACACAAAAGCATAAATTTGATTACAATGCTAAGCGCAGGCCGAATGTAAAAACTTTGGGGCCGCTGCCCCACACAAACGCGAAGCGCGTCAAAGCATTGACGGCGGCGTCGACGCGACGTCAACGTTGGCGTTGACGCAGCAGCAGCCCGCATTGTGTATAATACAATTTGCGAAAAAAGGCGGAATGAATTGAAGCCAAAGCAGCGACGCTGACGCCGACGCTGAGCCAGTAAAGATGTGCGCGCACAATACAAAAAATCACAAAGCATACTTTTGGGAGCGGCAAATGGCCAAAATCAACAACAACAGCAGCAGCAGCAGCAGCACCATCAGCATCAGAACCAGCAGCATCAGCGACAGCAGCAGCAGCGACAGCAGCAGCAGCCAGCTTAAGCAACAACAATGTCAACGCTACAACTGATGCTGAGCGTGCAGAAATAAGCTACACAGTGGTGGGAGTAACACAACCCCCCAGTTACGAAGACACGCAAAACGACACAGAACGAGAGAGCGAGCGAGTGTGAGAGAGAGAGAGTAAAAGAGAGCTTGCGCCGTAACGTAATCCTATGTAAGTGCGGAGAGAGAGAGAGAGATTTGTGTGCGTATGCGTATGTGTGTGTGTGTGAGTGCGTAGCAACGCCGTTTTCTGTTGTTGTCGTTTCTGTGTTTCCAGTGCTCTCGTTTTGATTAGACTTGCGAATAGGTCGTCGGATCGGGTCGGTGGGGCGCGGCAACTGTTTGCAATATGCTTAGCGTTGGCCTGTCTCGGCCATAAGGTGTAACCACCAGCAGCAGCAGCACCCATCACAAGCACCCAGCAGCATCAGCACCAGCAGGCAGCAATTCAATTTCCGCAAACAAGTAAAGGCCAACGCCGAGAGCCAGCAATTAAACTCGCGCAAAAGAAATTAACATAAAAGCTAAGCAGCAGCAGCGGCGCACAAAAGTAGGCAGCTAGTTTTTTTATTATGCTATTCCCCAAAAGCTCAAGATCCCAGTGATTGTCTATGTGTGTGTGTGTGTTTGTGTGTTATAGTCTAACTGAGCTGACTGCTCCCGCATTAAGCGCCCAAAAATTGTACATAAAAACTTGAATAAAACTAAGGCAGCTGCTGATGAGCTGATCAGACTTCTATATACGTATCTATACACACACTAACGCACACACGTACTGTTGTGCATGTGTGAGTGTGTTTGTGGTAGTCATAAAAATAGCGTAATAAATTGGCAAATGAAAATCCGCGCGTAGCCGCAGGTTGCTCATGTACTCGATGTGTGTGTGTGTGTGTTAGTCTGTGTGTGTGTGTGTGTATGTGTGTGCTTGTGTGTTGTCGCTTTTTATAATAAATCCATAAATCCTTTTTTTTACGGGCGCGGCAGGCAATTCGATTATTTGCCAAGAATCGACGGCTAACAAATTTGAATGTTACGCTAAGCCGACAGTTGGCCAAGATTGCCGCTGTTGGCCTGGCCATGCCCAACATAAGCTGACGTGGCCAAAGGTTTGGCACTTGCCAGCTATTCAGTATTAGCACAAATACACCCACATTCACACATACACACACACACACACAATCGCATAACAGCAGCAGCTACTTGAATTTGCTTTTGGTTTTTGGCCATTTTTTTGCTGTTGTTGTTGTTGGTGTGTGCTTCTGTTTTTGTTGTTAGGGCCCAATTTATGGCTGACTGTTTGTTTGTTTTGTATGTCGAATTTCTGCTTTTCCCTTTCCGAACATTGATTTATGCGTATGTTTGTGCCAGACAGCAATTGAGATAAATATTCGGATTTTGATTGATTTATTAACTGGCGTGCGCGTTTGCGTTTAATTGGCCGCCGATTTAATGTGATCCCCGCAATCCGATGACTTGCCCACGTTTCGCCGGTTTGAATTTCACATTTATTTTCATATTATTTGACAGGCATTTAAATGGTGAAAAGTTAAGCACTTGTCTAATTTGTATAGCTCCTACAAGAATGTCTCCTCGATGTAATATGCACTTGTTACATATTATTAAAATTGCTGCCCCATTGCATACTTTCTAAATACTTTCTCTGTCACAAATTTTTCCGAGCATGTCTGACATTAGCTTTAGGTACACGCATTATAAAAAAGTTTAGCTCATACTCCGCCCGCATCGCAGAAATACTTTTGTCGAGAAAAGTTTCCTTCATTTTCCACATACTTTTTCACATGAAAATTTTTGTTAAAAATTAAAATGTATTCAGCTCGAAATCGAATGATGTGAGAAGAGTTTTGTCCTTTTTAGTGAATTCTTTTTACTCGTGTTCTCTTCTGTTGTTCTTCGGTCTTAGAAATGTATATTCTGTGCACTGAATCCTATCGGTGCCATCTTGTTTAACAATCTAACTAGTAGCTAGTCCTTGCATCTAATTCTATTAATGGTTGCCTTTGAAATCTTTTGAAAATATTGGTTAATACATAAATTCTTGTAAGAAAATGAAAGTAGTTTTTTTAAGCCAAAAGAAGGTTGCTCCCAATGACTTTGTTATTGACATAAGTATAAAAACTTTTTATATTTTATTTATTTCTGCAATTTTTCTGATTTCATAGAAATAATAATTAAATGATTTATAAATAAATAATTAGCTATGAAACCGGCCTACAACTATAACATGATATTAATAGTTATTATCTTTTGTCAATGAAATGGAATTAAAATTGCTAAGAATAGTGACATTTGTTTAATTCAGCTAAAATCTTTTCACTCTTACTTAATTCATTTATGCATTTATTGTGCACACAAATAAATCTGTTCTGCCCAGAGCTTAAAATCCCATAATTCAATTATAAACTTGTGTGTTTTTCCATTCAACCATTTTCCATCTATATTCTATGTTTTTTTTTTGTTCTCTTTCATTTATCATTTTTGCAAGTTGCGTAAAACCTTTTGACACATTTGTGTCGTGATTTGTGCTGCGGAAAAGCGTAACGCACGGACAATGAATGTGAGCAGAGAGATATTTCATTGAAACATTCGAACAATGCTGTCAATGCTGGGAATAATGGAGCACAACATCCAATGGACCCAATGTGGATCAATCATGGCACATATCATGTCATATTCATCAGTGTGGCAGTTGAAAGGCAGCTCTGCATTCCGTACTACGTGGCGTATGCGTAACGTTGTTCGAAAAACTTTCCAAATCAAAACACAATACACAGTCAACACACAAGAACACATACTATATAAATAGTCTTTATAGATATACATATATGTATGAATGTATGTAGCCAATGACAACATCAATAGTTTTGAAAAGTGTCAGAGGAAGCCGCCTTGAACATTTCCGTGCCAAAGTGTCCTGGGGGCGTGTTGAGAAGCCGAAGCTGCCAAGTTTTTTCTCCACTGACTGTTGCATGTTAGTCCATTGTTGGCACAATACCAACAACAGTAACAACAACAGCAACAACAACAGATTGCTAAGCGTGGGCGTGGCATGTTTATCTGTGACTGTGCGACTGCCAAGGAAACGCATTCAAGCAGTTTTTCATTTACATTTTCATTAAAACAAATCAGACAGAAAATGTCATTTGCAAAAAAGGACAAAGCGATGCGGCCGCTGGCGACTTTCAATGTGTTTCTCCCACTCTCTGTGTATGTTTGTGTGTGTGTGTGTGTGTGTGTGTTTGATGTGGAATGGGTCTCTCTGTTTGGTAGATGTATCAAAGGCCTGCGACAGCTCATAACTCTCAGCTTTTATTTTGTCGCTTGCAGGGCCACTGCAAAAATGCGCACAAGGAAGGCGCCAATGCTGCGTGGGTGCAACAAGGATAAGCATCAACATCAGCAGCAGCAACAGCAACAACAGAAAAAGCAGCAGCAGCAGCAATAGAACAAGCCTGCCATTTAGAAGTCACAACTGAAACTCAACAAGAGAATAGAAGACACAATAACCAAAGAAGAAAAAGCAAATCAAATAAATATCAATCATACGCCATGGAGCCAGTTATGAGCTTGGCATTAGCCGCCCATGGGCCGCCCAGCATACTGGAGCCGTTGTTTAAAACCGTCACTACGAGCACAACCACAACAACCACCACAACGGCTGCAACAACGAGCAGCAGCAGCAGCAATCCCACAATTAGCCCACAATTAACCACCAGCAGCACACTGCTAACGGCAATACTTGAGAATTTAACATCGACGGCAGCGAGTGGATTTTATGATCCGTATGGGAATCAAACGAACAGCACATTGGGCTTTGAGACGAAGGGACCGAGATATTCACTCGTCTCGATGGTGGTCATGGGCTTCGTAGCGGCGGTTCTGAGCACGTTAACAGTTGCTGGCAATGTCATGGTGATGATCTCGTTCAAGATTGATAAACAACTGCAAACGATTAGCAATTATTTTCTGTTCTCGCTGGCAATTGCGGATTTTGCAATTGGTGCGATTTCGATGCCGCTATTTGCAGTTACCACAATATTGGGCTATTGGCCATTGGGTCCGCATGTCTGCGACACTTGGCTGGCCCTCGACTATCTGGCCTCGAATGCCTCGGTGCTGAATCTGTTGATAATCAGCTTCGATCGATATTTTAGTGTCACACGGCCGCTCACCTATCGCGCCAAGCGCACGACCAACAGGGCGGCCGTGATGATTGGCGCCGCCTGGGGCATCAGCTTGTTGCTCTGGCCACCTTGGATCTACAGCTGGCCCTACATCGAGGGCAAGCGCACGGTGCCAAAGGACGAGTGCTACATACAGTTCATTGAGACAAATCATTATATTACATTCGGCACGGCAATCGCTGCGTTCTATTTCCCCGTGACGATCATGTGCTTTCTCTACTTTCGCATTTGGCGGGAGACTAAGAAACGGCAAAAGGACTTGCCCAATTTGCAGGCGGGCAAAAAGGATTCAAGCAAACGCTCCAACAGCAGGTGAGTTGGCAGCTAATCAAAAAAGTGTAGCATACTTTTAAGCGCATATGAAATGAACAAATTAAAATCGCATTTGATAAGTACACAATCGATAGGAAGTTGAACTGTGTTGGTGCACAGGATCACAAAGAAATCTTCTTGTTCAATACACATTTTTTTATTTTAATTATTGGATATAATTGTTAATTTATAATTGTTGATCTTATAGTACATGAGGCATAGCAAGCAATTCAATAATTTCGTTTACTATAGTTATGATATTTTAAAATATATTACAATTTTATATTTTCGGTTCAGTATCTATTTAAAGTCGACAAACTAAATTTAAGATATAACAAAGAAAATGTTTAAATTATTGTAATTTCTATAACTTTGAGCCTTGAACTTAAAAAATAAGAAAGTCTGGGAGCATTAGGAAAACAACAAGTTATTTAAATGAATAAATTATCATATTATTTTTGTTGCTGATTCACTGCTGAATTTCAGTTTGTATTGGTTATTGAGTTATAAAGCGCATATAAAATGAACGAATTAAAATCGCTTTTGATAAGTACATAATCGAAAGGAAGTTGAAAGTAAAAAACAATAAATTAATTGAATGAATAAATTATCTTTATATTTTTGTTGTCGATTAACTGCTGAAATTCATTTTGTATTTATAATTATGTTCATATAAAAAGCTGTTGTCTTTAATTTAAAATTAAATTAATAATCATATTGATTTGCTGCTGTTGTTTTAGTGAAGAAAATACTGTGGTCAATCACACAGCTGGAGGTTTGCTGGCCTTTGCCCAACTGGGGGGCAATGATCATGATACCTGGCGTCGACCCCGATCCGAGAGTTCAGCGGATGCGGAAAGCGTTTATATGACCAACATGGTCATTGATTCCGGCTATCATGGCATGCATTCGCGCAAGTCAAGCGTAAGTTGAAGAACTGCTTAGTATTAATTACTTAAAATTCACACTTTAATTTTGTTTATTTAAATAAAAACAGATTAAGAGCACGAATACAATCAAAAAGCCATATTCATGCATTGGCGGCATCAAGGAATGGTGCATCGCGTGGTGGCATTCGGGGCGTGAGGATTCCGATGATTTTGCCTATGAACCGGAGGAGCCATCTGATTTAGGGTATGCAACACCAGTAACAATTGAAACTCCTTTACAAAGCTCCGTCTCCAGGTAGTACAAAAAAAGCAGCTCTCTTTTCTTTATATCGTCTAATTTCGAGTAAGCAAACACCGCACTTTTGGCACACACACACACACACACACACACACACACACAAATACACCCACTTGCACACACTCAGAATTCGACATTCACTTACTTGTAAATTTGTTTGTGTGTATGTGTGTGTTAAATGTGTGTGCGTGTGTATCTTTCGCATCTCAACTGCACCCAAAGCACTCGCATCTGAAAAAAGATATTCGAATCGTATTCCCCAAGGGAAAACGCAAAAAAAGAAAGAAAAAAAAAGATGAAAATTCACTTGACTGTCTCATCTTGCACATGCACCACAATCAAATGACGCACAGTGCACCAAAAAAGTGCTCGCACAGTTACACAGCAATGGAAAATTCTACTATTGACAATCCCCTTACGTTAACTTCATTTGTGGCACTTTTGAAGTTCCTCTCTTAGTTGGGAAAAACCGTTTTAATTGAGTTTTCATTTTGCCTAGTTTTTCTTTTTTCCTTTTTATCGGATTACGACAGTTGCTGCGAACTGTTTTCATAGCTTAAATATGTTCTTGAGTTAATAATCTCTTAATTGTTTGATATTATTCACGTACCTCAGGGAAATTAGTATATGAGCATAAAGGCACTTTTTCACTTCGCGGAAAGTCCTGGCTGTAATAATACAGCCTTGGGAAATTCCTTTACCCAGAATTTATAACAATGGTTGTCAGTTGAACACCATTAAACAATTAAGCTAATTAGCAACTTAACTCTAGAAAACTTAGCAGACTTTAAATAAAAATGCTTTAGAACAGATTTGATTGGCAAAATAATCATATTATCTAAAAATATAATTAGTTTTAGAAATGTAAAATATGTCTATAAATATACTGAATTCCTTAGGACCAAAAGTAATATAATTTTATTTTAAATTTAAATTCATTTAAATATTTCTTGTTTCTGGTTGGTATTTATGAGGTTTATAAATTGAAATTAAAATAATATTCATTCGTTTTGTGAAAAGTTTATTTAATTTTTTAATTTTCCAGAGGCATATTCAAGTCTTTAATGTGTATATTTTATTTAAGAAAAAAGTTTCTGTTAGACAACGACTAAGCAGTTCAAATATTCTTAGATTCACTCCTAAAAACTTATCTAAAACTAACAACACTATTTTTTTGTATAATTTATATAGAGAAAACTATGTAAATATATTTTAAGATTTGCCCAATACGCTCCATTTTAATGCAGTTCTAATAATTTAAATTACGAAAATTTGCCTATAACATGACATAACATAATAAATATTCTCCAATAAATGCAATTTATAAATAATTGTATATTCCTTTATTCATATTGAGACAGTTTTATTTGAATTAAATTCACGAATATTTTTATTATGCTTATCCTTATTTGTTTTACATTTGTATAAAGAATATGTAAATAAAAATGGGAAATGAGAAATGATTGATTGCATTTCAGTTGAGCTCAAAAGTCCAATATCCAATGGCAATTTCCAAATTGTGTATGCATTTCCATTTCTGTGTAAAATTCATCTGTTTTTGTGTATGTGTTTTTTGCAGTTCGATGGGCAGTTTGCATTCGCTGCTCCTTTCTGTTGTAGTTGTTGTTGTAGTTGTTGTAGTAGTATGTCAACTGTAAAGTCCTGTCAATGTCGAGCACAGCAAAGCAATGCATTGAAACAAAAAAAAAGTATACTTAAAAGCGACATCGCTTTGTGTCCTTCTCTCTTTTTTGTGTCGTCCACAGATGCACCTCGATGAACGTGATGCGGGATAACTATTCGATTGGGGGAAGCGTCAGCGGTGTCCGGCCACCGAGCATAATGCTGGCGGATGTGTCGCCGACGCCGATGCGTCCGCCACTCAATTCCATTTCGCAAATGCAGGAAATGAGTGCGGTCAGCAATGGAAATGGCAATGGGACAGGGAATGGCAATGGCAACGTCAATATTAATGCAACTGTCGTGGCCAACAGCAACAACACCATTAGCAATAGCAACAACAACAACCTGAACGGAGCTGGCAACAACATCGTTCCCATTGCCAATCTCAATCCGACTACGTTGCGTGATTCACGCACTTTGCCCGTTGGCAATCGCATTGGTTCTCGCTCTGTTAGCCAGGATTCGGTTTATACAATACTCATCCGCCTGCCGCCAGATGGCGCCAGTGCGGCCAATGGCAGCGGCGGTGGCGTTGGCGGTGTTGGTGGTGCAGGCAGCGGATTGGGCACCGCCAGCAACAACCATGCGGACTGTGCGCCATCCATCAAGATGATACACGAAGATGTGTCCACGGCACCAAGTGTTGGTGGTGTAAGTGGGGTAACAACAGCAGCAGCAGCGGCAGCAGCAGCGCCGCCTCCCACTCGGCGACCTTTGCCCTCACGCGACTCGGAGTTCAGTCTGCCGTTGGGCAGGCGAATGTCGCATGCACCGCACGATGTGCGTCTGCTCAATGCCAAGGTCATACCGAAGCAGCTGGGCAAGGCAGGAGCAGCGGGAGCTGGGGGTCCACAAGCCCTGCTCAATGCACGCAATGCGGCAAATGCGGCCAAAAAGAAGAAAAAGTCACAGGAGAAACGGCAAGAGTCGAAGGCGGCCAAAACGCTGTCGGCCATTTTGTTGAGCTTCATCATCACGTGGACACCGTACAATATTCTGGTGCTGATCAAGCCACTGACCACCTGCTCGGACTGCATTCCGACCGAGCTGTGGGACTTCTTCTATGCCCTGTGCTACATCAACTCGACCATAAATCCCATGTGCTACGCCCTCTGCAACGCCTCCTTCCGTCGCACCTACATCCGCATTCTCACCTGCAAGTGGCACACCCGCAATCGCGAGGGCATGGTCAGGGGCGTATACAACTAAGTGGGTCAACCCCAACCACTTCCCAGGAATACCTTCAGTTCATAATAAATACTATACATACATAGTTGCAATAAATGTTGTGTGCAAATAAAACAAAAGAAAATTGTTAGCGAAATGCAAAAAGCGAAAACCAAAACTAGCATTAGGTTAACACTTTGACAAGCAGTACTGATTTTTTGATGTCTAGCCCCCAAAAATATATTAATATATATACACAACACATACAATATATGAGCGAGAGAGTTGCTTATTAAATTTCACATATGCCAAGGAGACAGCAATATAAAAGCTAAGGAGATTAAACAAAGCTACAAGCATTTCCTAAATTATCCTGCCAGAGATCTATCAGCGAAATTTATTTATTTTCAAAGTATTCTCTATAAAGTGTCTGTTCTATTCACAAATCACGGAGAGAGTATTATAAAATCGTCTTCCATCTGTATTTCAAATTTCAAAGCATCAATTCCTCAGTATAATCAAAAAATATAATAATATTCTTTTTAAGAACTGATAGACAACATTATAAATATAACTAACTGACGATCCGACGTTCCCCTCATAAAAAATGGCATATGGGGAATTTAATGAGCAGCCCTCGCAGTCATCTAGTTAATGCAACCCACATCATAAGTATGAGAATCCATTTTGTTAGGCGTTTACTTTTAGGTAGGCACGTGCTCCATGCAACATGAATTTAATACAAATATAAAGGATTACGATTTGGAATACATTATATAAATATATATATAAAATAAATTATATTATTATACATAAAGCAAATATACCTATTGTTAAGCTTAAGTTGTTAACGTACGCAAAAACCAAAAAAAAAAAAGAAGGAAAAGCTTTAATACAGTTCAAACTACAATGATTATGTTACACGGGGGAATTGATTGATATTGATATTAATATTGGATCTGTATAATCCGAAAGTTATCTCATTTTGTTGACGGGCAATTTGTAAAAAGGCAGACAATGGGGGCAAATTGTGATTGTACTGCTCGCTTTTTTGATATTTCTAATTTTAATATTACATTTTGAGTTTGTGAGCCAAAAGTAAAAATTTATAAAAACAAACCAGAGGAGCGAGAATAGAAAGCGCTAAAAGATAAAACCAAACATCAACTATGAGAAAATTGTAGTAATACTTAAAAGAGGAGTAAAGTATTTGTACGAGTATTACTTAAGAACGTAACCCACCATAGTTCAACAACTAAGAACAAAACTTTTGTAACTGTTGATTAAAACTTTGTAAAAAACAAAACAAGAAAATGAAAAACTTAACGAAACGAAAGAAGAGAAAAAGAAAAAAGCAAGTCAAACTAATGATACTAATGAAAAATGCCAGTTGACTAAAAGCAATATCAAATCAGAGAGGGCAGTCGATGGAAACGAGAGAAATGGAGAAACAGAGAAACAGAATATTTGGATGAACAGAAAGAACAAAGATACCTGCACAATAGACAACGTTACATAGATCATGTTAAAGCCATAACCAACAAATACGAGTAGTTAGCATTACTAAGCAAAATGGTTGTGCCGTTAATGGAACGAATAGATGAGCTTTTCAGGCAATGGATTAAGGATACATTTACATAGAGAACGGAAGTGTGCATCGACTGCCCAATTAATGAAACCAAAACATACCAGACTTTACCAACCCAGTTTAAACATAAACTTGTCATAGTCATTTAATAACAATTTTCCAAACTGCACCAAGTCAAGTTTAAGAATATAAAGAGAAAATAAGCAAATGCAAATCACAATACAAACATATATATATATATATTTAAAGCATATGAGAAATACAAAAAATACATAGAATACTAAATTAAATAAGCAATGGCAAACACACTCAAATACATATACTAACGATTAACGATACATACTAAAGATAATGTGAGAAGCGCAATGAACAAAACAAACAAACCTTTTTATCAATGTGTAGTTAACTTATTAAAGGATACAACAACAAACTGGTGTTAAGGCATCCAAAAGCTGAAATCAAAGCATCATTTGTAGTCTCAATGGCACACCTCGAATATATATTACTATATAGATATATACATAGATTTATATCGAACAGTATAAAATATAACAAACCAAATAACCAAACCAAAAGACATGATTTACAACCACGCACACATCCAAAATGAATCGTATAGAAACTATATATCTCTGCAAATTGTCAACAAACCCAAATTAAAATATAAAAAAAAGTACATAGTATAATTATATCGATCACAAAATGTCAGCGCAAAACGTTTTGACAACCAACAAATAGAAAAAAAAAGAAAAACGCATTCGGCATACGAGTATTGATATGAAATGAGATTTATTGCATACAATCTAATTGTTTGGATATATACTACAATACATAATAATAATAATAATAAAATTAATATTACATATATGAATTAAAACTAACAATAAAACAATGTGAATGAAAAGTTACAGCAGAATTTAAATTGTGTTCAACGAATGTCAAATCCTTTTTTCAGCTCTTTTAATTTGGGCAATAAGCTATGAATCTATAGCAGAGTAAGTAATCTAAATGGGGAGTCTGTTTGAAAGCTTGTCCAATGGGATTCCGGAACAAAATCAATTTAAAGGTGTCGGTCAACTCGGATTTTTATAGGATTTATGTTCTTGAGTCATTTCTATTTCAAACTTCAAAAATACAACCTTAAATCACGAATTTTAAAATGGTTTTTATTTCTGTGCAGGATAAACTTTCGGGTGCGTAGTGTGCGTTGGGCTTAAAGCTAACAGAATTTAGTGTAAGCGAGCCCTAGTCCTGTATGGACTGCTGTGGCTTCTGTGTCTGCTCATCATCCTCCCCCTGCTCTTCATCGCATTGTTCGCCATGTCCACGCATCAACATTTGTGTGTTTTTCTGTATGCTCTCGATTTTCTGTTGCATCAGCTCCTGTCGCCTTTGTTCGGCCCGTTGCAGTTTATCCTCCAGCTCTTCCAGGGTGAGTGGCTCCGTCTCGGCGGCCTGTTGCATCAGTTGCTGCAGACGCTTGGGCGGCTGACGCAGTGTATCATTTAGTTGGTCTGCCTGCTCATTGGCCACGTCATCGAGGGGAATGGTAAATGCCTCGGAGGCCGCTGTATTCATGATGAGGCTATTAATTGCGGAGGAGGGCAAGGGACTTCAACTAATTACGGGTCTCTACTCACGGTATTCCATTTTATTATCCTTTTTGGATGTCGGTGTTGTTGTTGCTGCTGCCTTGGTGTCGTCAATCGTTGTCGTGGTCTTGGAACTGGAGCAGCCCATGCTCAGGTGAAGCAGCTCAGGCGCAAAGCATTACGCTAAAACTTCCGTTCCGGGTTCGAGAGAGCACGGATCCGGGACTTTGGGCCCTTTGACTCTCTGACTCGCTGACTTTTAAGCGGAATCACTTGAGCGCGCTAATGCTGATGCTAATGCTAATGCTAATGCGATTTCCTGCTGTGCCGTGTTTGCTACATCCGCTGAGATTCCTTCAGCGTTGCGGCTATTCAATTTCCGTTCCCAGGCAGCTGACACTGAAATCATTAGACGCAGCTTGAGACGGCGTTTAATGGCTCATTAATATTGATTTCTGTTTCTCTTTCTGTTCTCTCTGTGTGTGTGTGTGTGTGTGTGTGTGTGCAGGACATCCAGGAGACACACTTCCAACTGGCAGCACGGCGCAATTGGAACTGAAAACAGAAATTGCAATGCAAAGTTTTGCAGGAGTCATTAATAATAATCGTTGGAATGCTACGCCGGACAACTGTTCGCTCACAGGATCAATACTCATATGTGTGTTGTAGTTTTGTTATTTTATTTCGCACCTCAATACACTGAAAGGAAAACTAATATATTATTTATAAACTAACTTGCCTTTTGTTTGTTGATATTGTGTCATAGCGACAATGAACATCGAGACAGCTAATACTCTTTATTTTTAAAAATAAAAACATTTACAATAAATACTGCAAATTTTTAAATGAATTTTAATTATATTTTTCTTAGAAAAATATAAATGTTTAATTTAATTTAACGACCAACTTTATTTATAATAATTTGTTAAAAATCTTTTATAAAATATGTATATATTATTTAATGTATCATTAATTGTTTTTTATTGAGTGCCAAGTCAAATTTACTAAGTAGAGAATCCTTAGATGACAAAAATTATATGTTACCAAACTTAATTTTCTGGATGCGTATGAAAAAATGCATTATCATTTGAATTTATTATTATATATATATGAATTATAAATTATATAGATAAGAAAAATTATCTGTTTGCATGCCTATTTTATTTGGTACCCCTTTTTATTTTATTTATTTATTTATTTAAAGCAAACATTGCTGCCACAAATACAATATAAATATACAATATACAATAGATATTACAATAATATAAGAATTTAAAAGAACCGAATGCCTAAATGAATTAACAAGTTTAGTCTAATAAGTTTAGTCTAATATCACTTTCGTTAGTTTGAATCTTATTTTAGTTATTTAATAATAAATTAATTATTATGATAACTATCACTTGTTTAGCTGATGGACTGAATAAAATATATTATTTGTATAATTATTATACTTTACCTTCAATTGATAGTATTTGACTGGAATCAAGTACACAAATTTGCTCAGTGTAGTTGCGTGGGTGTGACTAATAAAGGCAGTCCAAATAACAACACAAACAGACACAGCGACAGACAAAACAGAGACACCCACTCACTGAACACGAGTATCCTGCAAGTGGACATGGCAGACTAATGTCAGTCAACTCCAAGCTCGTGGCCATAATCAACGTTAATTGCGGTTTCATTTGCACACACACACACACACATACATACAGCCATGCTCATACAATTGGCACAAAAAAAAAGTATATTCCATTCGTCAATTTCTCAAAATGTTTATCACTTGCTTTTACAATTTTGCATGCAACTGTTAATTGTGTTCATGTACTATATGATTTACCATTAATTGTTCCGATATCCTTCTTGGGTTTCCATTATATTTAATTTTCGTTGGCCTAGTGTGACTTTTGGGTGCTCACAGAATTGGCACATAAAGTTTGAGGAGTGGTTTTTTTCGTAAAGGTCACTTGGTTTTCATATTTTTTTCTATATTTCATTAAATTTTATTAAATTCAATATAATTTATGCAAAAATGGGTAGCGGAAAGACTTGCACTGCCTAAAAACCTAGCCTTGTTTATAAACTTAGTCAGTCGATAAAGAAATCGGCTGAAATAGCTCAGATAATAAAAAGTTTCAGGAAAATGGTCAATAATACACTTGCATTAGTCCAAAGGAGTACTTCATATTTAAATGAAAACAAGGTTAAGGAGCCAAAGCCTCAACAGACCGATTCCAGCATCGTCAGGATCATAGTGTGAAAAGTAACAGTGTCCATTTTAAGTCGGTTCGTGAGATTGTGGTGGAAATCAATGCATAATATGGTCTAAACCTATCCAGAAATCTAGTCCCCAGAAGATTAATCAAAGCAATGCTCTTTGGGCCCATCAGCAGAAGAGTACCGCTCCTGTCAAAGCTAAACATAAAGAAACAAATATGCTTTGAAAAGGCCTACAAAGGCAAAGATGCACCATTTTGAATAAAAGGGTTGTGGAATGATGAAAACAAAATAAATTAGATGGGACTTGATGGGAAACTATTTTTGAGTCGTCCAAAAACCCAGGCTCTTTATACAATATGCACAACAAAAACCATCAAGCATTTATGAGTCGAATAATGTGTTGGGTTCCATTTGCTTGGCACGGTGTGGCCCTGCTCGCCTAGGTTAATGGTAATATGGATCGATTTCAATATTTAGACATTTTAAGGAACTTAATGGAACCTTATGCATTTGAGATTATGCCTGTGAAGTAGACTTTTATGCCCGACAATGACCTTAAGTATATTTATGAAGTGGTTGCACAAGGAAAAGGTTCGGGTTATGGACTCTCCTTCTTAAAGCCCAGACTTAAATCCTATTGAGATCCTTAGAAACGATGTTAAAGTGGCCGTTTCCAAAAAAAAATTTAAAACTTTGGATGATTTGTGGGCTGGAGCTCAACAAGCTTGGTATTAGATCCCAAGGGAATCTTGCCAAAAGCTGGCATTGAGTATGAGTCGAAGATGTCAAGCAGTCATTGATAATTGTGTATATAGTACCAAATACTAAAGCCGAGTATTATTTCCCTTTCGAAAACATCATCCGTTAATTTGTGAAATTTATTTGTTTGAAAATGTGCCAATTATATGAGCAGGCAAATTTTGAGTTTTTCGTTGAATTATATCATTTTTTTTACATAACAGATCTCAATTGAAATTTGTTTTCTTTTTTAATAAACTAACATAATAGGCTACAAAATGCCACTATACTTTTGTACCTTACTATTACTATTTAATAAAAAAAGCATCTTTTAGTTGTTTATTTTATTTGTGCCAATTATATGAGCATGGCTGTATATCCAACACATACTTACGCATATGCATTAACACATACACATATGTACATTTGTGGCATGGCCTGGTAAAGTTTAGTGACCCACTCAACTTTGACCAGAGTGCGAGAGGCGCAAAGAGCAAAGAGCTTTTGATTTTTACAGTTTGGCCATTGTCAATGTTGTCGCATGGCCATAAAAGCCTTGGCCCAAACCCTAAACGGCTTCCGGCTTGAAAGCTGGCCAAGAACCTGCAGTTGTAGTAAGTGGTAAGTCGTCGGTCGTCAGTCGTCCGTCAGTCGTCCGTCCGTCGTCAATCGTCAGTCGTTGTACGGAAGCAAAGGCGCGTGCCAAGCACCGCCCAGGGCGTTCAAATATTCATTATGCATGTGGCACACGTTGCGTCTTTGTGGTCGTGGTCAAGTGGCCGCTCTTGGCATGCAAAGTGCTTCGAACGGAAGCGAACCCGTCACAGCCCCCTTTGCCTACCTTGCCTTTCCCCCCTTAATGCCCACAAGACAAACAAATACGAAACGGATAAAGAGGTTCACAACAACAACAACAACAACAGGTGCTCCTCTTCCACTTCCTCTCCACCCAACGAGCCCATCATGATATTAACTAAGTAGTGAGCGACGTTTAATTAGGTTAAGTGTCAATAAGATTATGTCGGCAATCAATCAATCAATCAATACCACAACACCTTAAACACATCCATCAACAGGCTCAATACCAAAAGGCATTTTTAAATAGAAAGTAATAACAAATGTGTGTTTTTTTTGCTTGAATTATAATTTCAGTTTTCAGTTTATTTAAAAATACAATTTAGAAACATTTTCATTTTGTTGTTGTAGGCAAAAAAATGGTTTATCTGTATAATATAATAAAACAATATAAACTATTAACAAAGCAACTTTTATATCTGCAGCTTAGGAACATCATTCTGCCAAACATCATCATCATCATTATCTTTATCAAAATCTGATCTCTGCTAAATATTCAATCTCAAACTTGCAACTTATGTAATTATCATCTGCTTCTGACAGCCTGAGGCAGATCCCAAAGCAGCTGCAATCAGCAATCAGTTCGGGCTTTTTTTATATAGGTATAAAAATAGTCTATATAAATATGATATACGTATATATGTATTTATGACTTGGTGCTCGATCAGCAGTTGACCAACATTATAATATATGTATTCATGAAAGGATCGCGTGTAAATTATGGATAGACTTTTGTGTGTGTGCTTTTCTTTTCTTTTCCTTTGTTATTTTTGGATATGATTGCGGATTTACATGTATTCAAATGTTTTTTATAAAAGCAATTTCCAAATATGCCAATCCGATTGATTAAAGAACGGCTAATCGTATTCCTGCTTGATTAATAGAGTTTTCTCGGCATTCTTCTCAGACTTTGGATTTTGGGTGGTGGTGTTGTTAACTGTCACAGCCGCTGCGGATTTGCCCTTGATGTAACTGGCGACTGTGGAGCTCAACGGTATAGTCACATACTGATTGCCATCTGTAACGAAAATATAAAATTAAGGGCTTTAATTTAAAGTAGATATTTTCTGTTTTTTTTTTTAAATCTGTTTTAAATCACTTTTTAACTCTTATAAATTTGCCAAAGTTATGAGTGTACTTTAAAGTAGATATTCTGGGAGTAAAAATGTACCTATTCTCTTTTTGAATATCTAATCAAGCTTCAATTCTTCAAAGTTTGGCACAGTTCATTTTTTAAAGTTTTCGATTAGTTACGGATTTATTTCAAATATTATATGTTTATGAATATTTTTTACTATTATAAATATATTTGAAATATCACCGAGCATCAGATATTATTGTAATTTGTAGTTATAATATTCTAAAATGTTTGCAATTTAAATGCACGAATTTTAAAATTATTTAATTCAAATAATGTAATAAATAAATGTCACCAAACATCAGAAAATATTGTAATTTGTATTTAAACTATTTTTTCAGTCATCAAATTTAAAAAGTCTATCGATTTGCAATGATATGAGTTTCTCATGATATGAGTTTACAATATATGAGTATTTTAAACTGAATTGTCTACTAATTTTCAATAATCTGAATCTCACCCTCTTCAGCATGAACCTGCAACTGTCCCGATTGAATGAGCTGACGCAGCATATCTGGCGGTATATTGGCAAACGACGTGGCTGGATAAACATATTTGTTTTCCGATGATGATGCTGCTGCTGCAGCTGCTGTCGCAGATACGGATGCTGCAGAGGATGTGGATGGTCCCGTCTCAGTCTGATAGTTCAATGCCGTTGGCATTGGCTTGGAGGAGGCGGCAGCTGTGGCAGCCGCTGATGGGGAGGAAGAAGTTGTTGCTGTCTCTGATTTGAACTCCTGAGTCGCTGATTTGGCAGCCTCGGCATCAATCGGCATTGGCATCTCCACATCCGAAGAATCATCCGATTCATTGCCCGACGATGTTGGCGAACGATCATCCTGCAATAAGAGACAAAGAAAGAGAATGTAAGTGGGAGAGAGAAAAAGATTAGAGATGCTGCAGCCAAACAGTCTGGTCTGATCTTAAGCCTAAGCTGAGCTGAGCTGAGCTGACTGGACCCGACTGTTCTATATGCCAGCCAAGTGCCAGTGTGTATGTGAGTGTGTGTGTGTTTGTGTGTGTGTCTGGGCCACAAAAGCACCACAAAAAAGCAATATGCTTGCACCAAATATGGCGCGAAATTGCGTATAAGTGCTGGCCGCGTTGCACGCCGGCACGCATTTCAATGAGCCGAGAGCACAACTCGTTGCCTTAAATGTGCACACGCGTTAAAGAATTTAGAATATTGATTTCTGGCTCTGTAACTGAACGTGCAGGGACAGCACAACCGTCCGTCCGTCCACCCGTTCGTCCGTCGACAGTGACATTAACTCGCTCATCATCATCATCATCGTTCGTCGTCTCTGTATCGCATCATTTTAATTTTGATTAGTGCCCACAGGTGAAAATAATTGCAAACTGTAACAATGCGTTCGCGTTCGCCCGCCATTTTGTGGCATTGCGCATACGCCACGTCATACCACGTCAACAGCAGCAACAGCAACAGCAACGGCAGCATCAGCTTCCAATGAAATTGTAGCAGCAACGCGTATGGCTAAATTGCATTGTTGCCACTGCCACCGGCAACTCGCACCAAAATGGGCGTCGTCGTCTGTTGCTCTTGACGTCTGCCGGCCGGCCGGCTGCCTGGCCGGCCAGTGGAACGCTGAGTGGTTCGACCGACTGCCTTTTGAGTGACAGCACCAAGACATTTTAATTAGCAACAACACAACACAACGACAACGACAGCAACAACGGCAACAATAACAACAACATTGACAAACTGTCTCTAAGTCTTGCAAGTTACATTTGGCAGCAATACAACTGTGCAACTGTTGTTACGCTCGCGGTTTTCAGTTGCAACTTGCAACCAAATACAAAAGAAGACTCGCGTGTTGCAGGTGCCACAAAGAGTAAGACCTGAATGCTTGGCTGAGCCTCTTTGGAGTTAAAAAGCGTATGAGCTTTTTAAAACTTCACACAAAGATTACTAGTAATAAACAGCATACAATTTAATTACAATTTTTAATTAATTACTTATGCTATTTTCTTTTTTGTATTGTAAGCCCGATTGTAAGAATATTAACTTATACAACAATTTATATTTTTAGCTTAAAATATATAAAAAACAAATAAATGTCCGCCCCCGGGTGGACTCGAACCACCAACCTTTCGGTTAACAGCCGAACGCGCTAACCAATTGCGCCACGGAGGCACTTGATTTTGCGCCGGCTAAATACTCAATTGATATTAGAGAAAGATGTTATCCTTAGAAAAAATTATTGTAACGAGCAACGCAAGAATATATATTTTTTCCCTGAAATGACATGACAGTCCTTTTCAAATATATAAAAAATATATTTAGATCAAGAAATTAAAAAATTGTTCCGCCCCCTGGTGGACTCGAACCACCAACCTTTCGGTTAACAGCCGAACGCGCTAACCAATTGCGCCACGGAGGCAGCTGATTTTCGGTCGACGAAATACTCAATTTATACTTAGAGAAAGATATTATCAATAGAAATAATTATTATAACGAGTAAGGCAAGAAAATATGTTTTATTTTCCCAAAAAACATAGCAGCCCTTTCAAATATATTTATATATTTTTATTTATTTATATAAAATATATACAATATATTTAGAACAAGAAATTAAAAAAAAAAATGAATTCGCCCCCGGGTGGACTCGAACCACCAACCTTTCGGTTAACAGCCGAACGCGCTAACCAATTGCGCCACGGAGGCACAT
Organism: Drosophila suboccidentalis; assembly: GCA_037043435.1. Taxonomy (NCBI): domain Eukaryota; kingdom Metazoa; phylum Arthropoda; class Insecta; order Diptera; family Drosophilidae; genus Drosophila; species Drosophila suboccidentalis. Next base: position 592,750 of record JBAMBK010002572.1, on the reverse strand, counting down.
GAAACTCGGCCGGCTAAATACTCAATTTAAAGAACGATGCGACAAATAGATTTTGGTTAACATTTTCTAGACAAATTCGATAAGACATACGATATCAGTTTAAAAAATAAACACAAAAAACGTTTAAGTAATTGCAAAGCTATTGCAAATTGTGCTATTCAGTAGTAAACCTACGTTCAAGTAATCTAAATCTATTATCTTTTTGACAATCATTCGAGTTAATCAAATACACTTTGAAAGGAATTCTAAAATGCAAGTGCAAAATGAATTTAGGGGCCAAACACGATCAAAATGACGTCTTGAAAATCGGATCAGCTTTGGCGAAAATATGAAAGTTGGAAGTTGGTCTGGTTTCTTACAATTACGAGTCTTACGATTTATATTGCTTTATTGATTATTTAACTGCTCTCATAAATTAAAATGTTGAAAGCCAATTTAACGATATTTAATTATTAAAAATGTAAAAAGCCAACAGCAGATCCTTTTTTTGTCCTTTATCAAATTAAACGATGAGTGAGTTTATTGCATACCAATTGCGACTGCGAAACAAATTAATTACTGAAAATGAGAATTTACTCCACAAGGACATGTTGCTGTCGGCGGAGAGTCTCCAAGTGCAAGTCCAAGTGCAATAGAGTTCGAGATACGAGATTCGAATTGGAGAATCGATGCAATCGAGCAACTCGCCAAATTGATAGTCGTGTGTCGTGCGCAAATGCCGAGCGTGTCTCATTAAATGACAATTAGAGTCGAGCTTGAACTGAGGCTGGACAGAGTTAAATGGATATATATGTGTGTATGTATGTACAACTCAACTCAACCCAACCCAATTCAACCCAGCCCAAGACGAGTGGTTGCAAGTTGCAGGCAGCATTGCAACGTGGAATGCACGGCCAGTGGCATGCAATTTATATAAAAATAATGCAGCATTGTTTTTATTGTTTGTCTTTTTCAGTTTGTTTGTTTGTTTGTTTGCCTGGCCTCGACTGGAGCCTGCAACAAATGCAATTATATAGAAATTTGTCTTGCTGTGATATGTGCGGCATGTTGCTGTTGCTGTTGTTGTTGCTGTTGCAGTTGTGTGGCCATCGGCAGCGCCAAAAATAGTCAATTTGGGAAAGGCTAATAATAAATGCGGTCTGTCTGCCTGTCTGTCAGTTCAGTCAGTTCGTCAGCTTGAAATGAATACTCATACTCATACTCATACTCAAACGCGTACTCTCAGTGTGAGTATGAATGAATTCTCCTTTACCAAATTGGCCAACTGACATTCACACAGCCAAGGTGGCATTTGGTTTGGACCAAAGTGAATGCGAATGCGAGTTGCGAGCTGCGAGCTGCGATTGCAATTCAATTCGTTGGCTTGTGGTGTCGTGTGACCTACACCAGCACCACAATGATTGACGGATGGCACATTTGCTTTTGGATTGATTAGTTGTTTTTACCAAAATGGCCACTTCGATATGCCACAGCGATGGCGACAACAGTTGCCAGATTGCCAGTTTGCCAGCTGCCTGTGGCCTGTGTTGACAGTCAGCACCCGCTTAACTTCAACTTCAAACTTCAGCTGCAAACTTCAATTCTGCAGCTCGTGTTTGCCCCTTTCAGCATTTTGGGCAATAAACATTTGCATTTGCATGTTACTGTTGTTGTTACTATTGTTGTTGCTGCTGTTGTTGCTGTTGTTGCTACCGTTGATGCCGTGTGCATCTACCGACACTGATAGCAGTCGCCGCGGAAAAACAAAAGAATAGCCAAATGTGTGGTGCGCCCAAGTTGCGGGCTCCATTGATGCTGGCGCTTTCAATGAAAACATAAAAATAAAAATGCAAATGAAGCCTCACAACGAAAGCACTTAAATCTAACGCACAATTGCAAGGAGTACAACAACAACAACAACAACAACAGCATGGCATAACAGTGGTTCCAAAACCATTTATAAACAGTTGATAGTTTAAGGAACTCGAGAGTTTATTAGCCTCTTTTGCACTTGAAATTATATAAACATTTTCTGCACTTTTGTACATTCTATTTACATTTATTTAAAAGGTTCATTTGTTGAACATTGTACAGATTAAAATGAACTTTTTGATGAATTGAAATAATGCGCAAAAACTTAGAAAAACCTTGAATTAGCGGCTATAAAGACAATCAAATAATATAAATTTTGCAAATCAAACTATTTTTAAAAACTTGCTAAGTTAATTATAATTTTCAAACCATTTACAGATCATTAATAGAATCAAATTAAATGACTAGAGATTAATAAAAATAAATAATTATTCATAAAAGAAATCAAACTAAGTATATAAAAAAAAAATTGAATATTAAATTAAGACTATTCTTTCCTCATGAAAAAAATCAAATTACATTTGGAATCATAATTATCAAGCTAATTCTAGCTTAATTTATAAATAATTAAGTACATCAAATCTATAAGCAAAATTAAGATCTTATTCATTACAGCTAACGCTTTTTTAATTAAACTATTCAATAAACTTGAATTTATTTTAATTTAAGGTTCAATCAGAGAATTAAAGAAATCAAACTTAAAGTAAATTTATAGAACTTAAGCTACTGGATTTGAATTTGAAGTATTGACCACTGTGTTGTGGGTAGGCGGAATCACAACCCGCAAAAGAGCAAAGACAAGTGAGGCAGGCAGAAGAGTTCAACAGGAAACGTTAAGCAAATGTTATGGCCAGGCCAAGACGGGCTGCAGCAACAACCCAGGCAAAATGGGGCGGCTGGCGAACAAAGCCAAAGCCAAAGAGAGTTGACACGAAACAACAGCAGCAACAACAACGGCAACAACAACAACCACAACAAGTAGACAGAGACAACACTGCGTAGACATTGTCAGTTGAAGTTTCGTTGGTTTCATTCGGTCGCATCCGGGCCAACAACATGCACTTTAAAGCGTTTATATCCGCAAGCTTGGCGGCTGGCTTTCTGTTTTTGGTCAAATCACAGTTTGCGGTTACACGGATTCACGCGCAAAGAAAGCGGCCAGCAGGAAGTGCTCCAATAGCTCCAAAGATGAGCTCAAGAAAGCAGCTAAAGACATCGTGAGTTCAGCTCAATTTGAAATCCATTTATTACTATTTAGTTCGAACTCTCTGACTTAGTCCAAGTCTTTAGTCTTTAGTCGAATTGCAGTTATGATGAGAATTAGCATCTATTTAAATGTCAGTGCGCATTAAGATGCCACGATTGGCCTGGAGCCAACTTTCAGGCTCTGTGTCTTGGCCAAGAGCAACGAGCTCAATTGTTTGGCTTATTGTTCTCAGTCAGCAATTATTTGGCTAAATTGTATGGATCGATAGCAACCTGCAGACCTAGGCAGGACCTAGAGAGTCAGGCCTAATTATGCGTGCGCCGCAAACAGAACAAGACAGCGACAACGACAACTTATCGAGGGACAGGATAGGACAGAGACAGGAACATGGACAGGGACAGGTACACAGATGCAGATACAGCTACAGATACAGGAACTGAGAACTGAGAACGGGCACATATTCAGATGAAACGCCACCGATTAGCCTGGCGTTTGGCAAGGCGCCCACTTTCCGCAAATTTATGATGGCCACTAACAAACGGGCCAAAACGAAGCCAAACAACCAACAACAAATGAAATGAACTTGGCAACAAACAGTTGAACAGTTGAATGGAAATTGCAATTATTCCAAGCTTCAAGCATCTGTTTGTCGTGGGTGCATTTAGTTAAGCGTAACTAGCTATGCAATCTGTACACTGACAGCGATTAGACTTTGGCATTTATTTCAAATCAGTTGGATCTATAAAGAGTACGAATATAGGAGAATTATGTAGAAGTATCTATAAAGAGTGCGAGTATAGGAGTATTACTAAGTTATGATGAACATATGGTAAATATAAAAATATTATTCATTTCTATTTTACGCTTTTCCTTTCAGTCTATTACGTAGAGTTTATATTAATAAATTTACTAACTTATATTTTTAGTTTTAGTTTAATTGTTAATATTTAATTTACTTTTTGCCAACTGCTGCTAGTCATCCTATAAATAAAACAAAGCATTTTTAAGTATCGACTACTTTGTAGCTTTGAAATCTTATAACATAATCTCTAAATCATTTGTGAACACACTTCAATTCTCTAGAGAGGGCTACTAATTAAGTAGTTGCATATAAAAAAAACTGATAGAAAAAGCTGTGATCATTAGACACGTCAAGTCAGAGATCTTATAAAAGATTTCATTAAATTGTGTCATTCGACAAAAATGAGCAAAATACCAAACATAATAAAAAGTCGCGTCTCGTGCTCACGCCCACAAAATCAAAGCTGATTTCATATTTTAGAGAACTGAATAAAAAAAAAAAACTGGTTACACCCAGCAAAATGTAGATACACAGATACATATAGTATTTCATATACTATACATAGATAGATGCATACGTGATTTTTTAACAAATTCGTGTAAATTAAATTTTTCGAAACGAGAAAGAAACTCATAAATTGTCGCTCATTTGCTTGCTCATTTGTCGCGACGACCAATGTACATAAGGCCCAACCCAAAATGGACATGTAATCGCAAGCAAGTCAAAAGCGAGTCTATAAAATCTAATACGCACACACACACACAGCCTGGCCACAAGTCACGCCCACAGCTCGGACTATATACCATAAAAATATATGTATAAGTGCCTAATAAAAACTGAGCAGGCACTTCAACTTAAGAGAGCGAACAAAGAGCGTGTTTTAGGACGTGCGAGCAGGCACACAATATGCGCCATTGCATTCACACTCAGGCAACTGAGTGGCGATCGTGCTCTTAAGACTTGAAACGAGTTTCCTCAGAGATCATGACGACGACACGGCTCGAGAGCCGCAACAGCTCCGATTGCGTTTTCAGTCTGTGAGCAACTGCGTGAGTCGCACGACGATCCACGAATCAGCGAACGATCGATGGATCCATTGATCGTGTCTTACAGTTAAAGTGCATTTGGGTAAAAGTGACCGATCGACAAAATGTTCGGCAAGTGTGTGACACTCAGAACTTTGCAGATTGTGCGTAAAAGTTAAAAGCGATAGAAAGACTGAGCTTAAAAATTAAAATGGGATCCTATCACAGTTAAAGGTAAGTAATATCTTAAATATAGACTGGAGTTATCAATAATAAATGATATTCAATTCATAAAGTGCTCAAATAAAGTATACTGTCAAAAAAAGATTAAGATTTTTCAAAACTTATCTACATCATTTATTGAGAACTAAGAATTAAACTAAATTAAACCTAAAAAAATAAAAAGAAATTATCTTCATTATGTTATTGTATTTTTTTTTTAAATTTCTATCTAAGAAAAATAATTTTCACTTTAAAAACCTGTCTTTTTTATCAGTGTATAAATTAAACCATATAAAAAGGTATATTTGAAAGTGTGAACGAAATAATTTCTCTAATTGCCGGAAATTAAATAGAATCAACGAGTCTATAAAAAGCGGATACGAGATGAATAAAAAGCGGATACATAGCTTAACTATAGCGCAATCAAGTGCATAATAAACGGTATACTTAATTTTCATTTTCAAATATATTCAAAGTGCTTTATGAGCACTATACAATCCTGTAAGTAGCTCAGGGTCTATGAAAACAGAAGCCTGGCACGCCGACAACTCAATCAAAGAATTGCAATCACAACACAAACAGCAGTTGGTCTAAGCTCGGGACTAGACAGTGGAGTGTAGAGTGTGTGTTGAGGGGTGTGTGGGGGAGATTGTAGCGATAGGGGGTTGGGGGGATTGGCCTTTGGTTGGCCGCCAAGTCGGCGTCCACATTTCATAAATCAGCATGAGAGACAGAGAGAGGGAGAGAGAGATCTCTGCGTTTGCCGCCTGCTGCGAATCCTGGCTATTTATTGTATTTTAACAACATTATAAACGAGCGTTTAAGTGGCTGCGAGTGTTTTGAGTGGTGGGGGCCTTGTTTGATTTGTGTTAGAATGCAAAATACCACAAACAGACTCTCGAATCCACTCGCAAAACGGACTGTGATCAGGCCAAAGACAATGGCAGTCAGGCTGCTTAGCTGCTTGGCCAGGCCAAAAAAAAAAACCGACAAAAGCCGTCGAAAGCCGTTTCATAATCAGCCTAAAAGACGTGGCAACATGTTGGCCACGTTGTCGTTGTCGTTGTGTTGTGTTGTGGGCCGGGTCAAATGTCAAGCACATTATTTTTGTGTTTACGTATAATAAATATAAATGCATGATGCATTTTTGATAGATTTTCATGCCAATAAACAACCAAACTGGCTAACCGCTAGAATGGTGTCTCTACCAACACTTGGCCAGTTCAGTTCAGACCAAGCCAAGATAGGCCGGCCAAACTCTCAGTCGTCCCTCCATTGTGTGGGTACATAAATTCACCAAAAAGACATCGCACGGCAAACGGCAAACGGGACACCAGGAAGCTAACGTATTTCTCCTTAAAGTTGTTGTTGTTATCGATCCGGTTCTGATATTCGTAATTTTGTGTCTATGCAAATGTACGCGTTGTGTTCGCTTTGCATTTTGGGGCTGATGTTGAAATATCGACGATCAACTCTGTCAGTCAGTCAGTCATTCAGTCAGACAACCAGACTGTCTGTCTGTCCGTCCGTCCGTCTGTCCTGTCAACCCAGTGAGCTGGAGGACCAACCACGTTGATGGAACCAAACAATGCCTTGTTGACACTGATGGAAAATCTGCGTGTCACAAATATCAAAATTCAATCGTTAGACTACGAGTATGATCCTACGATCCATCCATCCGTCTGATCTGATCAGTTTCTTGGCCAGCCAGTCACAACAACAACAGTTTGAGATTCAAATTGTCTGGGAAGGAGTCCAGCTGCAGTAGAAGTTATTGATCTATACAGAGAGATATGCTAATGTCAATTCTCTTTTGGATCTCAGATCTTCACTGATCTTCAGCCAAAGTTTTGCTTAAGATCAGCCACCTTTAATCAGTTGCATTTAATTTAGGATATTAACTTTAACTGATACTCCTTTGAAACCAAACTGATCTTTAAAATCAGAAGTATCTTTTATTATCCATTACATTAATGACATTTCGTACTTAATGCTACAAAAATGGCTCAATTCAACAGTAACAAGTTAAGATCTTATTTCTAATTAAAAACAACAACAACTTAAACAAATTTCAGTTGTAGAGAATCGAAACTAAAAGTTTATTAACTTACTTATCGTCATATGACTTTAAAAGGTATTGCAAATGATACTGGGGAGCATTTCAGCATTTAAGACTTGCTCTGAAAAGTCGGTGAACGCAAAGCAAAATGGAATTGAATAAATTAAGCGAATAGAAATAGACGATGAAATGATTGATTAATTGCAAATTTCCTTAAAAGGCCTCAATCGTAGTGTAGTACAAAAATATTAAAGATTTTTTCCTGTATGAAAGTGGTTAAATATGTAATATTATTTGGGGTTTTCACTAATCAATGTTTGACATCAAATTGGCAAACACCTTTAGCTAATTGAATACGAATTTATTGCATATAAAACAATAACAGAAATGTCGCTAAAAACAATATAAACAGAAACTGGAAAAAGCAGCAAATAATACATATGATATTATAAAGAAAAGAAGTATAGAAAAAAACCAACTAAATTACTTAACAAGCTGCTGGAAGAAGAAAAAGACGACGACGATGATGACGATGACGACGACATCTTCGATGATTTACTTGTGCGTAATAATGCAACGCCCGCAACGCTGGAATGGCCAAGACCAAAGAGAAGAGGCCAGAACACAACAGAACCGAGTTGACCAGGCCAACACAGGCCAGGCCGGGGAGTCCACTGAGGCCTAAAGGATGAGGAGATGCCTACGCAGCAAGAAGCAGCAGTAAATGCATGTGAGAAGAAGTCTAACTGGGAATGCGCCTCAATTTAAAATGCGAATTACATTATCTGATCAAATGCATTCTTTGGTGCGCTCCAGGAGGATTCTACTCAGAGCCAACTACTGTTGCTGTTGCTGTTGTTGGCTTCTTCACTCTGCACACACTCATCGACTCTGTATTTCTCTCAATTGTATCTGTGTGTGTGTGTGAATGTGTGTGTGTGGATGCTGCACAAATAAATAAATTTTAAAATACAAACAAGTAGCGCGCGCAAAAAGCGCCGAGTGGAAAATTCGTGACAGCAATTGTTGATGAGCAGCGTGTGAACAGAGCAGACCGAACGGCCCCGGGTATTGGCCAAGAACTCAAGAACAACAACAACAGCAATAATAATAATAAGAAAAACAACAACAGCAACAACAATACAATATGTTGTTGTTGCACAGCAGCAAAACGCGTAATATTGAGCGACTAATAGCTGAAACTTGACTTGAAAGCGAACGAAATGACCAGAGACAGATACAGATACAAAGTCAGAATCAGAATGAGAATCAGAGACAGAGACAGGGGCTGGTGAGCCCAAGAGACTGAACTGGGGCCGTACACCTCCGCAGTCTAATTAACTCCTACGAGCACACAACTTTTAATTAAGGCGCAAATGCTTATGTTTATATATTGTATGTATATATTCTGATACACTTATATACAAGAATCGAATGTATATTGAAACACACAATAACGACAACAAAACAATCAAGTTGACGACTCGAGAGTGGGCAGACTTCAGTGTTATTACTTATAAAGTGACAAGTGTAGGGTATGTTTAAATATACCCTATATAAAGAACATTCGGTTTACCAAAGTATTGAAAAATTAATGATAAATTAATCATAAAATAATGATAAATAACACAAGTAAAATGAAGTGAATAATATTAATAATCATAGGAAAACCGATTTTTTGCTAGGTAATAAATAAACAAAACAAAGTTCAAGTTTTGAGAAATAAATTTACACATTTTCAAATAAAGTAAGTCACATAAATAACCCATTTTTAAAACAGGGATTATTTCGAATAAGAGGATACAAATTTGAAGGAAATGATACGAAAATATAAGCCAAATAATTTATGTTCAAAAGGATAGATAGATTTGGAATTCAAATAACATTTGATTGAATATTTAAAAATTCTACTGGGTAAATGAAGAAAAGTATTCTTTACTTTTTTTTGGAAATGTGTATAGGTTATATTTCAATAGAGAATTAGATGGAATTCGATTTGCTTACAAGTACAATAAACAGCTAAGAAATAATTATTAAAAAATAAAAATTAATTATCGAAGCATTTTTAAACGAAAGCCCTAAATGTGAAAAAACCTTTTGTTTAAAAATTAGTCGAGAACCAAAAACTTCTAAAAAGAGAAAACATCGTGATTTTTAAATGAAAATCGTTTAAATTTTTACAAACTGATACGATTTAGACAAATTTCAAGAAATAGTTTTAGATAGTTTTAGTCCTTATTAGCCCAAGTGAAGAGTCATATATTGTGTATGTATTTAAAAAAAATGCCAAAGTGCGCAAACTGTGCCAAGCAGCTCAAATCGAATCAAGTCGAATCGAATCCGAATCGCTGATGTTGTTGATGCTCTGCCTTGCTGACTGTAGACATCAATCTAGAACGGCAGGCAGAAACTGAAAGATAGTCAGACAGACAGAGAGACAGAGAGAAGGAGACAGCTGGACAGACAGAAAGACAGACGATTGGCAACTCGTTGAGAGTTGACAATAATGACGATGAGGACGTCGGACATTGGACATTGCGACGATGCTACAATAGAAAGTAAAAGAACAGAACAGAGATGAGATGAGAGACTCCTTTGCAGCATTTTAACTGCTACTTTAATGAGACGTGGGAAAATACTTGATGCCGCAGACAGACAGACAGACAACGCAACGCGTACATCTACTTAAATGGGCCACTGTTTTGTAATTTGTAAAACTAGCACGTTGCCGGCATTAAAAGAACATGCAGATTTTTATTGATCAACTAGCGACTGGCCAGTGCTAAACATTTATGGCTATATTTTTGTGTGTGTCGCGAGAATGGCAACAGGCTACTGGAAACAGGCAGCAGCAGGCCAGTCTACTTGGCAACAGGCTTCTGGCCACAAATTAGCGTTGACAGCGCGCGCTTTGACAAAGGACCACCAGCCAGCGGTCAGCCAGTGTCCATTGTCCCCCCACTTGGAGTTGGAATTGGAACTGACGCTTGGCCAGCCAATTGGACGCCTAGCGTGCGCTTTCTAGGTGGCATGCCGCATCTACAGCCAGAGCTGGCTAACTGGCTAACTTGGCTAACTGGACAGCTGAGCTTGTTAAATGTTTTGCCGCCAAAGACAACTGGCAAACAACTGGGAAACAACAACAACAACAACAACACATGCACCGCCATCGTGAGCGTCATTTGAATGGTGTGATAATTTTTGCGCCTTCTGCAGCTTGTGGCAGCTTCTGGTTGCAGCTTCTGCTTGTTGTGCCAGTGAATTAATTGCGTGCCACATTATAAATTTACACTGGGCAGCTTATTAAGGGTTCAATGCTGCCTCTAAACACGCGTTGCACGCTGCACATTTCAAAAGAAATTCTCACACGCCGCCCGATCAAATAAAAAAAAAATAAAATTGGAAAACAAACATAAAAAAAAACAAAATAAAGGAAAAAAAAGCGACGCAACATAAATTCCAAAAAGTTTCGTGGCATGTTGCAAAGTTGTTGGGTGTTTGTTGCTGCTGTTGTGTTGCTGCTGCTGCTGTTGTGTTGTTGCTACGTGTGGGCATGTCAAGGCGTCGCGTAAGTGGCAACTAAGGCTGAAACTGAAGCTGAAGCTGTCGCTTGACGCTGGGCTGTTGCCTGTTTGCAAATATTGCGCATACGCCATGTGTTGCCGCTGGCACTGTCGTTGCCACTGTCGCCTGCAATTGCTGTTGTTCGCAGTCAATCAGCAACAAATGGCAAATAAAATGCGACAAATGAAGCGCCGAAAATGTTGAGAACGCGAACAGAGCGTTTATTTTGGCGATTCAGTAAATTGTACACAGCAAAAAATAAATCATTCTAAATAGTTTAAAATACCTTTATAAAGTATGTAGTTTATTATAGGATGTGGCAATGAATTGGCGTAAATATATGCCAATAAGCATAACTATTAGATTTAATAGTAATTTCGATTAGGCGCTCAATAAATTTTATATTTTATCCTAATTAAATTTTTTCAATTCTACTTTTATTTGAAATTTCATTTGAGCCAAAATTGTTTTTGCTTCGTAAATAAATGAATACAAATATTTGATTCAAATACAATAGTCATCCTATTTGCCTAAAACAAAAAGAAAAAAGGGTGTTCTTGAATAAAGTAGTAAACGGCTTAAAAAAACTAGAGATGACCGAATTTTTGGCACCACTTTTGATTGATTATTTCCAGGGATCCCTGATTTTTGTCGGTGTACGTCAGTTGAAATTCCTATACAAGTTCACGCCAGTTTATGCCCAAACTATCTGAGGTCACACTCAATTCCCTTCTTAAATAGCCTTTTCTACCAGAGCAATAAACAGGATGCTTAAGGGATAAGCCAAGTGTCTTTTATCGACCCCATTCTGGCCACATTCAACAATAAAAATGCAATTTTGAGCGCTGCGATACATAAAACTATAATTTCATTCGCAAACAAAAAAAAAAGTTTCTGATGCCGTTTGGCGATTTAAACCAAGAAAATGCGAGCGATATTCACATTTGCATGTATCTGTATCTGTATCTGTAACTGTGGCTTTGACTATGACGATGTCTATGGTTATAGTTTGTATCTGTATCTGTATCTGTGCCTTCTGAAGCAAATGGCAAGAAAATTTGCATATCAAACGCAGTCAACAACAGACGCCGCACAGTCGCCTTCAATACGATGACAACAACAACAACAAACAACGGCAACAACAACAAACAACAACAACATGAGCAACAACTACAACATGTAGCTAATGCACAGACAATGTTGGCGAATTTGCGTACGCCGAACGATGCGAATTAACTAAATTACAATATGTGAAATTGTCGTTTGGGGACGACGCGTGTTTCCCTCCCTCTCCCTCTCTGTCCCTCTTCCATTCTTATCGCACTTCACTGTTCCAATTCGTGCTATATTTGCGTGAAATTATTATGGCAATCGATTGTGCGTCTTAAGACATTATGAAAATTAAATGCGTCGACCACACAAGCCGACTAGAAAACGGGCGATAAAATTATTATTGATTACTCATACGCAGCGTATAACGGCTGAACGGAAGAAAAGCAAAAATCAAAACAAAATGAAATACTAAAACGTACTTAAATGCAACTTTGATGCAAGTGCACGACTACGAGATGCTCTGTAGTTAAAACGAAAGGTGCAAAATGAAAAGATGAAATATCAACTTTTTATTTATTTAATAATGGCTATAAGAAAAAGAAGGATTGTGGCTAGTTAAAAAAAAATGCACATAAAGTTTTTTAATTCTTAAATTAGTTAAAGATGTGAATAATAATATCATTGAAGTTAGTACTTTTTAAAAAGTGCTGTAAAATTTTAAAATAAAGTCAAAATGGAGTAAGCACATAAAAATCACATTTTGAAAAATGGGATCTTACTAAACAGAAATTTGCTGTAAGCTGTAAGCAAGGTGGATTTATACATGGTGATGTATTCGTTTGACGTGCTCTCTTTTTCGGGGCACAAACGTCATTACGAAAGCAAACATCGTAGTAAGCGGTTGTATTAAATTCTCTAAAAAATGCCCCGTGTGTGAAAAATGCATATGTCGCTCGAACTCAAGTCGTTTGGTTTGTGTTTCCAGAGATATTAAGAAGGGACAAATAAATGCAACAGGAACTGTGGGAGCATGCACCGTTGAGCAGCTTCCACAAAGAGAGCAACAGGGATAACAGCATCGATGCTGACGGCTAACAGGAGCTTAACAGATCTCCATAATCACAGTTAATTAATTGGTTACCTACGGGTCATTACAGGAACAACAAGACAAATATGCCATTGCATTTTATTTTGATTTTATATATTGCACAGCGCACAAAACGAAAATAAGTGGAGAGTATAGAAAAGCAAACAAAACAATTTTTCTATATATCTATCTCTGTCGTCTCTCTCACGTCAGACTCATTTTGACAGATCCGCCCCGAGAGAGAGCGAATACATCACCATGTATAAATCCACCTTGGCTGTAAGCATATAATAAATAATATTTATTTAATTAAATACCCAGCGAGATAATCAGATATGATTATTTTATGAGGAATCCAAATATTTGAACTGCATTAATTTGGTCTAATTAACACATGCTTAAGCTCACAGCTATCTTAACTGTCAGCTCTGTTAAAATACTATACGTATTACAGGGTATTTAGTGAATTGCAAACAGGGACACCGACAACTGTTTCGATGAGCTTTCTACACAAGCGACACAAGACGATGTCGATGTTGATGTCGATGACGATGACGCGATCGCCAGTCGCGATAGCCGCAATTATTTTCGTCATAAGTCAGCCAATGTGGCGACCACGTTGCACTCGGCTCAGTCTATGCTTGTCTCACTCTACCAGTCTCTCTCTCGCTCTCGCTCTCACTCTATGGCTCAGTGCGCTGCTGTTGTTGTTGTTGTTGTGTGACTCGGCTTCGTTGCCGCCGCCGACGCTGCTGCTGTTGTTGTTGTGCTGGTTTTGTTATTCTGTATTTTTTTTTTATTATTTGTATTTTTTGCGGTGCGCACAAGCTTCCAAATAAGGGACGGCACATGTGAACTGAGGAAGCTATAACTAGCGCTGTGAGCTACGCAAATCTGTGGGCTTTGCACTTTCGCATAGATTTCAATGGAAATCAACGCATGCTGACAAACTGCAGCTTCACGCGTTGATCCAAGCATCGCAAAATGGGTTCAGTTGTGCCAGGTGGCGACAATTGTATCCAAATGGCGACCAGGAGTCGAATTCACGTTGATTTCGACGACGACAACGACGACAACGACTCGACTATGAGTCTCGAGTTCGAGTTCGACTTGGAGTCGCGTCGCGTTGTGTCGTGCAACATATGGCAGCGATGACAACGCATGTTAACAGCTTTTTAAAGGCAATTGCACAACAAGAACAACAACAGCCACACACGCTTCACTTAACCTCGCTCTGCCACAATTCCCAGGCCCATGTGGCAGATAAGCCATCGGAAGCGCCAAAAAATAAGAAAGAAAAACCAAAAACTAAAATAAAAAGAAAAGAAAAAATGTTATACGAATTTCGTACTGGACATTTTATTTTATTTTTATTTGTTTTTTGTTTTTGGGCTACTTGCAACTTGAGACCTGTGACAGGAAATCACACGCGTGCCACAAACTGCGCAGCGGATGAAGCAGCAGCCAACTTGAGGCCAGTTGATTATCCAAAAATGCGGTCTGGCGTGCCTTTGAATTAAGGTATCGATTTAGCCAGGAGGCCAACGGAGGCAAAGTCCATTTCAGCTTGCAACTTGCAACTTGCCACTTGTGTGTGTTTGTGTTTGCGTTTGTGGTTCGTCACTCATTTTCATTCATTGTGGCGCGCGCTCATTGTTGGTGTGAAATTTAGCACAACAGCTACAACAGTAACAACAACAGCAACAGCAACAGTAGCTGCAACGAGCGTCAAGCGGGGATTGGCGAGTGGCAAGTTGAACAAGTGGCTGCGGTTGCAATGAATCCGCATAACAGACATACAACCTAATGGACAAATGTCCAACTGGACAGACAATCAAGTGTTGCTGCTGCTGCTGCTGCAAGTGCTGCAAATATTTCTCGCTGTTGAAAAATACTTTTTAAATGCAGCGAAGCGTCAAGCGAGTCGCTTTCTACCTTCTGCTCTGCAACTTGCAACCTGCAACGTGCAACCAACGATCCATCCACCGATCCATTCGGATACGCACAGGATCAAGTGTTATAAATGTTAATTCACAAATAATTGCAGTCAGCGCCTCCTCTCAGACTCTCAGACATTGCGATTATGCAAACTCCGACTTCGACTCCGACTTGGATTGCCTAATCGGCGCCAATCAAAACTAAGGTTGGGTCTTTCGCGCCATCATCTTCATCATCAGCGTTTGTCTTTTCAGTTTTCTTCTTCATTATCATCATCGTCTAGACAAGTCGTCGCGTCTGCCAAAGAACTTTGTCAAAATCTGTGCAGAAGCATAAAAGTTTAATTGAAAATTTATGACACTTTCATCAAGTGGAATTGCCCAAGAATTAACGAATATTATGACCAACTGATGGCGATACTTGTGCTTAGTGTTGAGATGTAAATCCTTGAGCGGGATTCTGCTCACTCTATTGTATACAATTTATCAAATGATTTATTCAAAGATTTTAGGAACACTTAAATAGCTTCTAACCATTTTTAATAAGTTTAAAAAACTGAACAATTTTGTATAGAGTGGAGTTTTAAATCCTTCAGAGGGGATAATTTCTATACATTTTTTAAAGGTTTAAAAACACGTTTTTTTTTAAAAAAAAGTATTTTTAAGCTAATAGATTTTGTACAAGGTTATCTAACAATCTCGATCTTAGTGTCGCCAGTTAAGCTTTTTATAGGCTAGATCGAACATTTATTAAAATGCTTTAATTATTTTTTTATATTAAAGTTAAACACTAATACAGAAAATTGTTTTATTTGTTTTTTTTACGACTTGTCTTTTTTTTTGTTTTATACTTCATGTTTTTCTATTTATTATATACATTTTTTTTAAATCTAGCTAATTTTACTAGTCGAAATTCGGGCAACACTTCAAGCTCTTTTAATTAAACCCCAACTCCTCAGTTTTTCTACTTTTTTTTTAAAACTCATTGAACAATTTAACGACTTTTTGTAATGTTTGTATTAGCAACATTGACAAAACATCTTCGGCAATAAATTCTAAACCTACAAGCGACGTCGCACACTTGTGCCATCCGATTCATTATATAATGAAGCGCGCGGACTTCCCACACACATATAGACAATCCGAACCGCTGCTGCCCACAGTTCCAAGTTCCAAGTTGCCAGTTCCAAGTTCCGAGTTCCCTGTCGCCGATACTCAGTACCCAGTACCGGGTTAAAGCTACAACACAAAACATCAACATCAAAAGCAAAAGCTCATTGGCTCATTTCCTGCCCACAATCGAATGAAATTTTGAAATCGACTCAATTTTTATATATAATATAACAGAAGTAAATGGTTTAGAAAATTGCTTGCTTTGTATGTATACAAGAAATAATTGAATTAACCTCAAAGCAATGTAAGAATAACTCAAAGTAAAACAAAAATATGTAAGCTTTTACTTTCTTAGCAACCAGGCAACCTTAAAGATATTATTTTTTTTACAGAATGTTCTGACGTGATTAAACACCTGAATTAATTTCTAATGCATGTAGAAAATTTTCTATGCTCAATAATATTATCTACATTATATAATATTATTTGAATAATTGAATAATTGGGCTTTTATTGATCTGTTATATTTATAACTGAAATATACATAAAAGCGATGTGATCTGATCTAATGATCGTTAATACGATATGTTATAGTAAAAAAGAGGAAAAGAAGAAAGAATTGAAAATCTTTTTATATTCCACCAATAGAATCTCCCATGCTATACAATTTGATATGCAAACGTAATATAATTAGAATCCTAACGATTTATGAAGTGATCCAAATATTTATTTATAAATCGGTTATGCGTTTTTTTATAAAGGATCTCGACCCAAAATTCTGTTTTATCTATAATATCTGATATCAGTTGCTTATGATATGAATTACTTACGACCGAATCTGAATTATTTCTTTTCAAACTTATAGCATCAAAGTAGATTTCAAGATTTACAATTTACACTTTAACATTTTCCATTACATTAATTTCTATCTATCTAAATATTGATATTAAATCATAATATCTTTGTAACTAGACATTAAAGTAATGGGAATACATTTCTAAAATGTTTACCTAAACAATCATTTGAACAATGATATAATAAAAAATGATCATCAAGCATTCACCTCATAAATTGAGAGGAAAACATCTTAATAAATCTAATCTATGGGGAATGGAAGTAGCCACTCCAAAACATACAGAAAAACAGAAAAAAGAGGTAAATGTATAATTCTCAGGCATAAAATGCGCAGTGAAGCGAGTGGAAAGTGGAAAATGTCTGTTAGTTGCCGTTGCCGTGTGTTGCCGACGTTGCCGCCTCTGCCACGCTTCAGTGGCAGCGTTTTGGGCGTGACACGGGGACGGCAATGTCTCTCTGTCCGTCCGTCTGTCTGTCTGCCACCAAATGGCGCTAGTTGAGAAGGCAGAAGACAGACTGGGGGGTAAGGTCGTTGAGATTTCATAGTCGATAGCAAAGAATTTTGATTAACTTGGAAAATCATTGGAGTAAGTCAGAGCAAAGTACAAATCAAAGGGAGCGGCAAACGGGGGTGTATACTATATACATACATATATATAATGGTATGTTGCACAGTTGCACAATCGCTGCTTAGACAGTAGTTGCATACAATGTACGCATTATTTGTTTGCATTGCCAACAATAATTGCTTAACTAAATGCGCCAGGACGTTCTGAAAGGCACAAGCGCCTCGTTAAGGCCGCCAGAATCGCAGGACGGACAGACAGACGGACGGACGGACGGACGGACATTGGCGGGTTTTGGCCTTTAAATGATCACAATGAAAGCAAGAGGCACAAACAGCACAAACGGCAGCAGACAAGTCAAGCAAAAACAATACACAAAAAAACAGCAAAAAGAAGCTCACAAATTGTCATTTCTTAAACTTCTTTTTCTTATTTTCCTTTCCTTTATTTTTGTTTTGTTTTGCAGATTGCGAAGGCGGCAAGCGGCAGACGGCAACAAGAAGTCGCAGAAGGTACCTTCCACAGTGGCAGTGGCAGCTCAAGATGTTGCCGACGCGCACAATGTGCGGCTTTAAGAAATGCCGAATTCCAGAAGCTGCAGTACAATCAGTTGAATTAAAAAACGAGCCCACAGACGGAGACAAGCCACGAGAGAGAGAGATGAAGTGAGAGGAAGAGAGAGAGAAGGAGAGAGCGAGTGCGAGCGAGGACAACTGGCGACTGGCGATATCATCGGCGCAGCTGCTGCAGCCAGCTAGGAAATTAAGAGGACATTGTGGCGGCATGCGGTTAGAACTGAACGCGCGTTCAGCGGCGGCGGCTTAAACACAAAATCCAATGGCCATCCAGTTTAGACCAGAACCGAAGCCGAACCGAACAGCGAGTCCATGCCACGCAAGATTCTTAGCGTTGCTGCGTTGTTGGTGGCGACTCTCAACTCGCAATGTCCGATGTCCGATGCCCGATGCCCACTGACAGAGGTCGCCCTCGTACGTAATCGGCGGAGCACATTGCAAATGCTTTTGTGCCGTCTGTTGGCCTGTCTCACTGTACAGTGCTGCCTTGTGCTGCGCACGTGGCCAACATTGGTGACGCTTGGCCCCAAAAACAACAACAGCAACAACAACAACAGCAACAACCACAGCAACAACAGCAAATCATTGAAATGTCGTTAGAGGCTCGAGCGGCACGCGGCTTCGATAGTCAAGCAGAACCGCAAAATGCTTTTAATTTCTCAAACTGATATGTACTTAGTATGCCCCTCGACTGTGGTTAACAGAGAAGCAGTGGAGAGAGGGGGAGGAGGGGGAGAGGAGAGAGAAAGAACGTGTGTGTGCACAACACCAAAAACAAAAAAGTTGAGCAGTAGAAGGAATCGCTTGAAGCTACCAGTTAGCCAGGAATTGGAAATTAACTACAAACTTGACTCTGTGATTTGTTGCACCTCCGTGCAAATTAATTTTAGACTTTCAGCGAGAACAGATTTTAGAGTTCATAACTCAAATAACTTTGAAGGCTACATTACAATTCAGATTCTATTCATGAAATATCTTAAAGGCTCTAACAATATAATTTAGACGCTGAAAGTCTGCAAAATAAATTACAATAAAGTAACAGACCAAATTTCTGAGAGTTTCAAAACAAATCCTAATACTCCAATAAAACAGATTAAAGATTCTTTAGATTAATAATAACAGAAAGTTTCACAGCAAGAACAATATTAAAATCTATAAATGAAATATTCTAAAAAGTTTCAGAGCAAATAGCAAATAAATGAGTGAGAGCAGATATCAGATTATAAAAATAAAATATTCAAAAAACCTGAGAAAATAGATTGTAAAAGTATCTTAAAAGGTGTCAAAGAATAAAAGAAAGATTTCAGGAGAAAATTTCTCAAATTTAATAAAACAGGTATGTCAGAACCTAAAACAAAAATATCCACGAAGGTTTCAAAGGAAATCAAATTAATATTTTGTTGTAGGCGTTTTATCACAACAAATTTACAACTAAAACTCCCATTAACCATTATTAACTCAGAACAAACATATTGTGGTATATCCCACTATTCCATTTAAAATAAATTTGTAATCTGAGAAAAAAAACTGTACCAAAGTGCGAATTAATAAAAATGGAAAGTCTAAGGGGTGCAAAGGCATAAATATTCAAATAAAAAACTGAACTGAAGCCAACAAACTCAAATTTTTGCGTTTCTTTTATACTTAAGTATATGTTTTAATACTCTTTTAAAGAGAGGGGCGTGGGCGTCTGAGATGCGCAGGTGAGCGACCATAGAAGGTAATGTTATATAGTCAAAACACCCGCGCAGCTAAGACCTAAGAGATATACAATATGAATGTGAGAGTTTTGCTATACATAAGTATTGTATAATGTGGCGCAAAGTTGCCCAACAACAACAACAACAACAGCAATAAGAGATGGAGACAACCCACTGCAATGCGAGCAATTAACCTTGGCTGGACTTGGAGTTGGCGGCAGTGCCAGAGAACGACCTACAGCAGCCAAAGAGTCAACAAACAAGCTTTGAAGTTTATCAGTCAGCTGACAGTAACAACAACAAAAGGTGATGACGTATATGCCAAATACCCTGTAGCGGAAGAGAAGCAGTGAAATGGGGTATAATAAATAAGCAAACCAATCGAGCTGAGTAAAATCAGTAAATCACAATTGACTACAGGGTATCTCTCAATCATTAAATCAGACTTGTGACATTTATGATGAAAACAGGGTATCTCGCAGTCGATCAACAACACTGGAGTTATAATAAATAGGCAAACCAATTGAGTCGACAAAAATCCTAAAATCAGAGTTGGCATTTTTATCACAATAACAGGGTATCTTTGAGCCTATCAGCTACAGCTGGCAGCACACCTACTTCTTTGATGTGACCTGAAGCGGCGTTGGTGTCACACCCACAACATTTGCGTGGTGGCTGCCGTTGCCGTTGCCGCTCGACGGTTCATTCATCGTCTCCCAGCTGAATGAAACGACAGCTGGTCGCGTTCTCAGTCGCTGTCGCAGTCGCTGTCAGCGTCGCCGTCGCAGAGAAGTCGAAAAAAAGAGCGGCTTCAGTGGCACACGTCATCGGGCAGCAGCAGCAGCAAATGAAAGAGATGCGATGAAGCCTACGCGACTGGCAGCTGGTCTGGCATTGAAAATGCCGCGCGCGCGATTTGCATGCCAAGATCGGAGCAATCAGGTGAGGAGGAGGAGGAGGAGAGGCAAATGGAGAGGAGGATGGGGGCAACTAACTGCTGATGCATGACTCTTGGGCTCTTGGACGAGCCAATTGTTGTTGATCGATTTATGAACTCGTTGCGCGTTCATGACGTCACAAGTGACATGCAAAACCCACATGCAGTTATCATCGGGTCTATTGTTCGTCCCCCCACCACTCCTCATACTCCCCCCTCCTTCTAGTAGATACTCCACATAGTGGAAGCGGAAGCTTTTACAACCCAATGATGAAACTCTACAGATACAGCTAGAGATACAAACAGCTAAAGATACAAATTCATTCAGGGAGCTGCCCACTCGCCATGTGTTTCATATTTTTCTTTCTTTCATTTTTTTTCAGTCATTTTTTTTCAAGTGTAGGCTAACAAGTAACTGGCAGCTTGTGGCTGGTTATGTAAAGCTCTTAACCTTGCTCTTGAAAAGCCCCTGAAACTAGTTTACAACTCTGTGTGTTTTCATTTTTTGGCCAATTTGTGGACAGGATTCTGGATTCACATGATTTTTGTTCTCTATGTTTTTGTTTTTATTATTTTATAATATTGCGCTAAATAAAATATATGTTTGTATATATGTATATGCATTTATATAGTTACTATATATTGTTGAGTTTTAAACATATGTCTTCGCTTATCATTAATATTGGTTTTGTTATTTTTTGTGTGTGTTTCTTTTTAAAAGTATTTGCTTTTGTTTAGCTAATTGCACAAAGCATTTAAAATTAATTTAACTACGGGTAATTTGTTTTATTATTATTAAAGAATTTTATGTTTTTTTTTGTTTGTATTTGTTTTCTGTTTGACAGAAATGCAATCTGCACTAAATTAGCTTGCAATTATAATTTAAATATGTTTGTAATTAATAAATTATATTAAATTGTTGGGAAATTACGTATTTTGTCTTATTTGCTTTGTTTTATTTTTTGTTGTCATGCCACATATAAAAAGAAAAGGCTTTGAGCTGCTTTTTAATTTGGTTTTTATATCATTTTTAATTAAAATATACAATAAATATTAGTAGAGAGCAGCAAACAGCTCAAAGGGTAAGTAAATTTTGTTTGATTTGAAATTCTCAAGTTTATGCGAAACATGAATTTGGGAACATTAATTTGAGATAAAATCTCATTTCATTCAATTAAAAGTGTCACGCATAAACATAGATAAATTGAGAATTTCAGTAGCAAATCAAATGAATGAATAAAGTCAATCAAAATTAATAGAGAAAATCAAATAAACATAACTATAAATTATAAATAGCGCTAAGATTAAGCTAAAACGATGATGGGTTCTTCACAAAACAACAAATAATATATATGTGTATTTATATATAGAATATTGATATATTGTATATGATGTAGTTTGCAACTATATAAATTAGATTTTAGGTTCGGATAGAGCACGCTCATCGCACTGAAGAAGGCCACCAGACGCAGCCCTGTTAAAACATTTTGCTAAACGATAAACGATAATAAAAATATTAAAACAAACACAGTTAAGATCATAACTAAATTGTAGACTCTGCGCAGCAAATCATTTATCCTGTTCTATCTTTCTCTCTATTTTTTCGAGTGGTTTCTCTGTCTTTCTATAGATTCTGTTTTTGCAGTACTTTTATTGCACTTATGTTTAAGGACTAACTAAAGCAGTCTCGGCTTTGTGTTTCGGTGTGAGTTATGTACGAGATATGGTTGTATATTCTGTAGATACGATTGTAGAATGTAGAATGGCACTGGGTTCGTTTTGTTTCATCTCGGGTTATATGGCTATTGATATTGCTATGGGGTAGTTTAATAAGTATATATTTATTTATGAGAGCTGTAGCTTTGCTTTATGGCACAGTCGCCTTTAAGTAAGAGTTTTGACTAGTATAAACAAAAATTGTTTAAAAAATGAGCTGCCACGCCCACTACGCTAACAACGAAAACGAGCGGCGAGATCGTCTATTGGCCATGGTCTAATCTAATCTATTGACAACTCATGGCCAACTCATGCTGCACTTTGGATCTGCACACATATCTACTAGTCTATATATACCTATATACATATGAATGTATCTATATATCTGTATCTATAACTCAACGCTGCGCATGTGTGTGCGACATGTGCGAGTGTGTCGAGTGCGGCGGTGGCACGTGTGGCACATGCGCATGATGCGCGTGTCCGCCGTACGCCTGGGCGTGGGAGAGGGGCGACGCCTGGCCGCCACTGTAGCCGGACTGCATCAGACTCTGCTCGAGACTGTAGTGCGAGGGCGGCGCCTGGGGATGTGCGAGATGAGCGTGCCCATGATGGCCGTAAATCAATTGTCTTACTTTGGAGTCCTCGTCGGCGATGTTGTAGCTCAGCTCCGTCTCCTCAAAGCCCGTGGCGGACATGCGCTGATCTCCGCCGCCAACGCTCGGCGGATCCGGCGAATTGAGGCACGTCTGTATCAGCTGCTTGCCCGCCTCCGACGTGATCATCGGCTGCAGCTTGCGCGTGGCAAATGTGTAGACGTGACCCGTCTCACTGGCCACCAGCAGCATCACCTGGGTTCCAGTCAGCGTCGACAGCTCGTAGGCCTAAAGAGAGATGGAGGCAGGAGGAGAGAGAGAGAGAGAGAGAGAAGCGTGGTTAAAACTGTGTTCACTACTCGTTGGCGTTGTTGTTGTGCTTTAGCTAAAAGCGGCACATAAATTTTCAAGTAAACTATGCGATTATGTTGCACCGATAACAGACGAAGGCAAATGCTTTGCACAGCTTCCAAATTGTTAGAGATGGAAGCGTGAGTTGGCATTAGATTATTGCTATTTATTTGATGGTGCATACAATTGGCAGCCTAATGATTCTTCTAATAATATTAGTTAATTACACTAATATTAAAAGAGTCCAAATTCCAAATTTAATAAACTTCAAATACATTTTATATATTAATTTGCATTGCGAAAATTAATATAAAAATGTATTTTTTAGAATAAATTTCCATTCATCGATCACATAAGAAGAATTCCAAATATAATACATCAGAATACAATTTAATATATTTGAAAAATTTTCAAAATAATGCAATTAATACCTTAGATATACAAATATTCAATTGAGTTAGCTTACTTAAAATAGTGTTAATCAATATTTTTGTATGAGAATTTGATATTAAAAAATTTCCTTTCACAACTTCCACAATTTTGAACTTAAATTATTTTTTATTTCAATAAATTTCCCTTACTAATTCATATAAAAGAATTTTTAGATATATGCTCATGCCTAGAAATCTACATTTGTAATAAGAATTATTTTCAAATAATTTGAATATATACTTTTATATATATTTCTCACTCCCACGACTCGGAAGTGAAGTCACGCGCTCATCTCTAATGCGGATAGACATACACATAGAGCACCCTCCAGGCCATCGACGAGTCGGTAGCCAAAGCTGCCTATCAACAGCTCGTAATTACTCTAAAGCGATAAAGTTGCTGTCTGTTGTTGCATGAGGAGAGCAGATAGGAGAGGGAGAGGGAGAGGGGCAGATTGGAGCAGCCAATGGCTCAGCGCATAAATAACTTGAGCGAGATTGAGCGAAAATCGCGCAAGAAACGCTCGCAAAACGCGCGCATACAGAATGCAATTTATTAATATTAATGAAATTGTTGTACACATTGTTGTGACTGGCACTGAGATTGAGAACGAGAATGGGAATGGGAATGAGAATGGGACTGTGACTGCTGAGACAGAGACAGAGACTGGGGCGGGCTGCTGTTGCAAGTTGCACGTTGCACGTTGCCAGTTGCCTGGCTGCCAATTTTATGTGTAACATGTGTAAATGCAAACAATTGACACGGCCCGGGCCACTGAGTAGGTGTCGTTGTTGCCGTTGTGGTTGTTGTTGTTCTTGTTGTCTGCCCTGGGAGCTGAGGCAGCTGAGGCAGCAACTAGGCTGAAACAGAAGGCAGAGACAGTCAACGGACCAACAATTCATGTCAATTTGAATTTCGAACACAAAGACAAAAGGACACGACACTGCAGAAGCAGAATCCGAATCAGTAGAGGGAAAGGAAGGCAAGGAAGCTACGAATATGTTGACAGGACAAGCCCCAGAGACCGCAGCGAGGCAGAGTCATTTGTTAGAAGGCGATTGTTGCTGTTGTTGCCGTGTGTTGCATGTGGCCAAAAGGCGAGCCGACTCAACGCGATGTGGCGACAAGCCAGCCAAACTGTCGGCCACTTGCAGAGAGACATGGGGAAAGATACAGAGAGACAGAGAGAGAGAGAGAGAGAGATCCCTGTGCTTGCTCTGTGTGTCTCTTATCTGTGCACAATCTGCCGCTGCTCGGGTATCAATACGCTTCCGTGCTGGCCACAAGACGCAAACAATTCCCAAGCCAAGTCAGAGCCAAAGCCAAGCGCTTGGCCCCCAGCTTGGCCTCAGGTCTCGGGCCTCGTGATTTCAATTTAACACCTTTTGGCGGCATTTTGCGCCTGTGCAACAGCAACAACAACCACAGCTTGCAGCCTGCAGCCTGCGGCTTGTGGCGGTGCCCCATTGTTGAAGCGTTTTACATGGCCAACAACAGACAGACAGACATGTGTGTGTGTGTGTGTGTGTGTCTGCCACATGCATTTATGCAGACATTCACAAAGAGAAGAAGCAACAGCAGCAGCAACAAAAACAACAACAGCCTACGCAATTAGGCCAGGCCTACAAATGAGATCATTGCGTTGACATTAGCTCACTTTTCACTTTTGGCCTTTTTCGGGCCGCGAGAGTCCAAGTCGATCGCGCCCACGCCCAACTGCGATTTTTTTAGTTGGCTTTGCTAAATGCCCAAAATTGGAGAGTGGAAAGCAGAGAGCACAGAGCAGAAGCGGACAGGTTGTGGCTGTGTGGCGTCTGCTGATCTTCAGATGCCACGGCATCTGCCACAAGCCGATCAAGTTCAATAACCGCAATTTGTTGCCCGTAGGACAGTGCGTATATATTTGTGCGTGTGCGTGTGTGTGTGTGTAGCGCCAAGCGTATCCATTGTGTGCCCGTCAACTGTCCACGCTGCGGACATCGATGAGGGCCACATCAAAGTCACTAAAAATATATAACAAAAGTTTTGTCCCTGTCAACAGGCGCGCGCCTGTCATAAGTAGGGCCCCAAAGCCCCCAAAACAACAACAACAACAACAACAATAAAAAAAACAACAACAACAATTGAAGTAGCCAAGAAGTCAACAGAGAAACTTATGTCTCTAGGGTCAAATATTTGTGTGATACGCTCAGCGAAAAAGTTGATATTTTTCAATGCTACTTGCAACGAATCCTAGGCTGTAAATATGGGATATAGAGGCAAAATTGGAAAACGAATAGGAATTTTAGCTAGAAATTGGAATACTAATTGGAAAAGTAATAGGAATAGGTATAGGAAAAATAACAGAACATAATTATAAGAAAAAGAATAAATATTTTGAGACAGACTTTAGGAAAAAATGTGGTTTTAAAAAATAAGTGTCTCAGCTTTTCTAATACAATTTGTTTTATTTCTAGGCAAATATCATGTTAATTATAAAATTTAGAAGAAAAAGGGAAAGCGAAAAATCAAAAATATTGTCAAACAAAATAACAGCCAAAGAAATTTCAAAATTTACTCATTTACTGTATAAATGTTTCTTTTCAAGTATATTTTAATACTCTTTATTCGGGTTTAAAAATGTTAACACAAATGTTAAACTAAAAACCCCAAAAGATGTATTTGTAAGGAGGATTTGAGAGAAATGTACAAATATATCCATTAAATGTAAATATTTTATCTGCTTTTAAAGATGTTTTTCAAAATGGTTAAATTTTCTAAACTTTTCATGAAATGGATTTTAATTGAAGCAACTACAAAGTAGTAAGTATCTCAGGCTCTGACTTTTCATAAATACCTTAAGCTTTGGTATAATCAAATAAAGCCATCTAATACTATTTAATTAAGATCGTTTAGATCAGATTCCACCCACATCAACATTTTAGCAAGGGTACAAAACACTTCGAGGCCAACTTAAAGTTTTTCCTTTTTTTTTTTCTTATTTTGTGTCGGTTTTTATCCAAAATATTTCATAAGATTTGTTGTTGTTGTAGTTAAGATCGTGCTGAGATCGTGATTTAGCGCTGCTGTTGGCGATTTTTTGTATTTTTATTTTTTGATCGCCGCGACTTTGAGGCCAAAGAAGTCTATTTAAAAATGTTAAGCATTTCATATGCCGAGCCTAACCGAGAGCGGCGCATTATGTAAGTTTGCGTGTGAAAATTGGTCATTTGATGCAGAAAAGCCAAAGAAAATCGAATAAACTGTCCAAGAAGGAGGCAAGCAGGCGAACAGGCCAAGGTAAAAGCAAATTCAGTGGCATCTTCGCATGACAATGAGACCAGACGGCAGCACGCAACTGCAACTGCAAAATGCAGCACGGCATTGGGGTTGGGATTTGGGTTTGGATTGGAAATGGAATTGGTATTGAGATTGGGATTGGGACTGTTCTTTGAATGCAATTGCGCGGCCGGCAAATTAACATTTTATGAAGCCGAAAACAAAGGGAAATTCGGAATCGAAATCGGAATCGTGGCTACCGCGCTTACACAGCGCCGTGGACTTGCCGCCAAAGCAAAAGCAAAGCCAAATGCAACAGTTGTCCTTAAACGAGGCGTGGCGGGGCGGGGGCGGGGGAGTGACGGGGGCATGCCGCACAGGTTGGGCACGATGGCAACACAACGATAAAGCACTCCGAGGCACACACAGAACAATGCCAGGCGCAGGGCTGGGGGATGGGAATGGGGATTGGGAGAATTGAGAATTCGGTAGCATTTATTAATTGCACATGCGCTCAAAACGTGCTACACACTTGAAGAATTCTTCACCCGCATAAATTATTCAGTCGAAAATTATTTAATTTAAACCCTTCAAGCAAAACAAACTGATACTAATTATAGTTATAATGTGAAAGTCAAAGAACTAAGTCTGCCAGAAAATTTATGGTTCTAAAAGCAAAAGACAAAATAAAACAAAAAATAATATAAAACAAATGAAAAGTTTTTTTTTTATAAAAAAGTAAAAAGTTTGTTGTTTTTTGTGATTTTGACTTTTGCTTTTTAGAACAATAAATTTTTGTTCTTAGGTGATTTCCGAGCAGACTAAAAATAATACAATATGTGTCAAAAGAAAGGTAATCCTAATCTAAGGTAAAAGAATAAATGCGCTATATAAATTTCTTTCAGTGTAATCTGTGGGCGTTGAATGACCTCCTCCCCCTCCCCGACGTCTTACCTTCTTCATGATGCCCGTTTTGCGCTTGGAGAACGTCGTGTAGCGCCGCAGCTTGTTGTCAATGTACTCCATTTTGATTTTGACGCGTCCCTTTGTCTTTTTGCCATTGGCGGGCGGTGATTTCTTATTGGGCAGCGCATTGTAGCCATCGACGCCGTCAACGTCAACGCCGGCGACAGCGACGCTGCCGGCAGCGCAGCTCTCCAGGCCCTGCAGCGTCATGCCGCCGCCACTTGAGCGATGATCTTCGTAGCAATCGCTGCCGCTGCGTTTCAATCCGCGTGATTGTTGCTGTTGTTGTTGCTGCTGCTGCTGTTGTTGTTGTTGCTGTTGTTGTTGTTGTTGCTGCTGTTGTTGTTGCTGCTGCTGCTGGTGTTGTGGACTGTGCGTTTGGCTGTTGCCCAGAGTTTGGCACTGTTGCTGTTGCTGCTGTTGCGCCGCTGCCGCCGCCGCTGGATTGGGACGCTGCATGGCAAGACCAACGCCGCCGCCGCCGCCCATGCTTTGGAGCAGGCCGCCGCTGGGGGGACGGGCGCCAAGTGCCGCTACAGCGGGATTGCCATACATGTCCGCCTGATCGGCGAGACTTAAACCTATACTACTCATCGAGTAGTTTAGGTTATAGCGCGAGTCACCGCGCGCTGGATCCATTCTCAGATAAAAGTTCTCCACCGTGGAGCCGTACAATAAATCCAAGGCACCACGCGCGTCTATTATTGCCGCTGCGGCACACTTTTTGAGATTTTTCGATTTTGGGTTTTAGCTTTAGTTGTGCCCCCCAAAACACTCACAAATCGGCTGCTAGCTTTTTAATTCCAAAAATAAACACAAAAAAACACGCACGCACACACTGATACAGGCGAGCACACGCACACAGAGGCCCGCTGTGGTTGTTGTTGCTTTACTTTGCTTTGCTTTTGGTTTTGCTTTTGCCGCTGGCGTTGGCGCTGGCCGTCAGCTGTTTGCGCTGCTTGCCGTTGGCGGCGCAGCAGTTATTTTCACCTAACGCCTTTGTTGCCCGCGTCGCAGCTGCTTTTGTATAACAATAATGCGATTTGATTGATCTTTGTATTATTATTAACAAATAAATCCGCGAATTTTAGTTGCAGCACCACACGCACACACACACGCGGCGCAAGCACACAAGAAAAACTGACAACTCGTGCTGCTAGCTAACAGTGCGCTTAACAGTTCCTTAACAGTCGCAGTGTTGCACAGTGTTTTGGCGAGTGCTGTGCGCGCGTCAATTTGAATTTGCAAATGCAAATGTTTGTAATGCGTGGAATTTAGTTAAAGTTGCGTTTGCAAATGTGCAATTCATAAATTGCACATTACAAATGTTTAACTGTTTATAGTTGTTGTTGTTGCTGTGTGTTTATTTGGTTTTGTTTTGTAGTGACTTATTTGTCGCGCTGTAGAGATGCTTGGCACTTGTTTTGGTCTTTTTTGCTTTATTTGCAGATTTAATGTCGTACTGCCAAATTCGAAACGTTGTGAACTGCGCGTGAGTGTTGCCGTTGCTGCTGCTGATTGTTGTTGTTGTTGTCGCTGCTGTTATATTTGGTGCGTCTGACGGTCTCGAGCTAACTTTGCGATCGATTGTTGCCTTCGTTGTGCTTCAGATGGCGTGCAAATACCTAATAACAAAGCACGCGTATGGCAAGCGACGGCGCAGCGGCGTTCAATATTTGCTCCAAACTTGGAGCACAGTTGCCCACACAACCGGTTGCTACCCAAAAGAGAGCGCACGAGAGCGTGAAGGGAAGAGCAAACGAGCAACAGAGAGAGCGTGCATTGGACACGCGCTCTTTATTGCTTTATTGCAAAGAGAGCGCTTAGTATATAAAGAGATTTTTATTTTTTGTTGCTGCGACAGCTTTATGGCTTAATTAATTAAACCCCAGTGTACATAGGAGTTAACACTGTGTGTGTGATCGTTCTCGCTCTCTCTCTCTTTGTGTCTCCCTCTCTCTAGCTGTTTATGCATAATTTACTACACTCATTTGTGCAAACATCTGCCATTTGCGTTCATTTGATTGGCTGCGCCGACGCATAGATCGGCATTGGAGCTGCCAACTCCGCCCACTTTTTGTGCTTGACTCGCGTATCGTTGTAATCGTTGTTGTTATCGTTGTTATTATCGACAACAGACAATTTTTATTTTGTTTTCAATGATTGCGTGATTGAGTTTTTAATTAAAATTGCTGTCATAAAATGGCTGCCATTTTGTTTATATGTATGTGTGGTGTGTGTGTGTGTGCTTGTGTGTTTCCTTATCAGCGCTGATTAAGTTAATTTGTTATTTTTGCACAAAACATCGCCAGACGAATGAATCTCAGCATTGACCGACCGTTGGCAGTGGTCCCCCTAGGCCTACAAAAAGCGATACACTTAAACTATGCCAGGAATTCAGCTGGCGAGGGCCAATATGGCCAATATGGTCAGCAAATGCTCTAGAGGATTTGCGTGGTGGTGGCGGTGGCGTTGTCGTTGTTACTGCTGCTGCTGCTGATGTTGTTCCTCAATCCCTGCTTGCCTGGCCGAGTCTCGAGTATTTGTGCAATGTCCTTAAATAGCCGTTCGCAAGAAAAGCGCTGCACCAGCGCGCTGGCCACGTGCAGTGACTAACAGATACAGTCGAGAGCTGCCAAACAATCCATCCATCGATACTGCGGCCAGTTATTGCTCCCAGTTGATAATCGAGACGACAACAGCAGCAGCAGCCACAAACATCGACGCATTCCTGGCTCGTTCCCCGCTGCAAATGGCAAACATTGCCTTTTCCAGATACCAACAACAGCAGCAACAGCAGCAGCAGCAACATCAGCCTGACTCAAGACTCAGGCTCAGACGTTGTCGCCAGCATGTCTCTTCCGCGGAATAGGAATAGCAATAGCAATAGCAATAGGAATAGTCTTAGCAAGTGATGCCACTGCCACCGACTGCATTTAATTAAAATCCAGCTACATCTTCAACTTCAAGCTGGACAACAACGTTCCTTCTCTACCTGCCTACCTGCCTGGGCTGCCTAATGATTTAAATTAATCATAATGACTGTCAAAATAGAACGCTGCCTTCTGCTCTCCAGCTCTATAAGGCTCGACCCCGCAGCGGGTGCACCAGCTCCAACTCCGTCTCCATCTCCATCTCCACCACCATCACCATCTCCATCATCATGGCCAACTCCAATCCGTTGCCTCATCTGACATTTCATCATACTCACACGCTGGCCACAAGGTTCTCACAATTGTATGGATGTGCTCTGTGCAGCGCTTACTAATTGGTATTGACTGAGGATCCAGCCATGGGCGTAGTCCAGGATTACCTTAAGACTTCTTAATTCTAATTTTCATACTTCTCTTTGATTTTCATCCATTTTCATTACGTATTAAAATTTTACTTTGAAAATTTATTTTTTAACCAAAAATGTCCTTTTTTTCAGTACTTACCCATTGGTACTTTTTTCACTATATTTCTCACTGTCATAACTTTGTCAAAGCTCAAGTCAATTATTCCATACTTATTCCTTGACTCTATTTTAAAAACTTCAATCTATCATAGCCTTTTCAAAACTAAGACGATTTTTCGGCAGAATGTCAATTTTTTCAAAGTTTGGCCTCCATGCATTAAAATTTTACTGACTTGGAAAAATAGATTTTAAACCAAAAATCTTCACTTTTTCCATAATTATTTGAAAAACTATTTCAAAAACTTTAAAATCTCATAGCTTTGTCAAAACTTAAGCGATTTTCGTGTGGGATGTCAATTTATTTATAGTTTAGCCTCCAATTTGATTCTGTATTAAAATGGAACTCACTTGGAAAATTTGATATCTAACCTAAAATGTCCACTTATTCCAT
The DNA here is from genome assembly GCA_037043435.1 of Drosophila suboccidentalis. Lineage (NCBI taxonomy): Eukaryota > Metazoa > Arthropoda > Insecta > Diptera > Drosophilidae > Drosophila > Drosophila suboccidentalis. Next base: position 561,030 of record JBAMBK010002572.1, on the reverse strand, counting down.
ACCCCTTGACAGTTTTTCAAAAACTTTAAATTCTCATAACTCTGTCAAATATCCAAAGATTTCCTAGTCAATATCAATATTTTAAGCTCTCCACTTTGATTCTATATCATTTTTTTATCATTCCATATCAAGTTGCCGTACATAAAGGTGTCTTTAATACCGAACCCCTTCTGTCTACGCCCATGCTTTGAAACTGCCAGGAACTGCAGCTGGCTCCAGTCCGGCTGTATTTCTGTATTTCTAACTGAACGTCAGCTAGTCTGGTCTGGTCTGCTCTGGTCTGAGTCTGAGTCTGAAACTCAGCCATAAGCCTCCGTCTTGTGTTCATCTCAACTGGGAACAACTTTTTATGCTGTCGCTTGCTGCGTGTTGCATTTTCCTCGGAATTTCTCAGCATTTCTAATACTTAATTATTTGTGCGCGATTTGCGAGCGTTTTACGTGCGTTTATTCCAGCTATTAGATGGTACTGTACGGATTCCGCGCTCCACTTGCTCCACTTATGCAATCAAAAAACTGCAGAGATAGCGAGACATCTTTGAATGTGCCACATATACACCCACACACACATTTAATATATGTATGTATAAGTATATATTTATTTGTATATGCAACTTTATATTATTTTTAGCTGAGGGAAAATGTTTGCTCCATTTACGTTTCGAGCATTTTTGATTTGATTTTGGAACTGGGACTGTCTTTTAAATACTTATATATTGGAAATTTGACATTATAAGTATTTGAAACTGAGCTGAGGACAAAAAGAAGAACTGAGAGATCCAGATTTCGTTATGTAGAATATTGTGAACGAATCTAATCGACTTACAAATGCGGAGAAAACAAGACAGGTAAACTGTGGACAGTGTTCAGGTGTCTAATTGGGCGCTGGGGGTGACAATGAACCACTTAGGCAGTGACTGTGGCAGTTGCAAGTTGCCAGTTGCAAGTTGGCAGTCGAAACGCCAACGCCAACGCCATGCCAAAGTCAAAGTCAGACTCAGATTCAGACTCAAAAGACAAAGTCAAAAGTTGTACCAATTGCCAATTGGTTTGAGAGACGCAAAGTCGCTCATGAATAACACATAAGTTGCAGGATTGGGATACAGATTCAACTTGGACTCGGTTTCGGACTTGGTCTTGGTTATGGGATTGCGATCGGCATCGGTTTTTCAGCTCTTTGTCATCACGGCTGTCCAATTGTCTCTGTGTCTCTGGGCGCGTTACAATTTAAATAAAATGTGGCCAAAACAAAAGGGAACAGAAAGGAAAAGGGTTTTCTTTACAGTCCAAGTTGTTGCTGTTGTTGTTACCGCATTTACCGTTGGACTGTTGGCTTACACAGGAAACAAAAGCACCGCTACAATCATAAAACGATTAACAGGTCGTGACCATTTCACCTGATTACCAAATGGCCAAAACTCATTTGCATGCAATCCAAGTTGACCATGAGAGAGCTTTGACAAGTGCAGGCGGCAGTGGCAAGTGGCAAGTGGCAGCAAACGGAAGTTCAACTCCCTGCCTACCTACCTACCTCCCTTCCTCACTCCCTCACACCAACAACAACACTCTGATTTCCCTTTAGGCCACACTCTTCCGTGCTCTTCCGACTGATCAGTTAGAACTTCCTTCAGCATTTTAAGTGGTCAATTATACAGAGTGTGTCTTTGTGCTACGAACTCGACTGTGTGTTGCACGTGCTTTGCATGCCACTTGGCTAATGATAATGATAATGATAACGATAACAAAACACACATTATCAATTCCTTCTCTTTTTTGTTTAACTACCTCTACCACTCATTTCTTTTGGCCAACTGACGTCAGTTGGTAGTTTGTTGTTGGGCTCTGCCTGGGCTACAAATTAGAACAGAATTATCCCACGCATCTCGGATAATGTACGCGAAATGCTTGATCGATTGCCAGTGATCGATAGTTGTTGTTGCTGTTGTTGTTGTTGTTACTGTTGTTGTCGTTGTTGTTTTCGTTGCTACTGTTGCTGAGCAAAAACTGACAACAACTGCAGACGACGACAACGACAACGACGATCGTCAGGACAGAAGACGGCGACAGGCCACAAGGCAGCTCCAATCAATCAGTGCTGACACCTCGTCGCCTTTTTCCCGCTACACTTAGCTGTTTTTGGTAAATTCATAGATTTGTATAAAAATGTCAAGCGATTTGAATGTTTGATATCTTTAAGGGAGAATATAAACATTAAGTTAAACAGACCCAAAAATATCTGTTTTATTTAAAATTTCCAGAATTTTTAAGTAATAAACGTATTACACTGAATTTGAATGTAATTAAACATTCTTTTTATTTTGAATTACCAACTTTTAATAGTATTCCAATTTTAAAAATATTATTATTATTCCAATTTGTTTCTTATTTTATATGGGCATTTCCAGAAAATGGTCCACCTCGCCCAAAATCGTAAAATTGATCAAAAACTCACATCTTGTGAAATTTTCTTCCAAAAATGTATTCAAGTTATTTATTTAAGCAATATACGCTAGAAGAAATTCAATAGAATGACGATATAGATTCTACATTGGAATAAATTCACTTTTTCCATATTTTTGCCTATTTTCTTAAAAGTTTATTTTCAAAATGGACCGTTTGTATTTTAACGATTACACTAAGTCAGGGAGTAAGATTGTAACATGAACCATTTTAATTCATTGAAATATATTGAAAGTTTAATTTAAAACAAGTTTTACAATTTGTTTTCGATGTATCGAATAAAATTTGATGAACAAATTCTTGGCACAAACTAGGTGGAAATCTTGTCACGTTCGCGATGTCGCGTTACAAATTACTAATAAGACATGTAAAATAAATAAAATGATAGTAACTTATCAAAATTATTTCTAAAATGGAAAACTTCATTATTTTATTATGGTTTAAGAGTATTTTCTTCCAAATTACTCGCCACATTTCGTAGACTTTCGCATTTGTCAAGATGAAGTCAAACATGACTTCCATATTTCGTCGCGTTCGCGATGCATTGTTTTCTATAAATATTTCGAAAACGACAAGTTTTCAAAGCTTGTCTTTTATAATAAAAATAGTGTTGATAAGGTGCATTAAACACGTGAGAAAACAGTTTTGAAAATGTCAGCTTTTACCACTTTTTTTCTCAATTAAAGACGTACAAATGTCGCATTCTCGATCTGGAAATACCCATATGCAAAATAAAGTAATTTAAATTCCAGTTTATAAATAAATGTCTTTATGAATGATAAATATATGTTTACTTACTACTCTAGCTTACAGGTCAGCTTTAAGGAGTTTAAATTGATTGTTGATATACCTTAGTCATGATTTAAATGAAATTTTGTTGCCTAGTGTTGTGCATATAATATTACCATATATTTCTTAAAACATAACAATATAATATTAAATTCAGTAGTAAAAGTTCTACTTGTAACCTTTTTGAATTGAAGCCAATTCACATTTTAGCTTTTCTTTCTGGCTATTTTACAGCTGCTTTCCAAATGGCCAACACTGGGAGTGGCAGGCACAGACGGATCGGAGGATCGTCGATCGCGCAACAAATTTCAGCGCGTAGAACGGTAACTTATTTTTTTCCACTTATTGTCAAGCGATGGAACTGAGGCTGTAGCTGAATCCCGAGCTGACTTTGAGACTGAGACTGAGTCTGAAGCTGGAGCTGATGCTGAGCGATGTCTCCAGCCTGGCTGTGATAAAATGTGCGTAAGTGATCAGTGGAAGAAGTTTGCAGACGGACTCCATGAGTTGGGGTTAAAATTCTTTAAGTTTTTTTTTTCGTTTCGTTTCGATTTGTTGCAGTTGCAACTCAGCACTCAGCACTCGGCACTCGGCAGCATTTTAAAATTACAAGTATGTAATTTTGCTGAAATCAAGCGCTCATATGAAAATTCCACAGCAAAGCTGTCGATCGTCCGTTCGATTCGATTCGATTCGATCGATCGCTGCAATTGCGGTCGATTTTTAATTTGTGCTGCACTTTGGCTGAAAATCAGAGCAAAACCTCTGTGACTCTGAGACCTGGCAATGGGAATGGGAATGGGAATGGGGCTGAGAGATACAAGATACTTGCCACTGTGCGACCACTGTTAGCGACCTTATCGCGCCCACTGTGCAAACACACAGTGCACACAAAATGTCATTCTGTGCACGTCGCTTCACAAGGCATCCCAATCAGTCGTAGGCACTCTATGGCGTTTCAGGTAAGGCACAGAAGAGAACAGAGCACGGAGCACAGAGCACAGAGACCAGACCGAGACAGTAGACAGTCAGTGGCAACCTCTGGATGCAGGCAGCCTCAGTGGCAGCTCGTCATCATTATCTCTGCGCTGCCAACATCGCAAATAATATGAAAAGAACACAAAACAAATGCAATAACAAAAAATCGAAAAAAGAAAATAAATAAATAAAAACAAAAACAATTGCCTCGAACAGACAGCGAGACAGACAGACAGACAACGAGACAGAGAGACAGCTTCACGTCCAGCTCCAGATCGAAGCTGCAAATAAACTATTTCAATCAATGCGTTCGTTCGTTCGTTCGGGAATCAGTTGAATGCCTCATCTCTTTCCCCCTCTCTCTCTCTCTCTCTGTCTGCCATCGCTTGCCAAAGGTACGAGTTTTCATAGTTTCAGCTTTTCGTCTATCTTTATCGCTCCGATGAGTTTAGAGCTTAAGATAGCTTAGCAAAATCAAATACATCAAATACAAGAAAACACATTTTGGAAATATCCAAATATTATACAAATATCCAAGCAACTCCATATAGAAATGAATGTTATGAACCGATTTCCACTTCACAGCTTCACTCTTGCACGAATTAATTATTTAGTACTCAATTTCAATTTTTGTACTTAAAGTATTTATTAAATTACTGTTATAAAGTTTTTTATTATGCATTAATAAACGAGAAGTAATCAGAGTGAAGCTTCTTGTATTTTAAAGAACATAATTCTTCAGTTTCCTTAGGGTTATAGACTACTAAAATTGTATATTTTACCTTAACACTTGGTAGCTGAACACTTTATGTACGTATGTTTCGCATTCCTTTTAATTTAATTCTTTTGAAAAACTTGTTTTTATAAATTTTCTAATCTTATTTTAAATACAAAATAAATATTATTATCGACTGTCGATGGAAACTTAACCACAGTTGATGAGATAGAGTGTCCCACCAAGAGAGAGAGGCTTGTTGTTAAATTAACGCAGCTAAAATTTCAAATTAATTGCAGTTCACAAATTATGAATTTAAAATTCAGCGCCAATATACAAACTGCTTCTTAGCACTGAACTGCTTGTATTATAAGTGTGTCAAAGCAGTTTACAGCTTCATGTAAGACACTGCTTGTAGTATAAGAGTGACAAAAATCAGTTTACTGCTACACATTCAGAAATGAACAACAGATGGCGCCATTCGCACAAAGCAGTGTACAGCTTGTAGTGTAAGTGGAAGGAAAGCAGTTTACCAATTTTATGTACTGCTTCCCCATTTATAAATGAGACATAGATGGCGCTTTTAACAGCAAAATGTAAGTGGCGCGCTTTTGGCGCCTATTCAAAATACAGTTTAAACAAATAAATTAAATGTATTTATTCAAATATTTGTAATATAACAAAAATTTAATTTTTCTGGTTTCTTTTATCAATTTGACTGATAAAGTTGTAATATAAATCAAAGTCAAATCAGCGAAATGCTGTTTGTCATAAATTATGCTATAATTCAACAATTTCCAATTAATCGCAGTGTATTTAACACCAATAAATGGAAAGGTTCAACGAACTCTTAGCGGCGTTCTGTTCTGTTCTTCTGCATTTTCACTTGCTGCTTCCATAGAAGAAGGCAGAAGGCAGCACGTTCCCGTAGTTCTCTACCTGTTCTACCTGATGACGCCGAATTTTTACTGCTGATTCTACGGGATTATACAATGAAAGTTTGTTTCGGTTCGGCGAAAAGTTTTCGCTGCGCGCTGCCCGACCGAAAATCAAATTGAATACAACAATTTTTCAATCGAAAGTCGTCGAGTTGCAGTGCCGTGAGAATTTTGACAGCTCCAGATATGCGATATACTCATATATATGAATGCCCCGCATCGGGTTCAATGCAACCAGTTCGAATTTAAGGAAGTAACCAGCAAAAAACGCGTCGCTTATCGGTGACTAACATTATTCAAGAAAGCAAAACAATCAAAAAAGTGAGATCAGGTTGCCTAGAACAGCGGAAAAACAATTAGAATGCACTTGAAATACTATTCGACTAACAGATGCCCTTTAAAGTGGCAAGTTTAGTAATACTATTTGGGTATCTTTCGAACTCAACTTGAATTTCTATTTAAACCTATGAAGTGAAGATTTTAGACTAACATATTACCAGGAATTACCTACAGCATAACTACCAAAATTTAAATATAGCATTAATTCGAAATAAAATCTCGTTTTTTAATCATTATTAATATAAATCACTATTAATTCTTATTTAGAAATTTAACTTTAAAGTTGCGGAACACCACTTACACTTTTCTTTAGAATAGGTATTGTTTTGGATTTTAAAATACATTTTTCGGAATAGTAAATAGTAAAATATAATTCAATTCAACATTCACTTCTATTATATATTTGCTACTGAAATTGAATTTTATGATCAAGATCTTAGACTTTTTTAGTTGAATTTTCTGATCAAGTCTGGAAACATGTTTAGTAAATATTTACTATACTTATTACTATCTTCAATATCTTCAATTATGAATTAACAATTGTATTTTGGACTTGTGTTATAAATAGAATACAAATCGCAGACGGATTTTTGTCTGTGTCAGCCAACTCGGTTTTTGCTTTGGCTTTGGCCAACGAGTGCAACGAACGCTCGAATTAAGTATTATTATTATTCTTATTCTTATTTTTCTGTTCTTTCTTTACTGGTATTTGTTTTTGTTTTAGCGTGCACGCGTTATGATTGTTGTTCTTCTTGTTATTGTTGTTGTTGTTTTGAGTTAACTTATCTGTCATTTGCCAAAATAAGTAGAGTAATAATAATTGTTAATTTCTGGCTTTGACTATTTATTGTTGTTGTTAGTAAATATTAAGTGGCAAACATTCTTATGTGTGTGTGTATGTGTGTGTGGGTGTGTGCTAAGTTGATTTCATCAGCTGTGCTTTGTTATGGTAATGACAGCAAGTTTGCATTGCTGATAACGCGCTTATCAATTGCTGATGATTGGTAAATCATCATCATTGGCATTTGTCAATGTTACAACAATACACAAAGGTGAGTTCCGTTCGTTGTTGCTGCAATTTGTGCAATACGCACAAGGAAGCAGTTCAAGCTTTGCACAATTCGCGCATGTTGTCATCGATATCGATATCTCGCCCCGATATCTAAGCGAACTCTGTGGGCTGTGCTCTGCTTTTGTGCTGTCTGCTTTTCTGCTTCTGCTGCAATCAATGATTTGACTGATAAGGTGACTTGCCTGCTGCCCGCTGTCTGTGGCAGCAATGAACGCTTATCGTCCATATGCATACGCAGTCGTGTATCGTGTATGAGTAAGTATCGTTAAGTATAAACAAACGTTGACGGCGCACACCTTAAAAATAAAGCACGCAACTTGACCTAAATAGCCAGATCGACTGGGAGACAGAGAGAGTGAGAGAGTGAGAGTGAGCGACAACTTTTACAAATCGCTGCATTTAAATCAACAAAACTACAAAGCGTGCTAATTTTTATGAATTTCATAACAGCATTTTAATTTAAATAAAACGCAAAAGACAACAACAATCATATGCTGCATATACTACGAGTATTACGTGAAAGCTCACACTCACGCTCTCTGGCGCTCAGTCACGCATGCGCAGCAGCAGCAGCAGCAACAACAACAACTACAGTGCAGCTAAAACTTTATTTTCTTCTAAGCAGCTTAAACACAAATCAAAGTGCGCAGGCCAGTCACTAGATGGAGTGGTGTGGTGTGGTGTGGTGTGGGGCGTGCGTCGGCGACTATGATGCGGGTGTGGTGCTGCTCTTGTTGCTGTTGTTGTTGTTGCTGGGCCCCCAACTCCTCTCCCAGCAGCAAACGAAAATGAAAGCTAGCGAACACAAAGCTAAAGTCGTTTCGGCAGCAGCGACGCGTTGCGCTCGTGACGTCGACTGCGTCGTTATTTAGCTTTTGGCTTTGCCTTTGTGTGCGTGTTTCTTTGGCTCCATAGTGACGTCACAAACTTTGCAAAGGCAAATTGCTGTGTCATTTATACTACAGCTGACATAGAACAATCAAACGTTCATGCGGTCAACGCATAAAGAGCTAAGAAAAAACTCATCTACATACATATGTTAAAATTTTATTAATGTGTGAACATGATTCACATTTAAAATATCATTATTATAAATTAGTTAATATATTAATTTTAAATTAATTTAGTTTCTGGCATTTAAATAGGTTTTAATTACATGCACATCTATATTTACATATTAATAAAAATATACACATTCCTATATTTACTTTTTTTATCACAGCACTTTGACTTTATTTCCCGCACACAGCAAAACAAGTCGCAGCTGAAGAAAACAACACCAACAACTTGCATGCTAAGTAAACTGCCTTGCAGTGCTCCCACCGATTTTGTTGTAGCTGTTGTTGTTGTAGTTGTTGTTGTTGCTGCTACTGTTGATTTTGGCGTTCCGTTGAGAGTAAAAGTGATTGGGAAAAACTTTTGCTTTTGCTGTCGATCGCATGTTTGCTTCGCTCTTTAGCGCGCTCTCAATTTCTTGGGCTCTCTCACTCTGGCCTCTCTCACTCTCGGCATTGCGCTTTGGCCTGACCACCATCCACAGGTAGTTGCTGTAAAGGCAGCGCAGTCAACGTCGCAGACGACGAAGTCATTTTGGGGCTTTTATGGCGCTTTGCCTCTCATTGTGTTTGTGTGTGTGTGTGTGAGCGTGTGTGTTGTTGTGTGAATGTGCTTGAGTTGCTTCTTGCTGTTGTTGTTATTATTTTTTCGGCCACCGTCGCTGTCAGCGTCGCAGTTGCGTTTGCGTTTCATTTTCTTTGCGCTGTTGTTGCTGCTGCGCTAAAGACTTTTTGTCACAGTTACAATTTACCAATTGTAAGCAGCGGACGCGAACGCGCAACACACAGAAAGCTCGCTCGGCTCGGCTAAAAGCGCACAGCACAGCGCATAACGGTTCTTCAGGAGCTGCCTTCTAATACAAAGCGTCCGCGTCGGCGTCGACGTCAGCGTTGACGACTTGACTTGTAAATAAAGAAATACTCGCATATAAAATCTGTTGCATCATTGCTGAAACACTTCAGTCGCTGAATCGCGTGCGTGGAGGCAACACTTTCCTCGACCACAACAACAACAACAACAACATCGCTGTAAACAACAACGTGCAACAACAACAACAACAATAAAACACCAAACAGTGCGCGCAGCTGCAGTGACAAATTTAAGCGGCTTCTAAGCAAAACAAATTGATAAAAAACTAGTGTGAAAAAATTTAAACATTTTTAAAAATGTGCTTCGATTAAAGATAAAATTATTATCAAAAAAGTGACAATTTGGAAGTACAAAAATAGCTTAAAAAATGTAAAGCGAAAAAATTGTGAACAAAATTTACAAAAAACATTTCCAAAGAACAGTTTACCTCAGGGCCCGGAAAATGCTTTAGGCGAAGCAAGGAGTAACTAAAATATATAGAAAAGAAATTTAAAAAAATCCCAACACAAACCGCGATCCCAATCAAAAGTTAAAATTGATCAAAAAATAGAAGGCATCAAAATTTTACCCTCATTCGCCCAACTCAAAATGCTGAACATGGAATCGCCTCAGATGTACGCGGATGCGGTGCAGACGCTGGCGCAGCTGGACCTCAAGAAGCAGCCGCAGCCGCTGCCGCAACAGGCAACAATTGGCCAAATTACGCTGACGGCGATGTCCAGTGCACAGCAGCAACAGCAGCAGCAGCAGCAACAACAGCAGCAGCAGCAACAGCAACAACAGCAACAGCAGCAGCAGCAGCAACAGGTGACAACTGATGCCAATAACAACGCAACAGTTCAGGATGCCGCGTTGTTGGTCAAGCAGCATGCGATGCAGCAAATGCAGCTTAACAACAACAGCAACAATTTGCTGCAAAAGCAAATGTTGCAGCAATATAGCACACAAACGGACCTGGATGAACTGACCACGCAGGAGATAACACTCGACTTGCAACATCTGATAGACGATCAGTTCAGGGATACCGAGACCTTGGGCATATTCAGTGATATGGTAACCAGTCCAGGTGGACTCTCGGCCACATTGCCGCCGAGTGGCATGGTGAGTGCAGCGGCCAAAGTGTTGCAGCAGCAACAGCAAACGTTGGCCAATGCACGCCAGCAACAGCACTCATACGGACGCGCTGCATTGGCCTACATGCCACAGGCTGTGCACTCGAATGCCACATACAACAACCACTCGAGTGACGAGAACAGCTCCGTGGGCAGCGACTCCAGCAGCACCATCAAGGAGGAGCCCATCGATCCCGACTATCGCAGGCATCTGCAGGAGTCGGTCAGCAGCCAGGCGGCAGCGGCATTCATCAACAACAGCAATGGGCTGTACAATGCGTATCAGAACAACAACTTGAGCAACAACAGCAGCAACAACAGCAGCAGCAACAACAGCAACAGCACCAATGGCACCAACAACTCAACCAACTCCAGCACACAATTCACCAATCTGACAACAGCCAATGTGCTGGCACATCACAATCTGCCGCATCTAACGGCGAACGCACAGCAACTGCTGAAGCATCACAGTAAGCTGCAACAGTCACAGCAACAGCAGCAGCACGCACAGCAGCAGCATCGCAAGCACAGCAACAAGCATGTGGACAAGGGCACCGAGGAATACCGAAGGCGACGCGAACGCAACAATATTGCGGTGCGCAAGAGTCGCGAGAAGGCAAAGGTGCGGTCCAAGGAGGTGGAAGAGCGCGTCAAGTCGCTGCTGAAAGAGAAGGATGCGCTGCTGCGCCAACTGAGCGAAATGACCAATGAGCTTTCGCTGCATAAGCAAATCTATATGCAGCTTATGAATCACGCCAATCCCGAAGTGAGTCGCGTCTGTCGGAGCTTTCTCAACACCAACGAGCATGCGCTGTAGCTGTGATTGTGATTGTGATTCCGTCTGTGACTGTGAAGAGAGTGCATGAGAGAGTGTTTGAGAGAGAGAGCGAGCTTGTAAATGTACGTTTGTGTGCTTGTGTGTGTGTGCATGTGTGACTGATTCAATAAAAGCTGTATGAATAGCGCCTTAGCTTAAGGATATAAAGCAAAGAAAATGATTCGAATTGTGTGAAACAAATTAATTGAAACAAAAACATAATATGAAAACTGTATATAAACATGTGTATGCAATTAGTTTGAGGCACACAACTCGAGTTATTTTAGCATAAGTTTTAGCTTGCTTACTTCTTCTATTTTCATTTTGACTTGTCTATTTCTACCTCTTCTACTATTTAATCTTTCTATTGCTGCCTCTGGCATTCCTCATTTTGTACATTATTTTTTTTTGTTGGCTGGGCGTTTCTTATATTTTCCGTGTTTTGTTATCATTGCTTCTATTTTGTACTTAATTTTAATGTAAATTGTAAATTACTTTTGCACATTTTGATACAAATTATATAACATAGTAGGCATAAGTTAAGCCAAAGAAAAATAAAAATGTTTTTAAATATTATCTATTGTATGTATAAATAATGCAAGCAGGAAAGAAAACAAAAATACAAAACAAAAACAAAACAAAAACACACAAAAACTATTTATGTAAATCTATTTAAATATATACTTATATGTTTGTAATAAAAGAACAAAAAAAACAACAACAACAACACTGGTGTGCAGCTCGCGCTATGCTTCTGTTTGCCCCTGCCACGCCCCGCTTTAGTTGTCAAACAATTGTTAAACAACAACAACAACAACCTTTTATTAGCAAATCTTTAGCTTTAAGCTTAACCTAATCAACAATTTCAACTGCTTTTTGTTGCACAGGAAACGAGAAAGAAAACCCAAAATAAATAAGTAATATTGTATATTAATATTATTGTTATCTAGCAAATTTAATGAGAATGCATAAAACAACAACAACAGCATCAAAATCAAAACAATATATTATATAAATAAAATATATAATAATGCTTGTAAGCAAAGTAGATGAAAATGCTATTAATTTGTAAGGCCAACGCAATGTTCTCATTTTTAATTTATAATCTAAACGACAAAAGAAACAAAACACACTGTAAAGCAAATATAAATAAATTTTAATAAACTTTGTATAAAAAAAAAACACAGAAATAACTTTTTAATTCATATTTTTACAGTTGTAAATATTTTATTACTTAAATTTTGTATGAAAAGTGGAGAAAAACGCTGTGGACTTTTTCATGGCAATCTCTTTTTAGGAACCAAATGAAATGGCTAGAGATACGAAAAGCGTTGCCAAAACAGAATGTTGAATTCAAATGTCTGCCATATTTAGGCGGTAAGAACAAAAGATGCCACTGCCGTCTGTTGTCTGTTGTCTGGTCCGCTGATGGGCCGGCGATAGCGACAAGGCGATCTATGGGCTGGCAGTCTGTGGCAGGCAGGCTGTGGCAGGCGACAAGCTGTCCCGGGCTTGTGGCAAGGGGTTGGTCTCTTTTGGGGGCACGTGCTTTGTGTTTTTGTGCACAACGGACCCCAGACAATTATTGCCAAGGCGGCGCGTCGACATAATTTGACAGTAAGACAAACCCGAAACGAAAAGCAAATTTATAAACGACAAGCACAAAATTGAATGCAACTAAAAAGACAAATTAACGCGCAGAGAAAGCCAAAACAGCAGCTACAACAACAACAACAACAACAACAGAAGCAACAACAACTGAAATGCATTGCGGCCCCGGGCAGATAATCACTTAAAAACTTTTGGGCTAAGCCCTTTTTGGAGACCTGAGGCCTGTGGCCCTCAAGCCAAAATTATAAAGAAAACGAAAAAAAAAGTATATAAAACTTTCATTTGAACTGCGTGCGCACAATTTGTCTAGGCGCTTCAGTTCCCTTCTCAACTTTACACTCCTCATCCCTCCTCAGTTGTCCAGCTGCTTTTAAAGCGCTGCATTGTTGAGGCACTTTGATTGATGACAGCTAATTGCAGCCTCCGATTGCAGTCAGAAACAAAGAAACAAAACCAACAAAAAGTGAAATTGTCGGTGTGGGTGTCGCTTACCCCCTCCCCACCCCTCGATGCACCATTTGAAATTGAAGCTCAACTTTGATAAGGGTTCTAAGCCGCTTACATGTCAGTGAAAGCAGCTGCCGTGTCAAATGCTTTAAAGCCGAGCTCAAATCGTATTCGTTAGAAGCATTCATGCATCCGCAGACACACATGCATCTGTTCATCCTGCCTCTTGGCCACTTGGCCACTTGGGCAATTGGTGTGCCAACAAATTGACGCACAATTACTGCTCAACTAAGCGCCAAGCATTTGCATTCGCACTCGCACCACACGGCGTATGAGTTATGAGCGCCAAGTGATAAATTTGCAACAAGCGGCACATAAATTCATTTTGCATTATGCATATTTGCAGTTTTATTTTTATTTTGCGCTTGTTAATTATGTGCAGATGTATGTGAATAATTAAGCTGGCAGAGACATCTGATTGACATATGGCAGTCTGTTAGAAAAAGGATATATATTCTTGTTGTATTGTATTCTAATCAACACTTTTCACACCTTTAATATTGATTTGAATCGAGTAGATTTACTGATTGAATTAAATGTCATAAAACTGGAAAATGCCTTACAAAAACTTATTAGTAATTTTTGTTTTCATTAAATATGTTTAATTTAATAAAAGTATTCAGTCACACAAAATTTGTCAAATTGTTTCAGTTTTTTTTTAAAACGTATACGTAATATTTGTAATTTTTTGTGTAATGTAAACTTGAGTTTTAGCTTTCATTAATGTACCTGAAACATTTGTAGCTATTAGTTCACACTTCTTTGCTTGTAAGTAAACAAACTCAAACTTAGAGTTTTTAAGAATCACAAACAAGCAATATTTTCTATGCCACTTAATATGAATATTTGATTGGAAATATACGTTTTCACTTTAATATAATTATTTATGAAAAATGTATGTATTGTGTCTTTTTACGTATACGTAATATTTGATTTGACCACGTTATTGTAGCTGAAACATTTCCAGTTATCAGTAAAGATTTAAATTAAATATCATATAATAAAATATTGGAAACTAACCAAATAAAGAATAAGTTCCACTTGGATATTTAATAAATCAATCAAAGGATCGTTTGACACACTGATCCCAATAAGCTGTGACAAATTCTTGTATTCGAATATCTGTGCTTTTTATCAATGCTCCACTTTTAGCAGAGGCAGCATCAACAGCATCAACAGCATCGACTGCATTCATTTATCTATCTATCACACTTTAGTTTCAGTTTCGGTTTCGGTTGCGGCTGTAACACATTTTTATCATTGTTGCCTTTTCTTTATGCCTCAGCAGCAGCAACAACAACAATAAAAACTATAACGGAAAAAAGTGGGTTACTTCATTTTTATTTTCTTGCTTTTCAAGATACCAATACCAATACCCAAGCTCAGCTTTACATCTATGCATCTATCGGTCTATCTTTTTTTTTAGCACAGATTGAGTAATAGTTTGCTGTTGCTGTTGTTGCTGTTGTTGTTGCTGTTGCTGCTGCTGTTTGGCTTATATTTAAAGCCAAGCGTCGTGCCACGTCTCGAGCCCCTTGCCCTCTTTGATCGTCACTCGGATCTCAGCTCTTGGCTCTCGGCTTGATCGTGTGGCCAACTGCTGCGGCAAGCGCGGTTTCACTTTCTATGCCGCTGACTTTTGCTATCTACCAACAGCAGCAGCAGCAGCAGCAACAACAACAACAACAACAACAATGAGCCAAGCATCCAGCAACAGTAAGAGTGCTCTAGTAGAGCATGCATGACTGCTAGATACCCACTTAAAAAGGAACAGGCAAATAAATTTTAATTAGTTAATTTAAAAAATCTATTTTTCTTTATGTTTTTAGCATTCTAGAACTGTAAGTTTAGCTCATTTATTAGTAAATTAGTCACAATAATAATTTCAATATGCATTTTTAAATTAAACATAGTTTTAATTCCACAAGAGATAATGGAGAATCAGTTGAAAATATAATGGGAAATCAAATAAAATATACTAACTTAATTTAAGAAAATGGAAGTTAATTAAATGTATACCGATTATATATAGATTTATTTTTTTTCTAAATAAATTATTGCTCATATTTAATTCTGATCTTGATTTAACAATTAATTTTGATCGAAATATACATTTATAATTTATATATAAAATCATTGCTTAAAATAACAGCATAAATGAATAAAATCCGTATCAAATTGATATGATCATTTAAATGCTGCTTATGTCTTATATACCTCACTCGAGCAAGTAGTAAATACAGGGTATAGAAACGTTAACGGCGTTGCTCTGTTCACCTCTTTTTTTCCCGAACAATGCTTTGACTATTTTCTTTTCGACGGCCCCTACGAGGAGCTGCTGCGTCTCTGTCTCTGTCTCTGAGTCTCTGAGTGTGCATCTGAGTGTGGGCCTCTTATGTAATCAACTCGATGCTGTTGTTGTTGTTGCTGTTGTTGCCTATGTTGTCTATGCTGTCTATGTTGTTGCTGTTAAAGATGCCTTTTCTTTTGTTGTTCGGCTGATGACCAAGTTAAGATATTATGTTCGTTATGTTGCGCTTATTAACGTGGCCTACAAAAATTTGTTTTGCG
This sequence comes from Drosophila suboccidentalis, assembly GCA_037043435.1. Taxonomy (NCBI): domain Eukaryota; kingdom Metazoa; phylum Arthropoda; class Insecta; order Diptera; family Drosophilidae; genus Drosophila; species Drosophila suboccidentalis. The sequence continues at coordinate 545,196 of JBAMBK010002572.1, read as the reverse complement.
TTTTTTAATGTTTGTTGTTTAAACGATTTTTCCACCGTTATAAATCAAGCGTCAACGCAAAAATAGAGACATCTATTTCCACTCCCCCCCCCTTGACCAAATTACGCAATTTGGCATCAAATGCAATCCCCTGGATTGAATTTATTCACTCTACGGCTCAGTCAGGCGGCACAAAAGTTAATAACAATTACAGCAATAGCAACAAAAGATACTCAAAACTACAACAACAACAACACAGCAGCAACACAATTAAAAACATATAAATTTATTTATATGCTAAGCGAAAACAACAATTGTTTTTATAGAAAGGGCCAAACATAGTCGAAGTATCTGTCAGATACATAATACATACAATCTATCTATACAAATTTATGATCACGCCCTGGACTCCACGTCTGAGGTGCAAAAATTGTAAGAAATAAATATTTCTTCAAATAGAATATTTTAAATATTTCTAGAATCTCCAACGAAACGCTCAATACTCTTTTTTTTTGTTTTAAATCGGTTAGGATTGTTAATTTATTTGCTGGAAAATACAAGCTTATAAATTAATAAAGGAAATTCAAATGAAAGTGGCAAAGAATATTTCAAAAAAAAAAAACTATTGTTAATTAATTACTCAATTTATTCAGAGTATACCATGATCAAATCAACTTCTACTCAGTGCAGCTCTAATAAAGTTTAAGAAGTTGACAGTCAATGAATCAATTATTGTCAAGCTTCACAACATAAGTAAAATACTTGATTTTTGGCAAGGGCATGGACATGCCAGATAGAAACATTCAAAAAGAAAGAAGGAAAGATAGAAAAAAAACTAAACTAAACTAAAGTAAATCTAAAGCACTCACCCAAAGACCCATTGGCCTACTTTTCTTACAGAGCAACAACAAAAAATGCTGAAGGAAATACAATAAAAAAATGAACAAAAAAAACACATATATGTTAGAAAATAATCTCAACGCCAACACACATGGAGTGTATGCAAGTGTGTGTGTGTGTGCTGCTAATCAACAAGACGTCGCTGTGTGTGTGTGTGTGTGTTTGTTTATGTTTGTGTTGGTGCGGCAAAATTTACAGCGCGCCCTTTTGAAAACTTCTTAAAAAAATACAAAAAAAAAAAAACGCGCACAAGTCGCGCGCGCGCTGCTATTTTCATTTTTCAGCTGCGCGTTGGCGTCGCAGTCGCTGCTTTATCAATCTGCCGACGCAGAGGGAGACGGATGGAGGAGGGTGGCGAAGGGAGACGAAGTGGTTAACTTATCTTAGGGCAAGACCCGACGCGCGTCGGAAAGAGATGGACGCAGGGCTCAGAGGCCCAGACACTTGTTGCAAGCAAACAACAACAACAACAAATTGACCCAATTTATTTCCAAAAAAAAAACACATATTTTTTTTACTACACACACACACACACACACACACAGAGGGAACACAAACAAACCTAAATATGCCCTAGCCATAAAGAAAAAAAGCTCCCTTAAAGAATATAACAACAATAATAAGAAGAAATTGAAATTGTTGTTAATTTTTTGTTGTTGTTGTTGTTGTTTGCTTTGCGGCATTGTTGAGTTGTTTGCAGTTGTTGGAAGGGGGCACTGATCAACAGGGAGGGGGGAGTAGTTGGGGGGAGGGAGGGGTTGCTTTGTGGTGCAGCAGAACAGCAGAATTCACTTTCAATTTGGGCGCACTGAAAGAAGAAATGACTGCACAGAACAACAACAACCAGAAGAAGAGGAAGAGAACGAACGAAGAAGAAGAGGAAAGCGGGGGAGGGGGAACATGAGCCAGAACCAGAACAAGCACAATATCACATAGTTCGCTTGACTTTGAGCCAAAAGTAGGTCAGCAGCTGTAAAATAGACGCATAGATGAAGAACAAGAACAACAAGAAAAAAATAAGAAACAGACCCAACAATCAAATCGAAATTTTGTAGTTATTTAGTTTTTTCGGTTTTTAGGGTGCCGCTGGGTGAGAACTATGAGCAGAGCATGTGCATCAAGGGAAATAAAATGGGAATGGGAATTGAGAATTGAGAATGTTGGGGGAATTGGAAATGGGATTGGGAATGGGAATGGGCTTGCGAATGGATATTGAATTGAAATGCAGAATGTGTCTGGATTCGTTTACATGATCTCTATGTATGCAACTTTGCTTGAGGCATTTCTCTAATGTTTAATGCCTAGAAGACTTCTTCAAAGGGCCAGACACTGGCTGTTAAGTAGGTCAGCAACATCAGACATCTGAAAAAAGCAGAAAGGCAGCAACAGCATCGGCCAATATCAATTTGTGTGGTCAATTCGATGATCCAAAGATTTTCATGATGTTATTAAAGCAGCAAATTATAAAAGTAACGATCTAATTTTTCATCTGTTCTTAAACTCTAAAGTTGACTCCACTTTAGTTTTAAAAAATGTTTACAATTTTACCTTTTTATCAATATTAGATTTGATCACAACATCAGAGTGTACATTTAAATTAAATCTATATACTTCTAAAATGGCACGCTTTAAGCATCATGCTATAAATCTACTTAGTTCTGGGATATTTTGATGCATTTCTTTGTCTTTCCCACTTGCCTGCTGCCAAAATCAGTTTTCTTGCCAAAACGAAATGAAAACAAAAATGAATTACATAGATGCTGCCAGAATTTATAAGAAAATGGAACAATAAATGCAACAAATTTGAATGTAATTAGTATAAAATGTACAGTCGTATAATATAAGTATTTTAATTTATATATATTCATAGATATTCCGTCTTAAGGTGCCAAAAATCCACTCTTCTGATTTAAACTATTGTCTACTCTGCATTTGAAATTAAAATTCAAATTAATTTTAATTTGAATAACGTTGGATATGCAATTCCTGAAACTGGCATCGGCTGTTAATCTCTGCCTGGTTTTAAGCTTTCATAAACAAATATTTCCATTCCTTTTGGCAACACGCTGTAAGCCTAACACCTTTTACATAACTGACCTAAGCCATCTCACTGAGTCGTCAGCCAGTTAAACATGTGTTATGCAACACGGAATAAGCGTTTGTCTATTTCGGGTCCTATTCACTCACTTTTAGTCGACATCCCATTCATGATTCTAATGTGTAGCGAGCGCATTATCAATCAGTCCCTCTCTCTTTCTGTCTCCCTTCATTCCTCCATTCTTCCGTCTATCTATCTTCTTCTATCGATGCCCACTCATTGATCGAACACACAAAAACACACACACAACGAATTCGATGTGCTCTGCGTTACAATCACAATTCGGATTTGTTTGCTTCTACTATTTTTATATGCTTCACTTTCGGCATACCCTAACTTGAGCTATTACGATTTTATTGAACTCTTGGAACAAAAACATAAGATTAAATGAAGATGTATCTACAAAAGGGGGAAAAGCATTTATGTATACTCATTTTATTTGATAATTTAATTATTGAATTACAAGTTTCTTTAGTATATCAAGTAATTTTTTCATATTTTGTTATTCATTCTTTAAAGTAAATGAGCAACGATAAGTGTGAAATTGACTATTAGAATGGGGAATAAAGCGACATAAAGTTATTGAGATGTAAACAATTTCTAATCAACATATTTATTTTTTAATTTATCTATTTTTTAAAGGTGCAGCAAATTAAAAACATAGTTTAAATAATTGCTAGAGTTTCATATAAACTATCCTTTATTTTCAATTAATTGTCTAGGCACATATTTATATATTTCTAAGTTGTTATAAAAATTAATTGAGTAAATAAATAGATAAACAGTTGTTTCCTAAATTATTTATTCATTTATTTTATTTATTTTAAGATATTTCTATTATATATATTTTTACAAATACATACATAAGTTATTTATTTTTATGTATATTTTTTTTAAGGGTATTTAAACTTCCTCGTGTCTTTGACTTGAATTCTTCTGGTCCGTCTTCCGCATTTTTGGGTCACATGCGTGAGGTTTGTCTAGTCCGCATTTTGATTGGATTGGGTGTGTTAGTTTCGGATTTGTATATGTATATGTATGTGTGTGTGTGCCTGTAAGTGTGTAAGTATGTGTGACAACTGTGTATCGATTACGCGGCCTTGAAAGTGAAAAGGTGTCGAGCGAGGAACTTTCGCTTTTCAGGCAGTTGTTGTGCTGTGAGTGTATGTGAGTGTGTGTGAATGTATCTATGTATGTATGTGTGTGTGTGGGCCTTAAGACAACTTTGTAGACGACTTGCTGACAAGCTTAAATTGCAAATTTAAACAACAATTAAACGGCGCGCCAATTCTGGCACTTTTCGGATTCGGAATCAGAGTTGGAGTTGGAATATCAAATGTCAGGCATCGCCCACGTGAAACAGCCGCCTACAAGCTGAAGGAGTTGTAGAGTTTAGGGTTGCCTCTTGCTGTCTCATTGTCTAGTTGACTCTTGGTTTCATTTCCATAAGATCTGTTTAGTCAAAGCTGCTAGTTAATTGTCTAAAAAACACACAGTAAATGGCCAGCTGGCAACCTCATTTCATAAGCAGTTGCAGTTAAACAAAACATTTTGTGGCAATTAAATAACTGGGCGGCCCATTATATAAGGAGGCACGTAAGCAAACATTTAATGGTTTTAACTACCTAGCAAAGTATTACATATTTTTCTTTTTAGTTATAGTTTTTTTGTATATTTTTTTTGGTTTATTTTTTTAGTGCGGGTATTACAAAATAGTCGAGTATCCAAAAAAACCAAAAACTAAGTCATTTCATTAAGCGCATTTTCCAAAAAGATGAATAAATAACACACAGTTCCGTTAACGGTGCTTAATTATGCATAAGCCAAAGAGTTGAGTGAAAAATACGCATATAATATGCGTTGTCTCTAAACAAAAGCCAAAAGTCAAAACCAAAAGCCCATAATGAGGCCCAAACAAGGCGACAACAACAGATGCAGATATAGAGACAGATAAAGATACAGATACAGGTACATTTACAGAGACAACTGAAGATTCGGACATGAATATATTTATAAATACGGACACTACTATTACTGGAAACTGAGACCCACGTCAAATCACTTTTCGCGTAATCATAAACAACAGAAAGAGAGAGGGAGAGTGAGTGAGAGAAAGAGAGGGAGACAGATAAACGTAACTCTAAACTCGTTGATGCGACTGTGCCAGTTACATGAACTACATTTCTTGTGATGCTCCAACCAGTTATAAACCGGAACTGGCGCGCATAACGGTACATACTGACTGGCTAAGAGATCGAATTGTTTCTCTCTCCAAGCCCAACTCTCACTCTCACTCACTCTCACTGTCACTCTCACTCTCACTCTTACAGTTGGCGCTGATTGTCTTGGCCTGGCCTGTTGCGCTTGCTTTTGCATTATTCATCCGCATTCGAGGCATTTTCAAAGTCTTCCTCTTGACCTTGGACTCGACAACAACAGCAGCAACAGCAGCAGCAAGAGCAACAACAGCAACAACAACAACGACAACTTGTCGCCGTCTTCGAAAGCAGCGCCAAAAGCGTGTGCCACAAAAGAAAGCCAAACCACTTTTACTTTCAAGCTCAAGCCGGCGAAATGAGGCAATGAGGCAATGTCGACTTGGCCTGGCCAACTGGCTACGCGGCTCTGTTGCTGTTGCTCTTGGCCCGCTGCCTGTTGACTGTTTTCTGCTGCTGCTGCTGCTGCTTTTGCTTTTGGCGCCAAAATGTGGTGGCACTCTTAGCCAGAGCATGATGCGGCATAAATCATCTAACCAAGAAAACACTTTCTGTGTAGGTCAGCGGAAGTAACCAATGATTATCCAAATCTCTTTGAGTGTTTCTTCTACATTTCTAAAGATAATGAGATCCTGTTAAGTGGACTTTAAGTCAACAATATGTGTTCTATATATTAAATCTCAGCGTTCCCATAAAGTAACTTACAAGGTGTCAGACAAGTTGCAGAAAGATAGACTTTAGAATGGAATAATTCGCTCAATTATATAATAATTTAGTATTATTCAATTCACTAATAATGAATGAATGAAAATTGAGAATTTATCTTTATTCATACACTAAAAATGGACAGTTTTAAATCATAAATAAGAATTTTTCGTTAAATTAGTCATATTTTAAAGATTAATTGATTTGGACAACTATTTCTGATTTTAAAAATCAATCTTTTTTATCAGTGTAGAATTCATTTGTCTCCCGTAGCATGCAAAAGTAAAAATTCGTGAACAATACACTAAGCAGTATTCCGGGCAACTCAGCGTATGAGTAATATATTGGTAAAATCTATCATATGCATATAGCTCATACGCCCTGTTGTCCCTCAATTATCACTTAAATGATGGTAGGCTTTGGCAGGTTCATATCATTTAAGTTTAAAATGTAACTTACTTAAGTGAAGTTGATTAAGCTTTATTTATAAATTCCAATAAGTATTTAAATTTATTTGTAAAAATACGTAAATTGCAGTTGGTTTAGCTAGCAGAGTTGAAGCATGTGGCGCCATAAAATTATTGTTGTAGCGCCAAACAGGCCAGCGAGTGGCCAATGTGAAAAGGAAAACTGTAGAAAGGAAATTGAAAACACCAAAAACAAAAACCTGAACTCAAGTGTTGAAGTGTCTTGAACAAACAAACAAACAAACAAGCAAACAAACGACAACGATGCCGATGCCGATGCTGATGTCGATGTCGATGCCGACAAGCAAACAGGGGAGAAAGACGATGGACAGGAAAGCAGCGGGGGAACTGGGAGTGGGGACTGGTATTGGTACTGAAACTGGGACTCTGGGAGACTGTGGCACTAGCGGGGATAGGGATACGAAGCGGAGGGAAGGGGGAGAGCCACACACTTGTAACTGCATGCTAACATGTTTTCCAAAATGGTTTTTTATTTATTTATTTATTTATTAAACAAACCGACAGACAACAACAACAACAAGCAAACTCGTTTGTTATTTGTTGTTGTTGATGTTGTTGCTGTTTGCATATTTAATACACACACTTTAGGCCAAAAAGGCACAAGCACAGATACATATCCAGATAGAGAAACAGAAACAGGCAAAGCTAACACTATATATGCATATGCATGAATATTATGAACCTACCTAAATTCACATAGACATAGAGAAGAGAGAGAGAGAGAGAGAGAGAAAGAGAGAGAGGGGAAATATTTATAGTCTTAGTTGACAGGCAGTTACATCATTTTTACCGTTATGCGTATGACATTAATTTGCATGCGACGTCAGCCACAAATTAATTTCATATTCATATTTATAATCAAATTTTTATTTTAAATGCGCTTTAAAAAGCAGGTTGCCTGATCAGATCAGAGAGTCTTTTTCCCCTCCCCCCTACTGCTCCCTCCCTTCATAACATGTCCCATTTCAGCTCATCTAAATACATTCATAGGTTTGCCTAGTCACGCTGTTGTGGTTCTGGCGTCTTGCAAAATCTTTACTAAGTATTTGCTCAATATTTTCCATTTCCTCACCAAGCGCCGCTTTTCGTAGGCCCCCAGCAGCAGTTTTCCTTTCGCTTTCATTGACGCGTGAAGTGGCTTAGCATACATAGGGCAGGAATCGTAGCAGCTCTAACAACGTACAACAACAACGACAACAACGACCACAACAACAATAACAACGACAACAGCAAGCAACAACAAAAACAACGAGCAGCAAGATGGGCCAGATACACTAGAAAATGTTAATGTTTTTATACCCTAACCTGTTGAGTATAAATATGGAAATGTAGCAAAAAAACTATGTTAAAAGAAACTGTTAATTTTTTAATGATTTATTTAATAGTTCAAAGTAAACTTATTTAATTTTATTTAATATAATATGACTTTAATATTTTCAAAATATTCAGGTATGAAATATAATTGTTTTAAGATTCAAAATAAAGTAAGCGACTTTTTCACTTGTTTTTGTTTTATAATTATTTTTATTATCTGTAATTCAATTGTAAATTTCATAATTGTATTTATTATTAATATTTTTTTATTTTATAATTATATTTACATTCTAAGTAATAATTTACCCTATTCTATGTCTACGTTTAATTTTGAAAATAAATCATATTTTCCATTGGCTGTTTAGTAATTTTTTATTTTTTTTTAAATAGTTTTTCAACTTATAAGAGCAACTATATGTGAGTTCATTTCAAGAGATACATCGATCGAAATTATTACAAGCTAAATGTTAATTCGTTCTTGCCCGTTTTGTTAGCGTATCACAAAATGCTTAGTTAATGTGCATTACATTTTCGTGATTCTGATCGATATCGCCAGCCAGCGGCAGTGAGCGTCTCTATAGTTAATAGAGCTTTTGGTTGCAGACATAATCAACGAAGCATAAAACAGAAATGCTCCTCTAACCTACCGCTACCCCTACCCCTGTCCCCTGTCTTCTGTTCCCCCCTCTGAGACTCGCTTTGTTTTGGCTTCAATTTTTTTGGCTGGTCGGTCAATTAAAGCGAATGCAGCGACCAAAATTCCAATCGGAACTTCAATTTCAATTTCATTTTGTCAGGCAAAGGCAAAGGCAAAGGCTTGAGGCCCACATGCTGTGCCTGCATAATATCGAATGATCGTCGAATGATAATTGATAATGGGAAATGTCTATGAGTGTGAGTGTGAGTGTGAGTACGAATACGAGTACACTCGTTCGATTATTTGAGTGTGTAAACTGCATAAGAAACCGAATCAGGCAGAGGCCGACGAGGCACGAAGACCAGCAAGAAAATCAAGCAAACCAAAACGACAACAGCAACAACAACAACAACAACTGCAACAACAACAACAACAACAGCACCAAAAACCATAATAATATTAATTCCAGTGTGTGCTTCCACGTTCGTTTGTAGTTGTATGAGAAACTGGGTCAGCGTGTCGTTTGTGCTTACACACACACACACACAACAAATATATGCACACATGTAAGTTGTTGCTGCCGCTGCTGTTGTAGCTGTTGCTGCCGGCGCACGATAGAAAGTGAAAACGAAGCAACAACAACAGCAACAACAAAAGCAGCAGCGACTACGACAACAAAATGGCTATGAGACTATGACGAATGTACGGCAAGAAAAATCACATAATCGTCGTCGTCGTCGTCGTCGTCGGCAGCGCCAGTCACAGCAGCAGCGATCGCAGCAGCAGCAGCAATCGCCAGGCAACAGCAAACAACAACAACAACGACAGCAACAACGTCAAATGAATTATAATTTAGGGAAAATTATGCACGCAGCACTGTAAATATAAATAAATAAATGATAATAAAAAATCGAGGCACAAATTAAACACACGTCAGTTTTCAGTTATTTTTTTTGACAACATAAAATTTCTAAAAATTACAACGTTTAGGGCCCTTTCAAAAAATTGGACACCCAAGTGTTAAGATTACATTGGAATTACCTATATTTCCATGCGTATGTGGTTTTGAAAAATATTTTGAATATTATCACTGATCTTTCTTTTTACCGATTATACTATAATAATATCCCTTAAGATAACTCATACGCAGTGTGTTCCACTTCGTGAGTGAGCCTTTTTAATTTTCCCTAAAATGTTAAACAACGGCTCTTGTAAATATTATTATTTTACTTTATAGTTGAAAGATCTTTAGTTAAGTATTATAATTTTTATTTGAAATTGTCATTGTCATAATGTTAGTTAGTTAATCTATATTTTAAAGAATTTCTTTTGCTTTTCTTTGGGATAACTCATACACCGTTTCTATCATCGTTATCATGCCTATCTTCATTATCATAGCATTATAAATACATTTTGTCTAGCTTGAAGGCACATTTATCTTAACTGAAAAGTATTATTTATATATTTTGATGTAGTTAATCTGAAGTTGTCTGATTTTTTTAAGGATAGCATTTGCTACTTGCATTGAACTATTTTCCAGAAAGGTGAAATTCATATTGATTTTGATGTGAACGTTTAACGATTTGCGAGACAATTGCAGTCGTATTTGAAATGTTCATAATTTGATGGAACCCGAAAGTAAACGAGTATAAATTAATGTGTCAACAATTGCGGCTAACAAAGCGAACAAATTTGGTGCCTTCCATCGATGCAGATGCTGCGACAACTGTATAAATAAAGTCAGCCTAAGGCGCTGAAACGTGATCAGGCAATTACGAATTGGCAGCTAAGGAAATAAAAGGCTCTTCAGTTGCAAGTGGGCACTCAAATGGGGTTAAGTGAGAGGGGGTATGGGGCAAGCGGCAAGGGGCAAGGGGGACATGGGGCAACCGGTTCAGGAATAGCCAGGCCAGGCCAGAAAAGACCACACCCAAAACAAGAAAGCGCGTTGAAGAGATTTACTAGCTGTGATTAGACTGTTGTGTGTGTGTGTGTGTTGTGTGTGTGTGTATGTGTGTGGGCAGAACTGCTGCCAGAGAAGCAGCTCTAAGCCAATATAGCGCTGGACTAGCCATCAAGCTGCTAAAATCAACGAAGCGCTGCAAAAAAGTAGAAATATATACATATATAAAAAAAGAAAAAATAAAATAACGCGCGATTACGAAAGCTGGCGAAGATACTCCAAGCCAAGCGAAGTCAAGACAAACCAAGCCAAGTCGAACCAAGTCGAACCAAGCCGAAGTCGCAGTCGTAGTCGTAGTCGAAGTCAAGTTAAGCCAAGTTGGGCTGCCACCAAGTCACTAAGTCAGTCAGTCAGTCAGTCAGTCGGCCCACGGTATGCGCCATCGCCCCCTCTCACCTCCGTCTCCTCCGTCTCCTGCCCCTGCCAGCAACCCCTCTGAATGCCTGCAACGACACAGATATTTGCTAGTAGTAGCTAAGTTTTGTTTTGTTTAGCCAGCGTTGGGCCTGGTTATATCATCAGCTCATGGCTCTTACGTGCCAGCCAGCCAAATGGTCAGCGGGGCTGGAGCGACCGACTTAGGAGACCCGCGTGCGCGCTTTTTATGCATTTTCAAAGCGGGACACCAACAACAGCAACAACAGCAACAACAACAACAGCAGCAGCGCTAAATGCTCGACTGGCCAACTGGTTGGCTATTTGGCTATTTGGCTTGCTTGGCTCAGCTTGGTCAGCCAACGAGTCCAAGTCACTAGCTTCGTCGTCTTCGGTCTTCGGTCTTCAGTTTTCAGTCTTCAGCTTTTGCCGTCTCACTCTCACTGTTCATTCATTCACTGTACCCACTGTACCCGCTGTCCAAGTGTCCGCATTTGAATAATGTTTGACCCAAATTCAAGTTTTGTGCGCGCGCTTTTGGCTGACAAGAAAGAGTTAGTTACTAACAAAAGCCCAGCTGAAAAGTCAACAATGCCCCTTGCTGTTACTCTACTGCTTTTTTTACTTTTATTTTTCAATTTACTTTTTTTTTCTCTTATTACTATTTATATTTTTGTCTCATTTCTAGTCATTGTTGTTGTTTAAATGCCATTTTTCTGCGTGTGAAAAGCTGTCAAAAATCATTTGTTGCGGGTGTTAAAATTGTTTTTTGTACTCGCATTATAAAAAAAGCGGCGTCAGTTTTTGGCCAGGCTTTAATGTCATGCTATCTATCTTATCAGCTAACATTAAGACACAAACAAAAACAATTGCTGTGCTTTTCTTTTTATATAAATATTTTTAATAGCCTCTACGTCATCGCGACAAATCAAAATTTTTGTTTTCTCAATACCAAATGAGTCACATTGTCCTTGAGATGCTGCGCTTACTATTCGAAATTTGTTATTTTATTTTTTAAACAATATTCAAAATATATTAACTTCATTTTAAGTCACATAGTTTGTGCGTATTCAATAGCCGTTACCGGATCTGCGATAACCGGATGCGCCGTTTTATCAGCTGATGATACAAATTGCATATTGATTCATAGAAATTTAGGCAAATCTCATAGGTGACACAGATGTAAAAAGCGTTAATAGTTGCACAAGAAAATTAGAAAATCAACAACCACTGAAAAGCCATCTGAGGACTTATAAATTAAACTTGATTAACAATAATCTTACCGTATTAAAAATTATAATAAAATTACTTCATAATTTTACATAGCGTTACATAAAAACTTTGCCCGAACTTTCGAGAATTCGTTCGAAGCGTAAAACTGCAAAAAATATTTAATTTAAATTTAACTGGTACTTAATGTAATTAGCCCTATTTTGCCTTTGCCTTAAAAAGCCGTACACATTCCACATTGCTCTCAGTTCATGCGAGAGACTCGAGATCGAGTGATTCATCGTGGGCCACTTTAGGGCTCTTTGGGTACTGTACTCTGACTCTGACTCTGACTCTGACTCTGAGTACTCATAACCACGTTCATGAGCTCACGTATCTCCGTTTTGGATTATTTGTAGTTGTTGTTGTTGTGTTGTTGTCGCCACATTTTTCCCTCTTTTTCTGTTATTTTCTTCTTTTTTTTTTTGGTTTCATTATTATTATTATGTTTTTTTTTTGTGTATGGTTTTGGCCTTTGTCTTAAGCTAAAAACATTTGACATTTTCATCAAGTTTTACTCACATGTAAACAGCTCAAAAGCGCGCTCTCCTTTCATGATTTAATGTGTTACTACAACAACAACATTTAAGACAACAACAACAACGACAACAATACATTAAGCCAAATATGTTGAGCACGATCACATGGCTTTTATGTCATATGCATGTTGTGGTTCCAGTAAATCGTTATACTTTTAAAACCATCCGATGATGCAGCAAAATGTAGATAAATGTATTACTGAATATGGGTAAAAAATATGATAGTTGACAATTCTCCAATTCAAATCTCCATAAATAATCACAAACAATGTTTAAAAGTAAAAAATGCCCTGTAAAAATTATCTAACATAAAGACTAAATCAAATTAGAATTGACGACTACGAGGTACCCTGATCATTAGACAATGAAAAGCTGTTTAATATCCTAGTGGCAATAATTTAACAATAACTTGCATCATTGCAAATTTAAAAGGATGTTATTTTTTTATTACTAGTCATATGTTAATTTAATTAATATATAAATACATGACGAGGCACGTTTTTGTAAATTCTGGAATTTCTTGCCAAACTTTTATGACTCACCAAATAATTGATCGACGATATGGCTATAAAAATAGTTAATTGTGATATTACACAATCTACGAAGTCCATTCAGTTAGGGAATTTCTTTAAAATCCGTCTAGCTTATGAACATGCAAGTTTTTTTTCCAACTTTATATATATTTTTTCTCAAGATGTCGCCCATAAAAAATAGTTATTATCGATATATCTTATAAGATTTGCATATTACTCACAGGTGCTAAATTGTCCCAGATACAATGGCAGATTTAATGGGATTATTTCGAGCTGAGTAAGTTTTGGTTTCTGCCTGGATCTGCGATAGGTGAGTCTTTGGTTGCTTGGCCAATTTCGCATTATGCCTGAGATTGATGCCACAAATTGGTTCACATGGCATGACTCTACATTGGGTCTGTCTATCTAGCTGTCTGGCTGTCTGTCCGTCTGTCTGTCTGTCTATCTGTCTGGGTGGTGGTGGTGCTGTTGGTGGTGCAGTGGCATCGTCAGCGCCACTGTTGTAATCTGAAAACTTTAATTTCTGTTTTCTTGAGTTTTTCTTTAGCTAATTTCGGTGCATTCTCGCATTGAAGTGCCCGCCGTGTGGCTAATTTCGTATGTTTTTGTTTTTTTTTTGTATTTTTTGTATTTTTTTGTTATTATTGCATGCTTAGATTGCCACTTGTTGTTATTGTTGTTACGCTTCTTACTGTGTTTGTGTGTGTTGATTGTGTGTTAATTAACTCTGGCATCAGTCGAGAGTCAGAGCCAGATTCAGAGCCAGACAATGCACTTTGCTTCGACTTTTTGGCCAGTCTGAGAACAGCTACTGGTCACATTTTTCTCTTAGTTTTTATATGTTTTTTTTTTAATTTTTATCACTTGCCAATTCGTGGAAGTCTCGGTCATAATGTCATCGTCTGTGGGGTTTATTAACCGTTGACATTTGTTTAACGCACGTCGCTTACAGTTAGCTCTATTTAATTTGTTGGAGGTACTGCGTGTGCCGTTATGGCACATTTCCAGCCAACATTTAATGCGAGCTATTCCCAAGAAAAACCACAAGCACACACACACACACACACACACACACAGCACATACAATCGGTGAGTGCTCCATTTTTCCCTCCATTTCCCCCACGATTACAAAATGACAAACCAAGCTGGTCAAAACGCGCTCAGAGACACTTTCTGCCTATTGGCACTTGTTGCAGTTGCTGCAAATCAATCAAATCGAATCGAAGCGAATCGAATCAAATCAAATCAAATTGAATGGAATGGAATGGAGTGTTGGCAATTTGTCTAATGAGTTGTTGCCACAGGTTGCCAGTTATTCAGTAAGTTAGCCAGGTAGCCGAGGTGCTAATGATCCCAACTCAATTGATTGAAATGAAACTCTCAATTCTCAATTGTCCAGGCGCGTTGCAATGCGTCGCATTTGTAATGCAATTTAATGCAAATGCTAATGCAGTGGCAACAACAAAAATAGCAGCATTGCACCCACTTCCAATCCGCTGATTGATGGAATAGATATAGACATAGATAAAGACATACATAGATATACATAGATGTCGATACATAGGTTCAATAAATGCGCATTTAGATGAAGCCGCCGAAGTCGAAGTTTTGCGGCTTATCGAAAACTGGCGGCATACATTGAACTCTTCTAACAGATCAAATCAAAACAATAAAAAAAAGCACAAAACAAATAATGTCGCACTGCCGCATATGTATGAGCAGCAAGATCAGTTACTCTGCCAGGTAGAAGTATCTTAAGAACATTGTTTCTATCTTTCAAAAAGCATCAATAAATAGTTTGAAAACGTGGCTACAATGCAGCTTTTAAATATGTTTATTATTCGCGAAAATATGTCTTGCTATGAAATTTGGCAACAGCGCAAAAGCAGTTAGTGTAAGATATTGTGCATATTTCCATGTAAATTATTTTTAAACGGTAATATGTTATACATAATGCACATGACAAATTGGTAACAGGTTAGACCATTGCCTGATGAAGGCCATTTCAAGTTATAAATATAAATATTTTTAACAATATTAATACTTATATTCTTGAAAATCAGCCTTGGCCTGAGTGTTCTAATCTCAAGTCAACTTGGTGGCCAGTGACTCGCACTACAATTTGCTGCATCGTACTAAACCTAACCCAAAAACAGACCATATATCATTTATTTATGACAACTTTAAGAGCCTTAATGCTAATGTGAAAATTGGCAACAGCGCAAATGTTAAAGACAGCCCCTGGCGACAGACTCCACTTGAGTCAGAGAGTCACTTCCGCTGCACTTTGTGAAGCACTTGCTCCAAAAGAAACTTGGCAACGTCGCAAGTGAACGTCTGCCCTGGCGTGGCTCCAAGCCCCAGGCACCAATATATACAATATTTTATATATATATTAAGTATACGTATTTTTACACATGTTAGCAGAAGTTTGGGCACGCTGTGCGGTCGCATCAATGACCAAATGCATCGTGTGGGTCTTTATGGGTTTACCTGCATGCAATTACATACATACATACATGTGTGTTGTACTTGTTGTTCTTCTATACAACAGTCCAAAAACCGCAAGCCAGCTAAAATACAAGTACGAGTATCGCACAAATTGATGGCAACAAAATTATAAAAAATATCAAAAAATAAACAGCGCCCAGATCAAGTCTAGTCAGCGTTGTCTAGTCTCAGTCCGATCTAAACTAGTCGAGGCGTTGCGGTCGTTGTGGCCAACAACTAGACAACAACAACAACAACAACTACAACAACAACAACTACAACAACCAACAACATCAGAGTGCATTGACGTGTTGTTTGCATGTGCCAGCACCACCACCAGAAACAGCAGCAGCAGCGGCAACAGTTAAAGCTCAGACCATCTCAGTTGCCTGACCTCCCTTCACACACTCATACTCCCCTGTGGAGTCGTAACTCTTCCTAACTCTTCTAGCCAAGCAAGTTTCGTTTTTGCTTATTTCTGAAGAATCGGTAAATTGCAGAAAACGAGATTTTTTCGATTTGGCGTCGAGTACATTGCACTTCGAGCTACAACAATAACAACAACCAAAACAACAACCACAACAACAAGTACAGCATTAAAAGCAAGAGCTACAGTTTCCAGCTGGATTCAGTCAAAGTGTTGGTGTGCTCAAGCTGAGGATCGGTGCTGAGTACAGGTACGCTTCAGAGAGCCACAGCGACGTCGCACAGTGGTGCAATTCAGTAGAACACTAAATGCATATTTTTAATTGCTTATGTTTTATGTTATTTATTACAAATGAATGAGTTTGGAAAAAACAATTTAATTTTCTACTGAATGTACATTTTTTGATTACTTTAATTTCTTTGAATATATTTAATAAGTTTATTACGAATGAATAAGTTAATAATAATATATACATAAACTATTCCTTAAGTTGTGTACGCCATTTTATACACAAATATTTTATTTTGTGCTTAAAATAATCAATTGTTAATGATATACAAAATAGGTTTGGTCATACATAAAACTACCCAACTACGAATGGTTTTTTGCCAAAAACCCCCTCGTTTTTGATTGTATTAAAAATTTCAAGTTATTAATATTATTTTTTAATTGAATTCCTTACAAAGTACTCATAGAAAAACACTATTTTGAACTTAAAACTCTCTTTTTGCTTAGTATTGACATGACATTGCCATTAAGTGTATTTTATAGTCTTTTATCAGGTTCTTTTTTATGATAGACAATTGCAGAATTGTCAAATTGTCTACTACCCCTAAAAAAATTGGTAAAATGTCGAATAAGATGTTTACGCCTAGTCGTATTAATTTTTGGTAAACGATCTTTAAATATGTTAACAGTTAGTAAAACTGATTTTGTTAAAAGATGTTTAAGATCTGTTAACAAGCTATGCTTGGCAATTGTTCCACTGTGCCTCGTCCGTCTCCGTTTTGGCACGTAGGTTGTTGGCTCGGCGGTCGTTCGTTGTCGTTGTCGTCGTCGACATCGTCGTTGTTGTTGTCGTTGTTGTTGTTGTTGTCGTCGTTGTTGTCGTCTTGAAAACTGGGTCAATCGCTGCTTGGGCTGTTGTCTACGTACATTTATTTAGTTTTGTTGTGTTCGTTGTCTTGCATCTCGCTGCCTGGTTCGACTGGATTTGGATGGACAACTGGTTGGTTGGGATAGGAGCAGGCAGGGCAGGCAACGGTACGGCACAGGAGGGGATGAGATGGGGATGGGGAGGGGCTCGTAACGCCAAAGAGTGTAAATTGCAAACTTTTTTATTGCTTTTTCATTTGCCTATTTCTTTGTGTGACTAACTGGTTGACAGCTCTGCTGAGCTCAGCTCAGCTCGGCTCAGCTCGATTCAGTTCAGTTCAGCATTTCTCAGCTATCCCACAAAAAACAAAAAAACCGAAAAATAAAGACAACTTCAACTCGATTCTCAGACCGAGGAACTTCCGTTCACGTTGACTTTAGTGACCTGCTCTCCTCGTATGTGTCGTTTAATTGCTAGTGACATAACTGTTAAACGCACTTTAGCCGCTTGGTCACTTTGACAATCCGCAGACTCCTCGGTCCCCTCGGACCCCTCGAGACTCTAGAGTCTAGACTCTGACTCTAGACGGAAGAACGTGTGTTGACGTCTGCACAGAATGCCGGCCGGCTCTTTCTGCAAAACTGGTTTCTCAGTCTCTCGGTTTCTTCTGATTGTTATGGTTCTTCTTCTTCTTCGTATTCTTGTTCTTGTTCTTCCGTATATCTACTTGCGTTCTGTTTTGTTATGTTCTTATATAAATGTAAGTAGATGTAATTGGACAATTGTGGATTTTGTTCTGTGTCACGAGACTAACATCGCGGAGAGAATCGTGGGGCAAAGGGCGGCAACTTTTAATGTCTTTTAATTCAGAAGAATTTGTCGCATAAGCCAAAGTTTTAGTTAATGGAAAGATTTGTACGACTGTGAGATCGTCAGCAGATACTATTACCAACATTTAGTTTGTTCTCTCGACTTGTTATGGATAAAATAAACAGTTGACCAAATAATATAGATATAAAAATTAATACAATCAAAGAGAAGGAAAGTTTGAAATATACTTCATAATAAGATAACATACTAGATCCACAATATAGAGGGGCATAAAAGGTCGCATTTTAAAAACGTTAGTGGTATTGTATGGTAAAAGTGATTAGAATTGACAATAAAACTGGCAAACAAAATTGTTTGAACAATTTGAATTAAATTTGGAGGCCAAATTAAGATGAATACGCCAACCCGCTTGGAAATCTGATTCGATTAACATCAATATTTTATATTTTATTGAACATACTCATACCCAAAGAAATATTTCGTAGCTCGTTTAAATTGCTTTGGTGTCGTGCTTCTGAATAACTTTTCAAATACTGCGCTGGTCACTCTAAAGCTTTCACATTGAAGCTTTTGGTCGAGTAAAAAGTTAACTGTGCCTTAGCGGCTAAGTTTCGATCTATTTCAACTGATGTGGCAACACTCGCCTGCTGTGGTTGAAAACCTGGATAAAATGGCGCAAAATTTAAATTTAATTGAGTTTAGATTTCACTTCATAATTTTTGTTATTAATTATATTACATATTTTAAATGAATTTGTGAATAACTGTTGATAATGATAATTAAAAAGTCTCCTTCTAAAAATTAGAAAAATTACAAAAAATGTATATGTTTTGGGAACCAAGGTTTGGGAAGCGCCACCTTCAGGCGAAAAATAAATACGCCACCTATGGTTTGATTTTGAAAGTAGACGAGTTCACACAGCTACCTGCTTCAACATTCTTTATTTACACATTTAAAAATTCTATTAATTAAAAAGAGTAAACGGTTTATTTATGTTTTTTTTTTAAGCGAATTTGCAGTTTATTGAAAAAGTTTTGCAGAATTATTATTCAATTTTATAATTAGTTAATTACTTGGGTAATAATTAAAGACTACAAGAAAATTATGCACAGGAATCTAAGAAACGAGTTCGTGCTTAAGAATAATACAATGATATAGTATTCAAATTGTTTCAGTAGGATCGATCTTTGGGTGTTCACATGTGTTTACAAGTACTCGTAATATTGCCATTTGAGTCCAAACTTATGCCTGTCCGTCAGTCTTCGGTGCAATTTGAAATATGTATGTTGAAAATGAACATTTTGAGAATCGTGCAGTTGTTTTGAATTGTTTTCATTCATTATTTATCTTTTATATATATAATATGATCTTTTTTCTCAATGATCTTGCATATAAATAATTATTTATGTATATTAAAAATGTTATAAAATTGATACTTAAGTTAGTGAGACGAAGTGAGAGAAGATGACAAAGGGGGCAAATCAGATGTGATGAAGGGGAGGGAATTCAAAGAGTGAAAAGTGAAAATGGCTGCGAGAAATGCGATAGACGTGCCTCCGTGTAAAGTGTAGCGTAGAATGAAGTGGGAGATGAGATGAGATGAGAATGAGTTAAAGAGTGAATAGAGAGTGAATAATGAGTATGAATAGAAGTGAGAAGTGAAAGCGCTGAGTGAAGTGAAATGAGAGTTTTTGGAGCATTTCCGGCTGATGATGTTTCGATTGTTGTTGTCAAACTACGCTTGACATTTCCTGTGTTGCTGTGAGTGTGAGTGTGAGTGTGACTGTCAAGTGTATCCGTGTCCGTGTGTGTGTGTACTTGTGTGTGTGTGTTGTGTTGTTGCGTCTCCGTCCTCAGATGATGATGCAGTGTTTGGCGCGTAGCTGCTGCCGCATGCCGCGCAGGAACACGTGCTGACCACCGAACAGGAGTCGCTCACGCACGCACCTCATTCCTCTGGCCACACCATTAAATACAATCGCCCTCGACCTCCTCCTGGTTAACATCGGGATCGAACTCATCGTCGGCCGTGGCCTCCTGGTACTGCTGATACTCCGACACCAGATCGTTCATGTTGCTCTCCGCCTCGGTGAACTCCATCTCGTCCATGCCCTCGCCGGTGTACCAATGCAGGAAGGCCTTGCGACGGAACATGGCCGAGAACTGCTCGGAGATGCGCTTGAACAGCTCCTGGATGGCCGTGGTGTTGCCAATGAATGTCGACGACATCTTCAGGCCCTTGGGCGGGATGTCGCACACGGCGGTCTTCACATTGTTCGGTATCCACTCGACAAAGTAGGAGCTGTTCTTGTTCTGCACCGCCAGCATCTGTTCGTCCACCTCCTTCATGGACATGCGGCCACGGAAGACGGCGGCCACAGTCAGATAGCGACCATGGCGGGGATCACAGGCGGCCATCATGTTCTTGGCATCGAACATCTGTTGGGTCAGCTCCGGGACGCTGAGAGCACGATACTGCTGCGATCCGCGGGAGGTGAGTGGGGCAAAGCCGGGCATGAAGAAGTGCAGACGCGGGAATGGAACCATATTCACAGCCAGCTTGCGCAGATCGGCATTCAGCTGGCCGGGGAAGCGCAGGCAGGTGGTCACACCGGACATGGTCAGAGACACCAGGTGATTGAGATCCCCGTAGCTCGGATTGGACACCTTCAGTGTGCGGAAACAGATGTCGTACAGCGCCTCATTGTCAATGCAGTACGTCTCGTCTGTGTTCTCCACCAGCTGATGGATGGACAGCGTGGCGTTGTACGGCTCGACGACCGTGTCGGACACCTTGGGCGATGGCACCACCGAATAGGTGTTCATTATGCGATCCGGATACTCCTCGCGTATCTTCGATATGAGCAGAGTGCCCATGCCGGATCCGGTTCCGCCGCCCAGCGAGTGCGTCAATTGGAAGCCCTAGAAACCAAAGATTGATTTGAGAATGAAGTAAAGAACACATTAGATAAGCTTAGGATTTCCTATACGAATTTCAAAAAATAATACTAAGAACACCAAAATTTGGAATTAAAAATTGGGAAATTCAAAATAGACAGCATTTAATATGGAAATTAAAATAAGAAAAACAAAACAAGAAATAATGTAAATAAGGAAGTAAATATTTGGAAAATAAATTTGGAAGACAAAAGTTTGGAAAA
The DNA here is from genome assembly GCA_037043435.1 of Drosophila suboccidentalis. Classification (NCBI taxonomy): domain Eukaryota; kingdom Metazoa; phylum Arthropoda; class Insecta; order Diptera; family Drosophilidae; genus Drosophila; species Drosophila suboccidentalis. The sequence continues at coordinate 524,175 of JBAMBK010002572.1, read as the reverse complement.
GCCAAAATCAAAAATATTTTTTGCTTTTGAAATTATTTCTAAAATTGATTTATATTTTTTGTTAAGTTTCAGAATTAATCTAGCAAAAAGACATAACATTTTGTCGAACTATTTATTAAAAATTAGCTGAATCAAGAAGGGTCCATATTTATAATTATTCAATAAAATTTTTATTTTTTTTAATTTCTAATTGTTTTACTATGAATATTCTTCCTAGTTGAATTTTCTAATTTATGATTCCTTTCTTTCTTTCAGTTTTATTTTAGTTTCTTAAAACTGAACTCTTTGGTTTCTTTTCTTTGTTTTTGTAATTTCTAAAGTGATATTCAGAATTCGTATGAGATACCGTAGCTTAGAAATTTACCTGAAGGCAGTCGCAATTCTCGCACTCCTTGCGCACCACATCGAGCACATTGTCCACCAACTCGGCGCCCTCTGTGTAGTGTCCCTTGGCCCAGTTGTTGCCTGCTCCCGACTGGCCAAACACAAAGTTGTCCGGACGGAACAGCTGACCGTAGGGACCCGAACGCACCGACTCCATGGTGCCCGGCTCCAAGTCCAGGAGAATGGCACGTGGCACGTACTTGCCACCCGAGGAACGCGTCACTGCTGTTTAAATGAACATTGAAATACAAATGGATTGCATGAGTCAACGGTTATGGGATGAGTGGACAAGTCTAGAAAGTTACCCGATGCCTCGTTGTAGTAGACACTGACACGCTCCAGCTGCAGATCACTGTCGCCCACGTAGATGCCATTGCTGTCAATGCCATGCTCCTCGGATATGATCTCCCAGAACTGCAAAGAGAAGTACATTAGATAAGTACAAAACAAATCACACAAACTAAATAGCTATACTACATATTTATAATAATTTCTAGTAATATTAGAAATTATTGAATTTGAACTGTCATCAAATACTTATATGTATAACCATCGGACTTTAAACTTTAAAGTTTAAAGAAATTTTTCAGAAGTGAACGTCTGTATTTCAATTTAATGATGAATAGAAATTAAAGAACATATTTTTCTGTAACTAATATTTATAAACATTTTCTCAAATTCAACAAGAGTTAAACAAAAAACAAGAATGTGAGCTCTCATTTTATACCTATTCTAAATTTACAATGTAGGAAAACATTATAACACCTTCAGGTATTAATTTCTTAAGAAGCAACTATGAAACTTAATAATAATCATGTTTATTTCCATTAAATGACTTTAAACTTAGTTGTAAAAACAACAGAAAACATAGCAACCAAAATATATAAATATATCAGAATATTAACTAATAAATAATATGAATTTATGTTGTCAAACTCATTCTAAGTTTACAAGAAATTTATATGACACCACTTGGTTTTAATTTCATTTGAAGAAAGTGCGACACTTTGTAATGATCGTGTTTATATCAATTTAATGACTTTGGACTGTGTCGTCGCCATAGAAAACGAAGATATAGAAGCTACTGGAGCTATTTTTATGACAGCTACGAGGTGCTCAGATTTAGTACAGCGAGGGGAGACTCACGAGTGTGTGAGTGTAATATCTATTTCTGTTTACTTGCCTATTATGGGCTTCCAGGCTTTAGGTTTCTTGGGTGTGATATATGTATAAAGTTGAGTAATTACATGAGAAATAGATTTAGACTAATGATGATCAACCAGCTTCCTCTTGAATGTGATAAGATAAGTTCCTATCTGTACTCGGATGCACAATCTAATCTATGGCTAAAGTCAAAGTGTTAACTGCAGTCGAACTCTTGACTGAAACTTCTTGAGATGCAAAAAGAGATTTAGTCAGACATTAGTCAAACTGAGTTATGGGCCGTGTCAGAGTTCATGTTGCCAGCCGCAGAAACCGCCCAGAAGGCACTTCAAAAGTTATACAAATTATTAGAAATTCTGTACATCGGGTGACACAAACGAAGAAGAAGGCGCAACCGCAGCGCCATAAACTTCTTTTTATTATTTATTTTTTAGGCTTTACAAAATAAAAAAGAGAAAGAAAGATTGACAAGGGGCAGCATCAGAAGTGAGACACATTGTACACTGTTGAGGCTGAAAATTTATGTTTAGTTTAGCCGTCAGTTGGGATGGCTGCAACATGCCCTGATTTAGTGCTAAATTTAAAAGAAACCCAACAGGCAACACACAGGCAACATACGCATTCAGAAATAGTTTTCTCTTCTTGTTTTTTTTGGGTTTATCTTTTTGAATATATATTTCACTTGAATATATTTTCAGTGCTGCGTGTCGCGGCATGGGACATTTCCAAGTTGAGAGAGACTTTTGATATTCGGATTCTGAATGCCGCACGGCAACGGCAACGGCAACGCTCCTGGGGTGCAATGTGCAACCTTATGCAGCGAAAGTGTTAAAAATAGCGCTGCCATGGGCGTTGCACGTTGTAGCTGTTGCCTGTTGCCTGTGGGCACTGGCCAGATACAGATATACTATATACAAATGTTGAGTCATAGCTGAACTGCAGGCCAACGACCCAGGCGGCATCTACATCGCTGATACTAAATTAACCCAGCAGACGCCAGTGGTAGACATCGACAACATCATTAGAAGGCAGCAACAACATCATCTACAACAACAACAACAACAACAGCAACAACAGACAGACAGGCCTTTGCTAGTTGCTGTTCGTTGCTCAAGCAATTCAAATAAAGATACTCGCATTCGTATCTCTCAGATACTAAAACTCATTGCCAGCGTTTATTGCGGAAGCGCGCTGCAAATGTTTTGCTGCGTTTAACACGCGTCTTCTACAATTATTTCTGTTTTTTTTTTTTGGGTTTTTTTTTTACTATTTTTTTACCAAAAAGGGATCGCATTAGATTTTCATTAACAAGGCGTCGACACTGTTAAATTAGATGCCAATGAAGCGCAACGTCGTCGATCAACGAAAACTTCTTTGGCATTCCAATTGGGATACAGAAATAAATACAAATGGCATCGAGGAAATAATAAAAATGTTATCGCTTGAAGTGTGTTCTCCCTTTTTCTCAATCCCAATTTCAATTCCAATTTCAGTGCTATTCTCATTCCCAATTTCCCAGCTCATTGTTGTCTGTCTCGTTTCCCTTTGGCACTTGAACTTGACGTGTGCGCCGCCAAGAAGAATCCGTCTCAGTCCGCGCCACATGGTAGATGCCCCAATCTGCAGTCCGCAGTCCTCAGTAGTCTGCAGTCTACTGTCTATAGACTAGTCCTCTGTTTGGAGTCAGTGGCGCATTGGCAGCCGATGGCGTCTGTGTGTTTGCTTTTGTTTATTTGAAAGGCAGCTCAACACTACAACTACAACTACTCGGTACTCGGTACTCGGTACAATCTCCGCAAGATCATCAAATTTAATTGGAGTGTGGCCGTTGCAATTATGAGTAGCTTGCAGCTACATAGCAACAATAAAGCGCAGTTTATATGCCGGACGAGCCACAAGCTTACAAGCCAAACAAATAACAAAATCATGCAACTAGACTTGGGGCAGCAACAACAACAACAAAGGGGAGTAGTAACAAAACACAAATAAATTAGCACACAAAACTGTTGAAGTGAAAAGTCGTTTTTCATGTCTTCTACTCTTTTCTGCTTCTGCTTCTTCATCTTCATCTTCATCTCTCCGTCTTCTTTGAACAACGATCGCTTTACTTTCAACTAATTTTTTCGGATTTTTCCTTTTGATGATGATGCTGTTGATAGTTGCGGGAAATTGCTTTTTTTCGGTTAACTGCTGAGATTAGTTGGGGAAATGGGAAATGGGAAGCCGGCAACAGGGAAAGGGGGACAGGGTATACGAGGCTAGAGGAAGGGGGTGTCTTCAACAAAGTCCAGCTGTGAATCTTACTTTTAGCTGAGTCATTCCGCTGTGATAGTTTACACCGAATGCATTAGATTGAATATCACAAATTTGTGAGGATGTGAAAAGCGTTAATAAAAGCAGCTGGAAGTTGATTTATCAGTAACACGATCAGTCGAACTGGAGGAAAAACAAGTATAAAACAATGTGTAAAGAATGTCAAATGAAAATACTGGAAACTCATCGACAATGCAGTGATTAATGAGAGAATTTAAAAATATACTTTACAACTCTACTCAAAGTCATTGCTTTTGATTTTCATATGTAATATTATAATTATTTTAAATGTAATCTCTCTTTAAATAATTTCAGAAAGTCTTCTCACTCTAAAAATAATTGCATAAAAACTAAATTATGCTGGTGCTAAAGTGTCTTGAGTTATTTTTATAAGTTCAATGAATATCATCTTTATTTTTTCGCATTTTTTATAAAAATAAAAGATCATTTAGCTAATATTCTATTAGAGAAGTTTACAGTTAAATTGTCTGACTTCAAACAGCATTACAAATCATTTAAGAAACCAAAAAACAAAAAAAAGAAGAAAATTCTAGTGAAAATCTTAATTTATTGCCAAGTCTCTCGGCATTGCCTCTTGCCAGTTGCCACTTGCAACTAGAGACTTTAGACTTCCAATTAGTTTTAAATGCTGCCGCTGTACTGTACTGCCACGCCCCCTTCTTCCCTTGTGGCATGCGATCAGCTGCCAACGCCCTCATTAAGTGTTGCATGTCTGTAGCTGCCCCATCGCTGTTGTAGCTGTCCGTCTGTCTGTCCGTCTTTCAGTCTGTGCCACTTGAAATCACTCGGGCATGAACTTTGGAGCCATAGCCTGTAGTCTGCAGACTGAAGAAGCACAAGTCTTGCGTCTTCAGTCTTCAGTTTTCAGAAGAGTTTGCCTGCAGCTTTTGCTTTTGCTTTAGCTTTTCCGCCAGCCCTTGAAAAAGCATGCAAAAAATCATTTTCACATGGGCTTTAAAATACTGCAGAGAAGACTCTCTTCTGCCCACACTCTCCCCCACTCTCCCCTATCAAAAGCATTTGTCTTTGCTCAGCAGCTGTTTGGTTGTTGTTTTTGTTGTTTCAGTCGGACGCGGGCGATAATAAATCTTTCAGAAGAAACGCCACAAGTTTGTTGACTTTGTCTCAGTGCATACATTTTATATATAAATATATGTGTATATATGTGTGCTTATATATAGAATAAATGAAATTATAATTTGTAGCTGATTACTTAAAATGCATTTATCGTCGTTGTGCCTTAAACGGAAATTCGAAAAGGGAATTCATATGTGCCCCTATCCTGTAACTGTATACGGGAAAAGGCTCTCTGTACAGTAAACTGCCCACAGAATGCACCCTCAACTGACTGACTGACGGACTGACTGACTGACCGCTCAGCGAATCCCAATCGCCAATTTGTGAGTACTTGCATATGGATTCGTGAGTCACTTCCTTTGTGCACTTGTGCGGTTTGAATGATTCCAATTCCAATTCCATTGGCGATTGCGATTCTGATTCCAAATTCAAAATGTGCTCAACTCAAATGTGGGTATTGGTTAGGTAGCTGCCCCCACACACACACACACACACACACACACACACACACACACACACACACTTATTTGAAATGTCCACTCAGCTGTTTCTCAATCTCTGGGGTAATGTGAAACCAACGGCTTTCTCAAATTACCAAGTCGGCTTCATCGCCAACATCGCCGTCGTCGTCTGCTTTAGATAAACACAGTCTTCGTATCTCATTCATGGTAAGTAAGTAAGTAAGTAAGTATATACTCTATCCGTAAATAAATATAGTTATATACAGACACCGAAAAAAGTACTGACTGCCCCATAAAACCATTACTATGTCGAATTTCTGAGAAATATTAAGCGTTAGCGCTAAATTAAGCGACACTGACCCCCCTCACTTACCTACCCCCCACTCCCGCCCCTCAACCTTCATTCATCTGCCTCATTTCCACACAAATCGCGAACCTCAATTGAGTCATGAATGTGCTGGAAGTACTCTGAGTAAAAGAAATAAAGTAAAGTAGTGAAGAAAAAAAAAGAACGTAATTTTTTGCTTATCTTTTGATTTGCTTTGCTTTTATTTAATTGTGTGTTATAGTTTAATCATCGCTTGATTGGCTTTGACTTTTATCAGCATTTGTGCAACAACGTGACACACTTTTTTTGGTCCCCATCGCGAATAATTGAAGCCAAAAGCATTGACATTGATTTGGCCAGCACGGCTACAGCCATGTACATGTCAATGCCTCCCAAAACCGGTTCCAAAGTTGCCAAAAATTACAAAAAGAACAACAACAACGACAGCGACAGCAGCATACAAATGCGTCAAGTTGCAAGCAGCATGAGTTCTGAGCTCTGCTTTTTTGGGGTGCAACGCTGTGGCACGTTGCTTGGCTGGCCATATTGATTAACCGACTGACGTTGCTGCACAAACAACACAAACTCATTGAACAGCACAATAATTGACAGAGGCAGAGGGCAGCTAATTGTTGTACATACTTCTAATTGCAGGAATTACAATTGATTAACTAGTTAGTTGATGCCGTTGACTCAGTACTTAACACTGATTAACAAGTCGACAGTTTCAAATTGCACATTACAAATACGGGTACTCGTTATTCGTATTTGAAAAGCATCTGGTTCAACTTTAATTTTTTCTTTTGAAAAACCGCATTCGATTTGCATTCCCAATTTCATTAACAGCTGTTTGATTTATTATTTTTTAAGATTTATTTTGTAATTTAAACTTTAAGAACCATCCGGTTGAACTCTCGTTAGATTCAAAGACCACATTCTATTTGCATTCCCAATATTATTAACTGCTATTCAAAAGATTATTTTTAAATCACAATTGATTTTAGTTCAAGTTTTATTGATCTCATTTAACTAAGTGTACTATTTCTAATTTAGCAGTTTCCATAAAGCTTTTACAACATTTTTCGTGTTGTGTTTTAAATTATTTTTTCTTTTTATGTTGATTACATGTAATAAATAAGAGTTTCCCCTCTTTTCTTTTGTATGCCAAGCAAGTGGCATATTCTTTTCTTTTTCACATATTTTTGGATCTCTTGCGGTTGGTCGTGCTAATAAAGGAAACCCATCAAAGCGAAAAGATACAACCGCAATGATAATTCAAGAGGTTTTTGGCATCGACAGCGGACAAATGCATCGCATGGAATGGAAAGGTGAGAGAGAGAGGGAAAGGGAAAAGAGGGGCCCTTGCAATAATGCCCCATATTAGAGCAGCAAAATCTCAGCTCATTTATTAAGGGGGCTGAGCCCCAACAATAATAATCACAGTGCAACTAAAGGGCATATCGAATGCCTGATAAACCCAAACAAATTTCATTTTTTTCGCTACATCGCGCTGTTCATTTTTGTTTTGCACTTGGCTTTATTTATTTGCTTTCATTTAAGTTTTCTTTTTCTTTTTTTGTATTTTTTATTCTTTATGTTTATTCGTTGGCCTTTTTTTGTGTTATTTATTTTTTGTTCGTTAATTTTCTTTTGCTTTAATTGCTGAATGCGCTGTAAAAGGCGGCGGCGACGTTAACTCAGAGTTGTGATCGATTTGGAAACTCATTGAAAAACGTTTTCGGGCAATGTGCATAAATTAGCTGCGTTTGCCAAAAAGTAAAATAAATAAAAGGCAGAATAAAGGAGACTCACCTTAGCGCCAATCTGGTTGCCACATTGGCCAGCCTGCAGATGAACAATTTCTCTCATTTTGATTTATGGGCTTTGATGTAACAATTTAACAATTCTTCTTCTGATTGCGTGGGACTCGCGAGTCGTCGGTGCAGGCGTTGTTGTCGGTTGTCGGTTGTCGGGACTCTTGCTCAATTAAACTGAACCTGAATCTGAAACTGAACGTGGACCTCAATCTGAATCTGTGGGTCTGTCTGGATCTGTACTGTTCTGTTCTGTTCTTGTCTGTTCTGTGTACACTGATTAATATCACACAGTGAGTCTTCAATAGGGGGGAAAACCGGAGCTGAACGCGCTACTTAACCGCACAACGCACAAAACTCAACTGATCGCAGCGACAACGTTGACGACGGCCTAAGAGTCAGTCCCCAGTTTAAGTCCCCATGCCCAACCCAACCCAATCCCGTACGACAGACGACGGCAGTCGCCGTTGCTTCGGCTCACTGCCACCCGAGTGCCGAGTGCCGAGTAGAGCGAGAAAGAAGATCACACACACGCACACACAAATGTACTTGCAAGTACGAATAAGAGTGTGTACATATGTATGTATGTACATTGTACAAACTTTGCCTCTGCTTTAGAGCATGTGGAAAATTTTCTTTCTTTTTCCCAGAAAAGAATCTATAAATAATCACTTAAATTAACTTATTTAATAAAATATGAAATCAATTCTTAGATTATTAAATATGCTTTAAATTATTAATTAATAAAAAAGGATTCATGTGGCAAATTTTCTTTCTTTTTCTAGAAACAAAGTTTAAAAAAGGTACTTAATTTAACTTATTAATTAAAATATGAAATTAATTTATTTATTTGTTTGTTTATTGACTATTTCCTAGTGAATAAATAAGTTTCATATTTATTTTAATAAGTTAATTTAAGTGTTAATGTAAAAGATTAATTTTATGAAAAATTAATACGATCTTTGCTATATTTTTTTATTATTTAGTATAGTCAAATTAAAGTTATTAATTTAAAATGTATAGTACTTGCATGTACTGGTTCTATTCAAATGACGAGTGCTGTATAGAATATGAAATAATAGAATACCTGAGTTTGAGCTCTAAGCAAAAGCGCTCAATCAACGTGGGTCACCCCTAAAGTTCTGCAATTGTATGACATTCGATAAAGATTTGTATCAAATACTAAGCTGTCTTTACAGGGTATCTTAAACAGCAGCAGCCTTGACATTTGTCGCTTGTGCTTGTTTATTATGGCAGCTTCAATCACGCAAAACACGACAGGCCAAAATTCAAAGCAACAACAACAACAAATACATATGTTGGGGCTGCTATTTTGGTTTATATACATAAGGAATGAAACTGTAGCTGTATCTAAGTTGTGTATCTGTGGATGTATCTGAGTATTTTGTGTATAGATGCATCTGTATCTGTGTATTAAGCTGTTCGGTTTGGAGTTGAGTTGAGCGACGGCATCCCGTCGACTTTTCCTGTTCTAAGTTCACAAATTTTCACGCTGTCAACTGCAGCGCCTTTCACGTTCTAATTTTAACAGCACAACATTTACAGGTATGCAACTCACACACACACACACACACACAACTATTTACTCTCTCTCTCTCTCTGTCTCCTTCTGTTGCATGCACCTCCACGAAAGTGTCACCACAGTCATTAGGAACATTTTCTACATATGTTTTTGCTTTCATTTTCATGAGTCCTAAATGCATCCCAAGTTGCATGCATCTATTTTCGGTTGCACTTCGCATCTTTAGTGGCACTCAACTCGACTTCTGGCTCTTTCTGTCTTTCCTCGGAAATCAATCAATGCCCAGTGCCGAGTATTTCAGACAATTTGTAGTCGTTTTAGTTTCTAATTATTTTTCAAGTTTCCTATTCCTACATAAGTACGTATATATTCACTTTTCAAGTGCCTGAGTTTTCCCTGAGCGCATTTCCCTCGCTGGCAGTCAAACCACTAAACTCACATTAATTCAATTTGCAGGCAGCCCTGTGGCTAGCATATGTACAATGTACATACATACATATATTTGGCTAAATTTAAATATACCACAAAATAATCTCGAATTTACGAGCATGAATAGTTATAAAATGTTATACATTTATTTTCAACAAGAGCAACAACCGGACAACTGGACATTCTGTCCCTGGACCTCGTCCAAGTCCAGGTTCTGGTCAGTGCAAATAGAAACAACGGATAACAAATACTTTTGCTGGCCATTTTTGGTTGCCAAAATAGAGGCGGACTGATAACATTTACAATAAACAGGCGTAGTCGGAAATAATTCAAAGGGGGATTCAATTAGGCCTTAAATGACCACGAAAATTAATAAATGTTATATTTAGACAAAGAAATTACTTATAGGACATAAGTTATTTGTTAAATAATGTAAGAATATACAATACAATACATTATAAATAACTTACATTTTCATAATTTAAGTAGTTTTAATGAAGATTTGAATTGCTGTTCAATTTCAAATGTTACTAAACTCATCAGTTTATTTTCACACATTTCATGCATGTAATAGTATAATTACTTTAATTATTTGATGCTTTAATCTTTGCAGTAATTTAGAGTAATTTTGCCAAACTTTTCTTTAAACTTAACAATAAGAACAACTCTTAACTTCGACGTCTGCCTACTGATAGAGTTGCTCTCCCTTTGGTCTAGCTACGCTTATGTCAACACAGCTACAAAAACATGCACACTCACACACCCATACACACCAAATACCGCTTGACTCTTTTGGCCCTGCCTCAACTGTTGTGTGGTCGAAACCCCAACAAAGTCTCGCCCCCTGAAATGTATAAAACGTTTCACAAAAAGTAACAAATGTTTTTTTAGGATTTGTGTTTTGGGAATTTCTGCACTTGTGTAAATGTATACGCAGCTCACACACATACAAATAATATAGCAAAAATTATACAACGCATAAACATAGACAATGAAATATAAAACATAAAATTTGCCAGCCATTTTTTTAGTGCTTCCAAAGTTTTATTTCTTTGTGGTAAGTTCAAATGCCCTTTGTGAAGGCTTTTTAGCCAAGTCAAGGAATAGGTAATTCTTTAAATAAATAAAAATTGAATTAATTAAATAAATAAATTATTACATTAAATAAATTAAATAATTAAATAAATAAAAGTTTCTAGTTCAGATTATATCATCAAGTGTATTCAAAAGTCGGTTTGAAAGCTAGTTTTTATCTTATGCATTAGTTTGTATGTGTGTGTGTGTGTGTGTGTGTATGCATGCGTGTAAGTGCACACAATAAAATAAACACACACACACACCCTTTAAATTTTCCGCATAATTGATTGATTTCGGTTTGCGGAAAATTTAATTTATTTTATATTCTCATCTTTTAATTTCAATTTTAATGCGGATTTTAATTTATGTAACTAGCATTGTTATTATTGTACATGTCTTATTTTTGTTTTTGCAAAATTAAAATTAATTGTAATTTTGCATAATTGCAGGTTTATTTTTTTGTGCCGCTTTTTGTTGCCGATTTTGTTGGTGTCCAACGGCTGCAATTTAATTGGATTTGATTGATTTTTGCTGATATTGTTGATGGAAAAATAATATTGTTGTAAAATCATAATAACTCTGCCTGCGGGCGGTGGGCGTGGCATTTTAAAGCTGTCAAAAAAAGGAAAAACTCTAAGCTCAGTTCAGTCTAACAAAAGCAACACCTGTCCAATTTTCTATGCTTTTTGAGAGAAAATGTGGAAAAGGGCAAATGCTGTGGCAGTCAGTTGTTTTGATTGTGTGTGCAGGTGTAAGTGGGTATAATTGTAGGTGGCATAAATTCTATTGTAAAAATTAAATAAACCAATAAAACATATAATTCCTGTAGCGCTTAAGGCTGCTTAACAAATACAAAAATATATGAAACATGTAAAGTATTTAAAACTGCAAATTTAAGCAACCAACAACATCTGTAAATTTCTTGTTCCTTGTCAACACACACAAAAATGTTAGCTCAAATTTATGCAACTCATTTTTCAGCGAGTTTTTGCCACTCGGCCAAGTCAACAGCTGCTGCTAACAATAGTTTTTGCTGCCAATTAGTTGTTATAATTGCGATAAAAAAAAGGCTGCAGCGTACAACAAGCAACAAGCTGCACTTTAAATGGCATTTTAATTGATGCTCACATCACGCATACGCCGCGTTTGCCACCTTTCTAGAGCTAAGCGAAAGCAGCATTCGTTCTACTCGAACTCGTATATCTGCTCCGCAGTAATTTCAATAAATCTTGACAATGTGCTTAAAAAATATTAGCATAATAAAAAGCGCGCGACAACAAAACAGAAGGGTCAATATTGGCATACTTTGAAAGAGAAGGGGAGCCAAGGAGAGGGGAAGAGGAAATCCGGAGCTGCTTTGGGCTGTAGGCAAACGCATTGGCACATTTACACACAGAGCATTGGTAAATTTATGGCAGCAACAAGCGGCAGGATACGATACGCTATACGGATATAGTCAACGACCTAAATACGCATAATTTGCCTCGTGGGCGTGTGGGCGTTGGCATGTGGGTGGGCGTGTCAATGGAGCGTCGCGCGCATCGATCAGCAATAAAAATTCAAATTTTGTCAAGGACGGCACAAAATCTTTTGTGGCCAAAGTCACCGAAACAGGCAGCTGTCCTTTGCTATGCCCTTACAGAAAGTCCTTCTATCAAAGTGTTGGCTATGTTCAATTTTAAAGATGTTTAGTGTGTGAATTATTGTTAAAAATAGTTTTTATTTATATTATTGAGAATATTTTTATATCAACTATATGAAGTTTTTTGATAGCATATTTTGCAAAGTGTATAAGTTATTCGTTTTGTGCACTTCTTAACACTGCTTTCTTCGTCTTAAACATTCTGGAATATAGACAATATTGTGACTTATACTTAGATATTACAATACACATGGCTGTAATACACATATACAAAAATATATTCCGAATGCGGCGAATTTTTTCTTTATATTTATTTTTTTTTGGGGGGGCTTAGCTCGTTTCACATTTTTGCCAATTGGCCAACAAGTGTTGCCAAATTGCGTTGCGGTTGCTGGTCATAAATAACGGTACTTTTGTCATTTATACACATAAATTGCAGCAGACGCTGAAACGCGAAAAAACGTCTGTAAGCCAATGCAGGCATTGGGCCAGTTCTCAAACCCAGTCCCCAAACCCAAACCCAATCCGAGTCCTGGCCATGTCCTGCTGTTGCTGTTGCTCTGCTGCTTGGCTAAAAAACGTGGCCATCACATAGGCCTGGTTCTGTTTCTGGTTCTCGGCCCACACTAACGACATCGGCGATGGTGACACAACACAGCTGTCGTTTGCCATTTGGCAATAATTGTTTAATATGCGGGCGCATAAAGGCCGCCAAGGACTGCCCATAAAAAACAACAATAACAACAACAACAGCAACAACAACAAGAGCAGTAGCATCTGTAGCAGCAACAGCAGCGGAAGTAACAACAACAACAGTAATAACAACAGTAGCTAAAGGCCAAAATGTGTCTCGGGCCAAACTCGTACAAGCGAAACCTAAGCAAAGCCCAAATACAGAACCAAAACTCAAGCTCAAACTCAAACTGAAAGCGCACACGTGAGTCCAGTATACGATATCCAATGTCCTGTTTCCTGTGTCCCGTGTCCTGTGTGTCCTCTGTCCTCAACTTTCAGCCCTGTGGCCGACTGTTGTCACAGCTGTGGTCGCTTCTCGCAACCTGCTCAAGTAGCAAAACTTTGTCATGTGATTGCAGGTATTCCACTTGAGTATACATTTTGATTAGTGTCCCCAATTAACATACTTCATATGCATATATTAAGCAAATTCGAATGCCTATTTAAGCCTTCAGATAGTCACAACTATTGGTAATTTATTTGATAAATCAATTTCATCAATTTCAAATTTGACAATTGATTATTAAATTAAAACAAAACTTTAAATATTCGATAAATGCGCACTATTCGCATTCTAAATTCCCATAAAAATTATTGAATTGCAGCAGCAGCTGTCCGCTTAAATTGAGCCAAGTTAAGTTGAAAACAAGAAATTAATTGCGTACCAAAAATGCCAAAACGAACCGTTTGCTTATTGGCAATTTCGATAGCACCGCCTGAAAGTATGCAACATATTTTGCTTTGCAAGCTCTGTCGCCACTGACGGCGACGGCACCGTCGACTTCGACTTCGACGCTAACGTTGGCAGAGCCAATGCCGCAGCACATGCTGACTGCAGTTAATTACAAAACTGTCAAATCCAAAAGGTGCCACGAATCAACGAGCCAACGAAAACGAACGAAGCAGGCAAACAAACAACGCGGGCTCTCTGACACACACACACACACAGTCACACATACACTGGCAGTGGCATGCCAAAAGCAGCAGCAGCATCCAGTCAGCCATTTCAAACACACACACATACACAAATGTACAGTGAGAGCCAGGCAAATAGGCAGATCAGCCAACAGCTGCCAACGTATGCGAAAGCTCACAATAAAAATACAAATACAAACAAAACAATGGCAAAAGGCATGATGGGAAGAGGGGAAAGGGGAGAGGGGAAGCTCACGTTGTAGGCAGTTGCATTGTGTGAACTTTTTGATGTGCGCCTGTGTGTGTGTGTTTGTGTGTCGAATATAATTTTGCTGTATTGTTGTATTAAATGATGTCAACAACAGCCGCCCAGCTGAGCTCGACTCGCAGTCGCAGTCGCTGTCGCTGTCAGCGTCAGCGTCGTCGTCGCAGTCGATGCCAGTGTTTCGATTTCTGAGCCAAATCGAATTTAATTGCATTGCCACACGTTGGCTTTTAATTAATTTTTGCTGGGCAAATGCTGCAGATGCAGTTGGGCAGCATTTACCACACACAGTCAGCCACACACACACATACACACCCACAACCAGTCGCACACCCACAAAACAAACTAAGCCAAAGCCAACAACAAGCAACCAAACAGTCGGCAACCGGCAGTTGAAGCTCGGACAGGGCAACATCAAACGTCACGCACAGGTGCAATGTAATTAGCACGAGGAGTCGCCAGAGGAGCAACAGCAACAGCAGCAGCAGCAGCAGGCAGAGGCAGAGGCAGCGAAAGGGCAAAGGATAGCGACGGCTGCGTGCAACATAAAAACAAAAGCAAGCAAAACCTTTAAGCCCAAATGCATACAAGCAGCCAGCCATCGCAGAGCAACAACAACTGCACGGCAATGAAGTCACCATTCAGATTGATCGCACTGATAATACTCTGCAAATCATAAGCCGTAAAATGTAAAATAAAATAAAAATGAATATGTAAAAATATAGACTTTAAATTTATTATCTGTTTTAATTACCTCAAAAATTAATAACAGAAAAAATTGAAGATACTCGCAGTTGTAAATGAGCTGATCAGTGTGAGCTGCAGTTCACGCTAGTGACGAAATAAATTAGTATCAGACGATCTAGAATTCGAAAAGAGAAATGATTTATTATCAAAGTCGTTAAGATTTGAGCAACACTGAAGATGTTAAAAAGCTGTTTTCATAAAAGTTGTACAAAAATAGATAGAAAAAGAGAATATTTTTTATATAGCACAAAAGATAGTTCATAGGAAATCATATGAATTAGGAAGAGTAGAAATAAAATTCGGAAAAAACAGTGTATTATTTCATTCGTGAAACTTAGAACACATGAAGGATCAATCTTAGAGAATTGTCCTTTAAAAAAATAATTCTTGCTTACTCAAATTATTTAATTATTACTAATATTAAGTTTTTTTTATACCCTCTGCCCATGAAGAATTGGGAAAAAGAGTATGATACTTTTTATTTTTTTATTTTATGCCAAAAAATATCGACAATGTGACCATAGTGCAGTGGACATAAGTTAGTTACATATTCATCTTCTTAGAGACCGAGAAAAGGAGTAATGTAAAGATGAAATCGATTAATGAACTTAAAATGTAAGAGAGTTACATGCTGAGTGGATAAGTTGATGGACTGACATTTCATTGGTGGCAACAAGTACAATTTCAATGTGGAGTGGCAACAACAACAACAACACGGAGCCCGTTTGGTCGTTGTTCGCCTGGCAGCGTTTTAATAGCTCTGAAATTCCAATGGCAGCTGTGGCGCCATCCGCCAACGCCCAGCGCCCAAAAATGAAGTAAAAGAAACCCCAAGAAATAGAGAAATGGAGAGAATGAGACGGAGAAAAAGGCGATTGCTGGCAAAGTCATCGAACATTTTGAAAAATTATTGAAAAATTTTTAATTTTTCTCCTTAAACGCGCGACGCAGCCGACAACGACAACGACAACAACAGCAACAACAACGACGACAGCAACTGTTGCAACAGTAGTTGTTGTTGTCGTTGTCGTTGTTGTTGCTTTTATTGATATTAGCTATGCATGCACCCCGCCCCCGCCCCGCCAGCAACTGCCATTTTGTTTATGACGGCGACGATGCAACCAGCTGAGGATGCATGCAACATGGGGCAAGAAGGGCTGCCAATGGCTGACGATGGTGACAAAACTCGCACGACTCGCGTTTTGTGGCACAAACAGCCAGCTGGCCCAGCTGCCTGCCAATGCAACTTTATGCGAATTTTTTTAAGCTCACGGATACATTGCAGTTGTTGCTCTTGTTTTTGTTGCAACAGTTGCTGTTGGTGTTGCTGGAGAAGTTTTGGTTATGTGTGTGTGTGGCACATTCGCGGATTGTTGATAGGGTAATTGATAACATCATGAGTGCAAAAATGAGTGTGGCAAGAGCAGGAATTGCATAGTGAAACAAAACGATCAAATAATAATATTGGATATTAGGGAAACATCCTCGAAGTTCTTGAACGCCAAACGATAGTATTATGTTTTGTAAAAAAAAAGTAATTTAAAATACGGGTATTACAAGAACTTTGACCCATAAAAGTTACTTGGGAGAGTAAACATTATTGAGTAAACATTTATATATGATTCTAGACTGAATTTGCAGCTGTTTTATGGGCCAAGTTTATCCCAATTCCAAGTGATCCACAAATTAATCGTAATTCTGTGATAGTTTGCGTATTGCACTGTGCGTAAAACCATTTTAATATTTTTGTAAATTTTTTAAATTATTCCAGGGTATAACGTCTGTAATATTTGAGAAATCTGGGTAATGTTTAAGTGCAAACTGAATAATAATTATAAGCATAATTTCATTTAAATTCAATCTGTAAATAAATGTGAAATAACAACAAGGTCAAAGAATAATCAGTGAGATAAAATAATAAAAAAAAATTATTGACATATTTGATAGATATTTACGCTTATTTTATATAGTAATAAATTATTTACCCCAATTAAAGAATAAAAAGCATCCAAATTTTAACAAGATGAAATCTGAAAATTAATTTACAAGAATAATGAGGTCATCAGAGAATCTTTATTAAAAAGGTAATGATCCAGATCATATCAGTATATTAAGATATTAGAGTGTCTTGAAAAAATAGAATTCTTGAGTAAAGTTCTATTATTCCTAAAGGTTTCTTTCTAGGCAAAAACGTATTGTACAGTCGGTCTCAACAGTTTTTTACGAGTACTCCGAAGTTGCGCTGCATTTGGCCGTTGACTGCGATTCGATTCAATGTAGGAAGGGGCTTTGTTGGTATTTCTTTCTTTTTTATGATTGCCTGCCACAACTTTTTCGCCATCGATATTGGTTCTATCGACGCAACGCGACGTTGGCTGCGCAGCTTGTGGTTGCAACTCCAAGTGGCAACAACAACAGCAACAACAACAAGGTAAGAGGAGTTCTGACTGCAACTGCAATGTTGTTGTTTGTATGGATTTTGCACATCGTTTATCTTAGAGGACGGCGTTGTTGCTGTTGTTGTTGTTGTTGCTGTTGTTGTCTGCTGTTGTTGCTGTTGTCGCAGCTGCCGTTAGCGAACGGAAATGGCGTTAATGTTGCAAGTGTGGCAGCAACAGCAGCAACCAAAACGGCCACAGCAGCTGCCAATGAGCGAGAACTTAATCTTGGGGATTTAACACTTTCGATATATCTTGGCCGTGGCTGCTTCTGTCTTCTGTGTGGTGCACAGTGGTGGTGCAGGGTGGTGCAGAGCGCATCCTGCCACCGGAAATGTATTGACGACCATTATCGGTTCAGCTGCCATTTTTATGGCCAAGTTATGGGAATGAAACGCGCTCGGCTTTGGCTAAAGTTTCATCAGTCGTTTCTTTTAAGTGTTAAAATACATTTCAAACTATGTGTGTGTGTGTGTGTGTCCCTGTGTGTGTGAGTGTGTCTCTTATGTCTGTGTGTGCATACATATATACAAACTAGTTAAAGTCTAAGTGAGTGAGCCTTCAACCTTTCCCTTAGAGTCCTGCTGTGCCCGCCTGCAACGATGCAAACTGCTCCTTGCTGAGCTGCCGATAGACGCCATCACGATTCAGATAGTATATAATATCCGTCACCCTCTCCAGATCATAGCCCTCCAGCGCCAGTTCCCGCTTCTTCATCTTGAATGTCGCCGTGCGCGGAATCTCGTCCAGCAAGCGAATGAACAGTGGACACGCATATGGAGGAAGACTGCCTCTGATCACAATGGACAGATAATCCATGTCCACTTTGCGCGTCGGATCCACAATGGCTGCCATTCCAGCCTTGCCCTCAACGTGGGGTATCTGCAAGGGGAAAGGGTAAAGAAAAAAATATTACAAATTATTTTTTTTTAATTATGTTGGGGCTGATATAAATATATTAATGATATTTTTTCATACTTTTTTATTATTATATTATTATTTTATATTATAGGGCTTTTATTCTAAGAGTGAGCAGAGAATAATTTTTAATTACACCTGTTATAATTTTTCAATATATTTTATTAGAAAAAAACTAATAATATTGTGAAAAAAGACCTAAATTTTGAATCTATTTGTCAATAAATTCGTCGAGAAGCTAGATTCTTAAAACAGGAGAAATCATCTTGATTGCATAATTATTTTTTCTTTGATTTTTATCTATTATCTCAATATTTTTGATTTTATAATCATTCTTTTATCAAATGGTACACTTGCATTATATTTACTATTACGATTAAGAGAAAGAATACAAAAATCATTTATGTATCCTAAAGTAGTAATCGAATCTGGCTAGATTTAATCAACACCATATCCTGTTTAAAAACATATCAATACATATACTTCTATTAAAATTACTCTGAAAAAGTCAAATTAAAAATTAATCAATAAAATTATGAAAAGGACGAATTTTCTAAGACTCGAATAAAAGGAAGAATAAAAGTTCCATTTCTAAGAGAATTCGAGCTTCTATTGGAAATAAAACTGTCTTTGACATTGTCGGGAAATGCGCTTTGGATACTATTTATAATTGGCATTTGTTAGCCGTGTTTTCATCTCACCTGCACTCCGTAGACGACACAGTCGCTGAGTCCAATGCAGTTGGTGATGATGGCCTCCACCTCCTGGGTGGCCACGTTTTCGCCACGCCAGCGGAAGGTGTCGCCGGTGCGATCCTTGAAGTAGAAATAGCCCAAGATGTCGGAGACGACCATGTCGCCCGAGTTGAAGTAGCAGTCGTCCTTGGTGTAGACATTGCGGAGCAGCTTCTGCTCGGATGCCGCCTTGTCGGCATAGCCATGGAAGGCACTCACCGCCCGCCTGGCGTCCACTTGGCCCACGAGGAGACCCGGCTCGCCCGGAGCACAGCGCATGCAGTGGCCCTTGGAGTCGCGCAGAGGTTCGCCCGTGAGCTCGTCGCAGCGAATGATCTGGACGGGATAGATGCGGCGACCGAAGACGGGCACAAAGCCAATGGCGCCAATGCGATTGGTGATGTTGATCAGATTGGAGTTGCCCTCGGTGGCGCCATAGACTTCGCCAATCTGTGGTATACCGAATCGCGAGACGAACTGCGTCCAGATCTGCGGCCTTAAGCCATTGCCATACATGAGGCGCAGCTGGTGCTGAGGACGCCGCTCCTCCTCCTTGGTGCACTTGTAGGGCGTGGCCAGGAGATAGCGACAGAGCTCTCCAATGTACTGGGCCACGGTGCAGTTGTGCTTGCAGCAATCACTCCAGAAATTCGAGGCGGAGAACTTCTTGCGCAGCACAACAGTGCTGCCATTGAGGAGGGCGTTGCCCACGCCCACAATTCCACCTGCCGTGTGGTACAAGGGCAGCGGATTGTAGATCACATCGTCGCGATTCAGTTGCAACATGTAGTAACATCCAGCGGACATGAACAGGAAGCGCAGATTCGTGATGACCGCCGCCTTGGGCAAACCCGTGGTGCCGGAGGTGTAGACGTAGAGCAACTTGTCCCGGGCCGAGCAATTCGAGTTCCGACTTGAAGGCAACGGTGTCTGAGCGGAGAGAACACTGCGCAGCTCCGTGGCACCCGGCAACAGTTGATGCTGCTCTGCATCCGCATCCGTGTACTGGTAGATGGGCACATCCAGAGGCGGCAGCGATTGCATGACATCGCTCAGTTCGCTGCCCACGATCAGACAACACGCCTTGGCCACGCGGATGCAGTGCAGCAGCGAGTCGCCGCGCAGATGGGAATTGATCAGGGCCGTGATGACGCCCAGCTGACTGAGGCCCATCCAGAGGCAGGTGTACTCCACGCGCGTCTCCATCAGCAGTGCCACACAGTCGCCGCGTTGCAGGCCACGTTGCTGGAAGTATCCTGCCACCTTCTGGCTGAACAACAAGGCCTGGCCGAAGGTCAAACGACGCTCATCCATGATAAAGCAGATCTTGTTGGGCTGCTCCAGCGCCTTCTCCTCGAAGCAATGGGCGACGGTGCATCCTTTGCGATCCTTGCGAAGCAGATAGAAATTGAGTGCCACAAATCGTTGAAAGGCACTGCAGAGAAATGTATTTGAAAATATAGAAATTAATTATAAATTAAATTTAATATAAATAAATAGATACTCACATAAGATCCCTATGAAAAGTCATGACCAGAGCGTAGACATTTGTGGGATTCCGCAACATTAGGGCCATGAGGGCACCGAGTGTCAAACTGGCCAGGGCGCTGTCCCAGCAGAACATGGCAAATACGAAGCTGGCCACGATCAGAATGCCCAATCTGGTGGCCAGCTTCTGCTTCAGATTGAGCTCCAGGAGTATCTCCATTCTCTTCTCGTCCTTCTCCTCCTTCTGCTCTTCGTTTTCTGGTTTACACTCGCCCACTTTAAATAAAATTAGAGTATTTACATTATTGAATCACTGTATATAGTAAATGAATTGACAGTTCCTAGACATCTAACTAGATATCCCCAGAGACTAAAACACTCCACAAAAAGCGACACTGCCTCTGCTCTGACTAAGACCCTTTCGGACCGTCCCCAACAATCTACCATATCCAACTGCTTATCAACTGGCCCCGATACGATTTTTACAGTCAAGAATTACAGCCAAGTGTGAAGCCCAAGCCTCTTATCAATACTACTATTCAGTGTTGGCGTTTTAGTGGTTTTTTTTCCAATGCGAATCAATTTTTAGTTAGAGTACTTAAACTTTGATGATTCGGTATTCGGCTGCAAAGTCATGTAACTACACTTGGAAATTCAGATAATAATTAAAAATATTATTTGTGAATCAGGTTTGCTTTTGGTGGTAATTTAGTGAAGACGACAGCACTAATTGTAATCTTCGGAGAGAGACCCTCTGATTTCTAGGTGGGGAGTACTAAAACACTACGATAACGAGCCCAGTGTAAAGCAAAGTGCGGCATTGTGAACTTGTCGTAAACCAAGAGTATGCGAATGTGTGAAAAGTGACATATACATATGACTTGACTTGATTTATTTATAAAAAATAAAATGAGATTTTATGTTTCTTATAAAATATACAAATAAATAAACATCATTCGATATTCTGTTATGCCTCTTTATATAGCTTTTTTATCGTACTTTTTAAGTTAGATTACATTTATAAAGGTACGTACTACGAAGATATTATAGCTAAACATAAATATGAATTTAGTTTTCAATTTAATTTTATGATCAACAGAGAAGTTCGGATCATTTTCATTCTAGTAATTCTAGTAATAGTAAAAGCTGACGACTTCTTATAAAAAAGGCAACAATTAACATTGCTTTTGGGATCACTAAAAATTCCTAAAGATCATCAATTCAATTAACCAGCTCAATTTTTGTTAGGTTCAAAGGCTGAATTCAATATTACATAAGTATTAAGTAGTACTACATTTTGTTTTATTTGGGGAATTTTGGCTTGAAATTTCAGCTGACAATATAACTCTCAACTATAATAAGTTGATTCATTTCGTATTTTTCTCTATTATCATAGTTAAATCTGTAAAATAAATACAGACCATGGTCTGTCAAAATTACCAGATTCATTATCAGTTGCAGGAAAAGCTTTTGCTAGAGCAGAAACTCGACTTTCCAGCTATTGCTTTGATCTCAGCTTTTTTATTAAGTATATTTAGTTTTATTATTTGCACTATATTTATATTTCAATTTATGGCAATTCCAAATTGAAACCCAGCAACCAAACATAATTGAATAACAACTGTTCAATGATAAATCAATTCCAGTAAACTAGTTTTTGTATTCTTTCCAATGGTAATTTGAGAATCTATCTCAAAGTTAAGTTTTCACTTATAACAAGCCTTTTCAACGATGATAAGCATCTTATTTCAGTAGCAATAATTCAACAATAATATGTAGTATTTATAAATAGTACAATTAGGCTAATTAACCCATCAAAATGGTTTGCATCGATTAGCTTTAATCAGATTACTTATGGAAATATTGGCAACAAAACAATTTAATCCAATATTCAGAGCAATTTCTAAATTCGCAGCTGATTTCGCAGTCGCAGAATTCTTATCATGAAAAAGAAAAACAAAACCAAGGGGAAAAAAAAACAGCTGTATATACAAATGGAATGTCTGATAACCGTGAACATTGGATTAACGGAGTTAATATACATATATACTATATATATGTATACATATGTATATTACAGATATATCTTACGATTACGATTACACGATTTGAATTAGACAGTCTCTGAATATATCCCTGGCTAAGTAGTGTTAAAGTTTAACACAAGGGTTAAGAACTATCATATATCAACAACAACAACAACAACGGTAACAGCAACAGGCGCCTGACAAAGTTCAATGCTTCTTCAGAGATTCTATGTACGGCAGACAGACACTGCACAGTGGGCCGCAATCAATTTGTTGCGAACACAATTAAAAGCAACTATATTATATATATTTCTTTAAAAATAATATTGAATAAATTTAATACTTGTTTTAACCAAATTAGATTTGTTGTTTTATTTATTATTTACTATTAGGAGCATATGAGGCCCACAGTGTCTTAAAATGTGCGTCATGCGTAAATATGAATATCGTTTAGTTGTTGGCATCTATGCTATGCTAGAAGGGGACCGGGCCGGGACCTTGACTTATTTCGTATGCAACGCACAAAACATTAAACGGTTCTGCCACTTGCTTCACTTGGCCGTGTTGGCTAACTTGGCTTGGTTATACTACGCTTTACATATAAGCGTAATGTATATATTCAAGAGCCTGACACTGACTTTGGTTTCGATTTGCTGGCATTGCTGTCACTCAAGCGGCCAATTCACTTTTTAACTCCCGCTTGGCTTGGCTGCAATTTCAGCTTTTGTTATCGCATTATGCATCACAATTGACATACTTTTTGCTCAATTCTCGTCACAACACAGCAGCAAAACAACACAGCTATAGAAGCAAGCAAAACAACCGCGATCAATCAAGACGTTCTAATCGACAGCAACAACTAATTACAACTGAGCGTTGGCTGAGCGTACACATCGCGTTGCCGGTTCTATTTATTATACCAAACAGAGAATGAATATTACTGAGAGCATTGCGTTGGAGTAAATGCCACTGAGAGAGCATTAGAATTATCAATGGAGTCCACAGATTAAATAACACAGAAAACAGCTTAGATTCCAAATCATTGTTATGCTCTGATTCGTTTAAGATCAGTCCAGTATTATAACACAATAGTGCATTTATATATTGTGCACATCAAGTGTTTACGTATTATATTTTAATTTATTTTAATATAACCTTTACTAGTTATTGCATATATCACATAGTCATATAATCTATTGTATACTTTACAGCTCTTCTATTTATTAATTATACGTGTAAATTATATTATAGCCAACTTTTGAGCTGCGGAATAATTACAGCGATTTGATTTGTTTCAAATTACAATATTCAATTGAAAAATATTTACTTACTTGTATAAAACATAACTTCAGTTAATTATTCAGTTATTATTAAAATTGAAATCTCTGCCATTTAAGGAACATTGACATTTCGACGCGTGGTCAAAAACATACTTGTATACTTTCCTGCGCAGCAGTTAATTTGTTAGGCAAATTGCTGTTGCCTACTTTTGTGCGCTGGCAAAATCATTTACGCATGTTTCCTCATGACGCTCTGGCTGAAACAACTGCAGGGATCAATGTAGTAATATATTTCTCTTGACCTTTTTACTAAAATGTTGAATAGCGCTGTTAATGCACATTTCATAGTCATAAACAAAACTTTTCACTTTTAATTAAACGCATTTGCCTCGCAGGCGAAAAACAAAAGCAAAGAAAAACAATTTGTCGCTGACGTAAAGCGCACACAAAAAATTCCAATGCTCAAATAAATTAACATAACGCTGGGCAACAGCAGCAGCAGTGGCGTCAACGTCTGCGTCGACGCGTCGTCATCGTCGTCGTCGTCGTCGCCGTAGCTGTCAAACGCCGGCAGCCGAAATATAAAAAATATATGTGCATACTTTCGGGCGGCGTGTATAAAAAATGTGCTCATACTTTTTGGCAGCTTTTTGAGTTATAGACGGTGAGAGGGAGGAACCTTCTGCTGAAAGTCTGTATGTGTGTGTGTGTGTGGGAGTGCGAGAGCAGTTAGTTTGATTGTGTGTGTGTGTGTGTGTGCCTGTAATTGACACATGTTACGCGCACAAAAGCGGCAACTTGCGCTCTAACTGCGCCTCTGTGACCTCCACCTCACCCGATCCGACCAGTCCAATCGTTATTATCGACAATGGCGCCGCCAAAAACACACACATTCTCTTACACAGACATACATATATATGAAGGCGAAGCACACGCACATGTTCTTCACTGCTGCTGCACAGCCTTCAAATGCAGGCAACCTCAGTCAACTTTGTTTGTAGCCGGCAAAAACAAAAACACACACACACACACACACATAGAGTGAAAGAGAGCGGGAGAGAGGGGGAAACAGCTTGCTGCTGATAACGTTAACGTCAGCTGTGTGTGGTACTTTGGGGCTCGAGGCCAAAGGGGCATGATGGAGCAGGGGGCACGGCACACGTGAGAGTGCCCGGACTTAGAGTCGTGGCTGGAGTCGTGAGCAGGCAAGCGTCAAACGTTTGTACCTTGCCCCATAACCCCCCAGGCGACAGCATCATGTTATACCACCCTCTCACTCTCTCACTCGCTCTCTCCCGCTCACTCTCTGTCTCGCTTATTGCCACTGCTGCTGTGTTTGGCATTTGTTTGTGTTGTCAACAAAAGTTTCTTTGAAATCAGTAACAGATGTCGATTGAAATGGCACAATTGCTGCCTGCGTCGCTGCCTGCGCCATTGCCTCTGCCTCTGCCTCTGCCTCTGCTGGCTGCTGCTGATTCTGGCTCTGGCTCTGGATTTGCTCTGGCTTCGACTTTGGGTCTGGCTTTGGTTCTGCTTCTGCTTCTGGTTCTGGTGGCTGCCACTTATGATGAATATTTTTAATGCCAGTCCCAGGCGAAGGCAGCACAAAACTCCGATTTTGCCAGACGGCCCACATTGTGCGCTAGTTGCCGGCATTTTAATTAAAATTTTCACTCAAGTTTAACGTTTTAATGTTAATGCAATTCACCCAATCGAACCTAAAGACAATACAAATACAATTACCAGTCATTCCGCACTGTTTATTACAGGGTATGCTAGCCATACAAAATAGGTTTGCTAGCAATTTCTTAAAATTAAGTAGCCAATTTCTACTATGGTTATTTATTTTTTATATGAAACTTGATACCCACTGAAGCTAAGATTTTAGAAGATTTGTATAATTTCATTCTAAATGAACTATTAATTAATTAGTTCTAAGCAGGCAATTTGTTTATTATTTGTTATTGCTATTAATGGTTTTGTATTTAATGTGTTCAGTTTTAATTTATTTTGTATATGCAAAATGTAACAAAGTTTTGAGCATATCATATTATGATAACAACCCATTCTAGCATAAATTACAAAATAATATTTGTTTATTTCCAGTTTAAACTAACTAAATATGCTTTTTAGAATAAAAGACAATTGGTTTGACTTTATTTTATTATTAGATTTGAAATCTGTTCTTTGGGGACAATCATTAAATTGGCGGATATAAGTTTCAATCATGACTGTAATATTTGTACGTGGCATGGTGGGAATGGAACATAGATATTTTACTGACATACAAGTTTCCATTAGTTAATTTATCACCAGTATTTAAGTGACCCTCTTTGGTATTTTTACAGGGTATGCAAATGCAGTGATGCCTTTGATATGCGTCGCCTTTCTTTGGGGCTCTGCTGTTATTGCCGTTGACAACATGTCCATGTCTGTGGCTGGTCGAACTGAGCTGTGGCTGCTGGCGATAACAAACGATAACTGCATGTTAAATAGAAGCTAACGAACGGAGCAACAATGTGGCAAGGGGGTTGGATGATGGGGGAAGCAGTCAAGTCAGGAACAAACAAAATGGCAGCATATGCTGGCCAGAGCAGAAAGAGGAAGAATCAGGAAGTTGCTGGACGTGCAGCTATTTTGAATATACTACGCCCGCCTGTCACTCCTCACACAGAGGCCACAGAAGAGCTGGCTTTAGAAAATCACTCAGGTAGCAAAATGCCATCATTATCATCATCGTCATCATCATCGTCGTCATCATCATCAGCATCATTGCTTCTCAGTGCTGCTCGTTGTCCAGTGAAGGGTTGAAGGGGTTGCAAAAAAGCGCACAGCAATTCCAGACAAAAGCAAAGTTAAGGCATGCTGATCCTGAAGTGTCTACAAATGTGTGAGTGTGTGTTAAGTGTGTGTGTGTGTGGGTGTGTGGGTGTGTGTGGCAGCCACAAGCCATGTGCGATTGTGTGCAACAAATGTTGTGGACGCCCCAGGCGAGGCAGGGCACTAACGAGCTTTTGCTTGCTTGCTTGCTTGCAATGCGACAGCAGCAGGTGTGCCACACACACACACACACACACACACATACTGACGACCACGCACACACATACTTACATTTGCACACAGACGTGCCACACTCCTCAGATGGCACAGCTGAGTGACGATAATTGAAATTTCATCACAGTAGTTTGTGGTCTTGTAGCACAGACACTCACACACACAGACACACACACCCCACACGCCCACACGCCCACACACACACTAATGCGCAAATCATAGCATCAGAGCTGCCTCGTGTTGCCTGATTTTAGGCTGCATCCCATGAAAGTTGAATCGAATTGCAATCTTTTGGTTTTGGTTTAAAACACTTTATTTCTTGGTTGGTTTCTCTTAGCCTTGTTTGTTGTTGGTAGCTGTAACATTTACTTTACGTTTTGCCGTTGCTTTTGGTTGTTTTCATTTTGTTGTTGTTTATAGTTAAAGTACATTTAAATATTGATTTAGAGATACAATAAATACTAATTAATAAATTAAATACGTATGTATATATAAATATATATAAACAATAAATTAGCCATAATGATAGTATTATAATAATTGTAATAATTTAATAATAATAAAAACTACTATGTTCAGTTGGTTTTCTTCTTCGTTTTTGGGTTACCTATCGACTACTTACAGCTTTTCTTTTACTTTTTTTTTTTTTTTCATTTATTAGCATTATTCATGTCAACTTTAAGTGGTGCAAATATTTATATTTTATTTTAATTATTTTTCAAGTGCTCACACAGTATTTAATTGAATTATTTGGAATTTGGATGTGTGGAAAAATGTTTATTTTTATTAGCAAATTATCAGAAAATTGCATGCAAAATATAACTGAAAAAAATGTAATTTTTAAATTCAAACTATTTTCCACACAACCAACTAATTTAACAGTATTTCAATTTGGTTTTTCATAAAAATTTGAAGAATGCAAATTACATTTCTATCTCGTTTACTTGAAGTATCATTTAGAAAACTATTTGGAAAATGTGGGCAATCGTCTTCCTCTGCCTTTCCATTTTTGGTTAAGGTTTACTTTAGTTGAACTGCATAGTTATACATATGTAGGTTTTTGATATAATCATTGTTACTTATTCGTATTTATTGGCGCCCAATCGCTGCGATTAATTTGACTAGCACAAATACTTCTTCTTGGGTTTCATCATGCGAATGCGTCATTTGGAGCCCAGCCCGTTGGGCACCAGCGCACTGGGCGTGCCAGCGCCCACACTGGCGCCTCCCCCAGCAACTCCAACCCCAGCCCCAACCCCGACCCCGCCGGAGCCTCCAGTGCCGCCTGCCGCAGCTGCAGCCGCCTCCCTGACGCCAGCAGCAGCAGCAGCTGCCTGAAGATGAGCCGAGGCGGCGGCTGCAGGGGTGGGTGGGGACCGGGTGGCCATGGCGCTGCGAAGGCCGCTGGCGTTGGCCGAGTGCAGATGCTTGGCGCTCAGCTCGCTGGCCCGTGAGTTGCCGCACACCTGTAAAAAGTAGAGACGGAGAGTGGGACAGAGATCGAGCATGAGTTTTAAACTTGTGGCAGCTGGAAAAGTGCTTGGTTAACCCACCTGGTGATGGCTATCCCAGTCCCTGTATTGGCACGAGGCACTGCAGTAACGTGCCATGTTGCAGCCGGAGCAGGTTTCAGTTGCCTTGCGACCGCAGTTCCAGCATTGCTGTTGCAAGTTGCTGCCCTGCAAGTGGAAAATTATATTGCAAATTAAATTACCTCTCCACAAATTACAATAATTAGTTAGAGGGATAACTAAATGTAAGCCCAGCCTTAGTTTAAGTGTAAAATATGGACACAGAAAAAAAAATCCGGAATATTTAGCCCGAATTTAATCCGAAACGTTGTCAAAAGTTGGGTAATCTCGGATTTTCTTAAGCCAAGTATGAGTATGAAATACTTGATTTTTCAATCCCGAATTCAATCCTGAAATTGTGTAATACAGGCTAAAAGATTTGTATTAAATAAAATGCTTTTCGTTACATTTAAACTTTATTTTTAGACATTTTTTTTTTCTTTTAATTTTTTTTTTTTTTTTTTTAAACGGGAATTATATATTTTTGCGTTTCATTCCGAATAACTCAAAAGCACATGTTTCACTACAATTGACGGGGGGAATCGAACCCAGGTTTATTTCAAACTGTAAGTTCTAATTATGTGACAGATCGGCGACTCTAACCACTGAGCCATTGGACCGGTTGAAATGAGAGAGGCCGAGAGAGAATTTTCCTCTCGCGCTCAGCAAATGTGGTGATCAACGGGACATTTTAAGAATTGTTTAGCTTAGTTTTCCCATTTTAATCCTGATACAGGTATAATTATACAGATTAATCCTGAATTCATACCTAAAAAATGCATGTTAAAATTAAGTATTTTAAACTTGATTTTAGAATGGCTTTTTTTTCTGTGTACCCTTAAATTTTATTGAATGATTATTGGATTGCCACTTACATTCTGTGCACTGGTGATGGATGGCGACTTGTTGTCCAGATCGCGCTCTCCACTGGAATGACGGCTCATCTCCATGAAGAACTTCTCCATGCGCAGTCGCTCCTGGGTCATGATCTCCGCAGCGCGTGTCTCGGCGGCGACCACAGCGCGTTGGATTTCGATGACAGCCTGACGCTTGACCTGGATTTTGAATTTGATATCCATGCAGTGAGCAACTGTTTGTGTGAGTTAAGAGTTAAGAGAGCAAACTCACCTGGGTGACGGCATCCTCGGCATTTCGCTTGAACTCGGCGACCTTCTCCTCGGTCTGGCGACGCAGTTCGGCAAGTGCGGCGGGAGTCAACTCCTGGTTGCTGCCACCTCCGTGCTGCGGCTCGATGCCGCGCTGCTGCAGGATTGTGATGGCGCGCTTGGTCTTGTCCACCATCGCCGAGATGCAGTTGAGCATGGTGTGTATGTTCTTCCACTCCTCCTCGCCGCCACTGGCCGCCACATTGCCCGGGGCAACTGGGTTGCTGGCTGCCGCATTGTTGCCGCGCGCCACTT
Source organism: Drosophila suboccidentalis (assembly GCA_037043435.1). Taxonomy (NCBI): domain Eukaryota; kingdom Metazoa; phylum Arthropoda; class Insecta; order Diptera; family Drosophilidae; genus Drosophila; species Drosophila suboccidentalis. The sequence continues at coordinate 494,329 of JBAMBK010002572.1, read as the reverse complement.
GGGGCGGTGCATGTCTGCTGGCCGCCTGCGACTGCGACTCGCAGAGCCGTAAGTCGCGCTCGTCGCGCTGCATGAAACCTGCGGCAACTGCCACATCGCCAGCGGCCGCGGCAGCTGCCGCGCTGTAGTCAAAGGCGAGCAGGGAGTGCGGGGCAGCTGGATGCATGGCCAGCCGTTTGCTGGGTGGTGCATAGGCGTTGGCGGTGCTTGCACCACCGCTGGCCATGTACTCGCTCCACTCCTGCAGTCCGTTGTGTGCCCCGTGCTCCATCATCGAGTCCGAGGAGCGGCGCTTGAACAACGCGCCTCCATTGCCATTGCCATTCGCGGACGCTGCCTGTGGCGCCTCCAGTTGCACAAAGATGTCGGCGAACTCGGCACTTGGCACTCCGTGTGGCGTCAGTTCCATCACCGCCTGCTCGTTGCTGGTCACGTACTGCAACGCGGATTGATTTGTGGCGCGCGCCAGGGCCATGATCTCGCGCTGCATCAGCGCGACGCTGTTCTTGAGCAGCGGCATCACATACGGACGCAGCGGCAGGTTGATCGCCTCCTGCAACGCCAGGCGGAACTCCTCCAGCGATATGGCGCCGCTGCACAGCGACAACACCAAGGCCCGCACCCGCTCGCTCACCTCCGGCTGCGCCAACTCCTGCGAGAATTGCACCAGAGCGCCCAAGAACTTGCGCAGCTTGGATAAGAGACGCGCCTGTTCCACATGCGCAGCGGCTGCGGCCGCAGCTGCCGCGGCGGCGGCCAAGGAGGCCGCGTGCTGCGAACCCGGCGTGGGGGAGGGGGCCGAGGTGGCAACGCCGCCATTGACAACGGGCGAGGCGCTGGCGTTGCGCTGTGGCCGCTGATGTGGATGCAACTGCTGTGACGGAGAGTGCGGGGAGCAGGGCTGCAAGGGTGCAAGGCTCTGGCGCGACAGTTCTGGCGGTGAATCCGGCGGTGTGCGGCAAAGGCGATCTCTCTCGCGCTCCCTGTCTCGAGTGCCATTTGGTGTGGTGACTGTGTTGTTGTTGTTATTGCTGGCGGAGATGGACATGTCTTTGCTGCTGTTGTTGGAGGACGAGGTGGGTGAACTCTTGTCGCCGTTGCTGCTGCAGTTGCTGCTGCTGTTGCTGCTGCTGTTGTTGCTGCTGTTGGCTGCAAGTGGAAGAAGCAAGCAGAGACAGCTCGTTAGTTAGTTCACAATAAACAACTAAGAGAAACAAGTGAGGGAAAGACAAACTAGAACATAGAGATAGATATAGAGAGAACGAGATATAAGGGGCTAGAGGATTGGGGACACAGGATGTGCAGGCGAAGCGCATTACAAATGCATTAGGAGCTGTTGTAGCACAGCTCAAACTCAAACTCATCTCGGAAGCTGCAACACCAGCCATGCCACAAATATATTTCTCTTGCTTGACCACAACAAGCTACAGCACTTGTCCGTGCCAGCACGGTCATGTCCCATCCGGTTCGGTCCTGTTCTGTGCTCGGCACACTAGGTTGCAACATTAACAAATTTGTTTGAACATGGGAAATAAATTAGCAAACATTTTTGGGTGCCATTTGCCATTTGCCAGGGAACAAGCACCAAAAGCCCAGCCAGCCAAGCAAGCAAATCAAGCGCCACGCACTAATAGCAGGCTAGGGATACCGACGGGAGAGGGGAGGCAGTACAGCTGTGCCACAAAGCTTAACGGAAAAGCCGCAGTGCGCAGATGGACGAGAATCGAGTTGATGATGACAAAGGGCGGCTAGGCGGACGAGGGGAACGGAACGTAGGGAGGGGAGCAGAGAATGCATAGCAGCTGCTGTCCAGGCGACAAATGACAAAGGAAACGTTTTCGTTAATGAAATGAGCCACGTTGCACTTCAAACTAAATTGGCTTCAAAATCACCATAACAGAATTCTGTTGCGAAATTCAAAAAAATAGTTCTTAGATTACTTGTCGTTAAATTAAGCAAATTTGTGCACTAGGAAGTTAAGCACAGTAAATAAATAAATTTCTGATAATAATACCTAAGATGGCCTTTAAGAGGATGCAAGTTGCAACAAATGTATTTGCATTTTATATTGTTATATTGCTAAGCAACATTCTCAGAGATTTCTGCATATATTTATATATAAATTCAAAGAATATTTTATTTAAAATAATTCTAAATTAAATGTACTTGTTTGCTCGTCTCATGATCCTAATTTACTTCACTATCTGCCTGTCTTTCTCTGTCAGTTTGGCAGGCTGTAAATTTAGCAAGTTTTGTCGCCTGTTTTGCATTGGCGACCAAACACACACACACACACACACACATACATACAAACTTTGTTTGCACAAGCTAATGGAAATTGTTTATATGTGTGTGTGAATTTGTTGGCTGGTGTGTGGGGTGCAAATGTTGCCACTGCTGATGTTGCTGCTGCTGCTGCTGCTCTTGCTGATGATGACGATGGCTTTGGCGACGTTGATGGCAACCAGTCGATGCTGCTGCTGCTGCTGCTGCCGCTGTGGCTGCTGCACAGTTTGCTTTTGTGATAATGATTGTGGATACAGCTGCAACTGGCTGTGTTTTCACAGCCATTCAGGCACGCCAATCGAAGGGACGCACACACACACACACACAAACACAGAGATATATATATAGGAAGAGAGAGATGGAAGAGCGAGTTGGAGGCATCACTCAACTGAGTTGGCGGCGGCTTATCAAACGCCAAACATAGACAATGATGGATCACATGATGCCGCCTGCTCTCTAATTGGCTGCTATGCAAAAAAACACAAGCAAAAGCAGTAGAAGAAGAAGAAGCATACCAAGTACAACAGAGTGTATCTGCCGACCACTCTGTAAATGTATCTGTATCTGTCTGTGTATCTAACTATCTATCTAACTGAGTATCTAACTGACTGTGTACAATTGTAAAATATTGCAGTTGGTTTGAGGCTTCAAACTTTTCAAAAACCACAACTGACCCAAAGTTATGCCCCCAGGCGAAAGAGGGGGAGGGGGTAACCCTCTGACCAGCTGTGTCTGTGACTGGGCACGAAAAATGTTTCGGCCACGAAAAACTATTTACGAAAATTTTGTGTTGACAATTCACATATTTTCTAAAACATAATGTTGGCCATTTGCTGCTGCTGCTCTCTCTCTGTGTTAGTTTCTCAGCTATGTAAGTGTGTGTGTGTGTGGTTGGAGGCTTCAAGGGGGGCGTGGCAATGCGGCACTGTGGGAGCCTCAACGGCTGGCGCAACATCAGCATCATGAGTTTGAGCTTCAACAGCAGCAGCCATCGATTTAAGGTTACGTATACGCAGCATGGGCCAGTGGCAGTCTAAATGTCTGTGAGTATGTGTGTGTTCGTATGTGTGTGTGTGTGTGCGGGCAACAGAATTTGCACAGCTGCGTCCCATAGATTGCAGTCGAGCGCACAAAACGAAACGTTGGCAAGTTTAGTTTCTGTTGTTGTTGTTGTTGCTGTTGTTGTTGTTGCTGGCATAGTCATTTGGGAAAACAATCATTTTGGCAAATATTCATCATGCGCTGTTTGTGATTATCATCACCATCATCATCATCATCAACAGCAGGCGACCATAATTAAGTTTAAACTGTTATTGTTGTTGCTTTTATTGCTGTTGCTGTTGCTGTTGTGGGCGTCTCTCCAACACACAGCAAACATTTGTTAAACAAAACTTCTTCTACTTCGTTTTTTTTGAGTGTTTCAGTTTTGAATGTTAATTAGAGAGCAGCATTTGATAGAATTTAAGCGCCTTAAATGCAGGACGAGCACACACACACTCACACACACATGCACGCACGCATCAATGGCCTGGGAATTGGCGCAGCAAGTGACACAGGTACGCACAACAGCAGCAGCACAGCCACAACCACAACAAAAGCAGCAGCAGCAGCAGCAGCAGCAGCAGCAGCAGCAGCAGCAGCAGCAGCAGCAGCAGCAGCAGCAGCAGCAGCAGCAGCAGCAGCAGCAGCAACAACAACAACAATCAAAGCAAAACACACAAAACATCAGCCCCTAAAAGCAGGCTACGTTTTTTGTCTAGATGCGGGTTGCTGTTGCTGCTGTTGTTGCTGTTGTTGCTGCTGCTGGGAATAGCAACAGCGGCTGTTATTTTTTGGGCAAACGTACAAAAAGCAAATGGAAGTGGCAAAGCTTGTGGCCTGCCTGTGTCACACCCACACACACACGCACACACACACAAAGTTTTACTGTGGGTTTGCGGCGTCTGCAAACAGTTGAAACAAACAAAAATTTGTAGTTTTACTTTGAATCTGATGCGTTCAAGAAGCATTTAAAAAGCAGACAATGACTTGCCCACAAACTCCCAACGTGGACATGAAGTGTGGCAGATTTTCATTCTGAAATAATATGGAAAATTGTGCTGAGAATATTTTTATTAAACCTCTTTAATATTACATTTTTATAACATTAATTTAAATTGTTATTTAATTATCATGGTTCGTTTGTAAATACGTGGGGACTAACAAAAGTTCGGTTAGTCGACCCGAAAAAAAATTCGAAATATTTTTTTTTAATTTATTTTTAATCTTTGTCTTCTTTTATCTTCTCCACATATTTGCCATTGATTTCAATGCATTTCTTAAGCCTATAAATTTACTTCTCAAAACATTCTTAAAAATCTTGCTTTTAAAGCTTTTTAATGGGTGAGTTGGCTTTTCTGACGCTGAATACCATGGATTACTGTTTGGTTTCCGGGTCGTATCTATTAAATCAAGTTTTGGCACCAGTAACGACTTTATTAAAGTTGCTAGACTTTCCATTTTCAAATTTGTTCAAAAGATATTGGGCAAAATGCATTCAACCTTCTTTTTGCTCCTCATTTAAAATGCGTGGAACCCATCGCGCAGACTTCTTCGTATACATCAGATCTTGATGCAATATTTGAGATACGGCCATGGCATTCAAGTCCAGTTCACTAGCAATCATTTCCCGGCTAGATCGAGGGTTTTCGGCAAGTTTTGCTCTCGCTAGGGCCACATTTCTTTCGTCCATCGAAGATTTTGGTCGACCTTCTCGGAATTCGTCCTCTACAGAAAAATGTCCTGTCTGGAATCTTTGGAAACATTTTGAAATAGTCTTCAGAGATGGTGCAATCGTTTCATAGGCATTTTGACATTCACCAAATATTTTTTCCGGGTTCAGTTTGCATCGAAAACCGAATAAAAGGCTATAATGAATTTCTGTTTGAGTTGGTAGTGGAATTTCATCAGAGGCACCTTCAGCTAATTTGCGTTTTCTAGTGTCCATTTCGTCCGATTTGTTTGTAATTTTCAGTATAACCTCGTAAAAGTATTGCGAAAGTTTTGACACTTTTGGAATTTTGAAAAACGACTTAAAAGTCGCTAACTTACCGAACTTTTGTTAGACCCCTCGTATAATATCATAAATTGCTTTACTTCACTCTCTGAGTGGCCCATCTAATATGGGATTTATTATAAAAATTATAATTTAAAAGAAGAAAAGATTTAGCTAAGCTGAGATAATTTGTTTTATATCTCTAAAAATTTTTCGTTTTGATTATATCAACAAGCAAACTATCCAAAAAGTTATTGCTGATATTTTTTTAAACTATATTAAAATAAGAATATATTAAATACAGAAATTAAAGGGATAAGAATAGGCATAGTTTTCTGTAGCGACACAAATACAATAAAATCTGCTAACAAAAATGTTTTCCTTAGAAACAGGCAATCAAATAAAAGGCAGCTCAAACAAATCTCTTTCTCTTCTTTTATTGGTTTGTTGTTGTTTCGTGTTCTTTTGCCCTGTCACAATACAAACAAAACAAACACACGCACAGAGAGAAAAGAGAGAGAGAGAGAGAGAGAGAGGAGGAGAAAGCTCACGCACACAGCTGCTGGGATTCACACCATCAATCGTCGTGGCTGTCGCCTGGCTGCACTTGTGCCTCCAATCCAATCCCAACTCTCGCCCAAGTCCCCAATTAAACGCCTTAATGTATGCCAGACATATCTTCACACACTCGCACTCACACACGCATTTTCACTGCCATTTCCCATGTGCTGTCCATGCCACTCACCTTTAAGCCGTCGACTAATTGCAGCCGCAGTCGCTGCTGTGTTCGCTGCCGCTGCCGCCGCTGCCACAGCTGCTGCTGCTGATGAGGCCGCTGCTGACGATGACGCGGATGATGAGGCAGCTGTGGATGTGGCAACTGCGACCGCTGCCGCCGTTGCCGCTGCTGCTGCTGCCGCTGTGGCCGCGTCATATGCGTCCTTGTCGGTAATCTCCTCCTTAATTATCGCTTTACCATCGAGCGCCATCTGGAAATAGTCGCAAATTAGTTGAGGGATTTAAACAACAACAACAACAAATGACGCCCCCAACAACATTGTAATTACAATATAAGCAGGCAAAGGCCAGTGTACAGTGTGCAACCTGTACAGGTTCCCATGCGTCGTCGATCAAAACCAAAAACATCAAGTGACAAAGTTCTCACATTATGATTTCAAATTATTTGATTTCAATTTGATTAAATTGTTGTCTGACATGCAAATTGGGCGCACCAACAAACACAGAAAGTCCTCCCTTCACCTCTTTCCTTGCTACTCCCTTCTACCAGTTGGGGGATTGGGCCTGTGACTGAGCCCCATTATGGGCAGCTGTAGCCTCGCCTTAAATGCAATATTATTTAGTTGTCCCAACAGCAATGTGGAGTCAACAATGGGAATTGTTAATGCCAAGCTTGTTTCAAATTGTTTTGATTTAATCGGGAACTAGTCGCTATACCCTTGGAGCTAGTTCAAGGATATTAACGGAATACATTAATAATTGAATCGCACGCTATCAACCGAATGACAAATAAATAAAAAAGCATAAACATTACTCAGATGTTCAGATGAATTAGTTTACAATCGAAATGTCTTTAATCTTTTGATTGAAGAATAACATACGATTATAATAAAGTATATATTGATAAAGTATACTTTATCAGTGTCTCTATATCTACTTAAAATATAAGGAAATCTCATAATAAATCCTATGAGTTTTTAAATGACATGATTATGTGTTTGTTAATTGAGAGTTGGATACAGTGTAAATCCTATTTACGGCATAATCTTTAAAAGAAATTACTTTATTTTAATTTCTTTAAATGTTTTCTTGTTAATGTCAGATTAAAGAATAAATATATTTAATAATATTAAAATATTATTTGAATATGTAATGAAAAATAGATTAATTTAATGTGATCTTTAATATAAACATGCATATATTATTTTAAAACTAAAAAAAAATTAAAAATAATATAATTATTTAATACAACTTATAAATTTTTTGATTGCTTAATATAAAAAAAATTAATTTAAATTTCTTATAATAAATAATTCAAAAATAAAAAAAGATCTTTAAACCAAAAATACATTTTCTTTTTAAATTGCTTAAATATCTTTGTTTAATATCAAATTAAAGAGTGTACAAATTTAATAAAATAAATCAGTTAATTGATTATTTAATAAAAAATGTATTTATTTAATTTATTTATAAATAATATATATGTTTTTTCGAAAGTAAAATGTAGAGTTATTTTTAAATAATTAATTAGTGTGGCAATTGCAACACTTTGATTGAGTCAATTGAGGTGCGTGTGCGTGTGTGTGTGTGTGTGTGAGTGTGTATGAGTGTGTGCACTGTCTTTCGACGCAATTGAAGTGCCACAATCACCCTCACTGCGTTTCTTTCAACAAGGCATTCGGACTGCACTTACCACATATTTGAACGAATCTCATGCCTCCCAGCCAAACAAAATACCACCCAACCACTCAGACTCGGATTCAGCACCCTTTGGCACGCACCTGCCCGTGTTCATGTCCGGTTCGGACCCATGTGAAAATTTGTTGATTTTTATCACTAAAATATGTAAATACCTGGGCTGGAACTGTGGGAGTTTGTGCAGCTTGCCGACTGCATAAACAAAAGCGCAAAAGAACAAAAAAAAAAACAAAAAAAAAAAACAAAGTCGAAAAAATAAAGAGAGGGAGGAAATCTGCTCATTTTCATTCATGTTTTAAATTCGTTTCTCTTTGTCTTCCCCTTTTGGCCACAATTGGAGGTGTAAAAACAGTTTTTGGCGCAATGTTTAAAGTCAATCGTCGCACTTGGCCATATTTACACTTGGCCCGAAAGGGGAATACGAGTACTAAGACGTCTATTACAACTATGTGAGAGAGATAGATGATGAGTGGAAGAGAGAGGGAGAGAGTGAGAGGGAGAGAGTTAGCTCTTGGACAGCTGTTTCGCATCAGGCAAATTACTAAAAATGCTGCAAATGAAATTCTATTAAAAACAAACACTTGACACGGCAGCTGCCGTTTGCCAAAGTGCCAAGATGAGAGGGAGCGAGAGAGGGGGAGAGGGGGGTACACTACTAATGACGGATTCAGCCAGCATATGGCGTCTATAACACTTGTCAACTGTGTGGTGGTGGTGGGGAAGGAGGCAAATAACTAACAAAGCGAAACATGCGTGACAGGCGGCAACAACAAGTGTTTTGTGTGTGTTGCGCCAGGTGAGAGTGGGAGGTGGAAGGTGAGGTGAGGTGAGTGGGCGGTGTGAGCCATGTGGGCGGTTTGGCTTGACTCAGTTAATAGCTTTGGCTGTTTGGCTGTCTGGCTGGATGGTAGCAGCTGTTTGGCAGAGCAGGGCTATGACGAATGAATCAAATGTCAGAAGCAGCCGTGTTGTCGTCGCTCAAGCAGCTGTCGTCCTGTCGGCGGCAGCAGGCAACAACAACAGCAACAACAACAGCAGCAACAACAACAACAGCAGCAGGCATCAACTTGAGTTGTTTCCTAGCAATCCCCTACATCTATCCCCCTTACGCCTGTCCCTAGCCCTGGGGGCAGCCACTTCAAAAGCTGCCTCAGCTTGAGCTTCAGCTTCAGCTAAAATGGAAAATGTCGCCCGCAGAACTTTTGCCACAAAACTTGGGGCAGCTGCCAAGCTGGCACAAAACGTTGGCAACGGCTGCTGGCGAAATTGCTAAAAGAAAAAGTAATTATTTAAACGGAGTGGAGTGGAGTGAAGTGGAGGCGGCAACGGGAACGGGAACGGGGCGGGGGCGTGCCAACTATTAGGCAAGCCGTTAGCAAAGCAATGACAAATTAAAAGCAACAATAACACCAACACCAACAACAACAACAATTGCGAGAAGTAAAAGACGAAACAAGTCGCGCATAATTTTCAATTAGGCCTCAGCACAAATCATAAAAAATGCAACGACATTCATTTAATTCGTGTGTAGAAAAGGTCAAAACCCAGAAGTCTGAACTCGCCTGCCATTGTACTATGGGTCGCGCTACCTCTTTTTGTGTCAATTATAAATATTTTACTTCTAGAGAAATAAATTTAGAGAAATAAAAAATAGAGAAAACATCATGATTGTCAGATCAACTATTTTTGGAATTACTTTATTTCAGTTGTCTTATATTTCAAATTAAATACTTAAATCGAATAATATTTATGAATTTAGAAACACTCACACATCAGCTTTTTAAGTGTTCATGTATATTATGTACGAATGATGATTATTTACGATTTTTTATTAATGAGAGAATTTATAATATTTAAAATATTCATTCTTCTATAAATAACCGAGAAGATAACAAATTGTCACTATAAAATATTGTGTTTGTACTCTCCTTCTCTCTCTCAAGATGCTCCATAATACATGACTTTCTCTTTCAGCTATTTCAGTCTCTTTCAGCAGCTTGTTGTATGTGGTTGGTCTAAGGTTATGTGTTATTTTCAGAAATCTGATTGTGATTTGGTGAAAATTATAAACTTATTACTACTATATGAAAAACTTTGAGGAAATGGATGACGGCTTGAGCAAGGAAGCAGATCCCGAGGGTATATCCTCTTTTGACGGCATTGAGAGGCCAGCTCTCCGTAGGATCGCTAAGCTGTGCAAGGCTCCTTGCATGCTGACGCGTTACACGATCGCCAGGATGGCTTTTGTGGGATTCATGATTACCAACGGAATGAGTTGCAACATGTCAGCAGCGAAGAACACATTAAATGGGGTAAACAAATCATTCCAATCCAGTTTTTGAACAAGATTCTCTTGAAAACATTGAAGAATCTCTAATCTTCTTAGTTGTCTCCGCTCTTTTCAGCCCGCCTCTATGAACTGGACGGTGTCGGTGGCAAGTCACGTGGACTCAGCCCTCTTTTGGGGCTATCTCATTTCACAGATACCCGGTGGTATTATTGCCACCAAATATCCGGCGAGTAAAATCTTTGGTCTGTCGATCGTCGGCTCCGCTTCGTTTAATCTTTTGGTTCCATTCGCCATGACGCTGCTGCATGGTCATGTCTTGATTTGGTTGCGTATGCTGCAAGGACTCATTCAGGTAAGATAATAATACATATGCATGCATTTTAGATCATATTACTATATCATATTATAACTATACCATTCCCAGGGCGTATCATTTTCGGCTTGCCTTGGTATTTGGCGCTTTTGGGCGCCCCCAATGGAACGCACCCGCCTCGCCACATTGGCCTTCTCGGGCTCGTATGCAGGCGTGCTTGTGGGTCTGCCCCTGTCTGGAATCCTGGCCAATTCTTTTGGATTTCAAGCGCCATTTTATGTCTATAGCGTCTTTGCAATTATTTGGTACTTGTTCTGGCTGTGGCTGAGCTTCGAAAAGCCGCGTGATCATCCGGCAATTAGCATTCCCGAGTTGAACTACATTGAGAGATCTTTGGGAGAATCGTCAAGAAATCAATCGAACAATGCTGCGATTCCATGGCGTAAAATTCTGAGTTCCATGCCCGTTTATGCCATCATCGTGGCTAATTTCTGTCGCTACTGGAACTTCTATTTGCTAGCGTTGTATCAATCTGCGTTTCTGAGGCACAGGTTCTCTTTCCGGATTGAGGAGACGGGACTCGCGAATGCTGTGCCCTTTTTGATCTTAACGGCGATTGTGCCCCTGGGCGGCATGTTGGCGGATCTGCTGAGAAAGAAGAGCATCTTCTGCACGACAAATGTGAGGAAGCTGTTCAGCTGTTGCGGCTTTGGCATTGAAGGCGTCTGTTTTCTCTTCGTGGCACATGCGAAAACTGCGGTAAGTTGATTTAAGTATGGAAAATGCATCAGCATTTTTTTTGACTTATTTTAATTGTTATTTTTTCAGATTCAATTATGATTGTTAATTTTAATAATCATAATTATTGAATTTTTTGCATTATTTAAAACTCTTTTAGAGTTCTGCTCTGCTTGCACTGACCTGCGGTGTGGCCTTCAGTGGATTAGCCACTTCAGGCTACAATGTAAACTACTTGGATATTGCACCACGTTATGCCAGCTTATTAATGGGTCTCTCCAATGGCATTGGCATGCTGACTGGTATTATTGTGCCCTTGGCAATGGACGGAATTATTCAACAGAACGTAAGCTTAGAAATGGTTAATTTCTTTAAGGCCGGCCGCACACTGGCGGCTGAAAGCAGAACTTACAGCTGAGCGTATCAGCTCGAAAAAAAAACGAGCACACTGAAAGCTGAGCTAAGATATCAGTTTAGCTCTGAAATTATCAGCTCGCCTATAGGCTCAGCTGTGAGTTCAGCTTTCAGTCGCCAGTGTGCGTTAGGCCTAGCTGAATTGAAGTTAACTTAAGTCTTCTTTTAGCCCACTGGCTGCTGGACAACCGTCTTTACATTGGCCGCATGTGTCCATTTGATTGGCGTCATTTTCTACGGCATCTTTGCCTCGGGTGAGTTGCAGTCCTGGGCGGAGCCATCTACGGGACAGGTCGAGGGTCAAAGGCTTGAGGATAATCCAGATACCCGGACCAAACTCACCATGTCATGAGTAACATTTTGGCTAAAAATTATCAATTTTGGACTACTGTATATACAATACATACAAATAAACAAATTAATAAACTGGCCAATTGGCCCATAGTACCTTGGCCATGTGGCTGGACACCAAAGCATTTTATACTTTTATCCCTTTTGCCAACAAAAACACAGCTGTGATAGGAGTGGGAGCGGGAGGGGGTAAAAGGAGCAAGGGGACGAATTGTGGCAGAGTTAACAAAAAGGCGCGCCAACTGTAATAACAACAACAGAAATAACACACACACAGCTACCAAGGGTTGCTAGCCATCAGGATGAGGATAACCGAGAGGGGGGCAGGGGTTGAAGGGGTTGGAGAGTGGTAGGAATTTGGGGATGGCTGAAATCACAGCACAGCTGCATGTGCTTTGGCTGTAAGCCGCCAGTTCACGTACTCACTGGGAACAGATGTCTGTGTATCTGTCTGTGTGTGTGTGTGTGTGTGTGCAAATGACAGCCGCGTGGACGAGTCCAGTTAACACACACACACACACGAGTCCAGCTTTGTACAATTGCTGTTGTAGTTGTGTGTGTGTGTGGACTGCGTCATTATGCACAAGTGGCGCTCGCCGCCTGAAAGAGATTACTGGCGACGACACCTGTGCAACAGCAACAGCAACGACAACAACAGCAACTATAACAACAGCAACAATAACAATACATGTGTGTACATTTCGACAAAAGGACGTTCTTATTTCAATGCGAGTGTGCGGTATGTGTGTGTGTGTGTATTTTACAGTAAAAAGCTTCCCTTTTTTATTTGCAACTTGCTGCGTCAGCTGCTTCATTACACACGAAGTTTCAAATGTGAGTTCGAGAAGTTGATGGAACTCTAAATGTGATATGTATTTTGAAAAGTGGCAAAAACAATAAAAAACAATTGCATTATTAGCCATATAACGTCAGATATTATAGATATACATATGGGCATTTCCAGAAAAAGGTCCACCACGACGAAAAACGTAAAATTGACTAAAAACTCACATCTTGTGATATTTTCTTCCAAAAATGTATTCAAGTTATTTATTTTATCAATATACGCTAGAAGAAATTCAATAGGATGAAAATATAGATTCTACATTGGAATAAATTCACTTTTTCCATATTTTTGCCTATTTTCTTAAAAATTGATTTTCAAAATGGACCGTTTGTATTTTAACGATTACACTAAGTCAGGGAGTAAGATTGTAACATAAACCATTTTAATATATAGAAATATATTGAAAGTTTAATTTAAAACAAGTTCTAAGAGCTATATATCGGAAGATAGAATAAAATTTGATGAACAAACTCTTGGAAAAACTAGGTGGAAATCTTATCACGTTCGCGATGTCACGTTACAAATTACTAATAAAACTTGTAAAATATATAAAACGGTAGTTACATATCAAAATTATTTCTAAAATGGAAAACTACATTATTTTATTATGGTTTAAGAGTATTTTCTTCCAAATTACTCGCCACGTTTCGCAGACTTTCGCATTTGTCAAGATGAAGTCAAAAATGACTTCCATTTTTCGTCGCGTTCGCGATGCATTGTTTTCTATAAATAATTAAAAAACGACAAGTCTTCAAAGATTGTCTTTTATCATAAAAATAGAGTTGATAAAATTCATTAAGCACGTGAGAAAACTTTTTTGAAAATGTCAATTTTTGCCATTTTTTTTTTCATTTAAAGTCGTACAAATGTCGCGTTCGCGATCCTGGAAATACCCATATAGAAAATTTGAATAAAGCGGCATTAAATGTACTTAGTTTATGAACAATACTTTCAAATAGTTATTTTAAGTATTATCAATAAATTGAGATATTTTGGAAATTGTATTTTTATATTATTTTTCAATTTGCAACAAATTTCAAAATTGTAGACCATTTTTTATGTTTCTGTTTATGTAAGTTGGCTAACTAGAGGTCTTAATTTATAGTCGATATTAAAATTATATCACAAATTTTATTTATTTTATTTAAATGCTCATAAATCACATTCTCTTACTAACGATAATTTCAACATAGAGTAAGCATAGAATTGATTATTCATTTAGGGATTTATTAATATTTTTATAAAAACTCTTAACAACTTAATGACAGATTTGCTGTAATTTCTTTAACAGTCCATAAATTAAAATTTTGTAAACTTTATCTATATCTACTTATTTTTAATAAAATTATTTGTTCTTCATGTATGTATTTAATTAATTCGTACATGTTCGATTTATTGTATTCTATTTATCCAGACTTAGATGGAATGAATGTCAAAATATTAAACAATATTTAAGCTTGATAAGTAATTTCTCTGTTGACAATGTTTTAAAGCAACCCTCGCTGCGTATGTTGTTGATGTATGTCTCCTTGCAACAACGTGCCGCAGCATCGGCATCATTTTAAATTACACATCACACAAACAGCAGCAGCAACAACAACAATTTAACACTAGTCACCGCACGTGTCTCTTTTTCTCCCTCTCTCTTTCCCTCTGTCACTTGTCCATCAGTATATATGTATATATGTGTGTGTGTGTGTGTGTCAGGCATAATAAGATAATGTCATGTCACATCGACCAACAGCGGCAGCAGCAGCAGCAGCAGGAACAACAATGCTAGTAACAACAAAGAGTTGCAACAACAGAGGAAGCAGCAACAACAACAGTAACAACGACAGCAACAATGACAACAACCACAACAAATACAACATCAGTAAAAACAGTTGAGCGAGTGTCGCGTTTAATCGGCTTTATGGTCTGTTTTATTTTCGATATGAACTGTTTTATGCCTCGCCTGGACATTAAGTGGCCAGTTGGCGAAGTTGCCGCTGCCGTTGCAGCTGCAGCAGTTGCTGCTGCTGTTGTTGTTGTTGTTGCAGTTGCAGTTGCAGTTGTAACGTCGCGACGGCTAGAACATTCGCCCAACCGTTTGCTACATGTTGCCAGAATTTCAATTATGCAGCTGATGCCTGGCACAGCTGCAGCTGTTGCTGCTGTGTCTGATGTTGCAACAGCAAATGCAATTTTCAAACGAAACGAGGCCGAGTTGTTGCCAATTGAAGATAATCCAGCTGCTATTGTTGTTGTTGTGTCTGATTGGAAAATCATTTTCAGTTAGTGCAGCACGTGCCGTTGTTGTTGCTGTTGCTGATTGCTTGTGCAGCCAAGTTGTCTGCAACAGTCGTGTCGGCAACCAGGCAACGAGGGGTGGCAACACATGTTGGCACGTGCCATTGACGTTGATGTTGTGGCCAGGGCTGCACTCGACAGTTGCTGCGGTGTCGTGTTGCTGTCGTTTTCAATTAAAAATTGCGACTGACAGCAGCTGCTGCTGCTGTTGCTGCTGCTGCTGCTGCTGCTGATGGTTATGGTAGCACCTGTGAAATTGCTGTGCGACAACAACACTTTTCTTCTATTTCTTGCTTCGTTTTGTGGCAACGATTAGTGACACATGCTCGTATCGATGGATGGTTGATGTTGCTTGCGACGTCAGCAGCACATGCCAACGGCAGCAACATTCTTTTACTCTTTTGGGCAACTAACAGCAAAAATCTGTTGCCGGCACTTGAGTTGCAGCTCAAACAACTGTGCCACATGACAACTTACAAGAGGCAAGCGGAGAAAGAGATGGAAGATACGAGGATACTTAAAGCAGGCAGCTGTTGCCACTTGGCGGGCGCAGTTTTTCAGTTGCTGCTGCTGCTGCTGTTGCCATTGCCACTTGCCACTTGCCCCTTGTCCGTTCGTTGTTCGTTGTTGCCTGGCATCATCTGCGTTTCATCTGGCGCAAGAAATATTGCGGCAGCTGCGATGCCGTTGTCGATGTCGTTGTCGTTGTTGTTGCCGTCGTTGGCCGACGCCCCTTTTGCCCAAAAGTATCTACAATATGTATCTTGGTGTGTGTGTGTGTGTGTCTGTATGTGTGACAAGGTCAGCGCTGTGTCTGGAGATTGAGGCTGCTGCAAATTCAATTCAAATGTTTTTGGCCCGAAGGAAATCCAACCAGACAATTTGGGCGCTTGCCAGCAAAACGGCAAGGCAAAGACAAAGTGACGGTTAGAGCGGTAACCCCCTCATTGAGGGGGTTAGAAGAGGAAGCTGTGTATCTGCGCTGGACATGCCGTTAGTCGTGGCGCTTGTCTTTCTTTTTTTTTTCCTTTTTTTTCACTATTTCGAAAATGTTTAAAACATAAGAGGCGACAGTTGAGGCTAAAGGATTGCCAGTAAGTTGAGTGGGCGGACAAGGAGTTACTAGATGACAGCAAGAAGAGGGAGAAAAGGAAAAAGAGACCATGAAGTAACACAATGAAGAGTCCGAGTTGAAAATGGCAGCAACACATTGAGGAAGATGAATGAAATGTTGCAGCACTTAGTGCTCCTCGTTCTCCACTCGACGCAATGACAGCAAATAGACAACACGACAACTTCTTTTGCCGGTTCAGCAAGTGTTAACTTAACCAGTCTGCATTTCTCTTTAATCCATTTCATTACAATTCAATTCATTTAATACAAACCTTAGATCGGAGAAGGCTACAAATAACTAACACCTAATAAACATAATCAGAACGACAATCACAAGAACACAACAATAAATCTTAAGCTAAGCTTCTTGTTAATATAGCAATATCTATAAGTAGTATAATCCATATCTAATCAAGTTAATGACCATAGCTATAGGTTAAATTTATACTTTTGTTGCAGTTTGTTGATAATAATATTATTTAATGAGACACACAATCAGGTAATGAAGTTAATCTGGTAAAACAATAGTTTCTATTATTAAAAAGAATATTCGATTAACTTATTTTATTATTTACTTATGACAACTTTATATATTATATGACAACTAAAAATAAAAGATCTTACAATTAAGGTGTTATCACTATTTTTAAAAATTTGAGAACTTCAAATTATTCGACGAATATTCTCAGTTATAAGTTAAAAATCTTAATTTTGATTTATTTTCATAAGTAATCTTGATGCAGGCTAGAAATTTTGTTTGGGCTTTAAGAGATTAATCATTGAAGCTCTTTAAAATTATTTAAGATTGTAAACCGAACCATTTTGAACCCGAATAGGAACACTTACTTAAACTACATATTCGATTTTCCTATTTTAAATTGAATATGTTGTAAAAGAAAGTGTTCCTCTTTGGGTTCATTAACATTCTGATTTCGATTGAGTTCCCTATTCAATTTCTTGAATGATTACTTAACAATATTCACACATATCATGTATGCCATAGTATTTATTATATAGTATTATTTTTTTTATTATTATAATACTATTTGCTGTCTTAGGCTGTTACCATTTTGACTCTGTGAATTGTTTTCTACACCATGCGAAATAATTTCAACTTATTTCTATCACATTTTTATGTTAGCCCGAAAACATTGTTGGGCTTCTTTTTGGTGCACGGTGGTGGCCACGTCTTTTTAATAAGCTGCCACTTGCAGCGACAACAATTTTGCAGTGCCACAACAGCAGCTCACACACACAAGCACACACACACAAAACAGAAGGAGTGTGGACGAAAGGAGCTAGAAGCAGGTTCAGGATGAGTGGAATGAGAATGGGATAAAGTAAAAGCCAAAAAATTGTTTTTGACTTTTTCGATTAAGCGTATGCACACACACACACACACACATACATATATAAACTAGCTGTGTGTTAGTTGCTGTGCTGTGTGTGACATTTTTGGCGCTTTGTTTGGCTTTGTGCTTTGAGCTGAGACACAAATTGTGTTGTTCCTTTTATTGTTGATGTTGTTGTTGTTAATACGCAAATTGACTTATTTCCGGTCGTTATTGTTATTGTTGTTGTTGTTATGGCTCAGCTGTTTGTCGGCCACACAAAATGGCGCCTCATTATTCAATGTCATCTAGGCAGCCACATGGGCGTCTCAAGGGGGCCGCCTCTGGAGTGGGCGTGTCTCTTAATTGCCAAGGTGCGAAAATGTTGCCGTCAACTTTATTTCGTCTGCTGCAGAGTTGGGGAGTGAAAGGAGGGAAGGGGGTGAAGTTTACAGCGCTAATGATTGATTGAGAGCTTGATGGATGGATGGCTGGATGGTTGGGCAGGGATTTTTGGCTTGCCACATGCCGCATGCCACCCACTAAGCAGCAAACAACAGCTGCAATTGTCATGTGCATTTCACCTGTGCCTTCCTGTGCCTTCATTCACTTATTACGCTAATAACTTTGCCCTTTTCCCAGCCATTCCACAGTCTGTCAATTTTAAATGCATTCAGTGAGTTTTGCTTTTGCGCTAATCGTCAATATGTCAATCCAACAGACTGACATTACGCCAATCAGCAGAAATTTCATCTAATGCAATATTTAATTCATAAAACTTTTAGCTTTGACTTGGCCCAATTGGAATGGGTAACAAAGTCCTCTAATTGCTAATTACTGAACCCTTTCCTAGGCCAGGCTAATTGCTAGTACTTCATTAGCCTATTGGCTTAAATTGTTAGCTCTTGTTTTGTTTACAGCGCATTTTTATTGTTTACTCAACTGCAAGCTGATCAAATAGCTTAATTTCTATGCCAAGCCGAAACTTGAATACCCTTATAGATAAAATAGTTTGCGTATATTAAAATTGAGTGCATAATTAAGGATACATTTATAATAATAAAAATAAGAACAACATTAGCAAAAATAATAATATTGAATATAATAAAAGTGGTATATATGTAATGATAATAAATTTATTAACTATGAAAAGTCGACCCAACAATTTGAATTTAATTTCGCATGTGAAAAGATAAAGTTAATAATCATAAATAAATTTACTAAAGCATACAGTTAAATTTAGATTAGATCAAAAATGTACAATTACGTTTAATATTTAAAGCTTAGATATAAATTTAAAATTTGCGAATTCAGATCATAAGTAATTTACAATGAATTAGTTTGCTCAATAATAGTAATAATATTAAATAAATTCATCAGTCCACAACTCAAAATATGTAAAAAAAAATAAAGATGATTAAAAGCTATTTATTAAAATATTATCTGATTCCTAATTAGGATATTTTGACTAGTGTCATCAAAGAAGAAGAAGATATTTGTAAATTATTAATTATTTTTAGCTAGTTAGTATCTAAATATTTTGAGGGTAGTGTATATAGAGCTGGTGCAGGGCTGTCGTTGAGCCCACAAGCTGTTATAATGCTTACGCAGGTGTTTTGCCACAGACGGCAATTGGCTGGCAAAAAGGTAAAACAGCAGCTGTCTGAGACTGTGACTGAGACACTTCACAACTTGCCACTTGCTGCTCACTATCTCCATCTCACTCACACTATCTACCGCACTGTGGCAAGAGCAGATCATTCAGCAGGCGCTCCACAACAGCTGCCAGGTTAGTCAAGGCCAGGCTAAGGAACGCAGGTAGCTCACCTGGGCTCTGACTCATGCAGCTGTTAGTGCGGATGGCCCAAAGAATAGTTTGGCTACCAGCTGCAAATCTTTGGCACGTGTGAGCTCCCATTTAGACCAAGTAGCTAACTATCTATAATTGATGAGATTAATTTATATAATTTTCAATTATAAGACATTCCAAAATTCCGTTTTAGTTATCATTTGTCATTTGTCTGTTAAGCAGAAGTTTTGCTTTTTGGCCATTTAAGAAACAGGCAATTGAAATGGCAGTCAGCTGCAATTATTTGCAGTTGGGATGGCCATCAGAAACAGACGGCGGCTAAAAGGCATTCGTTGGCAGCAACTTCCGCATACACCACACACACAAACACACACATTCCACGTGAGGCGTTGATGGAGATGGGGGAATTCGCTAGGGAAATGCTCGTAATTTATAATTTCGCACGTGAAACTGACAAAATGAATTTGCTGCAAAATATTTCTTCTGGCAATGCAAAAATGCGACACACACACATACTAGCCAAGTTAGTAGCGTTGTGTTTGGGCCAAACAAATAAAAAACAGATGCGTCGCATTTGAGATATATTTAAAGAGCAACCATCGCAGCTGCCCAGATTCCAGATATACAGATACACAGATACAGATATATTATATATATTTTGAGAGTGTCTGTTCCGTTTTGTTGGCTGGGACAGACAGCTGGCGTTATCGCGGCATGGACAATCAACATGTGTTGCGCTCAACTAAACGGAGGGGAAAACACACACATACATATATACACTCGTAGCAGATGTGCATCTTTGAGATACTTTCATTGACTTACCATTTTGACGGTTGTTGCTGTAGATTCTTTTTACTTATTACTCGTCAATTTGTGAATGAACTTTGTAGTCCTTGTAACTTTGGTTTATTTTACTGTTATGCTGCACTCAAATGGTTTCTTGCATTGTTTGCGTATCTCTGAGATACATTTGCTTTGACACCCACTAAAAACTCGCGCGCTCGTTGCCTGAAATGGGCGTAATTGACTAGCAACCAATTGTGAATGAATCTCGCGCCACAAATCAATTTACTTGCACATTTTTGTTTGATTTATTTTCGATATATTTGCTGCTGTGAACGCGACGCGAACAACAACAAACATTGACGTGAATCGTGAATCGAAACAGAGACGCGACGAACGTACCGGCATGTCGGGCCACTGCCAAACGACTGAAGCCACGCGCTGGGAATGATGACTATGGAATGCCGAATCGGGACGAAATGAGAGAAACTGCAAAAGAGAGTGTGAGAGAGATGTGCACGCTGTGGCTGCTGCCTCTGCTGTTATTGCTATTTCTGCTGCTGCTGCTGCTGCGGCGTGACGTCCGCTTAGTTGAAAGTTGAATTTGTTTGTGAGCGCCGTTTCAGTTTCAAATTGCTCAGGTAGTCGCACATGTTTCGTTTTCCTTATTCGGCTGTTCACATCGGCTTCGGCTTTGACTTCGGCTTGATGATACGATTCGTGCGTTGCATTTTGCAAGGCGCATGCGCAGTTTGTATGGTCGCGTCATAAACAGCTGTTCAGCTGCTCACACACATACACATCATTCAGGCTTAGCAAAGGGACAGAGGCAAGGGAACAACAACAACAACAACTGCCTGCCCAGACATCGTCACAGTCTGCACTTCTTCTTCTTCTTCTTTTTCTCTTTTATTTCGTTCGCCTGGCAGCAGCCGGCATTTGGCCCCGCTGGGCTATTAACATCAGCTGCTGTCGCTGTCGCTGTCGCAATTGCAGCCTCCCTTCTTCGTCTCTGCTGCTGCTGCTGCTGCTGGCGGCAGCTGAAAAAATTCCTTTTTGGCAGCCGAAATTTCTCAGTTTTTGTTGCTGCTGTTGTTGTTGTTTTTGTTATTGTTGCTGCTGCTGTTTCGTTTTATTTGCGCTGAAATGTGTTTCACTTGGCATGAAATTCCAGTTGGCATTGCGTTTCCAACTGCGTGCCGATATTTAAATAAATTGCCAACCAATTGTACACACACACACATACACACATGAGACAGATGGAGTACTCTCCCCCCTGCCCGCCAAGGGGCAACCCAACATCCCCCAACCAGTTGTACATTTGAAAACCATTGAAATGGCCTTATGCGCGTGTTCACACCATGTCAAATGCTTAGACCCACACATAATACATTTAAACCTAGCAACAACCCCTACTCCAACTCCAACTCCCACTCCACCCTCCCCTCCCCTCTCCGTTCACACTGTAAAAGTTGAGCGTTGAAATGAGCGAGCAAATTAAAGGCGATTTTGTTTCTGGGATTGGGGATTTGGGATTCTTCTACAGCTGCGTTGGATTATGTGCGACATGGGAATGCGCTTACAATCAAGAATGGACCAAAAGTAGGAGAAGGAGATGGGCAGAAGCAGGAGGAGGGTAGAAGGGGGAGAGGCTATGATGGAGTGCTTCTTGATACCCCAGAGCACAGTTGAACAAACGATAGGGATTACCTTTGAGCAGAGTTTGCTGTAAATATAAAAATATTATTAATTTATTTAACACTATCATAACTAAACGATTTTCATGGAAACTGGTTTTGAAAGCCCCACACTTAATATTAACTCATTTATATTTTTAAAATTACTGCTTATTTAATTGTTAATTTTAATACATTAATTTCTAATTAAATACTATTTAACACTACCACAACTAACAGATATCCATATATCAGAATAAAATAAAAATTTATTAAATTGTATTAATTTCTAATTTAATAATTAAATTAATAAATAAATATGAACACATTAAATTGTATTTAGACAATATTTTATAATAATATTTTATAATTTAATAATTAATGTACTTAAAGTAATTAAAATAAATTAATAACTATAAACGCTTTAACTTTTGTATAGACTGTCAGGATTCAATTAAGACTCATTAGTTGGCATTTGTTCATACCAGTTAAAAGATACATAATGTCTAGTCAATCAATACAGAAGTATCTTCAGATCCATCTTGATTCGGCATAGTTGCATAGTTACATTTCAACATCTCAACAATGGCCATCACGGAGTTGGCCATCTGAACTTGAGCACAAACAGCTTTGGCAATAAGTGGCCATTCATCTTTCGGCTGCTTGGCCACAATTTCGAGCATCATCCCACAGTGTCCGTCGTGTCACAATCCACAGTCTCAGTCTCAGTCTCAGAGAACTTGCCGCAAAGGAAAACCGAAGCACCCTAACCGCAAACGTTGGCGTAGCGCACTTACCACTCGCCAAGGGGTAAGAAGGTGGGAAGCTGGCTAAATGGGAGGTGGCAAGAAAGGGAGGATGGGAGGAAAAGAGGCAGAAATCTACGTAGCCGGCAACTGCTGTAACAACTGTTACTCTTGTCCTGGTCTACGTCTTAGTCTCCATCTCCATCTCCATCTGCAGTTGCTGCTTCGTCTCTTTCTTTTTCACTGTCTCTGTCTCACTCTGTGGCATTGCCAGTTGGTAACAGTTGGTTCTGGCATCAGGCGGCAAATAATGTAAAACGCCATTAGGCGAGATTTTCTCATACAAACAACAATTGTGCATTGGCAACACAGAAGGCAGATGACGTAGTCGATGGGCGTATGGGGCGTATGGGTGATGAGGAATGGGGCAATGGGGGAGTGGGGAATCAGGCAGGGAACAGGAGGTGTGCCACTTCGTATTGACGGCACAGCCGCTGTGGGACGTTGGACGCATTTTGCACATTCAGCTGCGTGGAGGTTTCAATCTCCCAAACGAAAACAATTTGGGCAGCAAGTGGCAACATTTGTTGCTGCCTCTGCCTCTGCCACTGCGACAAATTGAATGAAATCACGGCAATTTGGCTGCCATACAAACAGACACACAGCTGTGACCAGGCCGAGAGTCGAGCGTCGACATTCGGCAACTGAGAACTGCGAACTGAGAACAGAGAAACGAGAAACGAGAAATGAGAAATGAGCACTGAGTAAGAACGTTACCAAATGGCCAATTGCAAATGTTTGCCTTATTTTTTGACGCATAATTGAATTGTTAATTTTTATTTTAAATACAAATTTATAGGTGACAGTTGTACAGTCGTACAGTTGTGGTTGTTGCTATTGCACATGCGAAATCTCTTTTTTAGCATCTTCTACCCCCGCCCATCCCCTTCTAGTACTGCCCCCTTCTGCTGCTCGTATTTATCTGACTGCGGCGTGTATCGTGGCGATAAAGAAGTTGTTTACTCAGCGCCAATTCAGCAGCAAACAGACCAAAGCTCAACTCCTGCCAAAACCACCCCCCAACACGCCCAGCCACCCCCCTCACACACCTCTCACCCCTCCCAGTCCGCGTCGAGTGCGTCTTCTTCTAGGGCAGCAGGTCAAAATGAAGCTGTTTGTCTAGTGAGTGTGAGTGTGTGTGTCTGTGTATGTGTGTGTGACGCGGCATTGACTGACTTTTGATAATAAGCTGGCACAGTGGGTGGTGGGTGACAACTGAGAACTGACAACTGGCAACTGAGTGCGAGCAGATAACACATCCTCCACATGCCACATGAGAATGCCTCGTTGAATGTTGTCGAGTGCTGAGCTTGGGTGTGAAGTTGTTTATGTGCCTCACAGCCACAGTCTAAACATGACCAAACCAATGCTCTCCCCCTTACTCTACGATTGCCAAATGTGCGAAGTCATCTTTTGTTGGCTTCCACCTGTGGCGTCTTTTAGAATCGTTGGTCATCCTCAAGGTCCTTGTGGGGGCATTGAATTTAAAAAAGAATAAAAGGCATATCAATAAGTTAGAAAGGGAGAGCGAAGATACTGCAACAAGTCAGATATTAATTCATCAAATCGATAAATTTTACAACCTATTCAAATAAAGTTAATAAATTTTATAAATAAGTAAAAAGGCATAAGATACAATTTTAATGCTTTTATTTAGTTAACAGCAATAAATAATCTTTTAAAAAACACGAAAACATTTCCAAGCCCCAAAATTATGATATTAAATTATGTGACAAACATATTAAATTTAACTTTCACTGCGCAAAAAAGTTGTTTTTATTACTTATGAAGAATTAAGACATTTTAGCGCATTGTGACGAGTGCCAAACTTTATTTTTAATAATTTATATGTCAAATTTAATATTTTTTGTCCCAAAATTGGATATCAGAAATTTTAGGGCATGGAAATGTTTTCGTTACCTCGTAAGCAGGTTTTTTTTAACTTGTAAAACACACCTGATTATAATTAATTATATGTAGGGCAACTCACACCTTTTTTTTAGAAGATAAGATTGTTGTCGTACTAAACTCAACGAAAAATGACAAAATTACAATGTAGCACTTTTTGGGAGATAGATTCCAAATCAAAAGAGATATTTGTAGAACTAATAAAAACACCAGCTAGTTAATTTATAGCTTAACTTTTTTACTTGTGCATTAAAAATATGTAAGACTCTTATATTACAAACAGATAATCACACAAATTGTTTTATTTTTGTACACTTAATATCTCCATTCCATGACTAAATTAATCATTTATTTTCAAACGTCATATTAAAACACCTTACTTGTTTGTGGAACAAGCTCTCCTATCTTAACGGTTCCTTTGAAGGACAAGTAGAACCAAAGCTAGAGCCACAATGAATCCACCGGCTGATCGCATGGCTGAGTTGCATTTGCCCTCATTTTGCTCGACCCAGACCAACTCTGTGTTTGGTACAAAGCTATTGAAGTGCTCCTGGATTTGTTTCTTCTCCGCATCATTGAGCTCACGTTTGCGGGTCAGAACCTTGAAGATGGACTCAGTTGGTGCGACGCCCAAGTATCCACAGAGTAGGGCATATGACTTGGGATCGGTGTCCACCAATTTGAGGGTGACAGGCAATTTAACAGTCTCGCCAATATTCAAATTGAAGATTCCATTCTGTGCGTTGGCATCCCAGGGCAACAATCCTGAATCTTTTTCGTGATCCCACTTATTATTGGCGGTGTTTACGAACTCAATTTGCACTTCGAGTTTGTTACTCGTATTGGGGCTGGATGGGACAACATATTTCAGGCACTGACTCACATCCGTATCAGGGACACGTCCTGCCTCATACCAATCACCAGAGATCTGAACATAAAAATGGACTTGTGAGAATTCCGCAGCGGGGTTAAAACTCACTTTATATTATACTTACATCTTTCAGATCGACAGGTGCTCCGGTGTATGCGGCACATGTGGAAAATGGCGGCTTATCCGTTGTCACCGTGGTATCATCTGTTGTCGGACTCGCCGTTGTCGGAGCCAGAGTCGGAGCCAGAGTCGGAGCCGAAGTCGGAGCCGGAGTCGGATCCTGTGAGTAAACTCTTTGGAGGGAGCAACCCAACAGCACCAGCAACACAATTGATATTTTACTGTTCATAGTTGATAATTGAGAACTATACTTTCCGGAATCCGTGGAGTAACTGATTCCAAACAGGAACTAAATCGACTTAAATACTGCAGATATCTGCGCTTATCGCTTATCGATTTTACTTTTATTGTTAAGTTTGTAGTATGCAATAAATATGCACTGGGCGAAAAAGTCTGTAGAAGTAAAATTAAATTGATAGTTTAAAAAAAAAAAGCCAGAATATATGTTTTATTAAATAAAAATATATTTATTAACATTTTTATTTTAAACTACAAATGCAATACTTTAAACTTAATTTATTTTTTTTACTGATTTGACTTGAATTTAATTTTACTACAGATACTTATATTTTGTTACCGGTATTATTATTTTAAATCTCAATAAATTAGTCTTTTATCACTTTTTTTAATTAATGTAAATAGTATTAATTTTCAGTGTACTTGTGCCAATCAATGATTATCGTGACACTGTAACCGGGTAGTGAAAGCGGCAAACTGTATTGTTTTCAAATATGAGCAATGAACTTGTAAATCAATAAGCGGTTATCTAATTTAAGTATTTGTTCGCATGAAATTTGATAAGAGGTTAATGCCAGATAGAAAATGTGATTGGGATTGGGGAAAGGTGGAGTACAGTAGAATATTGATAATTTGTTGATTTGGAAAAAGTTTGGACAGTCGCAAGAGTAGACAAACCACTCGACCACCCGAGTTTTATCAATCCTTGTTAATCAGCAAACAAAATTAAAAAAATGAGTCATCATGAAAAAGTATTTCCCGGACTTAATCATTTCAAGTGTTAAAGTGTTCGATCTTCCTATTGTTTGCACTACGTCAATTAAGATATGAAATTTAACAATAATTGCAAGATAAAAGCCAAATGATAACAAATAAGAATATTCTGGTCGTGTTCAATTAAACAATTAAATTTGTTGTTGAGAGAAAAGTATGGTTACATCAATTCCAGCAATTATTTTAATGATAAAGCCAACTTACAAGTCATGTCCTGCCGGTCGTCCTGCTCAGCGGTTGTCCTGTCCAAGAAGACGCGTAAAAATTGTCACCGTCAGTGACAGGCGACCTGAGGCTGCTGCATCCTTTAGTCAGAAAGGAAAAGGGGAAAGGGAAAAGGGGGAGACAGTGTTACTGCCACTGACGGCAATTGAAGGGCGGACAATGCAAAAGGATTTGTCGAGGACAGTGATAGGAAGATGTACTAAGAAGTTATAGAAATCAGCAAATGAAATAAGGGGACTCAAATTTATTTAAAAATATATATATTCAGCGAATTCATCTCCTAAGAAGTTTAATCTAATTTGTCAAAATTTATAAAATTTATTAGACTGGATATTTAGAAAAGAAATTAATTCAAAATATGGAAAATAAATTGCATATTAAAGTCTTACGAATTTTCAATTCAATGGATTTGTAAACCTTTAAGTTTAGTATTGAATTTGTAAGTTGTGCTCAGTAAATTAAAAATAAACTTGGCATTAAAATTAATTAAACTTTTGTCGATTTTGCAAGTTTAACTCAGTAGTTATTATAGAGCACCCTTCGTGCTGCTTTCGTCACTAGCGCGGACTGCCGTCCGCAGTGATGAGAAGCACAATTCTTCGTTGCGCCAACGAAATGTATTTTTGAAAATCTGTAGAATGATAGAAACAAGCAAAGTTGCGAGCACAGCTGTCACATAATTGCAATGCTCAAAGGAAATTCGCCAGCTGATGTTGCTGTCAGTTGCAACATCTACTGCCATTCGCTATAGACAGACAGACAGACATTTGCTTAACCTACAGACAGTCACAGCAGCAGCAGCAGCATGTTGGCCAAAACCCATCAGGCATATTCTAAATGTGTGTGTGTGTTGCTGCGAGTTATGCCCCACAGACACAAAAACTTGTGGCAACATTAGCAACAACAACAGCAACAACAAGTGCACAAAAACCAAACTAAAATACAAGGACAACAAAAAACGTTTAAGAAAAACGCGTGTGTCTGTGTCTGAGCAACAGCTCGAGCAACAACAGCAGCAATGGCAACTGGCAGCAACAGAAGCAGCGACGGCAGCAGCAGCAGCAAGAGTAACCGTTATTAAAGATTTTGAATACCTAATTATGAAAATGTCAGACGCAAACGTTTTTTTGGGCGGAGAACACATAAGAACGACAGAGAAAAAGAAAGAGAGAGAGAGGGAGAAGAGAGTAGAAACTGATGTTGCTGCTGTGTTCCGTTGCGATTGTGTGTGAGTCGCCTGCTGCTGTTGCTGGTTTGCTAGCTTATTGTTGTTGTTGTTGTTTTTACTATTATTGCGGCTAACAGCAGCAACAGCAACAGCAACGACAACGACAATGGCAACAACTACAACAGCAGCAAATTGTGTTTGTGATGTGCCTGGCAGCCAAAACGTTTCGCTTCTCTTTTGCCTGAACTCAGCAGCAGTTGCTGGTAACAAGAACAGCAGCAACAACAACAACCGCAGTAGCAGCAAAATATGAAAAATTCCATTTTCATGTCACTCAATTGAATTTCCATTCAAGTTTTCTTTTATTTTTCGCCGCATTTTCTGTCTTTTTTTTTTTTGCAAGTGACTGACGATGTTGGCAGCGACTGTGCCGCCATTTTATATTTTTGCCACGTGTGTGTGTGAATATGTTTTGTATTTTTGGTATTTCCAGCTAAATTAATTGCCTACGGAATTGTAGTTAGTTGCCATTGTCCATTGTGATTGTTGTTGTTGCTGCTGCTGCTGCTGTTGGTGTTGAAAGCTCAAATACAAATACAAATACAAATACATATAGAAAATGCCAGGAACACACACACACACACACACACACACATGCGACTAGCCAACAATGGCAAAGCCAAAAGTCCTCTACGAGTTTATGGCAAAAATAAATAATTTTGGGTTTATCTCAATGGCATACAAGTCATTTGCAGCTGAGATTCTTTCTACTCTCTCTCTCTTTCCTTTTCTCTATCTTTCTATGACTTCCTTTTCTGTTTTTTTTTTGCTGTTCTACTCTGTGTTGTACAGCCTTGCGGTTTTATAAAAGCGACTGTCAGTGGGACAGGTGAGGTGGCAAAGGTGAAGAAGAAAGCGGGGCGGGTTGGGGGTCTAGTGTATGCCATGTGAACAATTGAAGCATGTCGATGAGATCTGTGAGAACTGGACAGAGAACAACAGCAGCAAACTCAGCTGAGATTAGCATTGTATTCCAGGAGACTTACGTTGATGAATTCAGTCCAACAAGTACTTTGAATACTTTGAATGCCAAAGCAATCAGCTTTGAGTACTTGTGTTTGTTTGATTGGAAAATGCAAATGATGTGTGGACAACTATGAACAGAAAATGAACGATATCACAGATCTAATGTCAGAAATAGAGTCAGATAATTCAAAATCAAACCATTACATATTATTCATACGAATTTGATATGTTTTTACAAGAATTTACAAGAATTAATTAATTTATTAATTTAAATAACATTTAGAGTATATAAAATATGAAAAATATTTTTCATTTATTATTAGGAATAGTAGCTTTGATTTTTTTGTCTTTTTAAACATTAGTCAGAAAATTGGCAAATACGAAATCAGAAACATTTTATTTAAAATCGCTCAGTTTTAAGGAATTCAAGGATATTTTCCGAGGTTAAAATTTAACTGAGTTTCATATACAAGATCCTGTCTACTCATTCAAAAGAAAGTCTTTTATTTACTTTTAAATTATTTTTAACTTTTTTTTTTGTAATACAAATTGAATTAAAACTTATTTTTTAATTTTTATTTAAAAGTTATACTATAACTCATATTTGCAATTTTTAATTAAGTGTAAATAGATCAAATATATAGGAAAGATATCAGGAAATAATTCTTATTACGATCTTTACTTTTAAATATCAGTTGACACGGCACGTGCCCAGATATCAAGGCAAGTGCGTACCAACCGATTGGGCTTAAACACATGTAATTCTGGTTAATAACGGTACATTTGAACTCCTTTTCCGGCTTATCTTATCTGAGAATGAATGAATGAGCTCATTTTTCAATAATTAACAACGAACTTTAACAATAAATTGATAAGATTTCAATGACAACACAAGGCAACGGAAACGAATGCTAAAACTATCGATACAGATACGTGTATTATTGTATGCGATGTTATCTTATCCAGTTCAAATACGAAATCAAATTATGACTGACCTCTCCCTAGTTAAATTCGTACCCAAATTACTCCGATTCCCTGTTTCCTCCTATTCTCGACCATAATGTTGTTGTTTTTGTGGCTTTTGTTTAGTCGCTGACAGCGCTGCCAACTACAGCGTCTGCTTGCAACGCCTCTGGACTTTACATCCTCCGACTTTTAAGCATATTTATTTCTACAATTTAAACATATAAATTTAAAAAAAAGAAGAGGAGAGCAAAAAATGCTGACCAGCTTGGCATTGGCGCCTGCTGCTGACAAGCTGACAGTCCGCACCCCGGGCAGCCTGTATTCCCTTCAGTTCCCGCCTCTCCTCGGCTCCTGCCTCTCATCAACGCTCTGTTGTCTGACTGTCGACGTTTGCAGTTGTCATGCTTTTGCTTGAGTAATTAAATATAATTTTCTTTTGCGTTTTACACGGCAACAAGAACAGCAAGAACAACAGCAACAACCAGCAACATTGTTGTTGCTGCTGCTCAGTCAGCTATCAAGTGCAGCTCTGAGTGCTCATCTGGTAGGGCTGGCGATGGGGGATTGATTCTTACTGCTGTTGTTGCTGCTGTTGTTGCTGCTGTTGCTGTGGCACTGACAACAACAAACGACTCTAAACGGGTGCGGGCAAGGGACATTGCGCATACGCCGTGTTAAACGAGTCGTCAATAAATTTTGGCAAATATTTGACAAGGTTTTTTACCAGCAATAAATAGTGTTGCTGTGTTGTGTATGCAGCTGCAACGACAACAACAGTCGCATCAATTTTTTGTAACATGTTGCCAAACATGGTTAAGCTACATCAGCAACCAGCCACACCCACCGCCCCACCGCCCACCGCCCACTGTCCGCAGCTGTGGTGGCTACTTAAATGTCGTTATGTTGTCGGGTCACGCGCACGGCACAATGTTCATGTCCGTGTCCATGTGCCGAGTTGGGAGCAACAACAGCAGCAACAGCAGCAGCAACAACAACAGCAGCAACAACAACAGCAGCAACAACAACGACAGCAACTTTATTGCCGCAGCAATTATGCGTAGCTAATAAAAATGTGTGTGTGTGTGTGTGTGTTTCAAGTGGGCGTGGCCATAAGAAGACAAAAAAAAAAAAACATTGCAATCGACATCGACAGCTTAGCGATTTATGCGTGCTAAAATAATTAATGCGTTCATTTATTTAAAAACGTGTTACGGCATTCAAATGAGATCCTAAAATTGGTTCAACATATGCGCCTTAACCCATTAACACCCAACATTTCATCATTATTATTGTTAATTTTTCATTGATTTTCCACATTTTAAAAACCAGTTGCATCTGGTTTTTCAGATTATCATTGAAAAATTGACAACTCGATTTTTGCGTATGTCTTTTTTGAGAAATTTAACTCGTTATATTTTAATAAAAATCCACAACTCACTTCATTTTCAGAATTAATTTCGGTTAATTATGACATAGGGATTCAATTAAATGCTTTTTAGAGCAAGCAATTTACAAGTCAAAATATAAGTGCGTGGTTTGTTTTTACAATTATGTTTTATTATTTTATTTTTAGAAAAAAATCTAAATATCAGAATTACTTGGATTTATATCGACAACTCAATAAAATTGTTGTGGATTTTTAGATTTTGATAATAATTGGATGATTGGATGATCAGACAGCTCAACAGAAGTTGAGAGCACCCAGAAGCCAATTGGCCCATTGTGATGTCTGCTGAAAACTGTAGGAAACGAAAAGGGGTGTGGAAGGGTTGATGGGATATGGGGAAGGATACGTCGAGTCAATTCGTTGTCAACTCGCTGGTCTCTATGGGCTACGGCCGCCCGTGAAACCAGCCAGTGGAGTCTAGAAAGTGTGCCAGGTCTACTAGCCGCACATTCGCGAGACTGCCCAGATCAACAAAGAAGGGTTTTCCGAGAAATCGGTTCCGCCTTCTTTGAAGTGCAGGACAGTCACAGAGAAGGTGTTGGACACTTTCCATCTCTTCTTCATCCCCACAGCTGCGACAGAAGTCTTGACAGGGCCCACCATATCGCTGTGCCATACGGCCGATATGGCAATGTCCTGTCAAGACCCCCGTCAGTAGCCTTATCCTGTTCTTGTTGAAGTGTAGGAGCTCGGCAGTTCGCTGTGGGTTGTATCCTGGCCAGAGTGCTTTTGAGACAAGACAGCCCAGTATCGCTGCCCAGTGTCTATCTGCCGTCGCCCTTTCGGTTCTTGTTAGTTCCGAGAGTGCATACTGGATAGGCTTGCATATATCTGTCACCGCGCGACTAGCCGGCAGCGCTGATCCGGCTCTAGCTTTTGATAATAAACTTTATTAACTGTTCTGATTTACATCACTTATAATATAAATATAACGAAATTTGATAAAATGACCACTTAATGGGCTGGCCTTATAAGCATTTTAACAGATTTGAGAGTGTGACCCTCGCTAAAGTCCTTCCACCAAATGCCTTGAGCGTTATCAATTTCGAAATCAGCATAACGTCCATTTAGATTGCTGAGAATAAAAGAATAATAATATCATTATTAAATTATTTAATTGTTCAATCAATATTTAGTTCAATATATTTAGCACCTACCTAGAAGCTGGACAAGTTTTGAACCACCAGGCACTCTCATGCATCTTAGCGCAATTCAACTTATAATTATTGTCGTTATCCTTTTCGTAGTTGGAAAAACGTGCCATTAGATTCTCCGACATTGCGTTAGATACATTTCCCGTAAAATTTCCCAGTTCCATTAATTGATAGTTGTAGTGATAACCGGCTATCTTGAAGTAACTGTATCGGGCATGGCCAATCTGACCCTTGAAACTTTCCAAGTGAATATACAACTCATAGGGCTGAGTGCTTGTGAGTCTGTAGACTTTCTCCAAGCCGATAAAATAGTTGCCTTCGATGTCTCCGAAGCCGTGGGATAAACTCTTCCAATCTTTATTGAAGTCAACAGTGCGACTAACGCGTCTTTGCATGACAATCCAGGGGAAATCCGATGTTATATTGTCACAGAATACTTGGAATGGTTCAGATATGCCCTTGACTTGAATTGTTCGAATTCCCACCGAACTTTCACAATTATCTGAATATTGGATATCGTCTAATTCTCTTATTTTCTCAACTATTGTTTCTTTTGCCAGTGCTGTTAGGTTTCTTAGTCCAGCATTTTTAGGTTTCTCTACTTCACTTGTCTTTCCATCTTTTTTATTAAGATGAGTTGCCATATTCTCGATATTTGCTTTGATTTCCGCCAAATCCGAAATCAATTTCATTTGGTTGTTATATTGTGTTTCCTTCTCCATCCAAACTGCCTTCTGTTTCTTTAGCTCTGCTAACTGATCCTTAAGTTTGCTTATTTCTGCATCCTTGTTGTGACACTCGGGTGCCATTTGGATCATAGGTTTAATGGCCTTATAGCAATACGATGCACACTCTGCGTCCAGCTCTTTTAATTTCTGACAAGACTGTGTTAAAATGTTAATAATACTTAATTAATAATAATTAGCTAACGGTTTAATGCAAGCAGATATCAAGTACAGGTTAATAACTAGATGATATTTGATAACTTATGATGAAAGGAAAAACGTGTTTCATACTTTGGATCACTTTAACAATTACGATGGCTTTATCATTCTTTAATATTCATTATTCAATATTATAAAAAAAAATACACATTTCAATACTAAATATGTATTCCAATTATTATTGGTTTGAGGTTCTATGGAGTTTGTTGTTAGTGATTATTAGTAATGGGTTAAGTTGAGAGAAAATACTTGCGCTTTGTCGAATTGCAAATATGCATATATATTTTTTTAACGTGGCAGCAGCAAACAGAGCAAACAATGCTGACAACAATAACAACAACATCAACAACAACAGCATCAGCAGCAACAACAACAGCAGTAACAGCAACAACAACAAATCAAATATGTTAAGCGCCATTTAAGCGGCATCGTTTGTGTCCTGTGTCTGCTGCCTGCTGCATGAGATAATGCCCGACTCTCTGATGCTCTGATGTGTTTGTATATTTTTCTAAAAATTTGCACGCATTTCATTGCTGTTGTTGTTGTTGTTTGTTGTTTGTTTGTCGCACATGTGTGCGGTTCCCAGCAGCGACGCCCCCGAAAAGTATGCAAAGCAAAAAAGCGACGCACGCCAACAGACTGAGAATGTGTGTGGGTGTGTGTGTGTGAGGAATGTGGGAAATGTAAACGGAATTGTTTTGCTTGCTCAGCGTGTATATGTAAGTGTAAGCGTGTGTGTGTGTGCCAAAGGGATAATGACAAGCTGCCGGGGCAGCACAGTCCATGCCGGTATTCACACACACCCCAAACACACACTCCCCCAACACACACACACATATGCGGTACACCCACTCATGCATTGGCACAAGGTGATGACGTCGACGCCGACGTCGAAACTGATGGTGACGCTGACGCCGACGTCGACGTCGACTGCGCTGCGTGGCGTGTCTTATCTACAATGCGGGAAAACACGCACGCAACTCAA
This sequence comes from Drosophila suboccidentalis, assembly GCA_037043435.1. Lineage (NCBI taxonomy): Eukaryota > Metazoa > Arthropoda > Insecta > Diptera > Drosophilidae > Drosophila > Drosophila suboccidentalis. The sequence continues at coordinate 459,987 of JBAMBK010002572.1, read as the reverse complement.
GCAAAACCGAGCAGCGGGTTGACACAACAACTTGTGAATGTGGATGTGAATCCTGTGAGTCCTTTTTGCACTCCTGCCCGCTCTAACTACATTGTTCACGTAATCAAATTGGGTTTGCATTGTGGTCTAATAGTGTTGGCCCATTTGCCGTTGTTCTTGGTCGTAACTAAAAGCCGAAAGTGTGTGTATCAAATGAATCAGTTGAATGCCAAATTGTCTGTCCGATTTCAGCCATGAGCTTATCAGCCATCGCTTATCACCATGCAAATAATTGCAGATAGCCGCAATTGATAATTAATGATTCATTCATATTAGTCACTAGATCCGAATGACTTTCATTCACCTGTGCAGATGCATTATCTTATTAATTATCCGACTTACCGAATCAGAGAAAGCTTCCTTAAATGCACAAGCAATGCACAGTATCATAAAAAATGTATTTGTCTGAGCAATTAGCATCTTCTTCGGATTTGAAATTCTAATAGTATGACTTGTCTATTTAAAAGCTAAAACCGAACTAATCAGAGCTGAAACAAGCTGAGATTATTCGCATATTTTAAAAATTCGAACTGATAAGAAAAAAACATTCAATATATATTAAATTAGATTAGTAAAGTTCAGTAGAAAGATGCAAAATTAATTAATATTTAATTAATTAAATATTTCGAATAGTTTACGGGTCGCTTTAGTAGATTATATACCAGATAATATCTCAGATAATTTCTTAAATTATTGGAATTATAATAAGCTTTTGCTAATACACCGGTAGATCCAAAAGGTCCTTTTCACATGATAATTTTTTTTTTAATTAAGAAGGATAATGATCCCGGGGAAATTAGCATTATTATTAAGTTTACCATACTTATGTCTACTCATCCATAACTTGATGAAAACTTAACAGATTTTCGTGCAGAATTTTATCATTGTTTTCCTCTAATTTGAAACTGAATCAAAATTAAATTCATTTGGAAAATTTAATTATTAAATAAAAATGTGCACCCATCTAAAAGCATACAAATTTTGTCAATGAAAATTAGAAAAATATATATAAATATTGCCTAATATTAAACTTACTGAATAAATAAAAGGGAAATGTAAAGCCGTTACAAAGAACTCTCCACATCATTTAAATGTTCAAAACCATTTCTTTATTCACCGTGTGATATTGTTTTTATTTAATTTTCAATTGATTTTTGAAAATTTCAAATTTTTCATTTCAAATTTTAGCGCGCATATTTATTTTGTTCGCTTTAGCGAACTTCTGTTAAGCTGAACAGTCACTGCCAATGCTAATGTTAAACAGCTGATGCTGTTAAGTCTCTGGATCGCATGCGCGTTTGATAATGCACCGGCATTTTGCAACACTCTTTTGGCCCAAAGCGAACGTTACATTTCAATTTGAAACTTACGAGGTTGAATTTTAAATTTCGCTTGCATAGATAAAAATAAAACGCTTTGATTTTAATTTTATGACATTAATTGCACTTTATTTAAGAATAAATGTAAATGTGTTTAAGGAAAGAATTTAAGTATATAATCTCATTAAAATAATTGCACTTTATTTACGAATAAGACTAACTTAAAACTTATGAATTATTTGTTCAAAAGACTACCAATTAATTTGTTCCACGGTTTCCATTCAGTTGCGTGCAACAGGCAACTGTCACACCTGCCACGCCCACATCCACGCCCATGATGACGACGATGACGCGACTAATTTAATGACTATTCTTCATTGACTCGGTGATTATATGGAGGGCTGAAAGAGTCCAGAGGCAGTCGGAGGGGGGCAATGGGACGCACATATATACGTATATATATGTATATATCAGTGTAGAGCGTAAACATAAACATAGAGTAAATACACGTGTAGTTAACTTAGTTTAAGTACTAATTATCACATAGTAAACTTATTGTGTAGGCGTTGAAATTTGCACTGATTCGATACGCTTTGACTTGCAGCTGACTTGGTCGATGACTTGGTCGAAATGGTCGAAAGTGGAGCTTAGCCATATCCCAGCAGATACTTGGGCAGATACGTTATAGACGAGAGCAGGCTATAGCTGTGCGAAAGAGAGAGATGCAATATGTGGAGAGAAGAGTGTCAAATGAATGATCATTTATTGTCAGAGACTAAGTAAAATTGAACAAATTATGTGGATATCACCAAGTACCATGTAAATCTTACATCTAAATCTTATATCTGAATATTTACAGTGTGTCACCTTAACCAAATGTACCAAACACCACATCCAATCCACCCCAGTTACCGTTGTCAACTTCGTCCTGTGTTTTGATCTCCTCCCCGCTGTGCCAAGTGCAAACCCAAAACCAGATGGAATAAAAGGTATTTGCGTTATTTATAAGGTGTCAAATATTAGATAGATAGACAACCAAACAGTTAGACGAGAACAATACAAACAAACAAATACAAGACAAGCACCAAGCACATAGATGACATTAACCCAACGATACATACGAATTGGTGAGTCCACGATAGAACCACGACTTCCACGACTTTGAGGATCCCTCATCGATCTTGGACTCGACATCGGCACAGAAATGCCGACGATCGTGGGATCTTCCGCTCTTGCAATCGCACAGCATTCGCTTCTTGCACTCCGCATCGCAGGTGGGTCGAGCCGGTGAGTTCTTCCAGTAATTTCTAAGCAATATTAAGTGAATATATTAGCTTTATATTTATAAAAAACAAAAGTAATTCTCTTACTTGTAGTAGGCCTCAAACAATTCCTGATTGTCGGTCAGCTCGTTGAGCAGCTTATCCCAGTCGCTGGGACGCAACGCCTTCATATTGTAGGCAGCCCTGGCCGTATATAGTTTATACCAGATCGGATAGCCGTATAGATTCGCCTCCTTGAGATTCATGATCCAGGACTCGTGATCAATGACCAGACGCGTTGTCATGTCATGATCACCATCCACCTAAAAATAAATAGAATTATAATAAAAAGTTATAGATTGTTTGATGATCAACTAACGTAGTAAATGCGATAGCCTGGATTCAGATCATAATACGGAGACACGGAGGGTCCTATATAGGCTATGCTATTGGGATGTGCTGTTAATAAAAAGGAGAAACTTTAACAATGATTTAAAAGTGAAGAAATAAGTTACATACTCAGATCATGCGGATCGTAGAACATTTCAAACTCATCAAAGTGCGTGTGGCCATAAAACTGGGCTGTGATTGTGCTCTCATATCGAGAGATAATCTTGTAAAAGTTACGCGACCAGACCTTCAAGCAATCCGAATGTCCTGGAGGAATGTGGCCAATGACATGAACCTGCTCATTGGAGAACTCTGCGCTTTGTAGCTCATAAATGAACCTAATAATATATGAGAAATTGTTGAAAGTCAGAATATTTCATTATTTTTTAGAATATATATAAAATATACCATGAATAAAAGTTTAAAGACTTATTTAAAATCCTTTTAATTATAGACAATGGTTGTCAACACAAAGTGATAATAATAAAATATAGTTTAGAATTTTCATTTTGAGTTTTAGTCTCAATTGTTGCTAATTTCTACTTTTTTTATTTTTAAAATATTGGTATTTACCATTGCAGCTCCGTGGCGGGATCCGTGGAGTTGAGGAGCAGCCACCAGTTCTTGTTGTTGCAGTAGTTCATGTTGAGCGAGATGATGCGGAAACCAGGACGCACCAGGACCGAGTAGAAGGCGCCACGTCGCACCGTGTGGGAGACACTCTGCGGCAGCCAGCGACGCCACTGGACATCGAGCTCGTCGTAGAGCCAATTGATGGAGATGTCCACCTGGTTGACATAGGGCGGCGGGAAGCTGTTCACCGGGGCACTCTCATGGTTGCCCAGGGCCGGAAAGATGGGAATGCCGGGGAATTTCTCAGTCATCTGTTTGACCGTCTCCTTGATGATCTCCAGATTCTCCTGCTTCGTCTGATTCCAGACATCGTGCGGCGGCAGATCGCCCGTCCACAGGATGTAGTCAATGTCCTTGTGCGTCTCGGCAATGTGGGCCAGCATGTTGTCCACCGTCCGTTTGGGCGTATCGCACTTCCGGTAGTCGCCCCACTTGCCAGCCGCGGCATTGGGATTGGCGGGTCGACCGCTGCTCAGGCGACAGCAGAGGGGTTCATTGCAGTCCGCATTGGCGCCCTCCACATAGTGGGGATCGTAGTGGGTGTCGGAGATGTGGAGGACCTTGAAGAAGGGCGCCGCCTCCAACGGCATGGGCAGATCCGAGAGACGCGGAGGCTTCGGCACCGGGGGGAAGATCACCTCCCACTCGTGATAGGGATTGTAGACATCGCCACAGCCATCGCCAATGATGAAGCTGCAGAGTTCGTCCGGCCCAAGATTGACCCGCTGCAGCACATAGATCACTTCGCTGCCAAAGAGCTGGGCCACGCCCTCGCAGACCCGAGGACTCTGTATGCTCAGATTGGTGCAATACTGGGCAATCATCTTCATGAGCTCCGCCTCCGTCTTGCCCGACTTGATGTAGTGCTGCAGCAGACCGGCTCCTGCCTTGCACGCCGTGCACGACACCTTCGACAGGACACTGTTCTCAATCTCAAAGGCCACCTGCTTCAGATTGAACAGCTTCAGGGCCTTGTCCACAAACGGGGGATACGTTAATCCATCGCCAGCTGCCGCATCGTACCACAACATTCGGGCCGAGGTTCGATTTCTTTTCAAGGCCCGCAATCTCTCCAGGAACTCGGCATCGCTCTCGGAGGGCTCACTATTGGTCCGATTCGGATGATACTTGAGCTCTATATGTGGTATTATGCTCCTTGGTTGCTCCTCAATCGGCCAATTGTCCAGCTCCGGCTGTGTCCAATTAATGGGCGCCCTGGCATTTGTATAGAGAAAAGGCAGAGCTGTTTGGAATAAACAGTTTGAGTTTGAGTTTAGAATTGTTCTTGCTTATTTACCGAATCACTTGGTCTACTTACCATTGGTAACAACTGTTAGGCCCGCAATGGCAAGTGCCGCAATGAGCCAGCAGATTTGCCGGCTCGGTTGTGGCATTGTCAGTGTCATAACTCAGACACTGCCCCTGCCCCACGACGTCTTGGCCAGTTCACACAGTTCAGGTTGCCCCACTTGACCTACATTTGGTACGTTACACCAAAAAAAGAGCGATAAAAAGGAGAGATGAAATATGTTTAAACGATCATTATTATGATAAACTTGTTTATATATTGTGTGTATATGTGTGTGTTCTCCTTTATGACCGAGTCACCAATTTTTGATCGGCATTTAATGAAATTTCACGTTTTATCGAAACTGAAACTCCACAAGCCAAAAAGACCCAAAAATGTACAGCAATTTATGCAAATTATTGTCTTAAATGGAATGAGAGTAAAAGGTGGAACAAAAACAAAAGATATATAAATAAAATACCATCACGAACAGCATTAAACTCCAAATACGTATGTAGGTCTACAAGTATTTTCTGTATACCCAAAGTATTTTATTAAACTAAAAACATTGCTGGGATCTGACTTTATTCAAATTAATTTTGCAGATAAGTATAAAAATTATATTTATCTGCAACTTCTCTTAAACTCATGCCTCTAAAATTTAGAGTCTAAATTAAAAAAAAATCCAAATTTATTTGATAGTTTTCCGAAATTCTTTAATGACATAAGTTCGCATACTCAACTGAATTGGTTGTCGTCAGAGTTAAGCAATATTTCATGTAAAAAACAAGTTCAGTGATCTCAATATGATAATTCAAATTTACTTTACATCTATACCCTATCGTTTGGTATATAAATTTGCTTTACATTTCAATAAAAATGATTAATATTTCAATAACAGAGAATACAATCGCATTTACTTTTAGCTGATAAAGACTTGACTGATAATCAAATTGTAAAAAAAAACAAAAAAACAAACAAGATTAACCAACAAGAAATAAACAACAAAACACAGCAGCATCAATAAGTCAATGCAACATCAACTTGAAGCAACTGTAATCAAGGGAATGAAGTAAGAGAACTGAAAGAGCTGAAAGTTCTGACCGTAGTTGGAATTCAAATTATAAACTCAATCTCAATGATGCTGATAAAGCAGAAATTTGCTATCTTAAAAGCTGTAAATAAGACGGGCAGTTTACAGTCGTTTCGGGAAATTTGTTGACTCGTTTTGAGTAAACAAATAAACAGGGTATAAAAACAACAACAGCAACAAAAACGCGATAGAGAAAAGCAAGCAAACAAATAGCGCATAAATCATTCTAGTTAAACAAAAGTGTTGCAGTTGCAGTTGCCATTTAATGGTCATTAACGGTTGACTGCAACCGCACACACACACACAAACATCTGACATATCATTCTGCATGTGTATGAGTGTGTGTGTGTGTGTGCGTTTGTTGTGGGTGGCTTAAACATGTCTGACACTTGCAGTTAACGAGTTTTTAAGTGCTGTCAAACTTTAAATGCACGTACGCACTAAACAGAAATTGACAAATTGATTTTGCACCCCAAAAAAGTGTAGAACTAAGAGAAAGGGGCTAAAAAGGACAACGGGGCGTATGTGTTAAATATCAATGCTATTAGCATAACACATTTGTCAGAGAGTCGTCACTCCAGTCAGATATACTTGTAACAAAGTACAAAGTATGGCAAATTAATGTTTTTTAATAAATAGTTACTTAACACTCGTACTCTGATTCATTTATTATAAGCTTCCCCTTTGTGTAATGGGTAATTTTGTGGTTTCCCATATGTACCATCCAGTGTAATGCTTTTTATTTTTGCAAATTGAAACTATAATACTACTATACAAGAGGTATTCTTATAAAATTTATTGCGCTTTTGATTTCAGGTTATTCAACTCACAGCAATCTTTCCCAACTATTTAAAAGCTCTCTGCACTATAGTATTTTATATTTACACCCATCGTATTTGTTTTTATGTATTTCACTTTTTAATTCCTAAACAAATATTTATTACAGAACTTTAAGCTTTAATTTTAAATAAGTATCTTAATAAAAATTTCGATCTCTCTTTTCATATCTCTAATAAAATATTTTAAAAATCATTTTAAGTTATTATACTCGTAATCATTTAGGTTTATGTTTTTTATATTTCTTTAACCATTTCAAATTTGAAATTTTAATAAATATTTTGATTCCCGTTTTTCTTTTCTCGAATCATTTTAAAATTTATAAATTTATATAATTTTGTTTTATGTATTTAAAATTTGTTGAATAAAATATTTGCTTGGGTAGAATGAGAAAATGAAGGCTTTATTAGACATCCCCTTAACAATTGATGAAAAAGCAAGTCAGTAAGTTGATTAATACACATACGACATGCTACTTAATTCCGATTCCTTTAAATTGAGAGCCATCATATATAGTAAAAGTACTTGTAGATTGTTTCAAATCCGACTTTAACCGCTTGAAACCATCGACTTGTTGTTGTTTGTTGTTGATAATGCCATCGGGGAGAGTCACATGATAGCCGCGATGTTGGATCGGTATACAAATTGATTTGTTTGTGGCATCTGCCAGATAACCTTAAGACCATTTGCGTCTGTTTATTGTGCGCGCACATTGTGCATAATTTCAATGTAGTCACTGTGACTCTGACACGAGCAGGGGAAAGGGGCAGGGACAGGTGTAGGGGCAGGGGCAGTGGCCAGAGACGGGTGTTTTAGTGACTCGGTCGGTTTGTCTCAATGCCGCGCAGCATTTGCTCACTCGCATGGTAATTGGTAATTGCCAATTGCTGTCCCAGACCCGTCTTGGTTAAAGGGGTAGGCGGATCGAGGGGAGGGGTGAGTGTGAGGGGGCACGGGATGGCGGTGGTACATTGGCCCCTCAGACATGGAGTGAAATCGTCAACGAGATGGTGTGTAATAAGAAATAAGTGTATAGTAGGGTCTGCAATAAAATACAAAAAAACTCGGCGACTTTTTATTGTAAATTTTGTTTTGTGTTTTGCGTGATTTGTGATTTCATTTTGTGCGAAAATCGAAAGTGTCTACGGCAAACAAAATATTACAGTTCAACGGGCGCCGTGGAAAACGTCAATTTTCCCAACAAACGAGTTTCGAATTTTAGTCAAAGTTTTGGCCAAGGTTAGGACGTAAATCTGAAGAGCGAAGGCAACTTTGAACTATGACAAAGGCCCAAACACATTTGACATGTGTACTCTGGGGTTCTCAGCTCAGAGCTGAGACCTTTTATTGTTTATTCAATCCACGCTCCCTGGGGGGCGTAGCCAATTACTCAAAGACCCATATCCATTTGCCTATAAACGAGCCCAGCAACAACAACAGCAACAACAACAACAGCAACAACAACAACAATAAGAAAGACGCACTAAAAGGCCGCACCGCAATCGCACCCAAAAAAAACTTTCACTTTCTTTAGAAAATATATAATTTGTTTCTTCTTTAACTTTTTATTCAATTTGTTCCAGTTGAAAATGTTTTATTTCTTTTTTTTTTGGAGAAATGTGCTAAATACCGCAGAGAGCCCAGTTCCATAGTTACAGTCGGTGACGCGATTATGCAGCCAGTGTTTTAGTTTTTTTTTTGTTGTTGTCTGTCGATGTTTTTGTTGCTATTAAATAACGGTGCAGTCGTCACGCTGCATGTAATGTTTAAATGAACTTTTCTTGTTTTATAATGATTAAGAGTGAAAGAAAATGAAAGTGATTTTCTTTTTTTCTACTCTTGATGATGCAAACGACAAAACGCATAATTTTCCACTTATGACAAGAAATGTTGTGTAAATAACAAATACTATGGAAATACATTCATAAATAAAAAACGTTAGCCACCACAAAGTATTTTATTTGATAATCTATCTATTAGTCTTATTTTTTTTTTATCTCTGCTTGACTTTAAGAAACTTGTTAAATTCTTGAAATATTTGATGGACACACCCACACATGCAAATTAATCGCATAACCTGATTAATTGATTAAAGTTTCTTTTTTTCAGCGAGAATTACTCAAATGGAATCACAAAAATCCACATATCAGGCCAAGAGTTCATAACAAATTTCAGTCACGTGCCATTATAATAAGATTGCCAGCATTTTTAGATTGTGATTCTCTTAAATGTGGTCAAAATGTGTGAAACTGTCAGCTGGCGACTATGACAGTTGATGGCCATGACTGAAGACGGCCCATATTTATTTAGTCAGCTCTAGCTAATTAAGTATGCAGATAAGTAACTCACGATTGAAATGGAAACAAAAACAGAAGACTGAAGACACAACAGACCAAAATGCCAAAGGCGGCTAAAACTAATGAAAGCGCTGCGTAACCAGGCCCAAAAGAAGTCTTGCGTATGCCACACGGAATGACAAACGTCAATTGAGTGAGAGAGTGAAAGAGAGGCAAATAAACAGCTCTAGAATGTCGGGCCAAACAACAAAACAAAAAAAATTAAACGGTTGTTTTACAGCAATGAGGAAAAGTGAAACAGCCGCAAGTTGACCAGTTGACAACTTGTTCGGTTGTTCGGTTGCTCGCTTGATCGGTTGAGCAATTGACAACTGGACGACACATACCGTAACTCAGATTTTGCAAGCTGCCTGCAAAAGCTGCCTGCAAAAAAGCTTCGGCCAGACGGACGAGAGTTGCGCATGCGTAAATCGACATCGACATCGACTGTGACCAAGTGAAAAGCATAATTTTTTTCCTGCACTGGCGAAATGTGTAACAATCGCAACTGGTTTAAATTTTGACTGAGTTATGGTTATGGATTTGGTTTACTTTTTAATGGTTTTTACCTGTTGTAAGTTCACAGAACTTAGCACAATTAACACAGAAACACAATGAATACAATGAGAACAACGAAAACACTGTTAACTTGAATTCTTCTTTTGATTTTGGATTTTGGTTTTGGCTTGGCACTTTTTCTTTCCTTTGTGGTCGATTCTCTATTTATAAACCATGTGCCATAATTCGCGACTCTCTTTTGTCGTTTGGCCTCATTTATTTACATTTCGCTCTGTGTGGATTTACATTATTTATTTTATTATTTTACAATTTTCTCACTATTTTTCGTACACTTTTGGCGTGCGCTGAAATACCGAAACGACAAACACTGATTAAAGAAGAGACCCGTTGTTGTTGTTGTCGTTGCTGCGATTACTACTGTTGTTTTTGTTGTTGCTGTCGTCGTAGATTTCACCCGATTGGCTGTCTTTGTCGGTTCGTTTCACACACGCGCGCGTCGTCGTCTCTCCCGCCGAAGCTACAATCCAACTGCTTAGCACGAAACGCAATCAACAACTGAGACTGAGAGACTGCAGCAAAAACCGAACGCAGCTTTTGAGTCGAGCTTGCAAGTCCGAAACAGCTGTTCAGAGAGTGCAAGAGTGCGAGTGCAAGAGTGTGAGCGCAAGAGTGTGAGAGCAGAAAAGAGCGCGAGCTTTCGATACGCTCATTTAATTAAATTCACAACATTGATGCCAAACATTTTCTGGAAAAAAAAGACAAAACGCCAAAAAACAAAGGGAAAAAAGCTAAAAAACTAAAAAAAAAAGACAAAAACGTCCTGTTTATTCTGTTTATTACTTTTTTTTATTTAATTTAATAGTTTTAAGGCCTCTTCAATGATTTGTTCGTCTTCATTTTCTTTGTTTTCATTGTACGTCGCCATGGTGCCTATAAACTTAAAGTATTTGTCAGGCAAGTTGTACGAATGGCAACACGATTTGTGTCGACGCAATCCGAATTTGCAAAAGATAAAATATGCATATGCATATAATTGAAAATTTGTGTGATTTATACATTTACCCAATTGTCAAAATAGCTTTTAACGTCTCTATTTTTAGACGGTTCCTCAATTTAGTTTTTACCAAACTAACTTGGCCAAAAACCCTCGCTTCTTCTGCATTCGACCATGGAAACGATGGAAGAGTCAGAGCGAAAGTGACCATTCCTGAAAAAGGGTTATTGCCTGCAGAGTCTCGATATTTGTTTGCTTCGGACCAAAACATTGTCCCATTTTAAGAGGTGAGCTTTGGCGTACTGGGAAAGTTTTTTCGCCTTTATATAGTTTCCATTTTCAAAATGTCCAAAATTGGCAGCATAAAATCTTTTTTCAACTCAATTTAATTGAATCTAAAAAAAAAGCCAGATTTTCGGATTAAAGCTATTTGAGATTTTTCCCGGCTAAAGCAGTTGAAAACCAGACAAATCTATTCGAAAAAAAGCCAATTTGGCATCACTGATTCACAATAGGAGCGTGATGAATTGTGTTTGGCCTGTTGTCTGTTCGCTTCAGCAGTTCTTGACATTAATTAGGGTGATGCTTATCTTGGAACAAGTCCAGAACCATTGTTCAAAAACGGAAATTGTTTTAAATGATGTACATGCATTGTGTTACTATTAGTAAACAATAAACATGTTTCTGCGAATTTGGAAATAATTAAATAATTCATAATGATTAAATGTATAATATATTTCAAGTTTTTATTTGTCTCATAATTTTTAAGCCAAGAATTCAGAGCAACAATTCAATACTGGCACATATACAAAGCCTATCAGTGAATGTCTGAACTTTGCACCTCTCCCCGGAGCTGCTTTAGCGCTGTCATTAATCATTAATCAAGACATAATTACCATCAGGCCATGCATGATTGATGACGCACCTAATCAGCTGGAGGATTCAATTGACGCACTCGACAACGAATTATCATTGTAAATGGTGAAAATCTCACTGAATTGGGCCAAGTTGTTGTCATTGGCAACTGGAAGTGTGGAAGTTGGCACAGGTTGAATTTCCACAGCTGACTCATTCCCAGCTGACTTCTTTCCACTCTTGGGATAAAAGTGCCAGGTGACTCTGATTCCACAGCAGATGCAGCATTGTCTCTTCCCAGCGGATTCCTTGGGCATCGCTGCATCCGTTTCCGGTTGCGACTCCAGCTTGTGAAGGCAGCAGAACAAACGCCTTAATTTATCCTTGATCTGCGACAGACATCGCAGTGTTTGGGTGAGGAAGGTGTAGAAGAGGGGATTGAGGGCACTGCTGGTCAGGTTGAGCAGTCCAAAGCTAAAATAGAGCAACCAATCAACTGGCGAGGAGAAGGTGCCATACAGCCGCAGGATGAGAAAGATCCAGGCGGGAAGACGTAGACATATAAAGGCGGCCATCATTAGAATTACCACATGCACCATGCGGCGATGACGTGCCACACGTGCCGCTGCCGCCGGACTCAGAGACTCTGTCTTCGGTGGTGGTGGTGGTGTTGGGGGTTGTGGCGGTGGTGGTGACGCTGTCAACTTGTTTACGCCCAAGTCCAATGAGGCAGCCACACTGAAGGCGGTCATCAGGGCCTGGGTTGTCTCTGGCTTACTGAGAAGATACACAAATCGTGGCTCCCCTTTGTGTTGTTGTTGCTGCTGTTGTTGATGATGATGATGATGACGGCGTTGCCACAAGCGACGCGCAATTGTCGCATTGAGGAAGACAAAGCCAACAATGCAGGGCAGGAAGATGAGGCTAAGCAATATCACATTGTAGACCCCAATAACTCCCTATGTACATATGTAGTATATAAATAGAAATGCAAATTGTTTAGCTGATAAGATATCAAACACATGTCGACAACATGTTAATTCTAGTACACAGCTCAGAATAAAACAAGCAAGAACGTTATATAGTCGAGTCGACGACTATTAGATACCCATTATTTAATTTAAACATAAATTAAATACATCTATTTGTCTTAAATTTCAACGTTATAAAAAATGCAGCATACTTTTAGACGCTCGCGTTTGACTAGCAACTCAAAACAGCCATAACTACTGCTATTTTCATCCAATTTTTATGCGATTAAGTGCGATAATTGATATTAAGAAAAGGTATAGTTCAACATTAATAAAAGCGCAATATCTGCAAAACTGCGAGTCGTTCCGTTGACGGATGGGGTGTAACAAGATATTTGAAACAGTTTAATGTCAAAGGGAATAATTAGTGTCAGTCCATCAAATATGGAGTCTCTGCCTCTTCCATTGTAAAGTCTTTGTCCCGAATTTAGTAATTCTTGCTGCTATAGTCTCTGATGTTAATCAATGCTACAAATATTGCATCAAATACAATATACCCTGACACTCTGCGATTAACGGGTATCACAACCATTGATAAAAACGGAAAGTAAACAACCCATGGTCAGAACGTAATCACTTGCTGAGTTTTATAAACAAAACGTTGTAATTTGCGTCTTATTGTCGCTTATCTCGAGCTGCATACTAACCTTATTATTATTTAAGGCTCAACTCACACTCATGCCCAGACACATGCTGGCCAATTGCAGATCACTGACCACCAGCTCCTCCCTTGGCTGCAGATAGACCTTTGTGAATTCTGAGATGACAAAAAGCGGCGCAGCAGAGATAACGGAAGTTAACCAAATGCCAGCAATGCACAGGCCACAAAAGAGCCAACTGGGATTCCAAATGGCACAGGCAGCACGTCTAATGGCCATATATCTATCCAAGGCAATGGCCACCAGAATAAGACTGCTGAACATAATTGTCGCCGTATTGACAAAGGGCACAAAACTGCACATAAAGCGACCCAAGACCTAAAATAAATATTAATATTTATAAACATTTATAAATTAAATTTGCTTACCCACAATTCCAGATACTTGGCATTGAAGTGCGCCACGTAGGCTGTGGTGAAGCTCAAGGAGTAGAGAAGATCGCTGCAGGCCAAGGCAATGAGGCAGATGCGAAAAAATGGCCTCAACTTGCGTCTGCTATTCACATACAGGGTGCCTATGTTGCCTATAAAAGCAATTAAAAATAACACGCCCACCAATACCAAGAAAATACATCGCTCCTTTGCATGAATCTGACACAGATCGGCAACTGGGAAAATCGGATACGGAAGTACGTCTAATGTGGCGTTAAAAATATGCAGTCGCGACAGAGGCAGCGACGGAGGCAGAGGCAGCGGCAGCGAAGCCATTCAATTTAAAGCACAGCCCTAAAAGTATGCAACGTTTTTTTTGCAATGCTCGTGCGGCGAGTACAGCGTTTTGTATTTAACTAAAAATGCGACCGACACCTGCAGCCGCTGAACGTTTAGTTCATAATTATCAACAGGTATCGCAGGCTCTTATCAATCGTCGTTAAACCATCATTTAACTGTTGGCCACCATTCCTGATTACTATCGGTTGTCCTAACTGTTTGCAAAGCACGCGATGAGCGATTGACGATGGTGACAATTGCAGCATGATCTACGGATTGACTAGAGCATACCCTGTAGTAAAATATTAAACGAAAAATTTAATTTTAATTTCATAGATTTATTTATGTGTTTGTATATTTAATTTGGCAAGGATTTTCAATATGCATTGGCCTTTTCCTTTCTTGCATAGCACATTTTATTGTCCACATTATTTAGTTGATCATCAATTTTTTTTTGTAATTTTCGCCTCAAAAAATACAACGCATGCATATACATATTTGTATGCACATATATATATATAGTGTACATTAATAGCTATTATGTATGTATAATTAGGCTTAGCTAAATTAAATGTAATATGTATGTATGTAAAAAATTACAAAAATTTTCATTGTGGTAAACTTAACAGCAAAAGCCTAGCGCTAAATTAAACTTATCATTAACTATTATTTATGTAAAAACCAATGCGAGATTTCAAACAATGAACACACAGACAAAACAAATTATACAAAAACATTTAAAGCTAGGTTTCATTTTATAAAGAAAGAATCAAGAGAACTCAAAATACTTGGAATTTGTTGGCAAACACAAACACGCACAAACACACATACATACATACACAGAGACAGACACACTCAAACATGCAACACATTCATATACAGCTACGTTTGCCATATTGATCTAAATATATAGTCTTTTATGCTTAGCGCAAAAACCCGCATTATTATTTAATATATATATATATAAATATATATAGTATAATATAATATGGTACTGCATGTAGTGTAGTTTAGTTTAGTTGAGTAGATTAGGTAGCTTTACAACGACGGATAGTTTGTTTGCTTTGACAAATGCGGACTGCAGCGCAGCGTATTGCGCATACGTCTAGTAGTACTCGGGCTGCTCCTGCGACTCCAAGTCCACGCACTGGCTGCCCATATGCACCGTTAGCGTCTGATATGGCAGCGGCTTTCCCATACTCAGATTGGCAGTCACATAGATCAAGTAACTGTCGCCAGGCGTTAGACTCATTATGGTCTCCATTTCAAGTTTATCGCTGGCACTGTGTAATTGAAATCACAATTATTTAATCATCCAGGGTATGCTACAGTCGAGTGAGCTTACCTGGGCTGCTTCTCGCGACAGCGTATATACTTGAAGTTCTTGTGTTGCGTTATTCGCAGTGCCGCAAAGTCCATGCAATAATTTGTAGAATCCATGCCGCTGCGTTGCGGCAGATTAAAGACGATGACACAGTAGCTAAACAAGCAGAAGAAGGCAAATTATAGTTTAATTATTTTTTGATAATTCATGTAGATATATTTACCTGAGAGCGCGCTCATCCGGGGAACTGTTCCAGGCGATGGTTGTGCTGGTGCAACGCGTGCGCACATCGAAAACGGTTATATTTTCTGGAAGTTCCGGCAGATCACGGAATAATCGCTCACTGCTCAGCGCCAACTAGAAATGAAATCAATATCTAATTAATTTACATATTAAAATAAAAGTTAAACAAAATTATTTAAAATTGAAAGTTGTAAAGCTCTGTAAATATCTTATATAACAATGTTACTCTGATTAAGATATAAAATATAAAAAAAAGTATAGAGTTAACTAATTTATTTTGATGCATTTTTAGCGGGATATTCCGGTAGCACTAGTAATTAAGATAGATAAATAAATTATCTTAGAGATTAAAATAAAATTGAAGCTAAACAAAAAAGGGTTGAAAGTTGTTCAACTTAGTTATTATCTTATATAATAATGTTACTATGACAACAATAAAAATCTCAAATATTACATTAAAAAAAAATATATAAATTTAGCAAATAAAGTTTATTACATTGAATTACAGAGATTTATTTGTAGCACTTGGAAAAGAAATAGAAAAATAAATAGTTCTTGAGAAAATAATATAAAAAGCAAAACAAATAAAAATTGAAAGTTGTAAAACTCAGTAAATAACCAATATATAAAAATGTAACTTTGATAAAGATATAAAAAATAAATAAAATTAAATTAATTACATTTAGTTAAATATTTCTATTTGCAGGGATATCCTTGTAGCACAAGCAAATTAGAGATAAATGAATAGTTTTAGAGATAATGTAACTATGATAAAAATATAAAATATCCTATAATTAAGATAGAATAAATAAATCTTGATCTTCAACTTACGCGCACTTTTTGGGCCCTCAGCGCTTCGTCTTCGTTGTTGGGCTCGAAGCGCATGAGATACCGCTGGCCAGGCTTAATGCCCTCCTGCTTGATGTAGGTGGGCAGATAGATGTTGCCCACCTTGGCCACCACCTCGTGGTGACGCAGCAGCTTCACACGAATCTCGCTGCCGGCACAGGGCAACAGCAGATATCGCATAAAGCGGGGCGGGGGCGTGGTCACCGGCACCTTGAAGCTATACACCTGGACACCATGGAGTCCCCCGATCTTGAGCAGGGACAACGCCTGTTCCCTCAGCGCTGTGGGGTGCGTGCGATTGAAATGCACCTGGACACTGGCCAGCGGCAGCGTCAGATTCTGGAGACGCTGATGGACCCCAAAGAGCTGCAATTTGTAGCTGCTGTTGGGCTGCAGTCCACGCAACTGTTGCTGTGTCCTCGCCCCGGTGCACACAATGTGCAGATTATGACGCGGATTCAAATGTCGCGCCCTTTTCGGTGCCCGTGACCAGACCAAGTCGAAGAGGCTATTGGTCCCCGAGCAGGGACCGGCTGAGGTCCGAGAGTGCGTCTGCTGTTGCCGCGTGTAGGCGTAGATTGCCTCACAGAAGCTGGCAAAGTCATTGCTGGAGGAACTGATTCGTTGAACCACCAAGCAATAGTGCATGGCATGGTAATCGAATTTACTGGATGGAGTAATCGGAAAAATAAATCATTCTAAAATGTAGTGTTATCAATCAGTCATTAGGTCCATCAATCCCTTAGTCAATCAATCAGTCTGCTAGTGAGTCAATCACTCATTCAATTAATGAGATAGTCAATCATTCAGTAGGCAGTCTGCCTGTTAATCAACTAATCTAATTTAGTAATCAGTTAGTCAATCAGATGAATTTATGATTCAATCATCGAAACAGATTGAAGATTATTTAGTTAGTCAATCAATCAGACAGATATTAAATCGATCAATAATTTAGATTAAATCACTGCGGACGGCAGTCCGCGCTAGTTTATCAGACAACAATACATCATAATAATTAAACTTTGCCAATGTATCATTAATTAATCAATCAATCAACTGCATATAGTCAATCAATAAATCTGTTAATCGTGCACTCTGTCAATCAGTCAGTGAATGATACAGTCTCCCAATAATTAAGTTAGTCAATCCCTCTGTAAGTGATTCAATCAATTGGTGAGTTAAACAGTCAGCAAGTAACAAAAAATGTCAGTCAACTAAATGATCAATCAGACAATCACACATTCTGTTCATCAATCTGCCAGTCAGTCAGTATTGCAGTCAGAATCTTTAACTTATTCTGAATTATTCAGCCTGTCAATCACACCATCTGTCTAGCAGACAGTCAATCAATCAAACTCCCTGTCAATCGCACTAACTGTCAATCAGTTCGCAAATCAAGAAATTGTTTGTTAGCTTCATAATTTTGTTAGTCAATCATTCAGTCAGTCACTCTGAAGGTCTGTCAATCAAAAATCCTGTCAATTGGTCAATCATTTACTTTTACTCCTGCAACGAATTGCAGTTGTTGTTGATTGAACTCACCTGCGCTCCCATTTGACAATCAGCTGACGCTTGCGCACTCGATTCTGGGTGCGGATTGCGATGCGATGTGTATGATTGAGCAGGGGCCACGTGTGATGGGGATGCTTGGCCTGTGCCTCCACCTTCAGAGCGCCGCCTTGTCGCGCCTGCACAAAGAGATCGTATTGGCCGCGCAGGGCGCAGGGGAGGATCAACCTGCCCATGGCGATGCCAGGTCCAGGTCCAGATCCAGATCCAGGTCCGAGTCCCTTGGCAGGCGATGCCAGACGCAAGACGTTCGCTGTGCAAATGCAAATGCAGATATTGAGTTGTTATGCTGTGGGGGGGCGTGTCAAAAGGGGCGGGCCGAGGTCCGCTTACCTGTTTGATTGTAGTAAAGCTGACGTGCCACGGGCAATGAGAACAGAATCGTCAGCGGCGTTGAGTTGTTTAATTTCAACACAAATCTGTTTGTAAGAAAAGAAACAAAGACACAACAAGATGATGAGTAAAGAGTGCAACAAAGTGGAAGATGTGGGCAAGCAGTAAGGGGCGGAGTAAGTAAGCTGTTTGACGCCCTTTGTCAAAAATCATGACACTAAATTATCACACGCAATTTGTATCGTCCAAGGAAATTGAAGTCGGAGTCCGAGTTGAAGTTGGAGTTGGAGTTCACGGTGAGTCAGCGCCTTTGGCAGCAGGCGCTGCCACAATGTTGCAACTTAAGATTGTGGCCAAGTGTTGAGCTGAGTTTCCCCTTTCTTTCTCCTCTGCCTTCTCTTTCTCTCTTCACTGTACTGTCTCTTCTTTGCCAGCCAAGAAGTTTTGTTTTGTAATTAAATGCGAAATTTACGATCAATTTTTCTAATGACAAAAGCCAAGACAAATGTGGCTACAGCAAACACATACACACACACACACACACACACCCACACACACAGGCAGTCAATCATATATATATATATATGTGTGTGTGTGTGTGTGTGACGGAAGCTCCGGCAGCGCCATTGCAGTAAAGTGACTCATTGACTTGGCTTATGGCCGGCCATCTCAAGTTTTATGACCGGCTACTTCCGGCCAACGCCATTTCGCCCTTCTCCCTCCCTCGTTGTATGGCATGCAACACCCCCGCAGCAGCCAGACGCTTTTTGGCCGCACCGCCAAAAGGTTCCCAACTGTTTGATGGAGTGTTTTAATGCATTTCAGCCATTGTTGGCGGCCATTTTATAGATGGCGCCACAGCGACTGCACAAATATTTGCTTTAATTTAAGCCTCGCATGTTGCAGTTTTCCAGTTGCAAGCTTTTTGTTGTTGTTTTTATTGCCTGGCTGATGACAGCAGTCAATTATATAAGGCAAACATCATGTGGCAACAACTAATTGCAATCATCCAAAGTCGACTCCTGAATCAGCTACACGCAAAAACACAGGCTATTAAAATTGCGGATGAATTATAAAAAATAGCTCAATAAGTAATAAAACTAAAAAGTTTAATTGTTTGGTTTAGATTTTATTTAATATTTTTATCTTACTTCAATTTTTGTAATTTTACTTCCATTCGTAATTTAATTCAAGGCAGCTTTCTGCTTGCTTCTTGAATAAATAAATAAAATCCAATTTAAAAATAAAATAAATAAATAAAGGATAATCTGTTAATGTGCCGCATCACTATGAATGTTTTCATAATATTAATTGAAACCTAGAAATTCTAAATGATAATCAGAATAAGAAATTTATTAGAAATTAAATGTGCCGCATCATTGTAGAGTGCAGACAAACACAAATGAAGGTTAACTACAACACTATTTATTTAATAATTTGAGAATCTAGCAAATAAATTATAGAAATTATTACAAGAGTGGAACGAAAAGTCAAAGAAATAAATAGGAAATATAACGTTCTTAATCAAATATTAAATTCAAGACAATATTTCTAATATATTTCTAAGGTTATTGTAAAAGATTCATATTTTAGAGCGTTGACCTTGTTATAGAATTTCCATACATAAAAGTGGGATTTCATTACTGGAGCCAATGACTCATCAGCCCATCATATCAAAGATCTATGTAGTTTATGTACTCAAATTTTTAGTTATAAATAAAGGTTGACAAAATGTTCTATAAATAATGATGCTAATAAAGTGGTAAATTAGAAAATTAGTTAAGAGTTTGAACTGAACCCATATACCTCATGATTGTAGGGTGCAGACATGCATCAACAGCCGCCGCACACAACAAACAAACCAAACCCAACCCAACCGAACCGAACCAAACAAGCCGCCATGCGAGGAGCTGCCTCAGTTGATTCAGTTGCCTCAGTTGCTTGACCATCGTTCAACGGGCCGAAACACACAAAATGTGGCCAAAATTCTACGAAATGGAGCTACTGATGTGGCTGCTGCTGTGGCTGCCAATTGGCGGCGATGGGATTGTGAATCCATCGAATGAGTCAGCCAATATGGTTATCTATATGCTGCCCCCCAAGGATGTGGGATTCCACATCTGGAATGTGGGCGTCGATTGTCTCGACAGCTTTGCCCAAATCTTCTTCTTTCGCAATCCCAGGGAACGCTATACACGTGCCTACAATCTGATGACGACCAACGTCTTCAACATGTCCCTGCCCGCGGCTCAGATTCAAATCGGATTCAGCAAGCGGATCAATGAGGCCATCAGCGATCCGGAAATGCCGCCGGAAAGGGAATTTTATCAGCTGCGCGTCATCTCGGATAAAGTGAAGAGTCCGAATATTTTTGGCGAGCTGCTGCTGTCGGATAATTATGTCATTGTGGTGGACAGTGTGGAGAGATTAAACAAACTGATGAGGGATTATGTGAGCAAGAGTCGCTCCTGGAATCCCGGTGCCCGTTTCCTGGTGCTCTATCACAATGCCCAGTTGAGGGACAGGCCCTGGAAGATTGCCTCAAAGATCTTCAATGATCTGATGACCAATTTCTATGTGCACCGTGTGGCGTTGCTCTATGCCAACTCCTCGACGGATTACAACATCCTGGTCAATGATTACTACAGCAATGTCGACTGTCGCATCCTCAGCGTGCAGAGTGTTGGCCAATGCCAGAATGGTCAGCTCTATCCATCTCCCCATGCTGTCCATGTCGCCATGTTGGATTATATAAGCGGTTTCAGTCCCAGCAACTGCACCTTCTACGTCTGCGCCTCCATTGCGGCTCCCTTCGTGGAGGAGGATTGCGTGCTGGGACTCGAGATGCGAATTCTGGGATTCATGCGCAATCGATTGCATTTTATGGTGCGTAGTGCTTTTCATCGCTTTATTTATCTCTCTGTCTCTCTCTCGATCTTTCCCTTTACTTCTTTTCCTCTCTGTTTTATGAAAGTAATGTCTGGTAAATGTATAATCACTTCAGTGCCTAAAGAGAA
This sequence comes from Drosophila suboccidentalis, assembly GCA_037043435.1. Classification (NCBI taxonomy): domain Eukaryota; kingdom Metazoa; phylum Arthropoda; class Insecta; order Diptera; family Drosophilidae; genus Drosophila; species Drosophila suboccidentalis. Next base: position 438,687 of record JBAMBK010002572.1, on the reverse strand, counting down.
ATCTTTCCCCAGCTGATCAGAAATAAACCGATATTGGCTGTAATTTAATTAACTTTACCAATTTTATAATGTTTTAAACATTATTAGAATTTTCTTAACCCTCTTTATTTTATTTTAAATAATTTAATTTTAATGAAAACAAATGTAGAATGTCAAATCAATTTTCCAAAAATTTTCGAATTTTTAACAAATAGAACTATATATTTATTTTTAATGAGTGTCAAAATTTCAAAACATTGCTTTCATCATTAAAAATTAAATACAATTATGCAACAAAAACAAAAGAAAAAGGTTATATTCGAAAACCCGAAGATTTGACATTCTTTCAGAGCCCTTTATTCAAGTGTCAACTGATTATTTCTTTGATATTTATATAATATAATAAATTTACAAATCCCCCACCAAGGGTCAAATATAATATACTAGGGGACCTAGCTATATTGTGTGAAAATTTCAGCTTTCTAGGCTTAACCGTTTGGCCTAGACGTTGATACGTCAGTCTGGACAGGACAAAGACTTTTATAAAGTATATATTTCCATTTACTATCAACTATCGAGAAATTCCCTTCTTCTTCTTCTTCTCCACAGACCAATCAATCATGCTCCCGGGAAACTCGAGGGGAGGACCAGGGGGATGGCAATTTTAATGGTCTGCTGGCCAAGCTATCGGACGGTGAATGCGACTTCATAATGGGCGGCTTTTATCCGGACAACGAGGTGACTGATTACTTCTGGGGATCGGACTGTTATCTCCAGGATGCCCACACCTGGTTCGCCAAGCTCGCGGATCGTCGTCCCGCCTGGCAGGCCATGGTTGGCATCTTTGCCCTGAGCACTTGGATCAGCTTCCTGCTGGTGCTCGTACTGAGCTGGCTCTTCTGGTATGCCCTGGTCAGGATCCTGCCGGAACCAGAGTACTTTCAGCAGCTCAGTTTGACTGGGATCAATGCCCTTGGCGTGACCATTTGTGTCGCTGTCCAGGAGCGACCCATTTGTGATGCAACCCGATTATTTTTCTTGGCACTGACACTGTACAGCATCAATCTGGTGGCCACGTACACCTCGAAGATGATCGAGACCTTTCAGTATCCTGGCTATTTGCACCAGATGGACGAACTGAAGGAAGTGGTGGCAGCGGGAATTCCCTTTGGCGGCGAGGAAGAGAGTCGCGATTGGTTCGAGAACGATGACGATATGTGGATATTCAAGGCATACAACACTTCCTTGAAGTTCAGAGCCCGCACCGAGAATCTGATGGATGTGGAGCAGGGAATGCGCTGCATTCTGGGCAGTCGCATGTATATGATGCAGAATAAATACGCGGATGATATTTTCGCGTTTCCCCAGAATGTTTTCACCAGTCCCATGCATCTGATCATGAAGGCGGGTTTTCCCTTCATGTACGAGATGAACACGATCATTAGATACATGAGAGATGTGGGCATCATTAACAAGATCGACTCGGATTTTAGATTCAATAACACGTATCTAAATCGCATTTCAAAGATGCGACCCAATTTTGCAGCCACTGTAATTGTGCTGACCACGGAGCATATGAGGGGTCCATTTGGCATCCTAATTGTAGGCATCTTTAGTGCCCTTTTAGCATTTCTCGGAGAGCTATTTTACGGGAAACGCGGCAGCAGCAAACGACAGAGACGCAAAGAGAGACGAAGGGGCAAGTGGAGACGGGAGCGGAGGCAAGTTCGAAAGACGATGGCTCCTGTGGTGCGTTTTACACCCATCAAGAGACGCAAAGTCCTGTAAACAGACAGACAGACAGACAGACAGACAGAGAGAAGGGCAAACAAACAAACCAACTAACCAAGTAGTTCAAACCATAAAAATTGACTCAATTCACATAAATTTACAATTGAGCGAAGGCAGCGACAACGACAACATGTTGTTGTTGTTGTTGTTGCTGTTGTTGTTGTTTCAGTTGTTGTTGCTGCTGTTGTTGTTGTTGTCTTCCTCGGTTTGCTGTTGAATGTCTGGTCGCGTCTGGTAGTTGTAGTTTTCACGCGAAATACTTAAAATCAGCGACAAAATTCTATTTTTGCAACTATCAAAAGCGACGGCATAAAAACAAGCAGACAGTCAGGCAGTCAGTTGGTCTGGTCTGGTCTGGTCTGGTCTCCATCTCCAACTCCAACTTCATTTCCATCCCCTCCTCATCCTTTTCCCTTAGCACAAATTGACAATCAGCTTTTGAATGAACAGTTTTCCTGCATTGCCACGCAAAATGCAAAGAGCAAGTTTGAAAAACACACACACAGATATGGAGAAATGGCCACGAAGCTAACTGGCTCACATAATATGGTTATAAGTAGCATATTTACCGACTATCTCTATAAACTTTGGAAATTTGTAGCCAAAATAAAGAAAAGCAAATTCTTTGCTTAAAACTTTGTTCCATCAACAATTTAAATATCAACTCAAAGAGATTAGAAAACAAAAGAAAAACACAGAAACAGTTCTGAATAACAAAACAATTGTAAGCGTAAACGATTTTCCGTTACATCAAGAACTTATCAGCGTAAAAGTTTACGGAAAATGTAAAAGAAGAACACATTGTAATGCAAAATTATTGGTTTCAATAATCTTCAAAAACTATATAAGCTCATTTAAATCCCAATTTAAATATATATTTATACATTTTTATAAATGTTTTGTGTATTGTTGTTGGTTGATATAGTGTCAAATCGACATTACTGAAACTCAAGTCAGCTAAAACTCACTTACTACCAAGTAGAAAGTTCGCTAAAAGAAACATTTTATTTAGACTATATTTATAAATATTATAATTAAATTGTTGTCCCTTCCATTTGACAAATTTAAAAAGACTAGGGCCGTTTTTTCAATGTACATATAAAATCTTATAAGCATATAGTAACAAATTTGACATTTATTTCTATACATTTTACGTCAAATTATCTTTTTAATAGTTATAAAATACCTTACTTGGACATTGGAAAAATGGGCCTTAGTTAATAAATTTCTATATATTCTTAAAATTTCATCAAAAACTAACAATATAAATTTCAAATATTCTTAATTGTTTTTAAATTTCATACATTGAAAATGCAACTGTTTTGAAAAATATAATAATTATTAAGGTAATTTAAGAAGCTTATTTAAATATTTGTAAATACTGTGCAAAGTTGAAAATCATTAAGTTAATTAATAAAAAAAATACTAAACTTTTCTTTAAATTCTTAGTAATGAAAGTAAACAAATTGTATACTATTTCAAATAGTTTTCGTTATTAGAAATATTTTAGAACAACATTTTGTATGTATAAAAAAAAAGTCCAAAATAATATATTATACTAAAAGTATTTGTACAGAAATAGTAAATAGTAAAAACTAATAAAAGTATGTATAAAGGTCATACTAATTAATGTTGAAAACATTTTCAAATAAATTATATTGTAAACAGACATAAATTCAATAAAAGTCTTGATACAGCTGCAGTCATTCAAAAAATATGATACAAAGCTATTAAAAATGGTTGACAACACGCAAAAGAATGCACTTCCCATAATTATAATTATTTTGTATAATGCTCGAGAAATAATTACTCATCGAACTCAAAGACAATCAGCGAAAGTTGTGTATAATTGGATTTGAATTTGATTCTAATGTAATTGATTCTAATATTTCTACGGGACTTTTGAGGGATACATTCGCATTCACTTGATTACTCACGAAGCACTCACAAAATGGGCACAGTGCGCACTTAGTGAGTGTGTATGAGTGTGTGTGCGAGTGTATGAATGAGTGTGTGAGTGTTTGTTGATTTGCTTTTTGGTGAAATTTTAGACTATTGAACTGTGTGGCGTTTGAGCAACGTCTGATGGGTGACTAAGCGACACTGGGGAGTCTGTCTGTCTGTCTGTGTGTTTGTCTGTCTGTCTGTCTCTCTGCGCCGGACGTGTGACGCCCAAGTGTCTGTCTGGTGCGCATTCTATTCACACTCAGAGTCGCATGTGGCAGATGCATGTGGCAGTTGCAGTTGCAGTTGCATGAGTTGCATGAGGCAATGACAAGTCTGTGAGTCTAAAAATATACAATACAATATACAATATACAACAACGACTATAAGTTTATATTTGAGGCAATGCTTAAAGTCGTCAACGTCGTTTTTAGCAGAAGGTCTGCGCACTTTCAGTCGACAGAATTATGCTGCTCATTTTATGGCCAAAAATGTTTATTACTCTCTTGTTTTTGTTGTTGTTTTTTTGTATTTTTGTATTTTTTGTGGCTTCCTTGATACGCTTACAAATAAATAGTTTCACGCCATAAAGCAGCACACAGTGCGGGAGTAAATCTCTACCTCTCTCCCTCCCACTCTTTTTCTCTCTCCTTCTCTCTCGCTCGCTCTCTCTGTCTCTATCTCGCTTGAGTGCAATAAAAGTTGTTTACAACATTTTTCAGCCTGAGGCGAACATAAAAATGCAGAATCAACAACCACAACCACAACAACACAAACACATTAACAACATTTTGTAGTTTGTTTTGATTTTCGGGCCATTGGCCAAAACGCGTAAGCGTGTAAGCTACAGGTGGTGCAGTGGTGCGAAGCGTCTCAAAGTGGCCCAGTCCCACTTTCAGTGCCACTAACAATACCAATACCACTACAATAATTCCAGTTTCGAGTCTGATCAGCCACTGGAGTGGAGGAGGGGAGAGTGGGGAGTGGAGAGTGGAGAGGGGGGTGAGAACACATATTGCGCCGTCGAATTAAGTCATAAAATTAATATTTATGATTTGTTTGCGCAACAGAATATTAAAAGCCGAGTGCAAAAATGGCCAACGGAGTCGAGTTTGAGTTTGTTCCTTGATTGGCTGCAGCCAGCACAGGAGCTACACAGAAAGAAAAAGATTCATTCTAAAATGCAAGCCGAAAATTATTAATTTAAGCAGTCACTTTTTTAGTGAGTATTCAGAATATTTTTGTCAAATTTACACAATAGGCGGATAAAATGGCAAACACTCAGTTTTATATTTTTATTGATTTACTTAATGATTTTTAGCATTTACAAATATTTAAATAAACTTCATAGATCACTTTAACAATTATTATATTTTTCAAGCAGCTGCAATTTCAATTGAAATTGAAATGAAATTGAAATACATTTTAGAATATCTGAAATTTTTATTATTAGTTTTTGATTAAATTCTATGAATAAATAGAGATTTGATAACTAAATCTTTTTTAAATTTGTCGAAAGAATTTTACAGATAGGAACAACATCTTAATTATAACATTTACATAGATTTAAAAATTGGGATTCTTGAGCTTAGATAGTTATTAAAGATTATTGTACCATTAAAACAAAACTAATAATTTTGCATTACATTTAGAAGGAAGTGAGAAATTGAAATTGACTAATTTACTTCAAACTCGATTTAATCAAATCCGAAATTACCATACTTTTGACACCGTTTGGATTAATATTTTATTCCGGAAGCGCATAATTTTTTTGTTGTCTGTGTATGTATATCCTAGCTGCCTGTACCTTGAAAGGGGCAGCAATTACAGTGCGTGCAACGATCTGCAGATGGCTTAATTCTAGCAAAACTCTTAATGACTGAACGCCCCATAAATTTGAGTTCACTAGTATTCACAATATTCACAATTCGCTCCTTTTCACACGCTCCACAGCGGCGGCAGCAACTCGAGACGTACATCACGTATTTTAGGAGGAGGCAGAGGAGGAGGAGGAGGTGGAGGTGGAGGTGGTGCAACCGTGCAATTGGAGCACTCGCTTGGCCACTGGTCGCGCGACAATAAAACCAACAAGAACAACAAGAACAGCAACAACATCACATAGAGCAGCAACAGCAACAACAACGAGAACAACAACGACATTCATTTGAATGCTTGACATTCTATGCCAGAATGATCAAAGTTATATGAGCAGCAAAAGTCGAGTGGCAACAACAGCAACAACAACAACAAAAAGGTTCGCACGTTCTTTGGGCGAAATAAAAGACAGAAATAAATTTCAAAAAATAAAAAAAAGTAAAAGCAATTTTAAGCAGGATATACTAAACTGTGGCATATCGAATTCTATATGCACTTGCACAGAAAAAACAGAAATTCATTCTGAAATTCAAGCTAAAAATTATTGATTTAAGCCTGTATCTTGTTAAATTAATACAATATGCGAATAAAATTTCTTTAAAAAAGTCAAAAAATAATAGAACATTTGATTTCACTGAACAATTTTTGTCAGAGCCCCGATAATCAAATTATTTGCGGAGAAGGAATTGAAAAACCGTACTAGAATCAAGTGTTTCGTACTTGGTTTGGGAAATTTTAAAACCATATCTGAATGATTTTATACCTGAATCCCGAATTGTTTTTCTGTGTACCAAAGATTTAACTTCACTTTTAAGCTGTCACATATGATCTTTATATTCCTACAATCCCACATTTTTGTACAATTTTCCCAAAGTGTTTGCCTTAACGAACTAACCCCCAACTACTTATAGAGCATATTCGAATTGGGGAAAACAAAATGCCTGCCAGGCGCGCGCGCTAAACGAAAACGTGACAGCATTTCTTGACCCAGGCCCAAAAGAGGGCAAAGAAAATGCTACAGCAAACAACAAAAAACCAACTCAAGAAAAACAATAACAAGTAGAGGAGAAAAAAGTTGCTCATACGCCACGTGCAACGCGGTCGCAGCTGTCGGCCTAGCAAAAAACACACACAAACACTAACAAAACACACATACTTAGACAAATTTGGACAGGGCGAAGATGAAGAAGCAGCAGAAGTGGGTGTAGGAGAAGAGGACGAACCATTTACACACACACACACACACACACACCACACACACTCGCTGCTTATATTTATGGGAACTGTAAAAATCTGGCGCTGGTTTTTGTGTGTGTGTTTGGCCAGAACCACACGTCGTGGTTATAAATTATTTTTGTTGGTTTCTTTCTTTTTGCCCAAACCAACGGAGGATGGCGCCCAAGTTGATGTCCCCCGCCCCTTCTCCTCTGACCGTTAGCTTTACTCTACTCATATTTGTTATTGTTTGCGGTTCTCTAATTTGATTTGTGTGACAAGCGGCGTCGCCATCGCACTTAGGCGCATTACTCAAATTAGGAAAGAAGAACTCAAGAGTCAGGATATGGATGAACTTATGGACTTACCGTTTCTTCTGTCGCTGCTCGAGGGCAATGTGCACGGGCACATCCACATACAGATCCTCCACATCATCAATGCTGCTCAGCATTTTCTCGTAGGCCAAACGTTGCGGGCAACTGGACGTGGGCGGGACATGCGAGGACTCCTGGGACGACGGCTCCTGGCTGATACGATTGATGGCCAACGACGATTGGCCAATCTCGGCCTGCAACTGCGTCGAGCAGAGCAGCAGCAGGAGAATCGCAAACTGTTCTGGCTGCTCGGCCAGAAGTTGCCGTCGCATTTTAATTGATTTATTGTTTATATATTGTTTGATTTGTTGATTATTTTCAAGCTTATGGGCTGTTAACTATATTGGCAGAGTTTAAAATCGGTTAATTTGCGCTTAATTAACTGCAGCTGTGTGTGTGTGTGTTAGCGTGTGTGTGCTTTTTGTAAATGGCCACTATAAAAACCCTTTAAAATATTTAAAAACCCCAAATCTAAATAGTTTTCAGTTGTAAAACAAATTGCATGGCTCTTATAATTTAATATCGTACTCGCCAAACACCTGTTTCTCACCTGTGTCAGGTTGCCAGCTAACTTTGAGTTGAAATCTGAATATAGACTGTATTTCATAATGTGCTAATTTGAGCAGTTTTGTTTTTAATGAGCATAATTTGTGGAATATTTTAAAAAGGCAAAAAAAAAAAGAAATATTGTTGAAATAATATGTATTTCTATAAATACAATTTTCATAAATAATATTTACTTAAATTAAATTATCTAAATAATTCGACTGTCAATTGCATTTAGACTAATTTATCAAATTTGACCCCTTAATCGTGTTTATAATATTCGAATCTTCTGTTTAGTCTTTTGGCAATTGTTATATGTATATTTCATCATTAATCCTCTTTCAGCAGCTTTAAGTCTTCTACTTGGCCACTTCAATGCCCAACTTTCATCATCCCTTCAGCTACGGCTCTTCAGCCCCAGCCCCTTTACTACTCCCACTCCTTTTGATCTCTCCTCTGCCTCTTCTCCTACTTCGTTGCACAATTAAGGCCTGTCAAACCTTTGACACACGTCGTTGTTGTTGTTGTTGTTGTTGCTGCCTGTGACAACTTCTTTAGCTGTCCGAATATCGGCAAAAAGATATTATTTTTGGCTGCGCACTGCGGCGGCTTTTTAAGTGCTTTTTTTTTTTTGTTTGGGATTTCGTTTCCTTTTTTTCTTGTATTTTATTTTTGGCTTTTGTTTTGTTTGCTGAGGGGCAGAGCCAATTAATTTTGGCTACAGTGAATCGATTCTTGGAACTGTTAGATTTACTAATTGCGGGCCACACGCCCCCTACACGCACACACACACACACACGCACACACGCAAACACAACAACGGCAATTAGAGTTCTGCGAATTTGCGTGCATTGCAACAATTGGGCAACGCCGCCAACAGGACAGAGGTCCTAGTCCTAAGCAGGGGGGTTGCCACCTGTTGTTGCCATGCTGAGCAATTAACGACGCACGCCTACAACACAAACACACACACTCTAACACACGCACTCACTTGCTAGACTTTGGTGCTGTCAATTTTTTTAGCGCGCATCGTTTGTCTTGCACTGTGTTTTTTTTTTTTGGTTTTGTCTTGTACCGTTAGCTAGCGGTAAGCTTTGCTTTTGACAACAACAGCAAGAACAATAGCTGCACACACTCGTATATAGATTTACAGTTTAGAAAGCACTGAGGCACGCGCGTAGTTCGGAAGCTAAAGCTGCTGCTGCTTCCGTCTGCCTTGACGAGCAAACACAAAATGAGAGTCGTGCGCAAAGCAAAGCAAACGAAATCCCGAGGGCAGCTGGCGCCGACTGCGCTGCCAGCAGCACAGCCAGCAGAGAGCAAGCAGCGTGCAGCAGGCAGCAGGCAGCGAGCAGCGACTGCGACTGCTGTTCACGAAGATGTCGCCCCCAAAAAACACGAAGACGTTTGCCGAAGTCCCAACTGCGCTGCCAGCAAACACACATGTGCATATGTTTGTGTGTGAGAATATGTTTGTTCGTATGTGTATATTTATATATAGAGCTTCTTAAACTTTTTTTTTTCTCTTTGGCTTAATTAATGTGCCTGCCTGCTTCGGGGGCTGCTCCATTGATGAGACTGCCAGCCTCGGCTCATTCTCCTTCCCTCGTCCTCCTCCTCCTCCTCCACCTCTACCTCGCCCTCTCGCACTCACTCTTTCATCGCATTTGGCTTGCGCCTTGTTGCCTGTTCGTTCTTGTTTTGTCGCGCCAACAATTTTCGATTTTTGAATTTCATTTTCATTGAAAACAAAAAAAAAGAAGCAACAACATAAAATGCGTTTGTTTTATGTGCGGCACGTGACTTTCAATGCAAAAAACCGAGCGCCACTGAGCCGCAACAACTTCGCGCTTCCAGCTCTCCACATGTAATCCGATATTGTCCCCACAACTAAACGGCTGATAAGCATTTGATTCAGATCCAGATTCAGATTCTCTGCTTAGCGTCAAGTGCACTTGCGCTCGTATATGAGCCGCTGCCTTCGCCACGCCTGTTGCTGTTGCTGTTGCTGTAACTTGCATCTGGCATTCAGTCATCATCAATGCAGTCACTCTCACAGATCGTGTCGCAGTCCGTGTCCATGTCCGTGTCCAAGTCACAGTTTCACTTCCACTCCACATCTCCCCGACCAAAGTAAGAATGCTCTGGCTGAGAATGGTTTCATTTATTTATTTATGTAAGTCAGCTATAACAGTCAAAAATAAAAAAAATGTATTTAGTATTAAAAAAAAAGTATAATAAATACATATCGCTCATTTACATGAAGAGAGACATAAGTCGAAAAACACGATTTTTGAGTTAATGATGCAGAAATGTTCGCAATGTGGCAATCTATGCTGTGTAAAAATTTCATCATCCTATCTTTAAAATCGAGAGTGTGAGAAGAGTATATGTCGTTTTTTCATTTCCAAAGATTCGACTTTATTAACTCAAAAGAACGATATATCTCAGTTGCAATGCAATCGTTGACTAGAAACGATTTTTATGTTTCATAAAGCTCAGTAATTTTTTCTCAAATTTACAAGTTTGGCCGCTTTTCAAAAAACACAGGCGACACTTGAGCACGTTAAATGCGTTTATCTCGAAACGCCATTTTTAGAGATATGTCACTCTTCATGTTAATGAGCGATATACTATATGCTAGCTGAATTTAACAAATAAGCTCAAACATTTAAAAACTGATATCTTTTTATTGCAGTCCTAGAGAAAATCCTTCTGGAAAAAAATTAAACTGATTATTAATAAGAAAATAAAACGAGTCAAAACGCTTTAGTTGAGTTCACGCTCCCTTTTTTAATACTTATGGTATCATATTTGACTTGTATCTGAGTTTTTTTTGTAACTGCAACGTTACACAATTTATTGCTTACTTTTAGGCTCGCGTTTCTTGAACATACATTCATAATTTTTCTTATATTTATATGATCGCTTTTGTTGCGATTATGTAGGATGACTGATAAAATTAAAAGGGAACGTTCACCACGAAATAAAGAGAGAGTTTTATGCGTTTACCAAAAATCGTGGCATTAGTTTTAAGCAAACTTGATCTGAATGAAAGATCTCTGCGATCTCTAAGATTGACTCTGCTAATCAACAAAATATATATCATATAGAGTCTGCCACTCTTCTGCTGCAATATTTATTTACTACAATATAAAAAATGCATATATAAATTTTAATATTTTGATTTTTGCTGACAACTATATTAATTTTCTGAATATTTACGTTTGTAAAATTGATATTTTGTTTTGAATACACAATATTATTGTTTATTGTATTATGCAGTTTTAAAAATTTTAAAGCTGACGTTGCTCAGTCCCAGTCTGGCCGTGCAATTACCAATGTTTTTTACCTGTGGGGTTTTCCCGGAATTCTGACAATGCAGAAGGCAATGTTGACAGGAAATGAATTTATTTTTTTGGAGTGGGGCTGGTTGCAGGTCGTAGCAACAAATTAACAGCAAATTAGTTAGAAAAGCAGCGTAAAATGCAAGTGACTTAATCAGCGGCACAGGCAACGTGATACGGAACGGTCAACAGTTGAAGTGGAGGGAAGGGAAGGAAAGGGAAGGAAAGGGAGGGAGAGATGGAACGTGGGACAACCTTGAAGGCGCCACTTAAGCGCATAACTCAAGGGCCACGCAGGATGGAATGGGATAGCCTGTGGACCCAGTTAAGGGTCCCTGCCAGGCTCCAAGCTCCAAGCTCCAAGCTCATGCATAATGCAAGGCGCTGTCCCGACTTTGGTCGGGGCTTTGGTGGTGGCCCAACCGGCGTTGCGTTGCATTTTTCAACAAATTAATTATTGACAAAAAGGTGGAACGAGTCTCTGACTGACTGACTGACTGACTGACAGAGTAAGTGTGTGTATAAGTGAGTGAATGAGTTTATTTTTTGCGATATAAAAATTAATGACTATTCGATTGGTTAACATTATGAATTGCAACTAAATGAGTGATTGAGTAAAATAAGTGCATAATTGAATCATTTGTTAAATATATAGTACATACATTCCCAGTTAGAGAATTAGCATCGTGTTGCCAAATCGATCAACAATTTGCAACTGACAAACTCATGAAATTGTAATTCCGTTTTCCCTTTTGACTGCATCCCTGTTATTGGTACAACATTTTTGCCTCACACTCGCACTTCATCAACGCGAAATGATTGGCATGCCAACAGCGGCAGCGGCAGAAGCAGCAGCATCAACAGTGACTGCTAAACTGGTGGACCAAGGGGACATCGACTGGTGATTGGTGGCTGCAGCGGCGACAGCCTCCGACATGTGTAAAGGAATCGTTTAAAATAAATGACAGCCGCGCCCCCCACTCCGCTTACTGAAGCTGCCTGCATAATTACCCAACAGGGCAAAGAAGCACACGGCAGATCACAATAATCAATACACGGCTCTGGCTGTGGATGGAGCCCAGTTTGCTTTCCTTTTTTATTTTATGTGTGTATATACCCTGTAGTTCACAAAAACATCTGTATCAGCTCAATACATTTAAAATAATATGGAAAAGTGGACAGTGTTAGGCAAATATTAAAAATGTTGAATTAAATAAAATTTTGATGCAGAATCAAATAAGATACCAAATAATGATGAAATTAACAAGGATAGAAGGAAGGAAATCGGTTGAGTTATGACAAAGTTGCTAGAATTCAAAGTTTTTTGAAAAGGACTAAGTATGAAAAAAGTGGTGTAGGAAAAAAATTAAATTTTTTTAATAAACAAAAGGTTCATGTAGAATCAAATTAGAGGAAAAGCAACGTTTAAAATAACATTCCGCAAGAAAATCGATTGAGTTTGAACATAGTTATGGAAATTGAAAGTTTTTTTTGAAAAAGTGGACATTTTCGGCTAAAAATTAAACTTTCCAAATAGCTAAAATTTTGATGCAGTATCAAAAAAAATTAAAGACTGATAAAATGAATGCTCCGCAAGAAAGTCGAGTAAAATATGACAAAATAAAGAGTATTCAAAGTTTTTGAAAAATTGTCAAGGGAAAAAGTTGACAGTGTTGGAAAAAAAATTTTAATTTTCAAAGAATTCACTAATTGAATAAAATATTTGAATTAAGTTAGACTTAGTCAGAAGCTAAGAGATTCACTCTCTGGGAAAGTGTTCAAATACATTGGCATAGGGTATCTCATAGTTGAGCATTATGCACGCTTAGATGCTCACTTGATTCGTTTTTAGCCACTCAATACGTGTGTGTGGTCCAATGCTTCACATGTTTTCGGTGGCTTCGTTTGAACTGGTCGCTGTTACCAACATCGCAGAGCTTCTTGGCTTCTTACCAAACTCATGGCAACTGGTGGCTTCGAGGCATGCCTAGATTATTTGTTTACACGCATACGCATCCAACGGCCGATGGATGCAAATCCATCATTCATCATTCGAATGCAGTTCGTAGGCAAAATGGCCGAGTTTTTAGCACATTACAACACCTTCTGCTTCGGTTGGATGGTTGGTTAGTTTAAGCAGAAGCCTCGGGCAGCAAATAAATGTTGCACACACGCCAAGGCTGTGTTGAGTTTGAGGTTGAGGTTGAGGCAGCTGCCACCAACACCTGGTGGCATCTAGGAGTAGTAAGTAGAAGTAGAAGTAGAAAGACAACTGTTGCTGATAGAGAGGAGGCAGAGGAGACGAAGATTGACTGACAGCTGGGCGTGGCAGTGTGGCAAGAAATGGCAAATTGAAGGGAAAACTTTTGCTTTTGCTATTGCTTTTGCTTAGTCCTGCCTTATTCTTAGCCTTATCCTTGTCCCATGTCTCGCGTGTCCGCGCGTCCTTTGGCAGCGGCATGCCAGAAGCTCGGGCAAAATTGTCAACTTGGCACGCATTTTATTAAATGAAAGAATGTTTTTTACCAAGCGGGGGCAAGTGGAAAGTCACCGAGGGCTCAGCTGCTGTCAAACTTATGCCAAGCAAATCGAAAGATCCCAACACATTTACGCTCTCCCTTCCTCCCCAAGGCAAGGACAAAAGGGAGGGACACAAAAGTCGACAAAGTGAAAATTTTTTAATTGCATTTTTGCCAACTGTCACTGCGGATTATTGGCAATGGCGATTCATTCCGTTGGAAATGGCAGTGGAAAATCTATAGCGCACAACACAAAAGTTGCATTAGGCAGCAACTGTTTCGAGGGGAGAAAGGAGAAAGTTGTAAAGAAAGAGGACAGACAATGGCAACTTGTATTCAAAATGTGCAACGAGACATTGTTCACTTTGCGCAGCCAGCAAAAAGGATATTGAATAAGAATAAGCACAAGGATACTTATGCTAATGAGCAACGGAGCTACGGATGGCCAGAAGACAGCCAGAAGAAAAACAAAAGAAACTGCCTTAATTGTAGGTAGCTTAAGCTTAAAAACAGAATAAAATATAAAAGAAATCCACAAGAAAATACTCGTAAATATAAACGCCAATACAAATACCGTAAAATACTTGGAATTCCATTTGAAATATTTCACTTTTGTCTTTAACTTTGCTGAACTTTGATCGAAATCGCAACTTGAGCAACTAATTACACTTAGGAATTTATGAATTAAGCTTAAAGAGGCCAAGTTTCTAACATTCTAATACAAAAGTTGAAAGAGTCGAGCTCTTATTTATTAAGAATTAGATACATTCGAATGCATGATTAATGTTAATTGTACATTCGCATCTTTCCAAATAAAGTTTATTCGGATATTGCGATGAGTAAATATAGAAATTAATAAGATAACTGTAGTCAAGTTGCTGAACTACAAGATACCCTGTGACCAACATTTGCATGTTTTTTCTAAATATTTTTTTTAAATTTTATATTATTTATTTATTATAGCACGACTAAGAGCAGTCGGTAAAAAGCTAAAAATTATTGACAATAAAGCTGAAATGAAAATTGCGAATTAATAATTAAATTATTATAAACTTTAAGTTATAGACTGAAAAGCAAGAAATTAAGTCGGAGGAATGAAAAAAATTATATACATTTATGAATTAAACATCTTCGGATACACGTTTAATGTTTAATATCATCAGTTGCCGAAGTAAATTTAAAAAAGATAATATAAAATAATATTAAAGGTACAACTTTCTCTATATATAATATCGATAATATTATTATTTTACTGTAACTACAATATCCCCCAAAAAAACCTCTTTACGCTGTAAAAGTCTAGTGACGAAAACATTTCCATGCCACAAAATTTCTGATATCCAATTTTGTGACGAAATATATTTAATTTTTTATATATGTTCATTTATTATATACTAGGGGGCTCCGCCCCCTGCTCGCTTCGCTCGCCAACCCCCGCTCGTTTATTATATATGCCAAAAAAAAAAAAATTAATATACATACAAAGTAAAAAAAAAATTGGCATTCGGCACTGCGCAAAAAGTTATTTTTTAGGTGCAAGGAAGCTGAAGCTATTTGCGCAAAGTGCCGAATGCCAATTTTTTTTTACTTTGTATGTATTAGCTCCAATAATTTAAACTTTTCCTCTCCCACTTACACCTGTTTATCTCACGAACCAGGTGAGTTTTCAAAAGTCTTAGTATGCACATTTGAAAGTAAAGTTGATACCTTTCAATCGGTATATAACTTGACCTGATCGGACAGTAATAGCAAATTTTCCATTCTTCCTGTGTATATATGCTAGTCGCCTTCGCACCCTTCGTGCTGCTTTCGTCACTAGCGCGGACTGCCGTCCGCAGTGATTACAAAAATACAATATATATCGAGCAATTTTGTTTCCATTTACTCCTTAACAGATAAAAAGGTTTTAAGAACATCCTATGTGACCAAGAAGTATCTTCTTTATATGTATTATGTCAACTAATTGAAATAATCATCATTTATACATATGTATTAAAAATGACGAATTAATCTATAACAGAATTAGTTATCTTAACATGATTAGGAACTTGTCTTCGTAAAACAATTTATAGTGTATCAAACTTATTGCTGGTAATTAACCCTGAGTACTGAAACTCGACTTTCCCTTTTATTGTAATTAATTAATTCGTAGTTTTTCCTATGCATGCATAAATAAATGCCGCTCACACACACACACCTACACATACACTGTATAAACTGATATCAACAGCAATTTTAGCTGTTTATTTTTTTCATTTTGGTAATTCTTCTTGTTGTTGTTGCCTTCGCTTCTTTGCAGCGGTTTTTTTCTCTCTCTTTTTAAATGTTTCGGCTGCTTGTCATGCGATGAAAGAGCTTTTGTAGATGTATGTATGTGTGTGTGTGTGTGTGTGTTTGTTGTAAGCTGTTGCGCGTCGCCACCCAGAAGCTCAAGTTTATAAGAGCCTACATATTCCATCTTCATCATCCTCAATGTTGCTGCTGTTGTTGTTGTTGTTATCGTTGTTTTCGATAAGTTGTTGCTGCCACGCAACCAACACGACAACAACAACAACAAACATAAAAAGGGACAACGATCAACATGATGAGTTTAATGATTATGAGGATGTGAATGAAGATGAGGATGATGATGATGATCGATGCCGTTGCCGTTGCCGGCCAAAACCAATGCCAACTGGCAATAGTCAACGCCAACAGCAGCAACAACAACAACAACAACGACGACGGCAGCGTTTGATTTGCTTCGCCTGCAACGCAGCCCATTAAAAGTACAATGACCAGAAAATAACGTTATTAAGCGAGCGCCTTTGGACAGCCGCAAAAAAAACCCAAAAGCCTCGGAATCAAAACAAAGTAAGCAAGAATTGCTCCAAAACACGCACACAACAACAACACATAAACAGAGGCCCAGACACAGTTCCAGGTCCAGATCCAGGTCCAGGTTCCGGTATGAGAGAGACAGAAAAAGCTAGGAAGAAAGAGAGAGAGAGAGAGAGGAGAAGAGTTAGTCGTATCCCAGTTTATGTTTGGAGTCCCAGTTCTTGCATCGGGCACGATCGAAAGCGAAAACGTTGGAGGTCCACAGCATAAACAAAGCAGCAACATCAATTCAACAACAGCAACAACAACAGCAGAGCAGGCAACAAGCTGATTTCAAACACTCTACAATATGATCAAAAGATACCCTGTAAACAGATTGATAATTTAAAGAGTCTAAAGCAGGGAACGTGATGATTAAAAGTTATATACCATGATTTTTAATAATATTAAATATAAGATACTTGAGTTTCTTTGAATTTCTCTGGATTTGTTTAAGCTATTTTCGGAACGAAGGAGATCTCAATTTTGATACAAATATATATAAAAATCATAAATATTGCTTACTTGAAGTTTTAATTTTTTTTCATCAATTATAATGAATATAGTATGATTTTTAAAAAAAATGTATCAGATTAATTACATATTATTATTATTGCTGAAAATTCTTAAAAATCAAAAACGGATATGTGAGGAATTTTTAGAAAAGGATAATTAAGTGTATTCGAAGTCATTGAATTTTTGATTTGATCCAAATATATTTTTAACTTACAATTTCTGAGATATCATATCTCTTATAGATCAATAACTATGCCAAAATTTAATATACCCCCTTCGATAAAAGTTGCCATTAGGGTATATATGACCAAAAAAAAACAGGCCGAAACATTTTCCATTTCATTCTTTTTGATTGCTCGTCTAACTGTTTATCACATGAGTTCCAAACTAATTGGTTGACTCTTTTGAGTTGGGTTAGATTTGATTAGAAGGCAACAAAAGTGTCTGTTGTTGTCCAGCAGCAGCAGCAGCAGCAGTCAGCAAACAGGCCAAATTACATGTTGCAACAAAGTAGACACCCACAAATGCACACACACATACACACACACATGCATACACACACACACTGTGAATGGGCAATGCAATGTTGCCCCAAATTGCAGTCGAAAAGGCGCCCAACTGCAAAATGGCTCTCTGTGACTGTGGCTTAAAATTGATTGAAATTATCAGCTTTAGGTTTTGGCATGTCACTATGATTGTATGTCTCTATATATATATATATGTGTGTATGTGTGTGTGAGAGAGAGAGAGAGATAGATTTAATGGGTTAAACGAGCCAATGTGTCGTCGCTGTCGCTTGCCAAGTGGCTTACGCTTGTTACTTAATTGGATTTGGGTTAAGCTGGCAAAATTACGGCCAACATAGTGCACAATAACAATAAACTTGTAGTTAAAGTCCTGTGTATGCTGATGTGAGCTTTTAATGAAATGATTGCTCAAATGTCCTTATAACAATACCAAAGAGAGAGAGAGGCAAAAGGAGTAGGAGTGAAAGAGAACAACGCACACAGGACTCTGCTGCCCAGGCAAGCGTGTCAAAAATCAGTCTGAGGTCACATTCCATGTAATTAGCAATGGCAGCAACTCAACATGCCAAATGCCAACTGAAATAAATGCTTGCCAAAAAACAACCAAGAACAGAAACAACAACGACAACAACTGTCAACATTCAAATGGCAACAAAGCGCCATTTTGACATGCGACAGAAACCCGAAAACACAAATAGAAGTCAAATCCAAAAAAATAGAATTAAAATGACTTGAATAGACTCTATATTTAAGAATATAAGCAATAATAACAAGTGAACAATTTATAAATAGAATAAAAAAAATGGGAAAATTAGTCAAAACTTATTATAGTTGTCTTTGAAAACAAGTTCAAGTTTAATTCCATATTGAAAACGGAGTAAATTACTTTTGAAAATAATTGTTATAATTTCAACGATCTGAACTTAAACGAATTTCCTCTTTAAAATTGTCTAGTCAAATATCATTTGAAAGTATAGTGAACTTATATTATTAAGAGATAACCAGATAAAATTTATAAATCGATTAAAAACCAATTTAATACTGTTTGAAAAATATATCAAAATATATTAAATAAAATAAAAAAATATGTATAGATGAGAATTATTCAAATAAAATAAAACTAGCTGCAAATTATCTAAATTACAACATATTTCCACTTTGAGTTCTGGTCAATTACCAATCACTATTGCTTAATAACTGAGACAAATTTTATTCTATAATAAAACAATCATATATAGTTGTCAATTATTTTAAAATGTATAATAAATATCTCAGAAAACGTGTCTAAATATTTTTGTCAACATTGTATTGGGGCACGCGTGTGGCCGAGAAGAAACTTTTGAATAATTATTCGACCTCTTCGACTATAAACACTGAGTACTAACTAGTAAGTATCTAAAATATTTGGCAAATTGCCATTAAAAAGTATTTGTTTAAAAAGTGCTTGACTTATGTATATAAAAATAGATACATTGTTTTGTTTACATTTCCGATATTAAGTGGTTTTTTGCCCGATTTATTTTGTTATTTCTGGATATCTAGTACTGTTCACTCTGAATCGGTAAAAAATAAACAAAACTAAATATTGTGTCAAAAACTAACAAAACTATTTATGAGTAAAGTTTTGAGTTTTGAAACAACTGTTGAAATGACAGTTGAATGTCAGATCGTGTTTGTGGTATAGTCTTGGATCACTTTTCTGTGTTTTTTGGCCAACAACTAGTGCAAATTTAATGGCATGGCCAAAATGTTTTACTCTTTGGAATTTGGCATTCAAAACGTATCTTATGCTTCTAACATCTTGAAATTTTGACATGCTTTTTACATTTCCAACATTGCTCGACTCAACTGGGGTCACAAAACTGAAGTTTCAACTGCATTGTAGTAATTTTGTTGCTATTCTTGTTGTTGTTCTCGTTGTTGCTGTTGTTGCTGTTGTTGGTTGGGTGGTTGGCAACATGTTGGCATTGCCGTCACCATCGGTTGCCTTCGCTGTCTGTCTATCTGTCATTTTTGCTTGTATAACAACTGTTATTTCATATACATCACACACTGATGTATAAAAGTCTACGCACTTACAAATATGCATACCAACAAAGACAGTTGTTAAGCCAATAAAAACACATTTGTTAATAAATTAAACAACTAAACGTTTAAGAACATATTTGACACAATTAACATTACAATTAAATGTTTAGGCATGAAACAAACTTAAGAAAATTGATTAAATGAGATAATTGAAGTACTTAATAAATAAATAATTAATTATTAATTAAAAAGTCAAATAACTAGAGACTCAAAGTCTTTTTTAACACATCATCGAACTAGTTTTCATCCCAAATTAATTGTATATGGAGTCAAAGCATGGAATTATTTCAAGAAAAATAAATAAAATAAATACAAAAAAATTAAATCAAATAACTAAAAATTAAAAACAAATATTTGTATCCTATAATAATTTATTTATTTTGTAAAATAAAGCATTCAAATATATTTAAATTATTTCTAGCTCAAAAAGAGCATCAAAGCTTCGCTGTACACAATGTCTGTGCTTCCTTTCTATTATATTTTTATTTTTTGCTGCTGTGGCAACATATTTCACTGCATAATTTCATAGTTGTGCTCGTAACGCATGCAAAAGACAACAGCAACAACAACAACAACAATAATAACAACACCCACTAAGGGAGCAGCGAACTAAAAACTTGACATGGGACAGCCGCAGCCGTCTAACTGACAGTTGTCGTTGTCGTTGTCTCTTGACGTGTTTTTGTCCCTGCTCCTGCTCATGTTGTTACTGTTGTTGTTGCTGTTGGGCACTGGCTTGTTATCATTTTTTAATAACATTGTTGCGCAGAGCAACGAATTTGCATAAAACACCAGAACACAAGGCAAGGCAAACGACAACAAGAAGCAGAAGAAGAACGCCGGCTAACACGTGGTATGAGTAATTTCAGCTTAAGCACAAGACAATGACACGCGCGTGCACTAAGTGAGTGTGTGTGTGTGTGTGAGTATGAGTGATGGTACGTCTGTGTGTGCACTATGAAATAAAACAATTTTCATACAAATTCCATGCATTTGCATAAATTTCATTGGGATGTCGTCATCGTCATCGTCGTCGTCCTCTTCCTTGTCCTTCGAAGTGCATGCAAAGTGCCAACACGCATATCCTGATCCAGGACTAAGCTGACAGCTTCCAGCAGCCTTTGACGAAGGCATCAAAGCGCGACATTTAGCCAAGTGCATGAGGCTAAAAAGAACTTTGTGTTACCAACCAAAACTTTTTGTCGGTTTGCAATAATCATAAAATTTCACTGCATATGAAACAAAAAACCATTCAAAAATAAGTACAGTACCGTATAGAAAGAAAGAAAGCAGCACGTGATTGCAACATAAAATAGTCATTTGTTGTTGTCGTTGATGTAGTTGTTGCTGTTGTAGTTGTAGTTGTTGCTGTCGTTGTTGTTGTCGCTTCCATTGCCGTTGGCAGCTTGAACTCGTCCTGATGCTGCGCCTGCGCCACAAACTTTTCCGTTTGCCATTAGCCGCCTCAATAGTTTCTAACGACCTCTGCTGGGCAGTATTTCCCCTCTTTTCCCACTTCCCTCTTCCTCATTCCCCTCTTGCATCCTACTGTGCACTGCCCAACGGCTTTATTGAGGTTTTGTTTAAGCTTTTAGCGTACTTTTCTTTTTCAGAGTGCTTCAGCTACACCAAAGTTGGGCTCTATGTGTGTGTGTATGTATTTATATATGTGTGTTTGTATGTGTGTGTGTGTTTGCCTGGCAGCATTTTTGCAATTAGGCAACAGTTTCAATTTTTGTGTGTGCGTTTTTTCTTTTTGGTCTTTTTTGGTTTTATTTTTTTTTGGTGAAATGCAATGGAACTTTTCAGTTTCGGCTACAGTTGCACAGTTTTCATTGCTAACAGCGTTCGACACATACAAAAATGCTGCGTAATTGAGACTGATTGTGGAAAGGGACCAAAGGGAGGGAGAAGAGGGAGGAAAAGCGAATGGAGCCTGATAAAGTTGAGTTCTCGGCAACGTGTTTGAAGCGAGTTTCAAAATTATATTTGCACTCATTCGAGCATTCGAGTGTGTGAGTGTGTAAGTGTGTGTATGTACGTATATGTATTCGTACGAGTACTCATACTCGTACTCGTATGTGCTTGATTGCCTCATGAGATAAAATCATAGCGTACCCAAAAGTTAGTTAACAAATTGAGTGTTTTTAAGGATTACTTGTGTGCACGGAATGCTATAGAAACGTTATAGAATCATCAAATATTGGCACATATAGGAATCAATAATCAATTCTCATTTCTGTGCAATACTTTAAAAGAAGAATTTTCTAATTAATTATCTGTTAGTATTAAGACTTCTAGTAAAGGGTGTTTTTTTTTAGAGGTATAGAACTTCGAATTGAAACTTGGCTATATTCGAGCCAGCCGCGGCCACATGCCGGAAATCATATTTAAACACTAATGGCATAAAATTATCCTTCCAATAAAGCCAAATTAATGGACGTTAAAACGATTTTCTTGTGTTTTATTTCAATTCGAAGTTCTATACCTCTGAAAAAACACCCTTTACATACAGCAAACTCAAAAAAATTTAATTATTTCAATGCATTTAATTTATAAATACGGTTTTAATATTACAAAATAATGTATGTATATGGGCATTTCCAGAAAAAGGTCCACCACGACGAAAAACGTAAAATTGATTAAAAACTCACATCTTGTGAAATTTTCTTCCAAAAATGTATTCAAGTTATTTATTTTATCAATATACGCTAGAAAAAATTCAATCGGATGAACATATAGATTCTACATTGGCATAAATTCACTTTTTCCATATTTTTGCCTATTTTCTTAAAAATTGATTTTCAAAATGGACCGTTTGTATTTTAACGATTACACTTAGTAGGACAGCAAGATTGTAACATGAACCATTTTAATATATAGAAATATATTGAAAGTTTAATTTAAAACAAGTTCTAAGAGCTATATATCGGAATAAAGAATAAAATTTGATGAACAAACTCTTGGAAAAACTAGGTGGAAATCTTGTCACGTTCGCGATGTCACGTTACAAATTACTAAGAAAACCTTTAAATTATATAAAACGGTAGTTACATATCAAAATTATTTCTAAAATGGAAAACTACATTATTTTATTATGGTATAAGAGTATTTTCTTCCAAATTACTCGCCACATTTCGCAGAGTTTCGCATTTGTCAAGATGAAGTCAAAAATGACTTCCATTTTTCGTCGCGTTCGCGATGCACTGTTTTTTATAAATAATTAAAAAACGACAAGTCTTCAAAGATTGTCTTTTATCATAAAAACAGAGTTGATAAAATGCATTAAACTCGTCAGAAAACATTTTTGAAAATGTCAATTTTTGGCATTTTTTTTTCATTTAAAGTCGTACGAATGTCGAGTTCGCGATCCTGGAAATACCCATATGTTTATTTAAGCTAATATTTGTAAATTTTAATCTTCAAAAATATATAATTTAACATTAAATGTTCAATAAAAAAAACTCTTACTTAGGATTATATTAAGCGAGGTTTATGTTATATTTAAATTAAGTTGCATTTTGTAAAGTTTTAAATATTTGAAATGTTTGAGTTGTTGTAAAAATGCATCGAAAAATCTTCAGCTCGATTATCGCAGGAGACATTTCTGTACAACAAAAAAATTTATTTACAGAAAATTAGTAATAATTTAAATGCAGAATGAATTAGGAAGCCTGTCCGTGATTAAATTGACATTCCGCTTGAAAATCAGTTCACTTTTGACAAAGTTATGAAAGTTTAAAGTTAGTCTGATTTGTAAGAGAAAAAATTTCTCTGAAATTATTTCAAATATTCAATACTAATTTGCAAATATTTATTACCTAAACAGTTTAGAACAGTTTTAAGAACTTCACATTCAAGTAGACAAATACAGCAGATATTCAAAATTATTGGAATATTTCCTGATAACAATAATTGGCGCACAAAAATGTTGCATTAAATTGTATTAATTTTGAATTGAAATCCAATGAAATTCAACCGACACATTCCCAAATAATTAGTGATTAGAATGTAGTCGGAATATAATTTGAGATATTCAAAATTATCTCAGTTATGCATTGCAGTAATCTTAAATGCTCTGCACTTTATTCAATTTAACACCACGAACTGATGGTGTTGCTGTTGTGGCAAGTGTGGCATGGTTGAAGGTGGCAAAGACAGAGGCCATCAATATAATGTGCGTGCCACATTATCAAGCGTATTTATTTGGGGCAACACTAAAGTAAAGCCTACATATAAAGATAAACTAAGACGCACTTATCGGAAGCTGGACCCGAGATGAAAGCAAGAATAATAGCCAAGATATGTTGGCCAATAGAAAAACGTGCGTGAAAAGGAAAAAAAAATAAAAGGTCGCTTCAAGCTGGACAAACGAAACGAAACGAAACGAATAAGATACAAAAATGTTGTTGGCCACGTTGACAGCTTAACGTACAAAATTAATGTGACAATCTAGCTGAATGTGTGGGCTGAACATAAATATGCGAGTGTGTATAGATATATATACACATATGTATGTATATGTGCATTGAGGCAGATAAACATGTTGCCAAAATGACCAACTAACCACACACACACACACACACGCACAGCTGCCGATTCTGCCAAACTGTCTGACATTAATTACGTACAAAAATTGCTAGAGAGACGGATGTATAACTAACGGGAACCGCCAAACTAGAACTCAAACTGGAACTCATTAAATGAGCCAGGCTAAAGTTAGAGGGCACAACAGTGCGAATGCGTGATGCGATCTAATGTGATATGATATGCCCCGCAAAACAAACATTAAAAGTTTTTATAGCCAATGCTCCGCACATGCAGTGGGAACAGTGGGAACAGTGGGAACAGTGGGAACTGATGGCAACTCGCACTTGGCGACTATCTCTTGTCGGGCAGACAACAAAAAGCATTAAATTACTTTATAATCCGTTTATAGCTCCAGCCGGAAGTGGCCGAGACAAACACACATACACTCCAGAGAGATAGATATGGAGAGAGAGAGAGAGAGAGATAGAAGGACACATCACAGCACGTTTTGTGCTGCACCCCTAGGAGGCAGCTCGACAACATAATCAAATCAAAGATTACGTTGAAACATTGAAATTACGTACAGAGCAGACAGACAGACACACACACACACAGCCACACATACACACACTCTATACTCTATGCTGATGAAATGTGTGCCTTCTCATCACTTTAGTTGGTAATCTGCCACGAGAGCACTGCAACCAAAAAGGAACAAAATAAGTCGACTAAAAAATACCCTGCTTCAAAAGTCAACTGCAATAATTGAGTAAATTTTAAATATCTACAAATTAAAATGAGCATAAAATAACATATTATTACCTAATATTACCATAATATTTATTTGGAGTTGAATTAATTTTAAATTAAAATTATTTTAATTATTTTTATTTATTACAATTAAATAAACATATTATTACTTTATTTTACTATATTATTCATTTTGAATTGAGTTCATTTTAAATTAAAAATATTTTATAATTTATTCCAATTAATTAAACATATCATTAACTAATATTTATATAATATTTAATTATTAATTATTTAAAATTATACATATTTATAATTTTAGTTAAATAAATAAATAATATTAAACATTAGCATTCATTTTAAAACAAAGAAAAACTCCCCATCTACAGCTAACATTACAGGGTATTTCGAAAAAGTGCTGCATAGCAAGAGGCGCCGCTCGACTGCCGCCAAACAATTACACACATAAAGCAAAATGCGCTACAACTTTGACCTGCCGCCCGCTCATCACAGCAATTTTCCCTTCCCCTGCCCTACCCCTCCTCAACCCCTCTGCTCTCTCACTACAAACCAAGCAGCAGTGTAACAACGTAACGTAAACAGGCAAAAATCTTTGCTTCATTCACAAGCAGCGTTGAAGTTGCATGCGTTTTGGCACTCACTGTTTGGGGCCAGGCATGCGCAGTAAGCCAACGCCAGATCTGGCAACGCTGTGACAGTGGCAGAGGCAGCGGCAGAGGCAGCAGCAGACAAACAGTCACTGCTATCAGTTGGCTTGCTGCCCTCGGCTCGAAAGCGTCGCGGCTGCACAGTGTGTGCAATTTGTCTTGTGTCTTGTGTATTGCGAGTGCGAGTGTGTTCAAGTATTTGTGTGCGTGTGTGTGGGTGTGTGTGTGAGGGCGCCAAGTTGTTGTGTCTTTAACAACCAGCAATAAACAGCGACATTGAACCACCTGCCACGGCACGTTGCTATTTTCAGTGGCAATAAAAGAAAAAAGTTGAGAAATAAAATATATACAAAAAACATAGAATAAACAGGGAAGCTGACAGCAACTTCCGGCTGACAATTTGCATAAAACAAAAAAAGAGAAAGTTGTCGGAAGCTGTGTTTAAACAGCAGCAGCAGCAGCAACAACAACAGCAATAAGAGTAAACAATAAGACGAAAAAAAGCAGAAGACAAACACAAAAAAATTGCAGAAATCAACGCGGCGCGCACAAAAGTAGGCAACAGTTTTTTGTTGCGCACCATGGAAATGGATGTCAATCGTCAGACACACAATCGCCACAATGCCAACCTAATGACCATATCCGCCCGCTGTTGTGCCAACAACAATGCAACAACAGACACAACAACAACAGACACAGCAACAACAGACACAGCAACAACAACAAGAGAGTCTCAAACGACAAGAACAACATCATCGACTTCGACGAACGGTTGTTGTGGCATCTTGAGTCGCCTGTTCTGCGTGAGTCGCCACAAGGCGACACAGTCGGTGGCAGGCACTGAATGCAGCCATAGCGAACCGTTATTCATGCAACGTAAGACACTGACGACGCTGACACAACCAGCGGCAGCGCAGCGACGTCGACGCACGCCACAGGAAATCTATTTTGAGAGTCGCGGTAAATCCTGCAAGAAGCTATTGAAATTCAATGGTAATTCCAATAAGGTGAGTGCCACAAACTGTACCAACAGTACATAACCGAGTATATAACGTGTTTACGTATGTATATGCATATGTATGTCTGCGAGTTTTTATGGAATGACAAGCGAAATGCGAGAGAAAAGATATACGCTTGAGCAAATGTTGATACAAATTTAAAAGTCTTGAGCTCATTTACATAACAGGGATTAATCGAATTTAAAACAACAGCAGCGCGAATATGCTGAAATTGTATTTTTGAGAATGATTCAGTATCAGTTCTTCAATTCAATATATCGACAATATTATTTAATGAATATTCATAAGATATTCTGTTTTCAAATTCGAAGGAGGCGTCTTTTGAAATTAAATGTGAGTTTATGAAGCTCTTTAGCATATCTACTAATAAATATTATAAATTATAATAAATTTAAAATCTATTTCTATTCAAAATTCAAAATTATATTTTGTTGTCGTTTACAAAGATTGAATGCAAAAGATCTAATAAAGAATTTAAAGAATTTAAGGCCATATTTAATTATATTTGTAATTATTTTCGAATTGAAATGCACAATGAAATTCGATTGTTTTTCGTTAAATTTGCGATTTAAATTTATGAGCTCACACATTATAATAATATTCAGATTCAGATTTCCCATTTATATAAAGCCAATTGGAGTATTTTAAATAGATCTAATATAATTTTCAATATTTTAAAATACTATACCATAATTTGAAGTTAAACAAGAGAGTCTCTTTACCAAATCAGAATCATTAAACACAATTTAATCACATTATTAAATATATTTAAATTAATATTTTTATGAAATTAATTAAGGCTGCTGAAATATATTTATATCCAATTCGAAATCTCAAGTCAAAATTACTTTAGTTAAAGGCACTAACTTCATTCGATATTACTTTTATTAAAGTTCACAACTTTAACTTCTCATTAGTTAAATTTATAGTTTTTAATTAAATCCGTAACTCGGCTAAAAGAACTTTCTAAAGTGGTTCAGAGGTTGAAACACCGTTTGCCAGCAGCGCGAATAGCACAACCAATACACAAGTGATTTCACTTTACATAAATTTGTATATATGTATATGTGTTGTACAAAACATGTGTGTGTGTAGTGTGTGTGTGCGCTATTGTTAGAAAATTTGGAAAATTTGTTGCTGTTGCTGTAACGAGTCGTGTGGAATTGAGTCGATTGTTGGCCTTTTGTTTGCGGCGCCTGCCAAGGTGCTCACACACACATAGACACATGTGTTGCCACACATACTCAAACTCAAACTCATACTCACACTCATAATACTCATATTCAAGCTCATACTCATAGTCATAGTCATAGTACTTTGCATATAAATCATTTAGCATTGTGGCCCGAGTCGCACTGCGCATATGAAATATTTCGTTTTGTTTAATGCGCTGGCAACTTAAAGGCAACGTTTGCCACACATGCCACATGCCACATGCCACATGCTACATGCTGCATTCTGTATGCCGCACTCTACTTTCTTTGGAGCCGACTACTAATTAAAAACGTGCAAAAAGCAAGCCAATCAAACAGGTCGATGCACAACAATGGCCTGCCCCCAAAAATCGCTTATGTAAACACACATACATATGTATATGTGCATGTATTCGTATGTGTGTCCAGGACACAATGCATTGTGTTGGCCGTCCTGCACTGTCCTGCAGGCACAAGGCACGCACTGAAGCGCAAGCAACAGGATGAATTTGTTAAACAACATGAACGTGGAACAGGCACTCCAAGCTTCAAGCTTACTCTTCCCCACTCTCTCTCCCTCAGTCACTGGTCCAGTCTGGTCCATCTCTGTCTCTGCACATTGCAAAAGTGAAAAATGAAAAACTCATTCGCCCTATCAAGTGACATCATCAATTTCAGTCTATTTTGCACTGACCAACCGAATCCAGCAGCATCTGCTGCAAAAATGTTGCACGAAAAAAAAAAGAGAAAAATAAAACGGCAAAAAATTTGAATGCTGGCCCACGTCGAAGAACATTAACTGGCAATCCAGGCAGAGTCGCACTTAGTCAGACTGCCAAGGGGTTAGAGAATCAAGATATTCTCGAAAATCAACATCAACAGAAAAAAGACATTTTGAGTACTTGTTTCCAATTGTCTGGCATTTAGATTAAGGTATTGTTGGGGCTCAAAGGAGCTTCGAGCTTAAAGTGATCTTAAGATTGTCATGTGCTTTTAAAGCTAATTAGGCGTATTTTAAAGAGCTAATGAGTATTAAAAAAATTAAATAAATAATGTAATTAAATATAAAAATAAAAATAATGTTTGTGTAAAATCTTATAAATAACTTTAAAGACCTCACTTAAAGATTTCAATTTCTTTAAAAACTACTTGATCAGATTCAGTAAACAAGTTTCATTGTCTCTGGTAACCAGACCCTTTAGCTGCTGAAACAATATGCGAGAACAATATCCCTGTTGGAATCCCCCAGTCAGAGTTTAATTTACACCTCGCACCACTCATCGATTTTACTTATAATGAAGCTATAGAGCTGAGCCAAGCAAAATGTTTGTTTTAACTCAAAAAGGGGGTTAACCAAACGGTTTGCAACCACCGAAAAAACCAACCCCCTAACGAAATGCCTGGGATTATATTGCATTACGGAAATTGAGGGCGGTTATGTGTCGTATGTACCTTTGAGAACGGTTCTCTAATGTCATTACCTTTATGTCATCAACTGAGCTCATTGGAAGGCAGCCGTGAAATGCAGTTAGTCCAAAAGATGGAAAGCCAAAACTGGCAGCAGGATGATGAAGAAAGGAATACAGACTTGATTGCAAATGAATTTAATTTGCTGAGCAACAAAAAAATGATGTTGAATCAAAAGAAAAGTAGCAAATTTGCCTAAATAGCTTAAATATGTTTATTAACATTTTGAGTAATACAATTTACTGACTTACAAATTGAAATATGTTTTGTTTCACTTTCTGATGAAGACATGTAATGGAAATATAAAAGAAATATTATTTTTAAAAAGAGTATTTTCTAAATAATTTCTAATGCTTTTTGCTTCTTAGTTCGTGTTTGCTTTATAAAGCGCACTTGTTTTTAATTGTCTGCACTTTGTGCACAAAGTGCCCATTACCAAGTAAACAAGCCAAACTATCGTAAAGTTTGGACAAAGCAGCTTAAAGGCTTCATTTCTTTCAGTTTATCAGTGTCAGAGACACTTCCTGCTTTCCCTCTCGCTCTCTCTCTTTCTCTGTCTCTGTTTGCGTCTCTATTTCTGTCTCTGATTGCTAAACATTCGCTTTGCCAAGTTTGCGCTTCAAAGAAATCATCATGTGCCAACATTAGTGACCCAGGACATGCATAACAGACTGGACTAGACTTGGCTCAAAGTCCTTTTTCCCTTTCATCGCCCATAATTATGCTATACTTGGTTGATGTTGTTGATGTTACCACTACTGTTGTTGTTGTTGTTGTTGTTGCTGCTGGTTGCCAGTTCCCGGACACAAGCTCAAATGCAAATGCAAATCAAGCAACTGCCCCGGCAACAAAAGCCGTGAGAGCTCAAACAAAAGAGGGTATTATAAAATGGACAGGCTCGCTTGCAAGCGGAAGTGACTGGGCCATCTGTCCGTCTGCCTGTCGCCCTCTCTGTCCGTCTGCCTGTCTGTCGTCTCTGTCAGCTACAGTATATGTATGCATACATGTATACATGTGTGTGTGTATATATCGCTGGGCATCGCTGTATGCAAGCATTGTTACACCCGCTCTAGTAATACGTCATGGAATCTGCCTGACTTGTAGAGAATTTCCATTTTAATATATTTTATATTACGGAGTATATATATTTACAATACATAAATTGAAAACAATAACGGAGCAATTACTAAAAGCATAAAATTAGAATTTTTATTAAAGCATATCAATTAAATCTGAGCTCAACTACAATCTTTAAATTATTGTATTAGAGCATCTCTGTTTCATATTTACATAATTATTTAAATGCTTTCTCAAAATTAATTAAATCCCTTATAAACTTTGTTTTCTATTTAACTCGAAATGTTTTAAATTGAAGTCTATAAATTAAAAATTATAATGAAGCAATTAGTAATTGCCAATTACTGATTACATCCAATAAAAATTTCTATTGTATATCCTTTTGAATACATATGTATAATGTTATTTAAATCGTCTACTTGCTTTTCCAATTACAGTCGAACTTCCCTAACTCGAATCACCATTATCCAAGAAAAAAGTTCGAGTTAGGGAGACTTCGAGTTAGGGAATTTTTTTTTTTACTTTTTTAAATGAAACTACAAATGCTTTCAATCATAAATACATTTCAAAATGCAAATTTTTATTGTTATTTTCAACAAAAAAGGATTCCAGTTTGTGCAAGACCTGTTAATATTCTCAAAAATTGGTTTCTTCGTTCTTTTGCTGTATCCAGAAGAAGTTCCCGTTTCAAATGTTTCATAATTAATATTTAATTTTTTAATATAATGAAAAATGTTTTTGCTGAGATACCACATTTTTCAGCAACTTTCATTTATTTGGTCTACTTTCAAGTTCCTTAACTACTAATAAGTTTGAATATTTCCTTAAACATTTCTAAACATTTTAGTACACTGATGCGCTGACAAATAAGTACATTTCGATTATCTTTTCTATAACAATTTCCCAAGCCTAAATAATTGTTGATGCAATATTCTATCTTATTCCATCACCATATGTTAATGAACATCAATATTACATATCCAAACGAGCCGGTAACAAAAGCATATAACAGAAACGAAAAAAAAATTCAAACTTTTTTGGGGATTTTCCCGAAAAATTCGACTTACAGAAGTACGGGCCAATATTTTTGTTCGAGTTACGGAGAAATTCGACTTATGGAAGTTCGAGTTAGGGAAGGCGATTTGTATGAAATTTGCTCAGTAAACGCTACTCGATTTTGTTCGAGTTAGAGAAAATTCGAGTTAGGGAAGTTCGAGTTAGGGAAGTTCGACTGTATATTGAATTTCTTTTTGAGTATATACGATAAATTTAGTATAATAATGAAAAACTTGCTGAAAGCAGAATGTTAAATTTATCATTAGAGTATCTATTTTCAAGTATTAAATTCTAAGATTTTCTTTTAAAGCTTTCAACCAATTTATGGTTAAATTTTATAATTGCTTAAATATTATCATATAACTTTCATAAATAAATGTGACCAGGTTCGGGTATATTCAAAGCAAGCAGCGCATTAAATTATTCATTTCCGTCATATGTAAAAAAGAAGGCAAAAAAAACGGCGACAAGATTGCAACGTTGTAATTGCCAACAGGCAATGAAGAGACAGTGGAGATAGGAGATAGAAGGCGAGGCAGGAGTTGAAATAGGAAAAGCGGCAAACTGTTGGCTGTCACATGTCCTGAAGCTCGCTTAAAGTCCCACAGCATGATCTCTATGCACGTGTATGTGAGTGTATGTGAGTGTGTTTCATGTGTGTGTGACCATTGCAGCATTTGAAGCACAGGACTAATGTGTTTGGGCCGCCGCTGCTCAGACAACCGCAATCCTGGACAGCAACAGGACGCACAGCTGGTAGAGAATGGAAGACAGATAGGAAGAGAAAGAGAGAGAGAGAGTGTAGCGATTTAAGGGGTTTAGGTTCCATATCCAGTGTTTGCGGTCTGACGAGCGGCTTTCTTCGTGATTGGCCCAACTGTTCCCATTCATTACAATCAGACCTGATTATGCCCGGCAAAAGTTAAACAGGCGCCGGCGACACAAAAAAATAACTCAATTGAAGAGCAAATTTATTTGAATGCCTCGCTGAGGGCAAACAAAAGAGGACAACGACTGTGACTCCTTCCGAATACACATCATATACAGACATATAAAATAAAAAGTCATAAAAATGAGCCGTTAATCCAAGTAGTTGAAGCAATGGACTGCGAGGCAGTCAGCCCTTTATTTTTTGGCCAGAATCAGAATCAGAAGCAGATGAAGCGTTTGCCATTTTCTTCTTTTTGGGCCACGATGACCCCGACGCAGATACCAAGCGTTGACGATGACAAGGGTGCTTTGCCGCCTCACTGACTAAATAAAATTGGAATTTATTATCATGATTTGTAGCAAGAAGCAGCAGCAGCAGCAGCAGCAGAATCAGTAGAAGGAAGCAGCAGGCAGCAGCAGCCAGTGAATGATATAGAAGCAGTCAAAATGGCAGCTACTTCTCGTTTACCAACACTGGCTCTGCCTGCTCCTCTCTGTCCGTCCGTTCGTCCGTTCGTCCGTCTTTCTGCTGGCCAGGCTAAAAGCCCAGAGACGCCGATAAGTAAGCAGCACTTTTAGATTTATACACCATGGCACTGATTTAAATGCCAGACAAAGTTTAAGTCACGCCTACAGCTGACAGCTGGTGGGCGTGGCTGTCGCTGGCTGTTGCCTTCGCCATCTTCATCGCCAACGTCTGCACCCGACTGCACAGCGGCTTAACTATGCATTTCAGCTAGTTTATTAGGGCTTAAAAGCCAGCAAAGCAGCTAAGGCGATTTACTTTACTTGAGCCTCAAAAACCCAACGGCGTCCACGAGGCGTATGCGTAATTTTAGTTTGTGGCGTTGGCGAAAATCTTAAATAGATTGCGACCACACTAAACTGCTGAGTGGCAAGTTTCACGATTGTGGCAACGATAAATGCCTCGGCAATCTTATTAACTGAGATAAATCTAATATTTCAATGTGAAATTCAGCAAAGAGAAAAGCTTGCTCCAAAAATGCATCGAGCTATGAAATTACTCAGTCAATAATTGCATACAAAAAAGTAGATTATTAATTAAGTACATATATGTTAAGAAAACCAGACTATATTATTTAAAGTTCCACTAAGAATTTTAAACTACATAACATAAAATAATCAGTAGATATTAAATTAAATTTCTTAATTAAACTCTAAAGAAATTGAGAAATTATCCAATAATCAATATAGATTTAAGAAACTGATAAATACCTTAAAATTGTAATTTTAAAGTGCTTTAAGTATCTTTTTATTAGTTAATTCATCAACGATTCCTATACGAATTAAAATTGAATCGTTTTTGCAGCCACAACGCAGCATTACTTATCATCACAAAATGACTGTGTGGTTTAGTGGCAAATGTATTTCCGAGCGCAACTTGGCAAGTACATTTCCATCAGTGCTCCTTTGGGCGCCTTTTGCAACCCAAAAGGGATTACGGGTAGTAGCTGGCCAAAAGCACCTTTCACTTACACCTGAAGCTGCAGCTGCTGTTAAAACGACAGAACGCACTCGCCCAGTCAAAGCCAAAAAAAAAGAAGAAGGACTTTTTCATGCTGAGTTTTTGGGTGCAAAGTGCAGGCGGCGTTAAGCCACCAAGTGGAGTAACCACAACACCTTTTTGTCCACCTCCTCCTTCTCCTCCACCTCCTTCTCCTCCTTCAACTGCCAACACTTTACTTAACCTTTTTGTATTAGTTTTTATGCCTGGCGTAGATTTTGTTGTATACCTGAAGTTCGCTTGGAACGCAAAACTAAAATGTTGTTAGCTGTCAATGTTGTGGAATTTTTTAATTTTCATGCTGTTCGCATTCAAAATAAATGTTGTGCTTGAATTGTGTGTGTGCAGAGAGGGTGAGTGTGGTGTGTATGGGGTGTGAGTGTGCCAACACAATTTCACTTCACCTGTCGGCTCAATGTGCCATGGTTGCTGCTGTTTATATGGAAAAAGGATGTCTCTACACTCAGAAAAATAAAAAGACCTTTGTACTTAAAAAGAAAATAACTTAAAATTACCGTACTTAAACTGAGGACATTTAAAAGCTGACTAAGTTCAGAATATCCGAAACTGAGAACAAAAATCTTTAATCAATTTCGCTTTTCGCAATCTCAAAAAATATAAAATACGATTTTTGTTGGAATACTTTAAGTGTGGTTAGGGTTTAATTTAAGTTAGTAAGAGATCAAAACCCACTAGCTTAAGCACACAAAAATCTTGAACTTATTCATAAATTTAATTTTTCTAGTCCAAAACTTTCTCATATTTAAGTTTATTTCAATCTTGAAAAATTCTTGATTAAGTAAAATACACAGAAACTTTAATTTTAATAATAAATGTTTAGCAATAAAAACACTGGAGTTATTTCAACCAAACTTACAGATTTTATGTTAGGCTTAGTTTTATATATTCTAACTGAGTTTGGTCAAAATCGGACTATTATATCATATAGCTGTCATAGGAACGATCAGTCGGAATTTTTGAATTAAAAATCGTTTCACACTTAACTCAATACCTAACAACAATCTTAAAATTTAAAGAACAAAAGCGAATAAATTCCAAATTGGACTTACTTCATTTTGGGATGTCGTATTTTTTAGAGTGTACCTCTAAGTCTCTATGTCTCTAGCTCTGTCTGTCTCTACCTCTGTCTCTGTCTCTGTTTCTCCATCTACCTCTGTCTCTGCATCTCTCCCTCTTCCCTCTGCCGAGAGGCTTTTCTTGCAGCGCCGCCGTCGGCTGCTGTGACAAATTGCGTTAATGCCAAGTTAAGCTGCCGGCAACAGGACAAGCACAAGAAGACGAAGGAGAAGAAGAGGAAGAAGAAGCCCAAGGCTGATCACAAGGACTCGACTCGACTCGCCTCGTCTCGTAGACTGTCGCATCAACAGTGCCTGCAACAACTGTCTGCCGCTGTCACTGTCACTAATGCAGTTAATTATTGCAGCATCTATTTAGAATTTGGCTAACTTGAATTGCAGCTCGATGCCAAAATTGGTTACAGACTGGCGCCATAGTTTTTTGTGTGTTTCTTGATGTTGCAACTGCTGTGGCAGAGACAACAATTTGATGGCGCACAGCTGCCGCTTGATTAGCTCACTCTCTCTCTCTCTCTCTCTATGTGTGTGTGTGTGTGTGTGTGTGTGTGTGTGTGTGTGTGTGTGTGTGGCAATTTCGATGGCACAACATGTGCCATGTCATGCAACGTTTGGCGCTGGCCTGGATTTTGATGGCCTGAACAAGATTTGTCTGGACCCAAACCCATTTTGTCTTTTGCCAACAGAGAAAAGTAAAATTAAAAAGAGATTTTGTGCCAAAATTAAAAGCAATTTCCTTTTCAGTTGCTGCCAAACAAGCAGAGCAAAGCAGAGCGGAGCACAAGAAAAGCTTCTCAATTTCAATTTAATTCAATTTATTTTGTAAACGTATTTGTGTGTGTGTGTGTTTGTGTGTGTGTGTTGGGCTAATTCAATGAACTAGACAACAAAATAACTTAAATTTTATGTAGCACATACTCGTAAAAGTGGCAGCTTTAAAATGTCTTGATACACTTGAACAAACTTTGAGCCAGGCCACAATATATTGTACATACATATACATATGTGTATATACATATGTATATTCGTATATTCACTTGCCAAAGGGAAATGGCAGGCTTTGCAAATTTGACGGCTTGACAGAAGGCACTCGGAGTCATCCGACCAGTATACAAGGATACAGAGCACGTCATGCCCAAATCCCATTCCCAACCCCTGCTCTCATCTCCATCACCAGCAAAGAACGCTTGATATTTGATGGATGGTATCGCAGATATGTTAACGTGATGGCAGCCAGCGGATTCGCGGAATGGCGACATTATACAGGGGCCTTCAATGCCTACTTCAATGCTATGCCTTTGATATGTGAGACACAATGGGCCACGAACATGACTACAATTGAAAATCTTTAAGATACAAAGACTGAATAGAATTGAATAGAAGTTGGAGTTGGGGTAGCTACATCATCAAAGGAAATGTATTAAGTACACGCTCTCACCGAAAAGCAAACTAAATAAGCCTATTAAAATACAATTCAAGCTGCAAAATTATTCAAATTTATAAAACATTTAATTTAAAATATATGCTTTTACGGTTTAATAAATTTTCCATAATATGATAATTTAAATACCAAAGCAAATTTTATGGCTGTAGAAATAAATTGTTTAATTATATTTTTATTTTAGCAGAACTTTTTATTAAATTTAAAAATGTATTTTTATAGCTTAAAAATACGCTTTTGCTATTTAATTCAAGTTTTGAAACTCATTTTTTTATAGTAATTATTTATCTACCCGATTATATTATTTTTAAATGCAGCTTACAATTTTAATTTTATTTTACTGATCTAATCATATAATTTAGTTAAATATTTGACTTAAATTCTAAGATGTGAAATAATCCAAAATGAACTATAAATTAAACAAACTATTAAATACCTTAAAATTGTTATTTTCATAAAAGCAAATATGATATTGAAATAATTTGCCCATTAAAACAATGTTATCAAATTCTAAAGAATGTATTTTAGTATTAATAATTTTATTTTACATGCAATGGAACAAGAGTCCCTTTCAATATTCAACATGTTCAATATTCTATTCTTTGGAAAATTCAATTAAACTGTCATTGTCGAGTGTCGAGTGTCGAGAGTGTCGAGTGTCGAGAGTGTCAGTCGAGAGAGAGAGTTTCCACAGTGCTGGGCTGTTTTATATTAAACAATCTGCTGCCTTTAAAGCAGTCTCAAATAAAATGATTTTATGTTAGGCACTGTTTGGCAATGAAATAGGAAGAGAGGGACGGGGAACAAGCCAGGATTTTATGTGGCGCCATATAAATTCGGGGAGTCCGTACTTCAGGCGCCGCATTACGTTTATGGCTGGCTAAATTAAACACAAGAAGGCAACGCCGCCAAAGTGGCAAGAGGCAGTCAGCTGAAAGAAATTCAGCAGCCAGAAAGAGAGACAGAGAGGGAGGCAGGGTTGGAAAAGAGGGGGAAATTGCTACAAGTTGCTTTATTTTATGCGCATATTTGCGCATATTACTCATACGCCCGGTTGGCATACATCTTCATTTAAGCAAACGTCTTCAACTTTGCCTCCGACCTCTGCAGCTCTGCTCGACATATTTGCGCTTGGGTTGCTTTCGACTTGGTCGTATATTTTTATTTTATTAAATTTTCATTTCATTTGAGGCTGCTTAACATGTTGCATGTGAGCTCTGACGTTTGCCTTAACGCTTTAAATGGCAGTGAAAAAAAGGGAAATAATAATACTCGGGCTGAGCTGAGCTGTCATTAACAATAATTGAGAGAAGGAGCTGATTCGCTGATTGGTTACGAAAATGTATAAGCAGACATGGCTTGGCATTTTCATTTCCGCGACTGATTTATGCGCAACTCCTTCGAATTCCCAGCACTATTAAAGTATGAATGCACGGGCTGAATGAATGTGAATTCACGCACAACACTCAGCCGGATGTAGGCATCCTTTTCGGCATCCTTATTCACAGTCGTATTTGTATTTGTAGTTGTATTTGTAATGGTGTGCATTTGCTAAGCTATCCAACTCCATCCGGTTTGGCGGCTGCTCCCAATGGAGGTCAGGTCAGATCCTGCCCCGACTTTCCCCTTCGTCCTTTTGCTCAGCCTTTTCATGGGCCTAGCGTATCGCCAAATGGGTTATTGATGAGCTATTTTGCAATACGCTGGGGGTTAACTTGGCATTGACTTGGCATAAGTTACAAAAGCCGCCAACTTTTGAGTTGAGTTGCCGGATGGGAATTGTGCCTTTGTCTGTGAATATGTGTGCGAATCGAATCGAAACGAAACGAATCGTGACTGGGACTCTTCAATACACTGAACTGAACTGAATACTGGCAACAACTTGTGGCTGCTAATGAGAATATAAGCTTCAGCTTCACAAGAACTTGCAACTTAAGCAAAGTATATCTAAGTCAACTCTTAGTAGTTGTATCTATCTCAATTTTACTTGACTCGGGGCATAACTCTTACATTTTAGCATTTTAACGAGTCCTGCTTACTGAAACTAGTATAACTTTCAACTTGTCTAAACTAAGCTACTATCTGCTGAGCCAGGGAACTCTACCCTATAAAGTTTTGTTGCTCCCAGCTTATTCTGTCAGGCATTTTAGTGCAACGTGGCTCCATTCTCAACTTTTGACTTCTACTCACACAAACACAAACACACTCTCCTTTATATATATGTATGTGTGTGGCAGCAACTCAAATTTCATTAACGCTACTTTAAAATGGTGGCACATGCGTGGCACATCGTCGTCTACATTCTGTTCTCATCTTCAGCTCTGTCACATAAATGTGCTTAATCTTTAACACACGGCAACCCAACAAGGAAATATATGTTATGTACTTGTTCTACTCACAGCACGGATATAATATATATATGTGTGTATTACACTGGATAAGCATTGTATGGAACTTAATATGAGATAACAGTGTGAAATGTGTTGATACGCGACGGGAGCAGAAGAAGAACGGCGAGAGGATCAATTTAGACCCCAATTTCGCAGTGAAACCTGTAATAGCATCTACTCAGTCTAATCGCATTTCATTTTTGGCTTTGAAGGCACCGCATAGAAATTGCTTAAGATTTACACTGATTATAAAAATAGATAAAGTAATCTAATAAAAAATCTTTATTGTAAAACAACTTATTTATCTAAAAAATTTAAAGGCTGTCTTATTTTATAAATTAAAAAATTTAGAAGAAATTGCACTATTTATGAAAAAGGATGTTTTAATCAGTATCGATAGCTCAACGTATTTTTAGCTTTACAGAAAAAATTTAGAAAAATTTTTTTCGTTTTCTCAATTTATTATTTTAAAATAAATAAGTTAAGAAAAATGTTCAAGAATTTAGAAAAAGTTTTTTTTTTTTTATTGTAGATAACCCAAAATATTTTTACCATTACAAAAAATATTTAAAGACATCTTTTTAATATTTTAATTAAAGTGTCTTATTTTGAATATAAATAAATTTAGAAGAATATGCATGATATTAGAAAGAGTTCATTTTTGTGATTGTAATTAATTTCAAGTACTTTTACCATTACAGAAAAGACCTAAAATCATGTATTTAATCATCTCAATTATATTGCCTTCGGAAATTCGGAAGTATTTTCAACATTTTCATTATTTTAACTTTCTAAATTCTTGTTTAAATTAAGCTATTATTCTTTTTTATCAGTGTAGCTACTACAAAAATTAATGGCCAGATTAGATAAGATAAAAACATCATCTTTTAAACTCTCTCAATTTTTGTTTAATTTCAAATATGTATCAACAATTATGGCATACAATGCCCACTGTGCAGTTGCTGTCGCTGTCGCAGCCGCAGCGCTTGTCTAACATATCAAATTTGTAGCTACGCATATCCTGTGTGTGTGTGTGTGTGTGTGTGTGTGTGTGTGTGTGTGTGTGTCCTTCGCATGTCAACTACGAGTAGTGCGAAAACTTTTGACGGCGCTTGTACTTTGGCAAAGAACTTTAATTTCTGCATTCCAGGCAATGCCGCACTTGGCGGAGGAAATGTGGAAAGAGGCAGCATCCGAGACACATGAAAGTTTGCCATATAAAGTTGCGCTTAACAACACAACGCCCAAGTTGCGGCGGCCTCAAGATGCAGGAAAATGAAAAGGGCGAGGGGAAAGGGGAGTGTTGGGTGCTCGGAAATAGTTTGCCGTAATACAACTCATTAAATTTAGAAAATACTCGCGGCAAACTTTTGAGGCCGAAGCATCTTTTGCCGGAACGTTTCTTAACATCCGTTGACATCTACATTTACAGCACGCCGTAAACTTGG
The DNA here is from genome assembly GCA_037043435.1 of Drosophila suboccidentalis. Lineage (NCBI taxonomy): Eukaryota > Metazoa > Arthropoda > Insecta > Diptera > Drosophilidae > Drosophila > Drosophila suboccidentalis. Next base: position 398,519 of record JBAMBK010002572.1, on the reverse strand, counting down.
CCGGAATGGTCGCCGGAATCGGTACCCAGCTGGTCTAGGCCAACAAAACACAAAAAACAAAAAAAGGGATAGTACGTAGTAGAATCTTCTGCACTTTCTAAGCCTGCTAAATTTTTAGTTGCCCTCGAGTTTAATTGCAACGGATGTTGGCCGTGTAAATTATTTTGTTTCGTCTGCCTCATTTTCTTCTGCTAATGAGCAACTTATTAAAACTTTTCCACCCCTGCCAGCTGCTGGCCAATTTGAATGCTGCTCCACGGTCCACGGTCCACAGTCCAGGATACGGGATACAGCATCCAGCATCCAGTTGGTCCATTCCTTGCTCCGCTATTCAGGGAGAGTGCAGCGCGTGAGGCGCATAAATAAATACGAATGGCAATGCCAATTGAGAACAAAGCCAAAGATAAGTTTACAGCCAGCTGAAAACTCATTTACAGTTTACGAGACGAAAATAGAAAATAGAAAACTTCAATTCCTTTTTTAGCACTTGCCTGAAATATTCGGAAACACGTAAGAACGAAACGAAGAGAAAAACTCAAAGTCAAAGTTACGAAAGGCTCCAATCAAATAAAAAGCCGCAACAAAAGACTGTACAAAAGCTACTACTCGAAGTTTAGATACCCTATACACAGAAAATATAAATCATTAATTAATCAAAGCTGCCAATTTAAAATTGGAGATTTTAGCATGTAAATTACAATTTGTATTTAAGATTTAACAGTTGTTAAATTAATATAAAATGCGAATCAAACGACAAAAGTTGTAAAATTTAAAATATGCCAAATAAAGGTTATTAAATATTATTAATCATCAAATATTTACTGAGAAAAAATGTCAAATTACCGAAACTTTGACGCAGTTTGGCATTGATTTTATTTCGGAATCTCTAATTTATTTTTTCTAGGATGTTGCTTGGGCCTTTCATTATATTCTATGACTTTGATTCAATAACATTAAACAGCTCTGTCCTGCTTTTTGTTTAATTAGAATGCAGACAGCATTCCAGGGTATAATAAGCCAAACGAATGAATTTCTTAGTGAATAGGGCAGGGGAGAGGTAAGGGAGTGGGAGATTGAGGGTACTACGGATGCGGGATGTCTGTTGGCAAGTGTTTTTGTGTGTGGGCAACAGCAGGCTCTCTGTGAAACGACTCAAGTGCTTAGACAATCGTGTTGAAGCTTTGATTTTCGAGCTTACGCTGGATTTAGCCTGCGCAGTGTAGCATACTTATGAGGGCAAGTAATTAACTTGAAGTGCCCAAGACATACACACACCCACACAGACAGACAGCAACAAATTTGACTAAGTAATAGCCAAACTGACAAACTGAGTGACTGTTAAAGTGTTGAAATATCTGCGGCAGCACTTAATTAATTAATGTCAGCGCCCGACGAAAATGGGAAAAGTTTTTCGCCAAAAAGTTGGTCGAGTCGAGAGAGAGAGTTACTCGGTACTTATTTGTTAAAGCAATGTAACCGTTCAATATTTGTCAATGAACTCATTAAGCAAATTAATAGACAAAGTTATCCAGCAGCAAAGAATGAAGGTTATTTACTCACAGTTGGCAATAAAATGCCACGCAATAAAAAAGCCAAAGTCAACAAACAATTGCGTGCAGCAGCAGCAGCAGCAGAAATCGAAATCGATTATGGACGCCTCAAGGCAGCCAATACCAATACCAAATACTTCAACAGTCCCTTTGCACAATTGCAGTGCAGTGCAGTGCAGTCATGAACCACATTCACAACGCTTTTCCACGTTTTCCACGTTTTCGATTTTGCCATCGACAATGCCACCTGATGCCACCGCCAACGTCTATGAAATTGCCAACGCTGCAGTTTTTGCAGCCCGAAAGCAGGAAGTGATTTTCCAGCGTGCACGTGTCTGTGTGTGTGTGTGTGTGTGAGGGTCTGTGTATATGTGTGTGTGGGATTTTATGACCCTTGATAGTGGCAAGCGATTTGTTGCGTTGCATTTTCAATTTCGCAGCATGCACTTTGGCCAACTTTGAATAATGCAATGGCTCGGGCGCCAACTGCAGCGCGGACATGGCCCAAACCCGGTTCCAAATGCCCTTAACCAGCTGCAGCATTTTGGCAGCTTATTAAGGTGCTGCCACAGCCCCTGACCCCGCCCCACCTTTGCCACTCATCTTCTTTCCCCATTTTTTTCCTTTTTTTGATAATTTTCAAACACGAGCGCACAATTCTAGCGCAGCAATTGCCATGTGGGGCAAGTTGACATATATGCAGCACGTGCCCTGCCACAACTACCCACTATATATATATATATGTATATGTGTGTGTGTGTGTGTGTGCCAATCTGACTGGGGCGATTGATGGCCCAAACATGCACACACTCAGCCAGCTGCAATCCCACATAGCTAGTTATTGGCCAGCAGCAACTGTGACTTTAATTCAACAAACGAAGGCAACAACAACAACAGTAATAATGCAATTGAAGTTGGCCAGTTGGCTAATTATGTGACTAACTGCTACATTTTGCGGTCACTAATTAGTTGGCAGTTAATTGTGCAGCTTTTGGTAAAGGCTAACAAATTTGCAAAAGCTGATAATGGACACACACTGATCACTACTTTCAATATTTGCATAAATATTATGAAATTAAAAAAAAAAAAATAAATGTATTGAAATTAAAATTAATCAATTATATTATTATAATAAAAACCGCCGCATTTAGTTTGGAAAAAACTTGGTTCGATTCGCACCCTGGCAAGTTAAAAAAAATAAAAATAAATAAAACTGAATTTAAAAAGAACAGTGATACATACATATTATACATAACCATCAGTTGTAATAAAGATAAATAAAGAAAAGAAAATATTAAAAATAATACTCAATATTTATCAGATATTTAAAACGTTGGACGCAGACGATAGCAGCAGAATTTACTTCTTAATTGAGCCAAGAACTGTAGCAAATTTAAGATGACCTAAAATAGAGCTTGATATACAAGGATTCATTTCTGTAAAAAGAGAACTCTAAGACAATCCCAGCCAGATCAGCGCTTGCATATAAATAAGTAAATGTCTTTTCAAAAGTTCCAGAACACACAAACAATTTCAAAAACTACCAAAGTTTTAATATACAAAATTTGCAAATAAAATTTCACAGTAAGTCACTTTCATTTTATTTCCTTTTTTTATATATTTGCTTTCATTAGGTTTCAATCTCTTGCACCTTATAGTGTAACGACTTTTTTAAAATAGCAATCACTATCTATTAATGAGTATTTACAACCACGGAGAGCAATCTAGGCGCCCAACCAACCAATCTTCTTCTCCTCCTCCTACTGCCCTGAAACGCATCAGTTTTTGTAGCCTCTCAATTGCGGCCACTCGAAAATCGTTTAATTTTCATTAATAGTCAAGTGGGTTTTCATTCGGGATTAATGTGCCGTGGCCGTGGCAGCTGCAAACGCATTGTTGTTGCTGTTCCTGTTGTTGTTGAATGCGTTAAGAGCAAATAAAAAACGATATAATGTATGCATTTTTAAGCGTTGTCTGCGGCGCATTAATTTTAAACAATTTACCTGCACGACTGCGTTTTATGCCGCACTGCAAAAGAAGAGTAGAGAAGAGGCGAGGAGAGAAGAGAGCGAAAAAAGCCACATAAGCATTTTATTTTAAAGCCAGAATGCCTGAAGCCAGACAGCTAACGTTATCTGGTAGTTGGTTGTTGGTGGCCAGTAGCCAACATTGAGTTGCCACTTTGCAGCTTGCAACTGCAGCCACTTCAATTTCAAAAGCAGCTGCTGCGGCCCCAATGGCGACCAGTGGCCACCAGTGGCCACCAGTGGCAGCTCCAGCCTGCAGCTCAAGTTTTCATTTCTCTTTCACGTTGGTGCTGCTTTATTTCAATGGCGTTGAAATATTTATTTTCTTTTGAATTCCAGAGATTTTCTCTATTTCTTTCTCTCACTCTTTTCATTAAAATCATCGCCGACCGTCGCAATTTAATGCAGTGTTTGATTAGCGTCGTCTATGCAGCTGAAACGGCATGTTAAGCATACGCCCTGTTATGCGCAGAGTCAAAACAATATAATCAAAATAAATAAATTATTAAATAATAAAATTCTTGGCGAACCGCATGCAAAATCACAGGCAGTTCATGATAAACTGACTAGCACATATTATTTATAGGCTGCTGCTGATAAAAGCGGCATATGCCACATGCCACATGCCACATGCCAGTGACCACACAGCAACAATAAAAACAAGCTACATTTGCGGTGCAAACAAATAGAGCAAACTTTGGAAACAAAAACAAAAACAAATCGATGAAATTTAATTTAAATGCATATACGTTAATTCATTAATTAAGATATACAGCAAGTTGCAATAAAGGTTTAAAAAGTACTATAAAAATTAAGAGGAATTTTAGAAAATAGCTGCAAGTCATAATGAAACTTTATTAGCAATTGAATTTCGAATCGAAAGCAATTAGTTGGAGCATCAATTGAGCTTTGTCTGCTCATAAAAGTGCCAGCAGCAATATAATTTTTATTTTCTTTCTTTTTTTTTTAATAACATTTAATTAATGGTAGAGACCAGACTCGAAAGTATCACCATTCAAGTTAGAAGCAAAAGAAGAGGAGCTTTATCAATGAATGGCTTGCAGTGTGTGAATGCAAATCTGAAGCAGTTTGCAGTTTTTAATTACGATTTTCAATTAAAGTGCGACAGCAGCGACACACAAAACCAATTTGCAATTGGCCCTGGTAAAAATCTGAACCGTTTCTCTCTTTTGCTTTGCTTTCGTCCCCACAGATATTGCTGTATCCAGAGGAGGGCTGGGCGCGGACTGCCTCCTCCAGCTACTGGACCATCACGCCCTGCTGGTGGCAGCCGAATCGTTGTCGCATTGTCGAATGTGCTGGCACGCAACGGCAGGCGACCAAGGCCAGGATGTTGCCCATGGAGCAGCAGGGCTCGTTACTGATTGCCGGACACTTTCGCAGGCCGCCAATAACGTCGGCAGCAACAACAACACCAACAACACCAGCAACAGCAGCAGCAGCAACAACAGCAGCAACGCCCCAAGGTGGACCACTAAGAGATGGCAGCAACAGCAACAGCAACAACAGAGCACAGTCAAAGTCCAAGTCAAAATCACAGTTACAGGCTTACAATGATGAGTTCAAACTGTATCTGACATCGAACATCTCGATGGAGGACTACAACATGGGCTACTGCCTCACAGGATTCGTTGAGCGTCGCTGCCAGCAGACAAACACCTTTCAAATGACTCACTTTGCTGTCATCAAGCGGCAATGGCCGCCGCCGTCCAATCTCAGCAACACATAAGTAGGCAGCAGCAGCTCTGTGATCCCTGGATACTCTTACTTACCATGCCACAATATATACCACTTAGTACGTACATATACTAACTAACTGTCAAATGTCAGCTGAGTATTTTTTGTATTAACTAAGCATAGTCCTTAAGTAGTGCAAATTTGCAATCTGGCCACGTGATAAACGTTATAAAGTCAATACAAAAAAATGTAGCATACTTTTCAGCGCCCCAATTAAATCAAAAATTGTTCAAATCAAAAATTGTGTAATGCTGAAACCTTTTGCACTTCTACTTACATTTTTGTTAAACATTTCTATGTGTGTATTAGTGCGTAATTTGTAATTTTAACTAAATGCTCTAGACGTGCTTAATTCGTGTGCTTTCAATGTTGTTTAAACTACGAAAAAATTAAAAATGAATGAACAAAATGAATGAAAAAAAAAACAAACACACAAAATCAAAATATAACAAGACCCAAAAAACATAAACTTCGGGTTGTCGAAGATTTAATACCCTTGCAAATAAAAGCATTTTTAATTGCAAGACGGTTGGCTGTAAAGAGTTAAATTTTATTTTATATTTCACATATTTTTAATTAAACTGAATTATATTAGATTGATATCAGTCATATCAAAAATATGTCTATGTTTTAATAATTTTATCTATATACAGACTGCATGAAATATTTTTTATAGCCAACTGCAAGGGTATCAAAATTCCAAAAACAAATAAGTGCAACAAACAAAAAAACTCGTAGCTGTTAAAAGCTAAAATGCATCTAAGCCGCTTTGCTGGCCAATACACACACACACACATACACATATACACACACACACACATACTTCGGCAGCTACTTAATGCTTGAAAAGTGCAACAAATTGAAACTTGTGCTTGTCGGAGCATGTGATTGTGTGCCAAGTGGCGTGTGTATGTATGTGTGTGTTTGTGTGTATATGGCTGTTTCTCTACTACTTAAATGGCCATGTTTGCAAACGTATTGCCTTTAAGCTTAAAATATGCGCAGCTCAACCAACAAATGTTGAATGTTGTTGTGATTGTTGTTGTTTTCATTAAGCGGCATCAATGCGCATCAGCATCAATTAATTATGGCATCACATGGCATTAAGGCCAAATATTTTACATATTTCTTAACGTTATTATAATTAAAATTTAAATTTTTCGCATAATTTTTGGCTGCATTTTTGTAAAGGTAATTAAAATGTGTTTATTAAATTCTGAAATTTGTAAAATTTAATAATATTATCATTTTTTGAGCCTGATGCTGATGCAGCTGCTCTCCATTTCACGCTAAGCTCTAATCTACAACTAGCAAAAAATAAAAAAACTCACTAAAACTCTCTCATCTCACACACACACTCTCTCTCACTTTTTGAGCATAAACCGCAAAGTATATCAACAATTCGTCCAATAATTGGAGTCGTTCGGCGCAACAAAATGGCGCCAATGCCACAACAAGGCCGAAGCTCCAATTGCCAAAACCCTAAGTGTTAAAAAAGAAAAAAACGTAAAAATAAAACTAAATAAAAAAACAAAAGAATTGAAAACTTAAACCAAAGCTAATTAAGTAAGAGGAAACCAAAACTACAGTTAGGCTAAGTTCTAGATGTTAATGTGCAAATCAAAGCGAATAAATATTTACAAGCTAGAGCTAAAAATAAATAAAAATAAACTAAAGCTAAACTATATATAATATATATATATACTATTTATGTGTGTGTAGGCTTGAAGTGAACTTAAAGTTTTTGCCATACTTGTATCGATGTATTTATAAATATATACAGATTTATATATACATACTATATATAAATTGCTATGTATACAAAACTAGAAATCAATCACTAACATTTTTGCTGTAGTGCATAGCTCGCTTTTAGGCGCTTTTACACGCAGGCGAAAGCATAGAGAAAGAAAAGAACGAAAACGAATGAAAAGAAAATCAAACATATTTTTATTCGTATCTTTTACAAGGCCGTACATTTCATTTGCTCTCTATCATCAACTCCCCGAAATTGATATTTAAGTATCAGGTACCTGTCACAATTATAATTATAAAACTAAAAATCAAAGTAACAAAAATATTAAAAATGCCAAACACAAAAATTTGTGCAGTTCCAAAAGTCCAAATTGATAGTCCAAAGGCATTTTTCATTATGAAACTAACTATTTTTTTTAAATAAATAATCAAACACACACACAAACATGCATATTAATATTGTTGTTGTTTTTTTTCTATGTGTTTAGATGAATGTGTCTCTGTATGTAGCATATTTATCAGCGCTTAGCTTAGGGGAAAATCAAAAGAAAACACACAAAAAAAAAACAAATTATGATCGGAGTGCCGACATTTGAATGTCCTTGCAGACTGCACAACTAACGGAATAACAGAAATAAGAGCATGACTCTATGTCAGTGGTGTCCAAACTCATACAGTTAAACATTGCGCTTGTGTGCGTAGCGAAACATTTTACTGCTTTACACTGAAAAATTAAATGAAAGCATATTTTTACTGTCGCATTGTGACAAAGTGAAAAGTAAAAGTCTAGCGCTGTACGGTCTCTTGAGGTCTTCATGAGGGAACAAAAAGCCGAAGACACTACTCGTGAGAGAACAAGCCGCTGAACGTGCTATTTATAGAACACACGTATTCTCTCTCTCTCTCTCTATTCTTGTGTCGGCTGCGACGTACTTTGGACACCACTGTTATAAATAATTCAATCCTGATCTTGTCTTCGACTGTTAAAGTGCTATATATTTCACGCAAAAATCAATATACCCTCTGCAAGGATATGCCAATAGAAAAACAAATGCATGCCGAACACGCAATGAGCTTTTTTTGTAGCAAACGGTAAACGGTAATAATAAATAAATTACTAATTAAATTTATAAGCAGCAACCCAGAAAAACAAACAAACAAACAACAGCAAATGTGAGCCATGTTAAGGGCTTAAAATTAAAATTAATTCAATAAATTAAGCTTGGATTAAAATAATTACGCAGATGATGAAAATTTGATGCAATTAAATGAAATTGTGTCACGCAATTGGCTGAAATCAAAAATTAATGCAAATACAAATTAAAATTCGAATGCAAACGATTCCATTAAAATGATTGCTACATAATAACAACTCGTAAATCAAATCAAATAAACGTGAGCAAATATTTAATTAAAAACTTGTCCTCTAAAAGCGAGTGATTAAGCAAATGAAAAGTTCAGCAAAGTACTCGTAGTTTTTGGCCCGCTGCAAAGTAGCAAATGCAAAGAAGAATGTAAGAAACAAAAACAAAAAAAATAAAGCAAAGAAAAGAACTTAAAAATTAAGAGTCATTTTTGAAATTGCATTTTCTTTTTGCACTTACAGTAATAATTTTAGCCAAGTCAAAGTACATCGTGTACAAAGTACAAAGTGTTGTCTATGGACTAGACTCCTGATTGCAATTAAATGAGGCAAGTATTTGTTTAACATTGGTTTTTCAGATTTATTCTTACACCAGGAATAATCCATTTCCAATTAAAACATTTAAAATTGAATAAATATTTATTTTTGTCATGAAGTTAATTAAAATTCGATGGAATTGAGTTTGACATGAAATTGTTTGTATGTTTATTACAAAAAGTATTAACATTCAACTATATCAGTTGAGATTAAATTAGTATTTTGTTGGCTAAAAATTATAAGACCTTATTTTTCATATAAATATTTTCATTAAATTTGTTGCATAAAAACGGTTTTTAAATTAATTAAAGAAAGTCTACTCGCTTATACATATTTTCTACTTATTTATTATTAAAAAAATGTATCAAACTGATAGCATATTATGGTACTTTGATTTTTTGTTCATTGTTCAAGTTAACAATTGAGCTCTTTTTCAGCCCAAAAAGGCAAACTCAGATCCACAGCAAACTTTACAATTCAATTTACATTTTCAATGGGAAGCGGGCCGCTTTTAATAATTATATCTCCAATCGCGAAAACTTGCAATTGCAATTGCAAACTGAAATTATATTTATTTATGTTTTTTTTTCGCTGTTTGTTTGATTTATTTGTTTCACTTTTTTGCGCAATTAAATTTATATTTACAGCAATACTTCATGCGATATACGCGCACGATATGTCCGACTAGATATATGGCACAATTTGGATGTCACATACATACATACATACATACATATATAAATGCATATACATTTACATACCCCTTGCTTTTATTTACAATTGCCTCTCCGGACTCTCTGACTCTGGCTTTTCCGAGTTCCAGCGCAAATTAAAGGCTTGTGCCAGGGGACATTGCAATTTTCAAATTTTTTTTCACAGCATTTAAAAACTTTATATGATTTTTATTCATTTTCCGTGATGAGCTTTTCACATGCAAAACGATTTACACGTCAATTTTTTATATAACATGTGAAATGCATAAAACATAAAAGATTTTCCCATTGATTTGATTATTTTTGTTCTACACAGCGAAAATGACAATAATAACTAGATTCCCATAAAAATGTTTACGAATAAAATAATTGTAGTTATTTATTTATAAAGGGAACGTGTAAATATGTCAGCACAGTTAATAAATTAAACGGCTAACTGTGCTGATAAAAAATGTATAAATTTCTGATTGAATATTTGAATAGAAGAGATTTTTAGTGAAAAGCAAAAGCCTTGGCATACTAATTAGAAAAAAATAAATATAATATTGACTTTATTTTAGGTAAACAAAGTCTCAGTCGAAGGTGCCCATAATAATCGACCCCATTAGAGGCATCCCAGTCACGTAGGACACAAAACCTGAACAGCATAATAATTATTTATAATTATTGTTAATTTTCAAAGCAACCATTCGACCAAAAAACAACAACCAACAACAATTAAAAGAAGAAGAAAAATTGCTGAAAAGCATTAAAAAACCACAAAGAGACCTCAATTAAAATTCAAATTAGAGCGCTTGGAAAATTTTCACGCTGACGATGGAAGCTGGGATGTGGATGTGGATGTGAAACTGAAGCAGGAGATGGAGCTGCAGTTGAAGCTGGAGGCCAAAGTGCGAAAACTTAAAACCGCAGAAAGCGCCGCAAACGGCAGTTCCCAAACTAACTGCCTTAAAATGAAATATGAAGTGAGGGGAGTGAGTCGGTGAGTCGGTGAGTCGAGTCCCAACGTCAGTGGCCCCCCAACCAACGAACACAACTAATAAGAAATTTGTGAACTTTGCAAATTTGCCATCATTAATTCTGGGGATTCCCTTTGCCGCATTTTGCCTCTGCCTCTGACTCTGACTCTTGCACAAAATATAAATTGTCGAATTCGCATTCACGAGGCGGCAATGATGTCACCGTTGTCCCAAAGTCCCAATGTCCCGATGTCCCGTTGTTGTTGTCCTCGTCATTGTGTAATAATTGTCGAGCAGTTTAAATCCAAGCTGGAAGCATAATAAATTGTCATATGAAGGCGTGTCCTCACACACACGCCCCCAACTGCCCAGCTCCCAAGCAGACTGAAAGCAGTCTATAAGAGCGCCCCAATTGAGTGACTGCTAGACTCCGAGATACCCTACAGATTCAAGACCATTATCCATTTTTCAGTGATGTAGATAACTCGATACATCGATGTTTGATAGTGGACTTGTGGACTTTTTTATACATATATATATTTATTACTTATTGCTATTATTTAATTTGATTATTATTTATTAAATTCACTTACATAAATATAAATTTATTATTTATTGCTATAATTATTAGATTATTTAATTTTGTTATTATTTAACTATGGTTAAAAAAACAATTATTATTTATTTATTTTTTATTAATTTTTAATAATGTTTATAAAACTGTTAGAAAATTCACAAGTAATTATATATTTATCATTTATTGTTATTATTATTATACTATTGAACTATATTATTATTTATTAATGTTTCTACTTCACTATGTCATATAATAATATAATATATTATAGATAGCATTTTCATAAATGAGTATTGAGTTTTTAGCTCGATTTCATTCCATCACTACCATTTTTCATATCATTTCATTCGTCTTTCCATTGAAAATATTATAACAACTTTATCCTCCTATGGCTAAGCATAAACTGTAGTTCTGCACTAAGAACTCGCCAAATCTTGATAAAACAATTTATAAGCACTTTGCAGGGTATAAAAAAAGGTAATGAGGAAACGGAAATTGCTGCCGGAAGTGTATGCGAAGGCGGAAGCTCATTTTGCAATATTCACAGTTGACTGATTTCTAGCGACTTTTTGCTTGGGCGCCACTCGAAAGCAGACGAGGAGGAGGCAAGGGAGGAGAGAGAAAGAAATGGGCGCCATGAATTGTAAATTGATTGAAGCCAAAGTCGTTGCCCGTTGCCGATTTTAATCATTAATAATGAGAAAAGGGGGCGTGTGTAGCTGTTACTCTTGGACAGCAGCCAAGATGCTGACACTGAAACAGAATACTTAGACTGAAACTAAACAGAAAGAGGGAGGGGAACAGAGTGAGAGAGAGAGAGAGAGAGAGAATAGAACGAGTGCTGAGTGAGCTCTTTGGACTGCGCCTAAGGTTAGGCAACGACTTTTCAAGAGCCTTTCAAGAGCTGGCAACAAAATGGCTGCGCGCACTTTTCCCCTGGCTAAACGCTTTTACCGTTGCCGTTGCTGTTGCTGTTGCCAAGTTGTTCTTTGTGAAGAGCTGCTCAAATAGCAGCAACCGGCACAGCAGCAACAACAACAACAACAGCAAGGGCAACAATAAGCGAAGAAGAGCAACCGTTAGTTTCATTGTTGACATTGCAGCAGCGAAAAAAGGTAGCAAGGCAACAAAAAGCAATTAACTTGGCTTACATCTTTGTTGAAAGTTGAAACTCATGGCGCGATTTATGCCGCCGGTGTTGCTGCTCACGTTCACCTTGTTGGTGTTGGCTCTGTGTGGATGCGGGTGCAACCAGGTGGGCAGGTGAGCAGGCGGGCAGGTGGGTAATCCTGGGCTGGTCTGGTCTGGGCTGAAGCTGTCAGGATGCGTGTCTTTGCCGAGCAAATGAGCAGGTCGAGCTGCAGCACGAATCTCAAGCACAAAGATAAAACTTAATGGTTTGCCCCACTTGAAAGGTTAGATCTTACTCTGATTTTGTGGCAAATTGTGTAAGCAGCAGCTGCATGCGCCTTAAGCGCACAGTGTGCCACAGGATGCCACAGGATGCCAACTTAGCCAAAAGATTAAGAGCAATCAGCGGAACGCACAACGTGTCGATTGCGCGTGAAATCAAATTGCTGTGTAAAATTAAACAATTATAAAATTACTTGAAAATAATTCTAGAATTTTAGTTCACTACGTTGAAAAAACAATCTTTAATTGTAGTGAAAGTAAGCTAAAGACTTGCAGGATTTATTTAAATAACTTCTTAACATTGTGAGAAACACTTCCAATGTTATTCCTAGCCCTTAAATATATTTTTTTTATTAATTTAATTTAATTTGCTTTCTGTGAGCCAAAGAAAAAACTTGCAAAGTCTCGGAATAAATTTGTATGTTGTTTTATACTATTATACTTTATGAATAAACGATAAAATTCGAGATTAAAAATCTTGAAACGAATAATCATTTTAAAGTTATTAATTCAATTTGATTGCACAATGAATTTAGAGGCCAAACTATGATGAAAATGGCATTCAATGTCTAAAATTGATCGGATTTTCGACCTATGAAAATGCAGTATATGTTAAACAAAAGACTAACAAATATCATTCCATACACTCAGCTCAACTTCCAATGTTATTCCTAGCATTTAAATATATTTTTTCTATAAATTTAATTTAATTTAATAAATTTAAAAATGTTGCCTTAAACTTATTATGACAAAGACAGTTAAATAAATGATAAAATTTGAGATTAAAAATCTTGAAACGAATAATCATTTTAAAGTTATCAATTCAATTTGATTGCACAATGAATTTAGAGGCCAAACTATGATGAAAATGGCATTCAATGTCTAAAATTGATCGGATTTTCGACCTATGAAAATGCAGTATATGTTAAACAAAAGACTAACAAATATCATTCCATACACTCAGCTCAGTAATAAATTGAATAATCCACTCGATTTTAGATCATTTCAATAAGCTCTCAGCCCAATGGCAGCCACTTGTGACTTACCGAAGCCTTTCGTAATATTAGAAATGTTAAAAAAAATGTGGTTTACTCATCTCAAGAGTTTGAAAGCGCTGGTGAAAATACATTTTCATGTTTCCAGCTGGAAATCAGAAAATTTTGCGTAAATTGTGAACACACAAAAACAAGCTGGACCCTGAGTCGGAATCTTGCACTGAGTTGGAGAGGGGAATTAGGGCGTAGGGAGAGGGGCGTGGCCGGATGCTGGCAGGCCCTCGAGCCAAAGTTAAGTAAATATGACTCAAGGACACTTGGCGCATGGAATCCTTTGGCCACTTACTTTTGTGCCAGGATGGTTGGGGGGAAGCTCGTGTCCCATTCAGTTCCATTCGAGAAACGATTTTAATACTTTCGCTCGCACAAAAGCTACTTAAAGTTTTGCTTTCTGGTTTAATTCGTTTTTTGTCAAACAACAACAAACAACAAACAGCAAACAGACAATAAAGCGAAAAACGAAAAACAAAAAACTTTTTTAAATTGAGTTAAGTTAATTTTTTTGCTGTCTTCTTCGCATTTTTCTCTGTTCGTTTCTTTTTGTTTTTGGCCAAGTTGGTTTTCTTTTTGGGATTGCGCTTTGGTTTGCCTAATAAATGTGCGTGCAAACAAAAGGCCAGATAAACAGCCGGCCAGAGATAGATAGATAGTGAAAAAGAAACAGAATATAAACAGAAAGAGAGAGGCACTAACTGACAGTTGTAGCGACAGCCAAAGGATAAAGGATAATGACAGCCATTAGTATTAAGTGCGCGTTGGCTACTTTGGCTGCTCGGCAGTTTTTTTTCTGCCTGCCGCTCATTAAAGTTGTTAAGTACTTGGCGTAAACGTTGCCAGACTGAGACGAAAATAGAGCCACTGTCAGGCAGGGTCGGGGGAGGGGCGTGACTAATGGCCAGGCCAAGGGGAACTGCGGGTTCACGCGATTTAAGTCAATTTAAATGAGCCCGAAGCGTGCTAACTTAATTCGTTAACCGAAATAAAGGAATGCAAACTTTGTGCTTCACGAAATTTGACAACAAATAAGTCACTGAACTGAATCCCACTTTACACCACGCTGCACCACTTTTAAGGTGACTAGAGAGGGGGAAATTCATCTGTGCGACGAAAACATATACAATTTAAATAATAATATGGAACACATGAGTACTCTAGAATTTTTATATATTTTATTTAACCATGACTCACTTACAGGTCAAATTTCCCGATAAAATTGTCTCAGCTATAATCTGTGAAAATTTCAGCTTTCTAGATGTAACCGTTTGACCTACACTGGCGAACATATTTATTGGCACAGCAAACATTTTGAGATTTGGGGGCTTAATTGTTCCCTTATCGTTCACATATTGGTATCAATAGAAAGGTCATTTAAATTCCGTTTGAATGATATAAAACTTTCCTTAACCTATTAATTACCCTTCGAAAATTTCGAATTTTTGTGTAAAAAGTAGGAAAAAGGGGTTAAAATTTTCATTTTTAGGATTTTCAAAAAATTATAAAAAATACTAGCAAAAATATTTTTGAAAAATTTTTTTTGCAGTCACTCCTTAAATTGTTTGAAAAATTTTTTTGCATTCAAATATTTTTTGTAAAAAATCGAGGAAAAAAGTTTCGAAAATTTACTTTTACATAAATTCGAAATTTTTGAAGGGTAATTAATGGGTTAAGGAAAGTTTTATATCATTCAAACGGAATTTAAATGACCTTGCTTTATACCAATATGTTAACGATAAGGGAACAATTAAGCCCCCAAATCTCAAAATGTTTGCTGTGCCAATAATTATGTTCGCCAGTGTAGGTGTTGATTCTCAGTCCGTAAGTCAGTCAGGACAAAGTATTTTATATATGTATATATAGATTATAATTAAAATAAAATCATCCAAAATACACTGAAATCAGTTGAATAATTCCTTGCATCAAATGTTGGATCAACTAAAGAATTTTTGAATGCCTTCAGACTTAATTTAATTTACTTTTATATATTTTCAGTAACAAATTAAAATTGTTTTTAATATAATTTTTTTTTTTATTTAACTTTTCCATTGTGATATTCTATTTTAATTCTAATAAATGGTTATTTTTATCTTTAAGATTAAGTATTCAACAATCTTTATAAAAGATCATTATTTAAGTTCATTTATTTTTTAAATTAAGTATCAGCTATCAACTCAATTTTTTTTTTTTATCAGTTTTATTGTTTATATCAAACTTGGGATTCCTTGTTTTTCCATTTATTTTTAATTCGTGTCTTGCTTTCAATTCTCAACCAAGAAAACAAGTTTCTATTGCATAAGCAATAGTAGATATTGTTGTTGTTGTTGTTGCTGTTGTTGTTCATGGCACAAACAGAACAAAATAAAAACACCTTGGGCAGGTGGACGGTGGGCGTGGTCTTTTCTCTGACTCCGTGGAAAATGAATGTCTGGTAAAAAAATAAAAAAAAACATGTCATCAAAAATTAGGTTTTGTTTTTGTTTTTGATGTTGATGTTGCAGTTGCTCCCGTCTTCTATTTATTTTCTTCTGTTTCCACTTCTTCTTGTTGTCTACTTCTTCATCGTTTATGGTGTGCGACAAAACGCCACATTTGCGTTCAATGAGCATGAGATAATGTCATCATCAACATCCTCCTCCTTCCCCTCAGAGTCAGAACTCTCCCCGCCCTTTGCACATCAAGTGCAACATCATCCTTTCGACCGTGTCTTTGTCTATATCTCTATGTCTTGGGGGCAGGTGCAACGCTCTCATTTTCATTGTCTGTCTGGCATTTTGCTTCAGAAGCTGCATTCAATTTAATGAGCACTCCGCTTTTTAATTAAGTCGTTCTCTATGCACAGGCCAGATAAATATGTAAATGGATGCATCGTAGAGCATAGATAAGCTGAAGAACAATGAATGTCATAGATAATTATGCCAATTACTTACAGGAAGAATATGAGAAGTGTATTTATTTATGAATTTAGATTAATTACAGTTTTAATATCAAGAACTATATCTCCTTCTAGGGATTTAAAAATACATTGAAAACTCGACAGCTCGATATTCACGGAAGCGATTAACAAGTAATTTAACTAAATTATTTTTTGACAATATATGATGTTAATTAAATCAATTTTCATGCATGTTTTTTCAATAAACTCGCTTCACAGTTTGGTTTTTCAACACTAATGTTTATACTTCTTCTAGATATCTTGTAAAAAAGTTCAAACTTTACCTGCATTACCTCTAATTTTATTCTGCATCAAAACTTAATTCATTTGAAAAGTTGCATATTTTACCAAAACTTTTAGCTTTTTCTAAACCTTTCCATACCTTGAATTTTTTTTTAAAAACACTTGGAATTCTCATAACCTCGACAAAATTTAATCGATTTCTGTTTGGAATATCAAAATTTAATCATTTCATTTTATGAAAATTTAAATTTTAATTCATTTTATTCATTAATTTTGTTCCAGCGCTGTTGGATTTACATTAATGTGTCTCTTTTATCTGATCGAAAGTTCATTCATGCTACAAATTGGCTGCATAGTCAGCGTTTAATCAAGTCCAATTCGATGGCCAACCTCAACTCTTTGATGACGTCAGCTGGTCTACATATTGGCAGTTTCCAGTCTCATACATAGCTAGCTAACCACACTATCACTGCTGATAGCTGACCAAACGAATCTGCAACCCATCTGAAACCCATTTGAAACCACTCTGAAACTGAAACTGACGTCACATTGAGGCGCTATGTAATAATTTCACACGCACTATCGCGGTCATTTTAATTAGCACGATTGCATTTTCAACACGTAGACGCAATTCAAATTGTAAATCACATAGGCAGTTAAGTCTGTGCAGTCACATACAATAACAACAAGTACTACACACATATGCATATGTAACCATCAATTTCTAACTAGATATAAATATATGTATCTATTCTATATGCCACGTGTGACATTTATAATGCAGTCAAAGTTGAAAGTACACCTCAGTTTGAACCACAACACAACTGCGACACACACAAATTTTGCAGTAAATTAATATTGCTAATTAGGGCAACAAGGACACAACCACCCAATTCATTGGACAAACCACCAAGCGATCCACCAAACAGAGCATTATTTATGTTAAAGTGTTCGATTTGGCTCAGCAATTAACACGTCAACACCGCTTGGCATAAATCTAACAACTTGAGCATGACAGAAGTTGGACAAACACGTTTAATTTTTAAATATCAGCGGGTAAGCGACTAACAGATACCCTAACGTCAGAGGAAAATAAACAAGCTGATTTCAACGTGATTTTAGATTGTTTGAATTTGCAATAGAAACTTCTGAAAACTATTATTATTTATATACAAGTATCTTTATCAAATGCCACATATTATTACTTTAATTGAGAGTAACTACCCTTAAATATTCTGCTTATACCCTGCATTACATCTAACTACGTGCTGTAACACCTTTTCTAGACCCACACAATTGATCATCAATTGTCGGTTGACGAGCAAACACAGCTCGACTGTATTTTTTATTTTTAGTAGCATTTGCAGTGGCCCTGCATATGAAATATATACAGCAATAAGCACACAAATAGATATATATATTAATAACTAATATTTTGTATTTAATAAAAATAATAAAGAACATATAGGTTACGGCAATTTTTCTCCTGCTTAGTCACTTAAATACAATGATTAATAGCACAAACATAAATTTAGTTTATTTTTAGAAAACGTAATTCGACTTTTTAAAATTATTTCAAAATATTATCAAAAATCAATTGTTCACAGTTAAAAAATTTGTTTTTTTCGAATACACGGCTAGTAATTTTATAACTCAGAAAATGTATCATGTGAATTATATTAATACTTAATAGAATTAAATATTACAAAATTAATAATTTGTTTACAACTTAATCAAAACCCTCTGGTTTTTTAACTTGAAAAAAGTCACAAATGATAGATGATAAATTATGATAAATATAATGAATTTGAAATTTTGTAAAATAAACAAAATATTTTTTGATTTATTGGATCTATTTGTACGACCTCAGGTGTGCTGCTGTCTACTAAATCATTCTATCGCTCTCATACTCGCACACATCGCTCTCATCTCTCTGCTACTTTTTATATTGTTTACATTGCGTATACGACACATTGAACGCACACAAAACCAGCGAGCACACAAAATTCAAATTACAGTCATCGGTTGCTCGTCGCGTCGGAAGCACACGGATACAAAAAACATGTCTTAAATTACACTCTGCTACAGAAAAATATGTATGTATAAAATGCGTGCTAGCATCTATTATCTATTCATATGCGGAATTGGACTGCAGTTGACACTCGGCTTTGCTGTCGTCGTCGTCGACGCCATCTGTCAGATTGTGCAGCGCCATGGGGCCGAGTGTCAAGTGCATCGAGTGCAGACCGTTGATGGCTATCAGCTGACAGTGCAACGCATTCCCCCGCCACGCAACCAAAGCTGCTCCCCTCTGCTGCAGCCCTTTGTGCTGATGCACGGATTAATCGGCTCGGCTGGCGATTTTGTGGCCGCGGGTCGCGCAGGCGCCTTGGCATTTCAGTTGCACGCGCGTTGCTTTGACGTCTGGCTGCCGAATGCACGGGGCACGACTCAATCGCGGCGACATCGCACCCTCTCCGCCAGCGAGCCGGCCTTCTGGGACTTCAGCTGGCACGAGATTGGCGTCTATGACCTGCCAGCGATTGTGGAGCGCGTGCTGCACGTGACGGGTCAGGGGCGGGTCCACTATGTGGGCCATTCGCAGGGCACGACGGTGTTGCTGGTGCTGCTGGCGCAGCGACCCGCGTACAATGCCAAATTCGCGAGTGTCTCGCTGCTGGCGCCAATTGCCTATTTGCAGCACTTGAGCAGTCCGCCATTGCGATTGCTGGCCAGTGATCCAGGCGGCGGTGTCATGGTGCGTATACTTGATATTGCGTATACCACATGCTGTGCGTGCATTGTTGTGAACTGTAACCGTATTGCATTTATTGCAGCTGCTGCTGAATCAACTGGGCCTGCACGAGCTTCTGCCCGCCACATCGCTCACCCAGGTGGGTGGCCAACTCCTCTGCAGCCCCTCGCTGCCCACGTATGCGCTGTGCATGCTCATCACATCGCTCTATGTGGGCTTCAGCGAGTATCCGCTGGATCGTGTGAGTACGATTATATATGCAGCCATAATTTAGCCAACAAAGCGGGCCCCCAAAGTTTCCTTGTATGCAAAAAGTTTTTATTGCACTCAGGAGTGCGCCATCCACACCCACAAACACACTCTGTCCGCCATCTCCTCCATTCCCTCTCTCATACACACACACACACAAACAGACACACACTTTGAAGAGAGCGGCTTTAGTTTTGGTAATAAAAGTTATTTGAATTTAAATGCGTAAACGAGCTGCCTGCCCAGCTTCCTGCCAGTTGTGCCAACTATTGTGGCACGTTTGTTATTCCAGTTCTCTTCTGCAAAGTTACTTAGCTTTCTTATGCATCTTGCAACACGTCGATGGTGGCAATTCAATCAGCATACAAAATTGATTTTATATAATACAGAACATTTCAAAAATTGTATTATTTTCAACTGTCTTAAAAGCCAACGAGACGGAAGATAATCCTTCGATTTTGGTTGAGATATCTTCAGAAAGTTGCTTGGTAATTAAAATTGTTGTAAAGTATATAGATTGTATTTTACTATTGGAGCGATGTTTTAGATTTTTCTTATACTAAAATAAATAGCCCAACAAATGCTGTTTTTTTTTTTAATTCCAACGGAATGAAACGCTATTGTCATATAAAAAACAAATTCAGTCAAACTTCCCTAACTCGAATCACCATTATCCAAAGAATACTAGTATATGCTATTGCCACTCGATTAAGTTCAAGTTAGAGCAAGTTCGAGTTATAGAAGTTCGAGTTGGAGAAGCTCGACTGTATTATAATTTTGTATAGATATTTGTTTTTTTTCAACCCATTTTATCTTCTTTGTTCAGTATTGAGATTTATCATACGGTATTGCTCAGTTTACTTTAAATAAATTAATTCGTTCTTTGTTGGGTAATGAAGTTTCTTTTTGACCAAAGTTTTATGGCAGCTATATGATATAGTGATCCGATCCGGGTGGCATCGACATGTGTATAAGAATATACTCTACAAGAATATAATAAAAAAATTATTGAAATTATAATATTCTTTGCAAGGATATAATAATTAGTATATTCCTACTGTTTACTATACCACTTGCAAAACTTTCAACAAATTTTACTTCGTTGCATTAAAGAATTCCTTCTATTTAATACAATATATCTTAATTTATTATTATCTTATCTTATTGATTCTTATTCCTAGACTTTATTTGGTCAGGGTATTTCCAAATCGTTGACATGCATCCATTCTCCCGCCTTTTTTTATTGTAATATGCGCTAAACTTTTGCCTCGCTCAGTCGTTGGGGCAACTGGCAAACCGGCAAACCGGCAAACTGGCTGTCCACGAACCCGACTGTACAACACACATTACGTATACGCCAGGTTGCCTTAAACACTTTTTGTTTTCGCACACGGCACATTTAAATTTGTGTTTTGCCATGAAATATGGCAAATAAATCGCATTCGTGTTATTTTTGGCCCAAAGTTTATGGCTTATCTGTGCGGCGTTTTGGGGCGCGTGCTCAAAAGGCTTAGCCATATATACATAGTTAAGGGAAATGGGGATTGAAAAGTGGAAAGAAGTGTAGTATAGTGTAGTGAGGTTGTGTCAGAAGTGCTGGGCGCCAAGTGCCTTGTTAGTTATTAGGCTAAGGGCCCTGGCAATTGGCTTTGGCTTTGGCCGGGTCGAAATAAGAATACTGTAAACGTAGCAGCTTGTATGGATTTAAAGTTTCCTCTTTTTTCTATACACACAGGTGGGAAAGTTTGACAGGCAATAGATAGTTGCTGGAATCCTCTTTTATAGTGCAGTCATAACTTTTGTTCATACCTCAACTAGTTTTGATAACTGAAGTAACCAACAAAGCCAAGTGAGTAAAATAAATTGTTTACAAATAGTTGCCAAAACTTGTCCGCAATCTCGTTTTATTTTAGAGCTTGTCAGTTAAATGTCAAAGCAGCAATAAAAAACTGAAACTTCTTTAACTACATATTCCTGAATAAAAGCGCTGAGCGCGATTCCAAGTTAAAGTCAAATCAACAAAGCCAAGTGGGAACCGCGTGCCGTATCTCTCGCATCTTCATAGCTTCCATAAAGTAGAGAGAAAAAAAGCGTAGAATCAACAAACAAGACTCGGATGCAGACTCAAGCTCAGTCTCAGTTGAGGCACCGAAAATTGCTAAGCAAATAGCAAAAGGCGACGACTCCTTCAGCAGTCAAACGGAGCGGCGACGATATTTTGTGACAACTGTGCAACAAACAATACAAACAAATCCCCATTCCCTTATCCTTCCTGCCTCCTTCGTTCTTCGTCCTTCGTCCTTTAATCCCCTACTCATACCCTATTTGTAGTGCTCTCTCGCTGGCCGCGCAAATAAATATTTGTGCATACTATTTAGCTGGAAGTTTCATTCCCCTCTACATTCATTCATGCCACACAAAGTTCAACACACTTTGCAACTGCAATGCGTGAAGCATGATTTCAGGCAATATAAAAACAAAAGAAAAAGCAAGCGGGAAAGGCTCTAGTCGAGTTCCCGACTATAGCATACCCGTTACTTATTAAAAAAAAAAAAAATTTGTATTACATACTTTTAGGCACATGCATTGCTTAAAAACTCAAATCAGCCATTACTACCGTTGTATTTGGCCGATCTTATTGAGATTTAGTAGAATGATAACTAATGATAGTAGTTAACGTTAAAAAATACTTATATCTTAAAAACTGTGAGTGTGGTGGCTTTTCGCGATTTGCGGAGGTGGAAAGAGCGTCGCAAAAACTTGAAACAAATTTGATCTGCTTGGGGTTTATAGAAGAAAAACAGAGAGACGGACATGGCTTTTTCGACGCGGCTGATCAAGAATATATACACTTTAAAGGGTCGGTGATGCTTCCTTCTCCCTGTTACACAAACTTCAACGAACACAATATACCCTTTTACTTATATTTTAAGTAACGGGTATAAAAATAGAAACAGAAATAGAAATAAATAGCAACAAAATACTAAAGAACTGTGTGGCACATACTACTAACAAGCTGCCGGCTGTGCAGCGAACGACACACAAAACTATTTGCCACAAGTTGCAACGAATTGAAAAGAATCCACAGAACAAAATCAAATAAGCATCAAAACAAAAAACAAAAGCCAACAAAAATAGGACGTGAAACAACGAGAGTTGCTCGGAAAACTACTGTCACGACAATTTAAAGTGAAACAAATCCTTGGATTTTCTAAAGATTCATTATATAAATTTGTATCTTTCATTAAATCGTATAATAGAAAAAGTCGTCTAATCATTTAGCAATCAATTTAAATGACATTGTTAAGTCCAGTGAACGAAACAAAGGGGAGACAAGTTTGTAACACAATGGAAGAGAAATAATACAACTTTATACTCACACACACACCCATTCACACTCACACACACCACCCCTTATGACCATAAATGACCTGACAGTCAAATGTCGAGCTGCACTCGTAAATATAAATGTTGAACTTGGCTTTTGAGTCTCATCGTCACATTTTGCAGAGCATATTTCCACGAATTCTGGAGACGACACCGGCGGGCATCTCTCGTGGTCAACTCCTGCACTTCGGGCAGCTCATCAACAGCGGTAAGAGAATGTTGAATGGGGGAAAAGTGAGGGAAAGCAACCTGTCAGCCACATCTCATGTCCTCATGTCCTCTCTCCTTGCAGGTAAATTTCAGCAGTACGACTATCGCTCCACTCAACTCAATCTTCAGCACTATGGACAGACCACACCGCCAAGCTATCAGTTGACAAATATCCGCCTTAATCTGATGCTCTTCTATGGCAATCGGGACGCATTGTCCAGCCGGATGGATGTGCAGCGTTTGGTCCGTGAGTTGAGCAACTGTCGCATTAAACTCTTCCAGGTGCGCGGATATAACCACATTGACTTTCTCTATGCGGCCTCGGCACCACAGAGGATCTACAAACACATCATCCAACAGGCCACTCAGTGGGGAATAAATAACAAATAACTTTAACTAGTTTTTTAATATATATAAAAACATAAAAATAATGATAATTAGTTCTTAGTTTTATTGAATAACTAGGGTAAATAGCTATGTTAAATATGATGTAGTGGTTAATTTTTAATCAAATTTCGACATTATGTGTAAGAAAGTAAAAAATACACACTCTGTACGATTGGTAAAGATATTTAAGAATAAAAAAAACAAGAAGATATAGCAAATTTACGATATTTTCGATAATTTTCATAGCTTAATTATAACTTTTCCACATTTTATTAATTTTATTTTATTTAATTTTAAAATTTTAAATTTCACCAAAATGATTGTTGTTTTAACTCTTACGTTTTAAGATATCTAAGACTTAAACTCCGATAACTTTGTCATAACTCAACCGATTTCCATGCAGAATGTGAATATGCAGGCCTGTTCCGAATTTCACTTTCGACAAGATTTGTCGGAATTGAATTTCTCTAACCTCCTCTAATACCATTTCAGCTATATCCAGCGAATTGATATCACTTTGAGTTGATGAGCTTAAGTCCAATAAAGCAAAAAAAGATAATTTTCAAACACTTAGTCTAAATTCAAAGTGAATAAATGCATATCCCTAAATGCTAAAAAGTAAAAAGTGAAAACAGGAACAGGACTGATGATCTATGCTTGTTATGTATTAAGCCCATTTTATAATATTAAATTTTTCGAAGTAATTGCGGATTATATTCATACTTACCATTAACATAATTAAAAATTTGTAAGCTCCCTAAAATTGTTGAAATGTTTAGTATTTAAATTAATTCTGCGTCTAAATTTAGTTTATCTTAAAAATTACAAATATATAATTAGAAATCTGATAAGTCTATTACTTTAATCACTTATCAATTCTATTATTAAATTAAATTAAATTCAATTTTACGTTATCTCTCCATTTTTGCATCAACCGAGTGCAGTACTTTTAATATACTTACATAAATCCAAAGTGTTTTTAGAATATACGAGATGAAAGATGCTCTCATTTCCTGCATCAATGCTGATCAATAAAATGAACTTAAATATTTTGCAATCAAATAAATATAAATTCAACTAGAAGCCGACGTTAAATCAATTCGAAGGACTCGCCAGGACACTGCACCTCTGAGTGTTTGTGCTGCAGCTCTTGTGTGTGTATCTGCGTGCACTTCCGTGTGCTTTGTGTTACAATGAAACGGAAATAGCAGCCTGCACACACACACACACACACGCACATACAAACACCCTGAGATAGCCACATGAATGACCTGACAGCTCAAGTGGGTGTGGGCAGCTCGTAAATTTCAAAAAGTTTTGCTTTTAGGCCTCAGTATTTGTAGTCCCCACATTTATATTTATAGCAGTAACTTTTTCACATCAATTTGATTGATTTTCTTTCTTTTCTTAATGTTTTTTTTTATACATTTATTATTGTGTTATACGAAACAAACACAAAAAAAATCAACTAAAAAGTAAAATTGGAAAACAGACCTCATAAGCTTCATACTTTACATTAGACAATTAATTACGTTAATCATAATGTACATCTCTATATGAACTGGAATTGCTTGCTGGCCAGCCTTCGAATCCTGCTGCGGGATGGGCGTCCGAATCAATGTGTTGCTTTCTGGCATTCATTCGATATGTCTCTGTTGTTGAGTGTGGTGTGTTGGGTGGGTGTAGCTATATATGTAAGTGTGTGTATTTGCCGACTTGAAAGGGCACAGTTTAACTTAGTTCAAAGCCCACACCGGACTGTATGGCATAGAGCAACTTTTCACGCATTTGATCGACGCTATTGAAGGGCGGCAGCTTTAGCAGATTCGTGCAGGTGCTGGCTGTGGGCAGGCGTTCCATATCCCCAGCATTCTGTATGAAGAAGGGCGGATCCAAGTCCTATAATTATAAACAAATTGTATAAATTAATTGGTTCATCATTGAAATATATATATAATGAGGTTTACCTTAAAGCCCAATAGCGGAGGACGTGAACAGCTGGTGACAAATTTCAGCAGTTGACGTCGTTGAAGATCATCGAAGCCCTCTACCGCTGTCCAGAATGCCATTATTGAGGGATGCTCCGGCGTATACTCGCCACCATATTTGCAGTGCTTCTTCAGATCCTCCAGATCAATGGGTATTTCAGCGCCCGATATGAGTATTTGAAGCTCCTTGTTGCTAAACATATAAAGCCACTCAATGGGCAGGACATTTGACAGTCCCTTGCGGAAGGCTTTACAGTGACGTTTTATCTGTACATTTAGCTTATAGTTGGCTATCAGCTGCAGATATTCGATGCGATTCGAGTTGGTCACCGGCGTGCTTTGTCCTTGGGGCTTCAGTTCGACAATTTGTGTCTGCCCCAGCGAGCTGCTGGCAACTGTAAAATCTAAATTCAATTCACTAACATCTCCCGTATAGTCCTTGAGATAAAGCAGATTGCGATATAGTTCCGGATCCAACGAGGCCAATTGATGTATGTCCACGTCCGAATATTTGCCAGCCAGTTTGGTTAAAAAGAACTCCGCCAGCGGCAGTTCCACCAACAGATTCTCATATATTGCTTTACCCAAAATGCGACCAATGAAATAATAGTGCTTCTCAAAGTCTCCAAACAAATCGGCCACATTGGGATTGGGATACAGTTTGTTGTCCGTCGTTACCCTAAAAAATATAGAATTAAAATTAGTATTTATTGTGAATAAACTGTTAAAGTGAATTACATAAAGAAGCCGCGATTGGGATCAAAGGCAGTTTTGATAAGTTCCGAAAGGAATTCCCGAAAAACACCGCCACCATCAATGCCCGCCTCATCGAGTCCCAGTGAAGACACAAACTGTATGCGAAACTTGAGGCGCAAATCCGGTTCTGCAGGTAAAAAATTAATTAATTAAACAAAGAGCTAAATTTAAAAATAAAATGAGGTACCATTCTCCGGGCGTAGCTTATCATAAGCATCCTCGTAGAGATGCGAACGTCGCACAGTCAACATAATGGATGGGCCCTGCAGAAAGGCCTGCTGATGGCCCTGAACCCGCATCTTGTTGGCCGCAACCAGACCCTGAAGGATGCTCACACGCTTGTTGAACGCCACCACAAAGGGAATTTCACGCAGAATTGTTATGGAGCGTTTCTGTTTGGTAGACATGGGCGGTCCGTTCTCAAAGTCCTCGCGTGTGAAGTCACGTATCGGCTGAAATGGACGAATGCCGCGCATTCGACTGCTGTGTGTCAATGGCAGATCTGTTGGTCTGTCCAGTGGCAAATCCAAACGACTGACCGTCCAATGCGCATCCGGACAGAAGCCCAATCGCAAGTCTCGCGTGTGTATCTGATTAAGCACAAAGACAACGACATTCAGCAAGTTGGCCCAAATTTGTTTCTGATGGCGCAGTTTCTTGTCATCGGCATCGGTGTGGCCAAGAACACTGCGAAAAGCCAGCTCGACCAGGCCTAGACTAATGTCCTTCAGTGTCTTGGACATTTGCACAATTTCCGCAATTGAAAACGGCATCAGTCTGACATGTTGTATGGCCGCCTGGACGGGCGTTACCAACAGTTTCTTCTCCACAAACTCAACGTCATGCAACGTGGGTAACAGACGACCAAAGAGCATACAAAATGTCGCCAGCAAAGGAATAGTGCGATCCACACCCTGCTGCTTGGCTGTAAATATCAAATAAGGATCATGGAATCTTTTAAGGTATTTCTGTTTAATACTTACGCACAACACCCTTCGAAATGAGTGTAAGTGGCGCTGAGAAACCCAATTGCGTGGATTCAGCGGCCAGTTTAAACCACACGGCACGTATAAACTTCGGTGTGAAGGCTAAAGTGTAGAGCAGTCTGAAACAAGCATTTTAGGATTAGGTACATTGAAAGAGCCCGCATTCATTCAAAACATACTTATACTCGTAGACCGCATGCTTATTGTATATCATCAGATTGTGACAAATCTCGCAGAGTGCATAAATTAACTGAGTGTGCTCGATGTGCGGCTCCATTTGCTGTACGATGAAATCCACACGATGCGTTTCGTTTAATATGGCTATTGATTCCAAGAGGCAACTGCGCTCCTTGCTGCTCAGCTCGCCGGCAGGTCGACATGGCTGTTCCATGTCATAGTCAAGAGTGCGTGACGTTGGCTGATCCTCCTCCTCTTCCTCGGACTCATCCGTGTCATCCTCATCATCGGAATCTGTGTGACGATGGGGCACTGCATGATTCCGCAGCGTCGACTTGGGCAGTTGCAGTATGTTGGGCATCATTTGAGCAATGACACGTACATAGACAATCAGCAAGTTGCTCTGCTCCAATGTAGCTACAAGAAAGTCATATATTAGAGTTTAATTTCCGACTCACAGTTGTTTCCTCTTACCCAGTTGCCTGCGATCGAGCACTAGCAGCGAGTTTAGCAAAAACGAGCTAAACAATATTTCACGTGGCTGTGACTTGGACTGTTTGACCTCGCTCGATTGCATTACACCATAGAACAAGGAGTTTCGCTTGCCATCATCAGTGTCTGTTGATTCCGCCGCGGACGTGACCATGCTCGATTCCAGCAAGACGTGCAGCGACTGCATGAGCAATGCAAAGGGAAATTCCGTTGACTCAGCCAGACAGGGCAGCACAAAGTATCGAATTGGTTCCGTATGCGACGTGGCCAGAATTTCGGTAATGAATTTGCGACAAAAGAGCTGCGATTGCTCGCCGGCAGCTGAGCGCCGAGCAACGCTTAGTGGCCGCAAAAGCAGCTGGAGAAGCGCATCGGCAAACGGACTGGGCGCATGCAATGTCTCGCCGTCCAGCGGTGGACACTTGTCATCGAGCAGCTGACGCAATCGCACAAAATAGTTGCGTGCAATGAGGAAGCCAAACACTCGCTCCAAATACTTATACAGCAGCGTCTCATCCTCCACATAACGCTCCACAGCTGATACAGTGGTGAAGGTCTCCAGCATACGCAATGGTATGGCCTGGGCACTTTGTGGCAGCGTCAATTGCAGCAGGCACGCATCCAGCAGCTTACAGACGCGCAGCAACCACACCGAATCATGGGCTGAGTGCTGCAAGAGTCGTGCCGGATTGCGCAGGATTTGCTGGCATATTTCAATCTAAAAACAAAACAAAACAAACAATCTTTGTAGATTAAAGTGAATCTTTAGATTAGACGCACTTACCAGTCGCTCGCTGTCCCTCGCCACGCGACTGCTATAAAAGAAGCTAAGACGTCGCAGCAAGAAGCACAAACTCTCATCCTCAGTTACGCGATCCCGATGCGCATGCAGATACGCATCAAAGGCTTCGCGCTCCGCCCGCTTACGTCTCTGGCGATGGATAAAGGACCGTGCATATGATTGCAGCACAACGGCACCGTTCGCCTTCTGCCGCAGCTCGTTCCTTTTCTGGCGTTCCAGGGCCGCTTTGCGTATGGCCGTGTCCCTGTCGCAGGTATGCGAGGCGCCACCAAGACTTTGCACCGGTCTGCGCCGATACTCGCCATCGAAGCCAAACATGACGCTGCAATTGTTGTGTTTCTGCTTCTACTGCTGCCTGCTGCCTTCTGTTGTTGTTTTTGTTGTTGTTGCTGTTTGCTGTGTTTTCCCCAGCTGATCAATCGCCCCCCACCACTCACTCAGCACATAATTATTTTTTCGTTTCGTTTAAATGGAAAACGACGCTGCGTTCATGTAATGGCTATTTGCAACAGACGGCCACTGATCCTGGAGACTTTCTGTTTTGTTTAATCCAATATATTAGCCACTTTTCACTTGTCTACGTTAAATTTTCTGGCTGCGTAAAAACCTGCTAAGACGAATGATTTGTATATTTTCTCTGTGTTGCACAAATGTCCTAAAAAATGACAAAAGTGCCAGCTGTTCGAAACTGTCGAACACTGTGCAGTTATACAGTGTTGATCAACTTTAAAAATATTTAAACATTGCATTCTATTTGTCTAGTTTTGACTTTAAAATAATATTTATATTTTATAGAGTATTTTGAGAGAAAACACATTTCTAATTTATTTTAGCAACAAAAAATGTTTATATACATTTTTGTTGCTTTCGTAATATTATAAATTTGCGTATTTATACATATATGTAACTTTGATTACTTGTTTGTTATTGTTTGGCATCTATATCTTTATTTATATACATACATACATACATCTAAACATTGATCGTGCGCCAAGTTATGTGCATACATACATATATGTACCATAATATTATTTTGATTGATAAACAAGCGTCACATTCTTCAGTTTATTTGTGCGCTGAAAATATATATTTATTCCACTGTTTACACATTTATTTGCATGGTGTTTTTTTTTTTCTTATTTACTTAGCTGCAATTTATTAGATCAGCTGATTCCGCACCTATAGCAGCTGAAAATTGTGACTGATAAACTCATTAGCATTGCGACAGGTAAAAAAATAAGATTTATTTTGTGATATGACGATTTCTCTATACCCTATTAAAATACCCTATTAAAATACTACGAAAATTATCGTATTTTTATTTTGAATGATTTTTGTTATTTAAATTTCCTAGTGCTTTTTTCCTATGATTTCAAATTATCAATTATCAAATTTTTTAAAGTGCGTTTCTAATCATGTAGATGTCAATTTATTGAATTAGTATACGTAAGTTATGTACATATATAAATAATATGAAACATGAGTGAGGTTTTAAATCTAAACCATCTAGTTAATAGCTTCTGTTTATTGTTTTCTTTGCAATTGAGTCGCTGTTCAGCAAAACAAATTCAAAGTGCAGAGCTTAGCTGAATTGGCGCTAAATTCGCTCCATTGGCAACGTGGGGATGGGGATGGCGCATCTGATGACGCTGCTCGATGAGAGCGAGCAGAGCTCGGGGCACGTCCATTGTTTGATCGTCCACGAGCACAATATCAAATGTGTTCATATACTTTTCCATGTTCGCCTCCACGTGATCAAACAGAAAACCAATTTTGAGAATATGCGATGAGGCTGGAACACCGTTAGCCATGTCTGCATCCCCCAAGGAATCACCCATGACAATGATGTGATCACGGGTGTGTACCAGTTCATAATACTCGCTGCCATTGAGAACCGTTTCGTTCTTGTTGAAGGTGTGTATCATCGGCTGCTGGAAGCCGTCGAGGAGACCATCGCGATACTGCAGAAAATTGGAGACCACCTTGACATTGGGATGCATAATATTCGCTTGCTGCAGCACTGAGACGACAGAGTTGCCAAGTCCCGCGGAGAACACAAGCACCGGTATGTCCAAGCGAAGCAGAGTGGCAAACAGTTCGTGAGTTCGGTCACGTAGCGCACGTTTAAATTTGCTTGCGGTTTGATCTATTTCGATCGGATCGAAGGCGAATCCTCTGGCCAATTCGGCCGATTTAGTCCACCATTCAATCATGTACTCAACCTTCTCCTCGATGGGAATATTCGGATCAATTTCAATGGGTCGATATTTGCGAAACAACTTGTCCGTTTCATCCTTGTAGTACGAGGGCAGAGATTTGCACGTATTGAAAATGCCAAAGCTTGAGAGCACTGCTTCATTGTCCTCCGTGCGTTGTTTGGTGATCGTATAGTCAAAATCGGATACGAATTGCATTCGCTCTGGTCCACCACACACAAATTCATTGATGATCTTCTCCACGAGCTGCGGATCGCGCATTCTGCAGTGGCTTTGATTCAACGCTGGAATGTCCTGTATGTGGATGTAGCCCACTTTGTCCGCCCTTCGATCGCTGGACTCATCGTTGACCATTTTTGTATTGTTATTGTAATTTGTGTTTTTATTGCTTCGATCAGCAAAAAGATCCACTGCGACGTATGCTTCGTGGGAACTCTCTTAAGTAACTGCAAATATACAACAAATAGTTGCGACTGAGAACTTGGTGCGCTTTCGTTTTATGACATTCATACATACATATGTACATATTTGCAGATATCGCTCACATGCACTCGTTTCCGCGTATTTCGGTGTACGATAGCGATGAGCAACATTGCGATTTGAGCTAGTGAGTTTGTCACAATTTATCACTGTGAGGCAAACACTTTTTTGTAGTATTTTTAACGATATTAGCTTATTAAAAAAATTCCAACGCGCCTAAATAATATTTATTATATTTCATTCTATTTATTGTGTCATATAATTCGCTAGTCACTGTTACCCAAAGTAGCTCATCACTATCGTAAGTATGTATGTGTGTCTTTTATACACATTCACCTTTTGGTGCGTGTGTATATTCATTTCTATTTCTAATGGACTGACCTTGGCTAGTTGTTGCCAATTTATTTTGTGTTGGTACCTGCAACGTTCGCTGTTGTTTTTAGCCCGCCTTAATGTGCACACTGCTTATCAGGTTGTTTATCAAAGCTTTTTGTGATTTTTGTACTTTTGATTAATAACAATAAATGCCGCACAATAATTCGCTTATTTACCTTTGCGTCCTACTGAATCAATCTCACACGAAAGCATGCTATCAGTCTCGCCGCAAAACAGCTGAGCTGGAACAAAGTGGAAACGAACTCGCTCGCGCAACAATAAAACGCTACATTTGGAATTGAATTTTTTGTTTGTTTATTTTTGTGCTCTCGCTCTCTCGTTTCCTCTTCTTATTTCTCTCACTCTCTCTCTCTTTTCAGCTGTGTTTACATCAAAACAAGAAATTGAGTTTTAAAAAAAAAAAATAACGAACTTATATAATATATGGTACTTATTTAGTTTAAGGACTTAGTGTTCTACATATTAAATATGTCTGAGTTATTATATTTTAACTGTTGCGCGGGTATTTTTGTAGTGTTGTGGCCTAGAAACTGAGTTTCTAATACTTTTGTTTTAATCTTCGATTACAATTGGTGCTGTTATCGGATCCGACGATAGGTTTTTTGCTGGCTTGCTAGCTGCTGACTTTTGTTGTTGTTGTTGCTCTTTTGTCTTTTTATCATTATACCCAAAGGGCACAAACTTCCAGTCTCCGGGCAGAAATGAAGCGTGTTTTCCACCACGTGTCAAATGGCTGGAATTGAATAAAAGATGGAGAATATTATATAAAGATTGGGCATAAAGATTCATAAATTTGGCGGAATAGTCCAGATTTAGCAAAAGCTAATCTCTGACAAAGTTTCTCATACTAAATATATTAAATGTATATAACTTCTTTGGAATGACGCCAAAAATAAATAAACGCGCAAACTTTCTGGTGGAAAACTATCGATCGTGCACTATAGGTATTGTACGGCTGCCATCGATAGTGGCGATAGTGCCATCGATAGTTTTCCAACTCTAGTTGAGATATTTTAATTAAAAAACAATTTTTGATAATAGGCAACTCCCTTAACTTTGGCCCATTTACAGAACGAATTTCGCAGATAACGAAGATAAAATTGTCCCAGCTATGATGTGTGAAAACTTAAGCTTTCTAGCTTTAACCGTTTGACCTACACGTTGATTCTCAGTCAGTCACTCAGGACAAAAAGTCTTATATATGTACATTTATCGATATTTATATAATTGCAAACCCACCGATTTAGATAGAAACTGGCGGCGGCACAGCTCTTGAACGCCAGCACACCCACATCGGGTATCTTGACCATCAGCTTGGCGTCCATCAGCTTGACCCTGTAGCGTGGCAAATCCTCGGCGACCAGAAAACCATATCTGACCTTACTCGGATTCACCGTTGAGGGACACGTTGATATCTTCTGCTGCTGCTCTGGTGTTGGTATCGTCACATTGCTCACTGTTGTTCCTGTTCCTGTTCCCGGCAACAACTTGGCCGGCAGTGATGGTCTTGGCTCTTGGCCCGCTCCGGTCGGTTTGCTGGGCAGAGATTTCCGGCCAGCCGCTAATTGCTGCAACTTGGCGGGCAGAGTACGCACCTGGCGCATTGGCAAATTCCCAATGGATATTGTGGTGGCTGTTTGCTTGAGAATTGTCGGTGCTCGTATCGAGGATTCTTCCTCCTCCTCCGCCTTGCGTTTGGCGCCAATTTTAATGGGCTCTGGAGTCGTCGCGGTCGTGGCTCCTCCTGCAGTTGGCTCCTTTGGCATTAGCTTGGTTATGGTTACGCCCGTGGCAGCAGTTCCTAGCTTGATATTCCCATTGCCGCCGCTCAGCAGCTGTTGCAGTGTCTCATTGATCTTGATGGACGGCGGGCTGTCTTTGATGGCCACTCCCGTTGACGTTCCTAGTCCTGATCCCAAGCCCGTTCCAGCTGTCACTGCTGGCTGGCAACGCTGCACGGAGATGCGACTAATCTTGGCCTGCGGCGTTGCCTCGCCACTCGTCTCACTGCGACTGGACACTGTGGACATGGACATGGCAGCGGTTTGTGTGACCTGCACTTGAGGTGTTAGAAATTGTGTATTGGGCGGCGTCTTTCCCGTCGCGGGCACATTCGCTATAAAGGGCAGAAATCCATTTGCCAAGGATCCACTGTTGACGGCACTGGGCGCTGCCGTCGTTATCTGGAGGCCATTGTATCCATTGCTGTGCAATGATTGTATGGTAAAGTTGATGCGTTGTTGTGGTTGCTCCTGAGGCAACTCCTGCTTCACCTTTGGCTGCTCCTTTGGCAACTGCTCTGTATTCAACTCCTGCTCCTCCTCCGCGTCATCATCAATGATCATGCAGTCATCATCATCATCGTCATCATCATCAGCATCCTCTTTAGCATTCAATTGCTGCTGCAATTGCTGTTGTTGTTGTTGCTGTCCCATCATTGTCTCCTTCTTGGCCACCAGATTCGACGGCGTCAAGTCAATCTCAAAGTGCACCTGCTTGTTGATCTGGAGCACCCAAAATGCCATTGTCCGTCTGTCCTGCTGCACTTTAATGTTGTGCTCCCGCTGATACACCTCACGCAACATCATCTTGCCATCCACGCTCTGGAGCAGCACCAGAACCGGTGCATCCGTATCCAAGGGCAAGGGTCCAAAGTAGATTTTACGCTTCGACGAGGGCGTCACAAAGGCATCGTAGGGGGCATCTTTGAAGAATTGCAGCTTGATGACCTTCTTGGATTCCTGGGCAGCTCGCACGACTTGGTAGATGCGATCCAAGGAGATCATGTCCCTGAACGCGGGCACAAAGATATGCGAGAAGTCGTCATAGAGATTCAGCACGACCCAGCGATGGTCATGATCGTGCAGCTCGGGAATTTGCAGGGCATTGACATCGCCCTGATGCACCTTACGGAACTCGATGTTGCTGCGTATGATGAGAGCCGTCTCCTTGTTCTGCTGCGTTGTGGATGCAGTGGATGTGGTGGGAGCAGCGACGGGAGTTGCTGCCACGACAGGAGTCGGAGTCACAACCGGAGATGGAGTCATGACAGGCGATGGAGTCACAACTGGCGATGGAGTGAGCACTGTAGCTGGAGATGGGGTCGTCAATTGCTGTTGCTGCTTGTGCTGTTCCCGAATCTTCTGCTTGACCATCAGTGAGCAGAGCACATTGATTTTCTTGGTCAATATGGGATGGGTTTGTGGCGTTGGCTTCGTGCACGCATTGCCCTCCATGTGGCGCAGGAAGCCCTTGACCAGCCAATACTGCTGCCTGCCCTGCATCACCACCGCCAAGTGGCCCGTGTTCTCATTCCTCTTGCTCTCGAGCAGCATGCGTGCCATCAGCGACAGGCTGCTGGGATCGGAGGCAAAGCGGGTATTGACCACCGCAATGGCGCCACACACCGCTGGCATCATGTTGGTGATGGTCGCCGCCAGGAAGTTGTAGTTCTTCATTTGCACATCCCAGATGAACACGAAATCCGACTCGAAGGCGGCCAAAAAGTTGGTCCATTTGATGATGCACAGAATGTCATCGTTGGGAGCTGGAATTATTTTACTCTCACGCTGCAGCGCCAGATCGATGTCCTGCATTTTCTTGCTCACATGCGCATTCATTTTCAGGATCACATCGTTGTAGGATGCACGGAACGAGGAGTCCATGGTGGCCGAATCCATATTGCAGGAATCACTTCGATCGCTGATGTCTCCTCCTACTCCGCCCAAATCCATCGCTGGAGCATTGACATTCAACGAATAGCAGGATGAGATTTTGGGCATTTGGATTTCTGGCAAGGATTGCTGCTGTGGCTGCGGCTTTGGCTTGATCCTTTCCTTCGCTTCCTCCAGCAGTTGTCTCTTGCGTCTGGGCTGCATTTCAGCCTGGGCATCCTCCTCGGCAACTCGTTTTTGTGCTGGTCCAGCAACATTGCTCGCCTCGCTCTCATCGGAATCATCGCGCACGACAATGACATACGGCTCCTCCGGCTGCTGCTGTTTCCTCCGACCCGACAGCTTCTCCTCCCGCTCCAGGCGTCGCTGTTGATCCAATTCAGCCCTATAATAACGCACCGCAGTGGCAATACGTTTGTCGAGCAGCTCCTGAGTCTGCGGCGTCTCGCTGCGTTTCATCTCCGAGGCGATGCGCTCGGCACGACGACGATTGAGACGCAGATAGCAATGTCTGGGCACGGAAATGACGCGACGACAGAGATGCGGACGGGAGCGAAAGTAGCTGAAGATGATGTCCAGCTCGGCGGGCCTTTGGGGCGAGATCACAGTTGGGCCGGACTTGGCTGCAGCTGGCGGCGGTGGAGCAGCAAGTGGCAGTGGCGGAGTCGTCGCTTTTGGTGCTCCTGGTGGTGCTAGCTGTTGTGGTGGGGCGGGAGCTGTTATAATCTTCTGCAACTTGGCCTGTTGCTGTTGTGCCTGTTGCTGCTTCTCCTTGCGTCGCTTCTTGGACTGCTGCTCCTGCTGCGGTGGCTCCTCCTGGGCACGCTCGAAGCTGTAGTGCGCCCGTGTCGCCAGCTCCGGCACATAGTGAGCAATTGCAGCATCGGATTCCTCCTTTTCAATTATGACCGGCTTGCCATCCTGGGCAAGTCCGCCACAGAAACACTTATACAGCTGGTGGGTCATGCAGAAGCTGGCCAAATTGGCCACATCGGACAGACGACGCAGCGACACCTGGCAATGCTTCAGCTGCATGAAATCCGTGTCCTTGACGCCACAAGGTGACAATGGGGCAAAGGTACCACTCTCATCGCTGCCGCGTGGACGTTTAACGCTGTTGATCTCACGCTTGGACGCCTTGACCGGACGCAGAAGATCGTCGTCATCCTCAATGGAATCGTCAAAGTCCTCGTAGCGCTTGGGCGCCTTGGTGCAGCGTCGCTTCTTGTCGCACTGCGTCTCGTTGATCAGCAACGTCTCGTTGTCCGTCAGCACCAGCGTTGAGGTGAAGTCCTTCTCCATTTTGGCCAAACGCGCCGTCGCCTGGCGACGCAAATTGAACGCATCCTCATTCGAAATGCCACGTCCCTGTTGAAGAAGGGAAATCAGTAATAGTAGGAATGACTACTGTCGAGTGAACCCGACTGTATGAGACTCTGCACTTAATTTATAACTTATGTATCTTATTTAATTTTGAATTACTTCTTTTAACGTATTTTACATAGACTGTAAGAGACCCTGTTCCGTATTTAATTATGTATTATTTCTTTTTACGTATTTTACACAGAAATTTTACAAATTTGGTTGCTCTAGCTCTTTTTGTCTCTCCTAAAGATGGATCAAATATAGGATTAGCTCTCTCTGGGATTAGGTCTTTCAATTCATTCGTTCATTTAAAGTTTTTGAAAAAATGTCAAGGGGTAAGTATTCAAAAATTATTTAATGCAACATCAACTAGAGTTCAAAAAGTTTACATTCCGCAAAGAAATCGGTTAGTGAAAAAGTGTCAATTAGAAGTTTGAAATTGAGTGAGGGAATTCCAAACTCAAAAATCGAGTTTAACGAAAATTATTCGTCAAAATCAATTTAATGAACTTGATAAATCGTTTAAAAATTATCAAATTAAAATACTTGAAAAAGGGTTACAAAAAAAGTCGAGTTAATAATATTTAGAAGTATTTTTACAT
Organism: Drosophila suboccidentalis; assembly: GCA_037043435.1. NCBI lineage: Eukaryota > Metazoa > Arthropoda > Insecta > Diptera > Drosophilidae > Drosophila > Drosophila suboccidentalis. The sequence goes on along the minus strand of JBAMBK010002572.1, from coordinate 360,937 downwards.
TATAGAAAGCACATTCTACATTTTTAAATGTTCAAATATTTGTATTAAATATCGAATATCGTCCCATTTTCTCGTTGTTGTTTTTTTAAATAAAAATCTGAAACTTGCCAACTTAAATTTACTTGACCATTTCAGACTACCCTCTACAGTTTAAGTACAGGGTCTAATTAAGTTGCATCTAGATACTCACGTCCGTTTCGACTCGCATGATGCGTGTCAACTCCGCTCCCGTGCAGTGGCATTCCAGCACGCAATCCGCACGTCCGCAGTGCTCCCGGAGCGGGAACTCCCCGAGGAGACTCTCGCAGAGGCAGCCCAGCTGACAGTGCTCCTTGACGCAAGGCTTATCGGCTGCAAATAGAGATTAGGGGTATCAATTGAAAGACAACTGAAGGGAACTCCAATGAGTCTTACCATCCTTGGCAATGGCAGCCGCATCGATGATGGTGGCATTGAGACGACGCAGTTCCTTGGCCAATCTCTGTTGCTTATTGGGCCGACGCTGTTGAATTTGCTTGCTGTTTGCCAACTTGCCATTCGATTTATCTGCCTTGCTAGCTGCTCCTCCTCCTCCGATCTCCTCTTTGGCGGGACTAATCTCTGTGACGGCACAGCTCGCGGCATCGGGGTCAACGCTAATGAAGGAATTCTCGCTGCAACTGATGGCCACCGTGTTGATCATGTCATTGATCATGTCCGCACAGGCCAGCTCGATGGGATCGGTTGAGTCGGACAACTCCTGGCGGAACTCAAATTCCTGCAGCTTCTCTGGCGGCTGGGCGGCACTGAAACTGTCGTCCAGCTGCTCGGAGCGATCGACGACACGTCGGACGAGTATATGGTTGCGATCATTGAGATAGGGTATCACAAACGTGAAGCTCCTCCGTCTGCCCGCGGCGGGCGTCTGCGCCTCCGCCTGTGCCTCCGCCTCGCGCATGCTATTGGGCGACGACGACGACTCCTGCAGCGTGGACACACTGAACTCGGCCCATTCCCGGGTAATGTCATGATGCGGCAGTATATACTGCAGATAACGCTTCGCGATCTCGTCCAGCGGACGTCCCAGCTGCGGCTGCACATCCAGCTGGACGGTGGGCATGCTGACAACGGCCATGCTGCCGCCGGCCAGCAACAAGGCGGCCGTATCATCGTCCAGCGGCTTCTGGAACGGCTTCTGTGAGAGCGGGCAGGGTCTGAATATCGCTGGCAATGGATACTGATTGAGTTTCTGCAACTTGTTGTTGCCCAGGCACGGCCTCGTGGGCAGCACCTTAATCTCCTGGCTGAGCTGAGCATCCACGCAGTGGCGACTGCACTTGATTTTGGCCAATTCCTTGGCAGTCAGTTGACTCTGATGCGGCTTCTTCTCGCGCGTCGCGTTGTTGCCCTGGCTGCCCGAGAGACGCACCATTTCGCCATCGATCCGGACCACCTGATAGTAATACTTGTCCTGGTCTGTGGCCACATAACTGGCCGCCTGCCAGCCCTGGCGGGTGAAGGGCATTGCGGAGCTGGAGGATTGCAGCTGTTGCATGGCCGCCACTTTCACCTTGCGCTGACGCTGCTTCCGCTGCAGCTCCCGATAGATGTTCGCCTCGTTGTTGATGATGGCCATCTTTTGGTTCTTGGAGCGCTGCAAATAGTGCCGCCGATCGGCCACAGTCCGCAGACGTTGCAAGCTGTCCGGCACCGCCGGCATATCCATATGAGGCGGCACACTGTGCGCCGTCACGCGTCCATCCTGATACATGGGCTCGAGCAGACGCTCGCGATCCTCGACACGCAGATCGTTCTTCTTCATATAGGCCTCCAAGGCTTCGCTGACAAAGGCCGCATTGCCATCCACAGTCTTGCAGCTCTGTGGCACCAACGGGGTGAGCAGCATGCCCGGCTGATGTGCCGTCTCATCGAAGCCCACGAAATCCTCGCTGGTGTCATCATTGAAGCTAAACTCGTTATCCACCTCGGCAGTTGTGGGTTTGCTACTGGATACTTCACTGGTTGCCACAGGAAAGTTCGACTCGTTGGCAAAATTCTTTACGCGCACTTTGTTCATGAGCATGTCCAAGAATTTGCTGCCACCTGATTTTTCCGGTGACTTTTCTGCTGCTTTTTCCGCAGTTGCGCTTTTGGGCTGCACAACCAGAGCAGTTGTCAACGGTTCAATGTTGGTTGTTATAATATCCTTTGGTTCCTCAGTTTCTGCTGCTGCTGCCTCCACGGCTTTCTCCTTCAACTCCTCCCCTTTCTCCGGCTGTTCTTCTTCCTTGTCCAGACGCAACTCGACATTTTTGTTAGCATCCTCGATAAATGATATGCCGCGTTTCGCACTCTTCAGCAACTCCAGCTGCTGTTTCATCTGCTTGGACAACTCCTCGCCGTACAGCTCCGTCTCCTCGTGCTCCGTAATGTGACCCATTTTCCTGTAGTGTCGCACCATGTTTGACGACCATTGCTTGATATTGGCCTTGCGTCGTTTGATCATGCGCTTCAGGCGCGGATCGAATAGCAGGAGACGGGCCCGCCGTATGATGACGATGCGATTGTGACGCTTACGCCACGCATAATTGCGCAATACACAGCGCGGATTCAGGGCATAGATGATAAAGCGCTTCGCATTTCCCCAGTTGCGATGCAGAAATTCCCGCGAAACGGGATATTTGCGTAACAAGCATCGATATTTGGTCAAATCTTTGCCTTTAAGTACGATTGGTGGCAGTTCTTGTGTCATACTAAAATAAATTAAAAAAAAAAGAGTAAGTTTTATAAATCTCTAAGATACAGAAAATATATACAATTAATTTTTAAGATGAATGCTGTCTTTAATTAATCAATTTAAATTTGAATTCTGCGAAATTTTACTTAGATTATCAAATTTAAAAGAACAATATGGTCACACTGATTCCTGAATCACTTTTAGATTTTATTTAAATTTCGCGATCAGTTGGTCCTAGAAAAAATAAGAAAAGTCCGGCCAGACTAGGAAAATTTAAATAATCTGTTCCGAGACTAATTTATAATTGATTTTGTATGATTTGTTTTGTTTGTGACCGTTCTCTGCGAATAAAATTACTTTGCCAAATTGGGTGCGAGCTTGGTAAGATTTCAGCATTTCAAATATCAATAATTAAATAATAATTTATTTAATTCGGAAAAATTGCACGAAAAGTCCCGATGAGTATGACAGCTAAAAATGGGCTAAAAGAAATGGAGTTTAGGCATGAAAATAGGGTTAAGAAGACTTAGAAGGCTAAGAAAAATAGTTTTCAGATTTCCTTCTGTAATTGGGTGCATTGCATTTTCTTTATTTGCAATAAAGAAAAATTACGAAACTATATTAAATCTAAACATCTTAGAGGAATACCCGTACGATTAAATCTTTTTCACAGAGAATCAACTGAATGATCACAACTAGTTATTTATTTACTTGCTTGTTGTCAAATATGACCAGTTAAGATAATTTCGATATTAAGCAATAAGTAATAAACTTAAAATTGATATAATAAAATGCTTGTAATCACACGAAAACTAAAAATGACACATAGTAAAACACGTTAGACGCCTTTGTAAGAAAGTTTCACAATGACAGAAAAGAGCAGTGCTGCCAGTTAACATCCAACTTATTCAGACAAATAGGCAGCACTGCTCCGCTATTATAGATACATACACAAATTATTCACACCACATACATACAGATTTAAATATGCGCAAAGGTGCCTTTATTTTTGGTTAAAATGCCTTTATTTTTGGTTACCTGCTTAATTTTGTACTGTTATTCACATACTTGCCAACCTATCGCAGACTCAAAGGACCTTTTAAATGGCGTGTTATCGAACAGTTATCGAAATCTGCACGCATTCATGCATACATACACAAATTAAAATATTTGGACAGCGCAAATATGTATAAACTTAGATATGCACATAAATACATACATAAATACGCACTTTTTAAACAGTGAATGTTGGAGAGCAATGAATTTGGCTTCTCTTGTTGTTGTTGTTGTTAAAGCGCCTTTGAACAGCCCACGAAACACAGAGGCACACCACAGAGAATCAGCAGCAGCAGCTAAACATTTTACACGCCTTGTTTATTTCCAGCATGCGGAAAATGCAAAACATCTTCAACTATTGCCAACAATATCAAACTATTGTAGACATTGCACAGGGCCACATTTACTGTTTTTAAAGGCACTTTTGATTATTAAAACTTTTGATTTGATTCAAAAAAGAATGCAAGCAAATATTTTGCGATCGCAAAAGCAGTTCTGTTAAGGCCCTGTGACGGACTGGTTGTGCTTGTATGTGTGTGTGTGCGTTAGTGAAATGATGGGAAACCCATTCTCAAACGTTCCAAGCGAAATGCATGGTAATGGGACAACAGTAGTTGCCACGCTTATGTCATGTATGCTTGTGTATATTATACAATTTGTATATGTACACACTTGCTTACATGTGTGCGTGCGCACGTGGGTAACGATAATATCCGATTATTTTGGCCAATTGATTTGCAAATGACAGCTCAAAATATATTGTGCATTAATTTCAATTAAACATTCTTATGTCACAAAGCTGTTAAATTAATTTTAAGTTTCAGAAAAATATTGCGATCTCCAACTAGGATACTTATTCAATAATTACTTTTACTTTACTTTAAAGCAATTAATGCAAATAATATAACGACCCAATGTCCTGTTTGTTAACAACAACAAAAGAAAACGTAACAATTGACGTGAAACATTTCACATGAAATAAATCAATATAACCTCAAAATAAATCCAACATGGCGACTCGTCAACAGATACATACACACGCTAGCGTCGATCGCATGCGTCAGAATGTAAAGCACCGTAACTGCATCTAACCCCTCCCCCACACAAGGCACGGTGAAACTCGCATGAAAAAATGTTCAATTACTGTAAAAAGTCCTGCCACGTTATTGAGAAAACGATAATAAAAGCACTTACCTGCACAGAATCAGGCACACAAGGTGCACTGCTTTTATTTTCTAGCCTAAAACTAACGATAATTTCGCTATTTTCTCTTTTCTTTCACTTAAACGCGCAATTACTTTCGGCTCTCGTTGCTGACGTCGCTAAAAGCGTAGCACATACAAACGAGTACACACACAAAATTGACACACACACACATTTTGTATATCGGCGACTGTTTGATGAATTTCAATATGGTGACCGATAACAGCGCGCCAAGGTGACAGCATGGAATGGAACACAGGGTTGTACCTGCAGATTAATTGTAGCCTGGTGATATTCAAAGCTGACAAAAAGAGCGCGAATTCTTTTCTATTTTACTATTCAATTAATATAGAAACGCTTCTATTTTAAAATTTATAGTTTCCTCCATGTAAGGAACACTTTTATTTCGCCATGGACATTCAAGCAGCGCACGTAAATATTCAATTCAAGTGCCACGCCGTAAGTTTAGGTGGTTTTGAAAAACACGTGTTTCAAAACTTGCTTGATTTGAAATCCGGTTTTAAATTTTTCCAAAATATTTGTAGCCTTGACAGTATTTGAACCACGCTTGCACGCTTATTGCAATTAATGACAACTCTGGCTTCTGTTTCCCACCAAAAGCGCTGTGGAAAAAACCTTGCGCACAACCCTACATTTTGAGGTTAGATGTGCGTGTGCTCCCATATTAAATACAACATGTGTTTGCTAAGTTTTGTTTTATTTGTTGCTTTTCATTCATTAAGTACATTTGTATAGGAGTAATAAAATATAATTTAATAAGGGAATGGTATTAAAGCAATTTTCATACATCAATGGGGACAGTACTGTACCTGTAATTAGACGGAAATAAACAAATAAAATATTAGTCAATTTTTCTTTCAATTTTGTATATTTTTAAATTTATTTGACACATCAGTAGGACCTATTTTTGAGGATTGTGTTGTTGCGGTATTTGTGAATCATGACACAAGTCAGCTTTCCTTTCTCATCATTAGATGTAATTTATTGTTTATACATATTGCTCAATTACCGCAAAACTGCTATAATTTAAATATATGTATATTATGTAAGCAACTCATATTTATATCTTATATACTTTTCACATGAGAGTAAAAAGAGTTCTTGTTTTTAGTGCAAGATAGTTCTAAATTGAAAACTGCAAATGCGTTTTTTTTTCGAAATAGGTTTTTGAACTTTTGAGCCTTGCAGTAAATGAGCGATATGTACGTTTATACGCAAAATCAAAATGAACCCACCTTTCAATTGATATAAAAATCATTGTTTTATTCCACAAAATGGTTGAAAACTGCAAATAAACAAAGAAGAATACCATTAATACATGTTAAATTGAAGAAACAATTGTATTTTATTTTATTGTTTAATTCAGTAGGACCTATTTTTGAGGATTGTGTTGTTGCGGTATTTGTGAATCATGACACAAGTCAGCTTTCCTTTCTCATCATTAGATGTAATTCATTGTTTATACATATTGCTCAATTACCGCAAAACTGTTATAATTCAAATATTTATTATGTAAGCAACTCATTTTTATATCTTATATAGTTGTCATTTGAGAGTAAAAAGAAATCTTGTTTTTACTGCAAGATAGTTTTAAATTGAAAACTGTAAATTCGTTTTTTTTTTTTTAAATAAGTTTTTGAATTTATGAGCCTTGCAGTAAATAAGCGATTTGTACGTTTATACGCAAATAAACGGAACCCACCTTTCAATTGATATAAAAATCATTGTTTTATTCCACAAAATGGTTGAAAACTGCAAATAAACAAAGAAGAATACCATTAATACATGTTAAATTGACGAAACAATTGTATTTTATTTTATTGTTTAATTCAGTAGGACCTATTTTTGAGGATTGTGTTGTTGCGGTATTTGTGAATCATGACACAAGTCAGCTTTCCTTTCTCATCATTTGAGCTCTCTAAACAGTATTATATAAATAAATGTGGGAAATTTGCTTACCTTGAAAGTATGTTCTCCTCGTTCCCACATTCACACATATCTGTACAAAATAAAAGGTAAAGATCTTTGATTAGATGCAGAAAATAAAACGTATATTTATTTGTTAAATTGACTTATTTCAGTAAGACCAATCTCGCATTCAACATGAGAAGTTTCTCTTAATTTTCAGCTAGGGGCGAAAGTTATTGCTCATCATATAGAACACCTTAACTTTGTTGTATAAAATATAAGCTTACCTTTCTTTTAACTCAGACAATTGGAGTGCAGAAAATATCGAGAGGAACTGAAAACGAAAGAAAATGTATTAATATAATGTCAAGATTTATTTCATTTATTTTTTAAAGTCTTTACATATCAGTAAGACCAATCTCGCATTCAACATGAGAAGTTTCACTTAGTTTTCAGCTAGGGGCGAAAGTTATTGCTCATCATGTAGAGTCGATGCTTTGTTTTTAAGGCTTAGAAATATGTGGCTTACCTTGTAATGATTCAGGATAGATTGGAAGGCCTTTGTAGACAGATCTAAAACAAATAAATATATAAGTTAGTCAAGAGTTTACAAATCTTTAATCTCATATTGAAATCAAAATATTGTCAGTAAGACCAATCTCGCATTCAACATGAGAAGTTTCTCTTAATTTTCAGCTAGGGGCGAAAGTTATTGCTCATCATGGAGTTGTTTGATAAAGGGCAAAATAAAATAATACTAACCATTACTAAAACGTAATTGCACGACCGGATAAGACCACAATAGATGATAAAGTTGATCGAACCTGCCAGAAAAGAAAAATATATAGCGAATTAATAATGGGATCAATAAAAATAGTAAACATTGTTGCCATTAATAATATCAGTAAGACCAATCTCGCATTCAACATGAGAAGTTTCTCTTAATTTTCAGATAGGGGCGAAAGTTTAAAACTCATCAAAATTAAGGCATACTGATAGTCGGATAAATGATAAATAAACTCACATTTGTGTTATCCACTGCATTTAGAATCACTTTGCAAGCTGTAAAGATTAAGATCTGGGTTAATTAAATGTGAAAAATATATCTATTAAATAATTATAAAATGTGTTTCGCTGTCAATTCAGTAAGACCAATCTCGCATTCAACATGAGAAGTTTCACTTAGTTTTTCAGATAGGGGCGAAAGTTAATACTCATCAGAAGACAGCGAAACATTTCAAAATTAAATAGTTATTAAAATGAATTAGGAAACTCACCTTAAAAATAAAGAGATGAGAGGCCGTTGCTGTGTGGAGCTGTTTCTAAAAAAAAGAAAACTAAATCGAACAGACTAAACAATTTACAATAAAAATATACGTTTATTGCATTGCGAATGTCACTTATAAATGCATTAAAATTTGCATTTGTACAGCATGTTACACCGTCTGCAACCTTAAACTTAACAACTATGAAAAAATGCTCAAAATAGTGGAGGACATAATTTCTAAATCCTAATGTTATTGAAAGTATGCTACTATTCCTGAGCCTCTTCTCTATCCCTATCTTTGTCCTTCTTCTTCTTTTTCTTCTTCTCAGCAGGTACATCAGCCACATCTGCAGCTGTCTCATCCTCGGCTGGTGCCTCCTCATCACCCTTATGCTTCTTCTTCTTTTTCTTCTTATCTGACTTGGCTGGCGTGGCCTCAGCTTGCGATTCCTCCACACTAGAGGTACTCAATTTTCGCTGCAAATAAATGGAATGATAATATTAATTAAATGTTAAATTATTATAAAATGTGTACAATACCTTGCTAATTTCACTGGAGCCATTTGTGGGTGTTTGTGGTTCTCCTGCCGCTGCTGGCTTCTTGGCATTGTAGTCCACAAAACCAGTTAGCCATTCCTTGGGCGTGTTCTCATTGGGCCTGCCAAACTTGTCCAGCTTGCCGGCAGCAATCAGCGCCTTCTTGGCCGACGCCTTAGGACCCAGTCCCCACTTGCGTGGATATATGTCACGCTCCATGATGACGCGTTTGATTTTGGCCACAACGCCGTGATCGCACGAAGACATGGTAGCTGTGGTCATCAACGCGATGGCCAAGCAAATGGCCTCGCCCTTTGTTGTGCAGATGACAATCTCCTGTTCGATTTCGATGCCATCCTCATAGCGCAGCACACCAGGCAACATGATTTTGGCACCATAACAAACGGCGTTTACCTGGAAATCAAATGGGAAATAGTTATTAATATTGGAAAATACAATTTGATTGCTTTACAAATTGATATGTTAATATAGGAAGAAATGTAGTCTGACAATTACTTTGTCGGATACGCTATTTAGGCGCAAGTCCAACATACACACATCAGCGGCTTTACTGTTCCCAGTCATAGTCACAGACGTTGCTGGCAAAAATACAAACGTCTGCCGGCTTAATATCATGGGGTAAAGTTACACAAATTTGTATATACATATATGTGTATTTGTGGACTCACCGAACTGTCCTTCATGATGATGCGTTTGTGGTTGATAAGCAGACCCTCCAAGGGCTTGATGACACGACGCAACATGGACTCATCCTTGTGATTCTCATACAGCCACATGGCATCGAGTACATCGTGCATTGTGACCATGCCGTCGCGTTCAGACTGTATGCCCGAACGGACGCGACGCAGCTCCAACATTTGACCGCCAACGCCCAGGACTAGACCCAGATGGACGCACATGGTACGGATGTAGGAACCGGCCTCGCAGCTAACCCAAAAAACACCTAAGCACGTGAGTATTGACACAAAACAAGAGAGAGAAAGAGAGAGAGTGTTACCAATAAAACTGTGCATTTGCCAACGCAAATACTAAAATTTTGCTGTATTTCTTTGAAATCGGTTAGCTCTGCACGTCGATGTCTTAAGCCGGACAACGACGCACTGGCTCCAGTTGAACTCTTCAATTGGGGGACTTACCCATATTGCGTGTCTCATCGTAGTCCAACAGTTTGCTGTCGTAGACTGTACGCACACGCAACTGACGCTTCACGGCCGAGATTAGAGGTGGACGCTGGAAAAGCGCACCACGCAGCTTTTCCAAACCCTGACGTACTTTGGCCACCGACTCGACGGCTCCGTGTAGTTTAAAAATAGCCACATACTCCTTGCCGGCACTTTGTTGTGATTTGACGAGACGAGTGGCGCGGTCAATGCAGACAATCAGGCAGCCTGTGTTGGAAAACGGGCGAATGTGCGTGTGTTGTGCACGTGCGTTAGTTGAATGTGAGGTTAGGTTTGAACAAAACACGCGCGTTCGAGTTGAAAATTAAATGACACATATGGCAAACACATTTAATTTAAAATACTACTTTAAAATTAATTAAATGTATAACTATAGTGTGTCTCATATCTCAATATGTCTCATTAAAATCACGCATATAATTCAAACACATGGTTTGCTGCTTGCTTACCCGTCACTTTGGGATCCAATGTGCCCGAGTGCCCGGTTTTCTCCACCTTCAATATCTTCTTGATCCATGCGACAACCTCGTGTGAGCTGGGATTCGACGGCTTATCGAGATTGATGAAACCAGTCTTAATATATTCCTTGATGTCGCGATTCAGCGGCGAGGAACCATGTGCCAGCGGTGTATAGTGATTCGACCGTATGTTGAGTTTGTCAAAATTTTTCAGCAACAGCGGCCACTGCGATGTGTCCAGCTGGGCGATTTTTGACGATGGTTTAATTTGAAATTGATTCTGCTTTTGCAGAGTGCCAAGATCATCGCCATCGACTGGCTCTTCCTTGATTCTCTTCTTTTTCTTATGCGAATCTGCGAATGATAATGCGGCAATTGCAATCGACACACTTTGTTGATGTTATTCAAATGATTGCTTACCAACGTCAGTCATTTTAATTAATTTTATTTAACACTTAATGCACGCAATGCTCCAAAGACGTTTGCACGCGGCGCCAGGTTAAGGAAAATGGCCGAGTAACACACGTGTTGCAACTAGTGTATCGAGCATCGATGTTTTTTCAGCGATATTTCTCGATGTTTTTGTAGATGTCGATTTATCGATGTTGCATGGCGATGCATCGATGTTTTGCAAAACATCGGTTGCCGCACTTTTTACGCTCTTTTCGCCGCTCTAACAAAGAGTTTATAGTAATTTGACCAGTTTTTGCAATGCCTAAATGAGTAAGATACTATAGCTACAAGAAGGCTTACATATGTCTTTTCAAAGTTCTCATCAAAAAGCCTTCTTGCAGTTTGTGTTCATACTTTTAAGATAAAAACAGTTTGAAACCTTAAAACTGCTTGAAAGCATATGTCTTAAAGAGAAAATGAGCTTTAATAAACGAAGAAATTCTATTTTTTTCTACAAATGGTATGGTTTTATATCATTAGACATACATCGATGAATCGAAGTTTCGACCCGATGTATCAACCAACATCGATGTTTTATTTTGAAAACATCAATGAACATCGACATCGAACTAAATGGAACATGTTCACTTGCTCACTTCAGGGAGCAACTCTTTTTTGTTCACTCACTCATGAGCAACCCAACACTAACATACATCACCCAGTTGCACCCTGTGTAAGTCATTTCTCTAATAAAATTAATTAATTTTAAAAAAATTATTAAAAAATTTGTAAGTACAAATTGAAAAAAGAAAGAACGTAATAAGTTTTGTAAGTTCATAAAGTTAATTTTAAAATTGGCTTGGGGAACGTCAGCCTTTGCTTTGTGAAGAAATTAACAAATTAGTAAAATATTCTAAAAAAAATTACAAAAATTTAAAAAAAAATATTAGAAATCCTCCTGTGAAAGTTTCAAAGCTCTAGCTTCAATATTTATTAAGAAAAAAATAAAATGTTCATTCATATTTAAATCTTTTTCTGAAAAGAGTTAAATTCGGTCAATTTTGAACCGTTGCCAAGGCTGCCAACTTTTTTTTGGAAGGAACATGTTCATTTGCTCACTTCGGTGAGTTCATTCACTCACTCACATTGTCAACAAATGGAGTTGGACACAAGTTTACCTGGCGAGGCAGAGGCCAAAGTTGGTGGCACTGACAATATACTAAAGCCTTCGCTTAATACGGCCATCAAATGCCTGAAGTGCAACAAAGTGTTTATATTCCCCGCGGACAGAGATGATTGCCTGGCGCATTTGTACCTCGAGCATCGATTGGTCATTGCAGATGTCGATGAAATTGCGCTGCTGGAGGATTATCTGCAGTACTGGGAGAAGGAGTTCCAAGGTAACATTGGCAACATATCTGAAATGCATTTAATATTAATTTGTGCATCGTCTAGCTCACGAGTTCGAACAATACTGTACGACAATGTTTCTGGATCAACTGCCCGATGGAACTTACGCCAAGAACGAGAAATACTATCTACTCTGTGATATATTGCCTCAGGACTTTGAGCTGCGCAAGCGGCTGCAGGAGCAGCGTCTGAGCGCCGCCCTAGAACGGCATCAGTTTGAGCTCACGGATCGCAGCTTCAGCAAGGAGTGTCTGTTCTGCCGCACCGTTATCAAAGGTCTGCGCGCCGACTACTTGGATCATCTGTTTGACAAGCACTTCCTGCTGGTGGGCAAGCCAGAGAAGCTGGTGTATGTGGACGAGTTGCTGGACCAGTTGGAGGAGAATCTAAACAAGTTGTTGTGCCTGTACTGCGAAAAGATATTCAAGGTGGGTAAATTGTACATTTAAAGAGCTTAAAATAGTATTTCTGAGACCTACAATCGATAAGTAATTGTAAGTTCAAACTATTGATACTTTACAGAGTTTCAAATAAGACTATTTTTATAAACTCTTCCCCTAGGATCGACCCACACTCAAGGAGCACATGCGAAAAAAAGGACACAAGCGCATCAATCCCAATCGTCGGGAGTACGACAAATTCTTTCTGGTCAACTACAACCGTAACACGTCGTCATCAGCCTCACAAAGAAAACAACAACAACGTCCAAATCGTAAATCTGTTAACGAGGACAACACCAGCGTGGACTTTGATAAGCATTTTGCGCGCCAAGATTCGGATGGGGAGCATGATGCAGACTGGTCCGATTGGGCTGGCGATGGTGAGCCCCATGTCATCAAGTGCCTGTATTGTGCCCAGGAGGAGGTTCAGTTTTCCACATTGAAACAGCACATGCTTGAGGCTCATCGCGTGGATTTCGATGCCACAACCAGCTCACTGAATTTCTATCAGAAAATCAAGGTTGTCAACTATGTGCGTCGTCAGCTGTGTCTGTTGCGCTGCGTGTGCTGTGATCTGCAATTCGATGATTTTGAGCTGCTCGCCGAGCACATGGATCAGGAATCGCACTGTGGCATCGGCGAACGTGCAAAGTGGGACAAGCCGGAATTCTTTTTTCCGTACATGGAAAACGATGGACTTTTGTGCGTTTTAGATGACAACGCGAGTGAAGATGTGGATGCTGATGTGGTGCGCATCATTTCTGAGGATAGCATGGCGCAGATAAACAAGGATGCGGAACGTTTGTCTTTAGAGAACTTTAAATTGTAAATATTGGCGCGAATAAATTTACATATTTATATCGAAATGAAACTGTTGATATCGATGTTATCGATACTGTGTTGATTAGGGCTGCATTAACTTTTTAGTATCAACGCATCACTGCAAGTGTAACGCGTTTTTGGTATTTTTGTGTGTTTTTATTTTGCCAATTGCACTGACATCATTCCGCTTTCTTCAAGAAAAAATATACAATTTAAAAATGGAAGCACTAGACATACTTGAAAAAAGAATAGATGCCCTGACGCGCGTGCTTGGCCCCTTGCCGGAAGCTCATGGAGAACACTCGGACGGCGGCAGCAGCAGCTCACAATCAGCCAATATTGTCGACTCACTCTGTGCGGCCAACGCTTTGTTGAGTGAGGCGACCACAGGACGCACACAGCTGCAGCAGTGCGTGGGACGTGCAGCCGAGTTGGAAAAGTATTTGGATCCCAATTTCTTGGAGGAACAGCAGCAGGTGCGTTCCAAAGAGGTATATCTAAACGCTGTGGCGCCGGAGCTGTACGCACAGAGTGAACAATTGGAGCGGGTGAAGCAATTGGAACCGGCGCTGGGAGCTGAATACTTTCGCAGCATACCGAATGAGTGTCTGGACAAGCTGAAGCAGATAACCGAGAACAATGGCGAATATGCACAGCAAAGCGAACTAATCGAGGAGAGTCTCATATTGGCCATGAAGCGATATGGCGAGATCCAAGCGGGTCTCCTCAGCTCACTGGACTCCATGAGTGAGCGCCTCGATCAGGTGGAGCAGCGCATGGAGCAAAAGAAGCGTTCCGACCTGACAAAAGATGTTCCCCTAGAGGGCTGAGATGAATTGCAATTGCTGAAAAGTATTTAGCCCGTAGACATTGTTCCACTGTTCGCCTGTAAGATTTATTTAATACGCTAGCACAATACACGAATATCTATCTAACATCTAAAAGCATGAGCTGGTCCTCCAATCCTTAATGACACTTGTAGTCTTACGTACATCCTAGCTTAATTATATACTCAAAAGCGCAACTCATTGCGTTGTATGCTCTCGAAAATGCTTTGGGTAAGCGGCGCATAGCTGCCATTTGGTTGTGCATAGAACATCTCATCCTCGATCCCCGCCGGATTGAAGCCCTGCTGCTGCAACTCGACCTTGCGCAGCTTGAACGTGCCAGTCAGATCGATGCGTCGCAGGAAGCGCAGGAATATTGGACGCGCATAGTTGGGCAACGTGGCGGAGAGCTGCTTGCCCAAAGAATCCACATTCACCTCTCGCGTTGGATCATAGATGGCCGCCATGCCGGCACGTCCCTCCGTCTGGGGTATGCTGACGCCATAGACAATGGTGTCTTTGTAGCTGACCAGGTTGCTCAGCTGTGCCTCCACCTCGCTGGTGGACACATTCTCACCCTTCCAGCGGAACGTGTCTCCCGTCCGATCCTTGAAGTACAAGTAGCCGCGCTCATCGGCCACCAGTAGATCCCCCGATAAGAATGCCATGTCACCCTTGCAGAAGACGTCGTAGACAACCTTCTTGGACGAGGCCTTGGCATCCACATAGCCAAGGAACTCTCGGCAGGGATTGCCCTTTACAATCTTGCCAATGAAGACACCCGGCTCCAGGACTCCACACAACTCACAGAGTCCCTTCTCATTGCGAATGGGTTCGCCAGTGTGCAGATCGGCTCGGATCACGGAAATGGGATACAGCTGGGGCAAAATGCGAGAGACGAATCCAATGGCGCCCACGGTGCTATCGTTGTTCATGATATTTGCATTGCCCTCCGTTGCGCCATAGAATTCACCCACCTTGGCAATTTTAAAGCGCTCCACGAACTGCGTCCAGATCTGTGGACGCAGTCCATTGCCAAAGACCATTCGCACCTGATGCTGTCGATCATGCGACGCCGTCGGTGTGGCCAATATATACCTGGCCATCTCGCCAATGTACTGTGCAATCTGTGGAAGGGAGGAAACTGATGCTGAACAAGAGTATCGAATCCTCTCGAGGTTCACTTACCGTGCAGTTGAAGCGGGCGCAGTCGGCAAAGTAGCCCGAGGCACTGAACTTCTTGCGTATCACCACCGTGGAGCCAAAGAGCAACGCCTGTCCCATGCTCATCACGCCGCCAGCTGTGTGGTAGAGGGGCAACGGCGTGTAGAACACATCGTTGTCTCGGAAACCCAAGGCGTAGTGTATTCCAGCGGCAATAAAGAAATATCTACAAGTCCAAAAAGAGAGAGAGAGAGAAGAGCTTAAAGACGTTCCGAGTTTCATTTTCGATTCAACTTCATCAACTTTTTCTATACAAGTATTTGGCATTATTATTTAATGCTACCGATGTATAACAATTTTAACGTTTATTTTACAAACTTTCTCTTAACGCAAATATTTTATTTATGAATTATAATTAGCATAAGACCAATTGATAATAAATTAAATTAAATCCCTATAGATCAAATCCGAACATTTTCAGATGCATATTGATTTACATAAACAAATATTTATAATAAGTTACAATTCTAACACATTTATTTTCATTGTAAAAAAGTAATTTTTTGGAAACCGAAGAAATAAAAGAAATTATATAGAAATCTGACTCAAAAGCAATAGATTTACCGAGGATAGTCCGCATTTTAAAAGGGATTTTCAGAAATTCCGTATACTGTGCTAGTTTTTACAATATTCCCATACGTCGTAAATTGAAACTATTGTAAAATTAGCTTGAAAATACTATGAATAAGTTTGTTATATACTATGTCAAAACGTGTAAAGTCAAAACATTTCAGATTACATTAGCATAATCTGATATGCGTGCGAACTCGTCGTCCTTATCACCCGTGATGAACCATTTAAGAAATGTGTTCAGCAACTGATTTGACAATTTGAGTTGAATCTTTTTTGTAGTAAGCTGGCAGTCGCAATTATTTGCAATGGAAAATAATGGCAACTAATATTATTGCTATTCGGGACTTTAGTCAAGGGTTTGTTGGCTTCATCCGAGAGTTTGTATAAGCAGGACCAAGATCAATCGGTACTAAAGGGTGATTTTTTAGCTATTATCTTTTTGGCAACACTGGTTTAAACAGATCACGCACGTTTCATGTTTTGTTTCACTGTCAAACATCTTCAGTTTGGTCTATAATTTAACCATGAATCGTCTTACAAACGTACAACGCTTGCAAATTATTGAATTTTATCATTAAAATTCATGCTCGGTTAAGAAATTGCATTTTGCATTTTTTTCCATTTTATGACCAGTTTAGTCGACCTTCTGCGGCGGTTATTCGGAATGATTACAAACTTTTTTTTGCCCCAAATGGAAGAGCTAGACTTGGCTAACATGTGGTTTCAGCAAGACGGTTCCACATGCCACACAGCACGCGCAACAATGGACTTATTGAGAGGCGAGTTCGGTGAACATTTTATTTCACGTTGGGGACCGGTCAATTGGCCGCCTAGATCGTGCGATTTAACGCCTTTAGACTATTTTTTGTGGGGCTATGTTAAAGTTCATGTCTATACAGACAAGCCCGCTTCAATTGACGCATTGGAAGACAACATTGAAACATTTATTCGTGAGATACCGGGCGAAATGTTGGAAAGAGTATGCCAAAATTGGACTAAGCGGATGGACCATTTAAGGCGCAGTCACGGTCAACATTTGCATGAAATAATCTTCAAACATTAAATTATATGGATCGTACTATCGATTTAAAAAAAGATTTCATGCATTTTTCATGCATTTGTGAAACCCCTTGTCTAAATGACTGAAGCTTGCCAAAAAAGAAGTATACTGAAATTACAGACCTGCAAAATCATTTACAAGAAATTTAAAATCAAGATGGCAATTCTGGAGACATCTCTTAAGGAAAAAGACAACCTATGTGAAATAAAAATAGAGCATGAATTTGTGGGACTTCGGGATGGGTTCGCCAACGGAATCGCATATGCTTGTAAGACCAAAACGTGTAAATTAAAAAGCCTAGGGCCTTCTTAGTAGTACATATTTTATTTCCAATCACTTACCGTGAGTGCGTGATGACAGCTGCCTTGGGTAGTCCAGTGGTGCCCGATGTGTAAATGTAGACCAGTTTATCCTGGTGATCAGGGCGCGTAGCACCTGCAGCTACTTTATCCTTGGGTGCCGATTCCAATAGTACATTCAGTTGTTGTGCCAAGCCCTGAGTGAGACCATCAGTGGTTTCCGTTGAGTGGTTGTCATCGTTGAACTGATAGAGACCCACATGGGCTGGCAAATCCTTGGCAATATCCATGACAGCCGATCTGTAGCTGATGCCGTAGATGAGTGCGGTGCAGTTGCCCACTTTGATGCTGTGCTGGAGCGAGGCACCACGTAGATTCGTATTGATCAGTGGCGTGATGACGCCAATCTTCGAGAGACCCAGCCAGGTGGCCACAAACTCGGCGCGATTCTCCAGCAGCAGACCGACCACATCACCCTTCTTATAGCCATGGCTATGGAAAACGTTCGCCACACGATTGGCATGCTCATTCAGCTGCCGGAAAGTCCATTGCTGGGACTCGCTGACAATGGCCAGCTTATCGGGATACTCAGCCACATTCGCCTCGAAGATGTCGCCCACATTGAGATTCTTGCGCTCCTGTCGCTTCACAAACATCATTACACGAATGTACGCAATCAGCGCCCTGTCCGAGATGCAGATGCTTATCAGTAATTTGGATTGGAGCAAGTGAATCCACTTGTCACTTACATCGTGTCACGTGGAGTCGTGACTGCAGCTATGTAGAACCAACGAAAGCCGGGCTTAACCAACAGCAGCATCAGCAGGCTGGCGTAGAGTGCAGCCAGTCCATACCAGGTGCCTTGATAGTGCCAGAGCAACCCTGTGCCCGCAGCCAGGGCGGGTATCATGAGGAGCAGCAGCAGCCAGCGACAGGAGCTGCCTTCACTTTTGGTTATACTCGTATCCCTGACCTTCTCTATGCTGATCTCAACTTCCTTCGGTGGACTCTAAAATAAAATGATATCGATGATAATTCAAAAATTATATTCATAAAATTAAAAATTCTGATTATTTTATAAATAAGTGCAATTTGAATGAATCATTTAATTTAAAGTAACTTAAATTGAAAATTCTTTATTTTTACCTATCAGAAAATTAATAATATTTACTTAATTACTTTTTTAATTTAAACTTTCGGCCACTGTTAACAAGTATCATACGAGTATATAAGTATTAGATCTGTAAGGGTAAATATTTAGGATCTCAAGGACAAATTTTACGCTAAAAACCACACGGAATTTGAAAAAAGCAGCTCAATGAATTAAAATGTTAAAAATAATAAGACACTTAATTCCGAGCATCTGTAAATTCAGCTATGAAAAGAAATTAATAAAAAATACACGTATATTGCAAATCTGACGTTTTTTCTTGAATATAAATTTCATGTAGGGTATCTACAAGTAAAGCATACTCTCGACGTGACGCAGTTTCAGTGTATAAGCTATTTAAATGTCAAGTTAACATTAGCTTGACGCCGTTGGCCATTAAAATCGGTGATCTTTAACCCGTGTCGACTGAGATAAACAAGTTTTTATGGCCAAGCCAATATATAAGATATGGTCACACTGGGCCCATGAACTAAATTCCACTTTTTCTTTTCTCATATATATATTTTAGTTCTAAAATATTATTCAACCGACCCATAGCTATTCTGTTTCTCTCTTTCCCTCAATATTAGAACTAAATAAATAAAATTTCTAAATTTTATAACGCAATACAAATTTAATTCTTTTTATATAGTTAATAAAGCCCAAGATTTAAGTTTTTTAACTTTTTAAAAACACAATTGGTATCGGTATTATTTGGAAATATTTTGACAACTCGATTCATTATATAGCGATTTTTATGTTTCGATATTAAACTCGATTTACCGTTTGGACTTACATCACTGATATAAATCATACGACCCGTTGTTATTAATATGTTTCTGTCTTATCTAATATTCTCATATGCTCTTGACACCTCTTATTTTAATGCTAATTGACTTTTGGTTAATTTTCACAGCAAATCTGATGAGTTACTTAATTAGTTGGCACTTTATTTAAACAAATGTTTAATATAAGAAAATAGGAACATTGGTTACATAGGGTTAAGTCGGGTCTAGTTATCGAATTTGTGACCGATTCGGTTCGATATCTCCTTAAAATGCATCATTGCCTTGCGCTCGGCATCGGCTGCCAGTTTATTGGACAATCGGATGAGGACACAGATGGTCAGGGCAGATATTAGACCCAGCATATAGAACAGTATCTGAATATTGAATATCAGATTCCAGAATCTGCGGATAGTATATGATTTTACCTTTTACCTTGTGCCAAATGGATAGGTGAGTATGCTTGGGGGGCTGCCCTCCCTCCTCGACTAATGGCACATTGTCGGTGCTTCTCATCATGTTTTCAAATATTTGCCAGACTCTTTGACTTTTCGCATAGATCAAAAACTTGCTTAACAACAAACTTTGCAGGAATTTCCATATATTTGATTCTAAAATCGAAGCAATTTGAGAATGCTTGTATCAGGAAGTATACATACTTATATTCCCGTTCTGTTAACATTAAAATTAACATTAATCGAAGCCCGGTAGAGTCTTGTATTTGCTTTTTATTCCATCAACTCTTTAAAGCTTCCGCATAACTGACTGAATTTTTTTAGCCGAAAATGTTCACTACTTCTGGCTTACTTGTGTTTGTTTAGCTCTGAACCATCAGTAATTACTTATTAAAATAAACTTTATTGTTTGTTTAGTACACACTCTAAAGGTATTAAAATAGTTGCCTCAAGATAGTTCCTCAAAACTGTAAAGTACTCGCAAACTTTCAGCCAGAAAAAAGTCCATCAAAAATACACCCATTCTGTCAACAAGTTTGGTGTTGACCTATGCCATGGACTTGACTTTCAAACCCAGTCAACCATTAAATATACGACATCAATATCAAGATGCGTCGGAATCGCCAGACAAAAAAATGAACAACCAACAACATGAAACGTGTTTTTTCTAATTGATTGCGTTTAAAAATGCTCGAGTGCGACTCTGTTAATAAAAGTGTATCTTAAAAATGTAAAACGAACGAATCAAGTTAAAATCAAAACAAATCAGACTGATGGACTAGCGGATATTATGTATTCAGATCAAGAAAGCAATTAGTTTAGATAAAGTAATGTATAGAGATGGAAATAAAACATTTACGGGGATGCCACAGAAATCGCTTTTGCTTGAATTTCACTGGAATTTGTTTGCAATTTAAGTGAAATTCAAGCGAAAGCGATTTCTGTGGCACCCCCGATAAAATGGATAGAAATATAGTTAATTATATATTCCCTCTATGAATAAATAAATATATATAGTATAATTCCCTTTGTCTACACTTCCTCAACTGTATCAAACCTCCCCACAACATATTCAATTGAGTTTAGGGTATTCTGAGCATTGAAATGAAAACTGGTTTAGCAGATATGGTTATTTCTTTTTTGTAGCACCAAGTCAGATTGTCGCTTTGTTTTTTCTTTCTTATTTTGTCAGTTTGTTGGTTTCAGATCGAGCACAAAAAAGCCGAAAAAATGTTAATAATATATTGTAAAGTATAGTTTACCTGTGTGGAGTTCAAGGCTGTTGGACTGTGGCCAGGGGCAACAGCATCATTCATTTTGCGATTCCGATGTTATCCGCACAACAACAGTCTTTTAACAGGCTGTTAAGTTGATTAACAGCAACTGACACTCTAGCTAATTAAGCAGTCAGATTTGCACCTTTGCACTTTTATTTTTTAGTATTTTAGTTACTTTCAAAATGAAATTGCAGGTAATTAGGCTTGGGTGAGAGATGTGAATTCCAATTGCAGCGAAACTGACACAAAGAAAAATAGACTTTTTTATATTTTTAGGTTTTTGAGTTATGACTTGAAACTGAAATTGAAGTTGAAACTGAGGCTGCGACTGCGACTGTGATTGGAGGTCTTTTGTTTGGTCCAAGGTGATTTTGTATTTATGATTATTTCCATTTTTTGGGTTTGTCAGTTGCGGTTTATGCGCGATTGTTTTCGGGAAGTTTTGCTAAAAACTTGAGCATATGCAATTTTAGTGTATCATTAAGCATTCAATGCGGGGCAAAGAGTTTACGACTTTTTTGGCATCGTAACTAGTGTAATTTTCAAGCAAATTAAAGCAATTCACTATTTTTATAGCTTCAGAAAAACATTTCTAATTTTAAATTTTGATATTTTAGTACACATATTAGTTATAGCATTAAAACCACGCTGGTGCCGAAAATGCAATAAATTCTGCAAATGTCTATAAATCATATAAACTGTCGCGCATAAAAACATGCATGCAATATATCACGAAAGTGCGACGCATAAACGTTAAGTGCATTTGTGGCATGCGGTTGAGTTGCTTGCAACATGAAATCACCTTCAGTATTGTTGCTTCCTTGTGGCAATCGCACTTCATCACAATTATGAGGGCCAAGTCTCAGTCGCAGCGTCGTTAACAACAGTCTCGTCATGTTAATGATCTTGATAATGATAATAATAATGATAGTGATGTTGATGATAATGATGATGTTGGGGCATCTTTACTTTCACTGAGGTTTTCTTTTGTTTCACTCTTTGTTTTTTTGCACTTGCTGTGACAATGGAACCTCACAATTGACCAAGTTAAAGAAATCTCAGCTGATCTTAAATCAGGTTAAAAGTTGAAACTTTTTTTTTATTTTAGTTTCTTTTGTTTAGTTTAGGTTCTTTTTATTGAACGCACTTAGAATCTTTGGTTGCACGCACAATTACCGCTGTGTTTTGACTGAGCTCAAAGCTGCATCTTTCAGATACGGATTAATGCTTGTCGGATGCGTCTTTAGGCCAACAGCTCAGCTCGTCAACTGCGCCCAAAAGCCGCTGCGAGAGACAAAGCCAAAGCTGCCAGCTTGCGGCTTACGGCTTGCTGCTGGCGTTGACGTCGACGTCGAAGTCAGCGTCAGCGTCGGCAACAGGTTGATACGAAGTTAACTCGGCCACACCGAGGTTCAATTGTATCTGTATCTGTATCCGTATCTGTATCTGTGTGTGGTTGTATTTACATTGTTATTACTTGTATCTCAGATATTTTTTATTATTGCTGCTTTTGATTGAAGTTTGCATTTTTCTTGTATTGTTGCACGCACGTGAAAATAACTGACAATACATATACCCTGTAATCGATGGGTATATTAGACTTGTGAAACATTATGTAACACTTTTTTGAATTGAATAAAAAGCAGTTTCTATTTAATAAGTTGCAGTTCTACCCAGTGTTTTAGAGTAGGTACGTGAAAATAACTGACATTACATATACCCTGTAATCGGTGGGTTTATTAGACTTACAAATCATTGTGTAACACAATCTAGTTCTTCTCTTTTGGAACAATTCGAATGAGTTTCTTATTGATGAGTTGCAATCCTTTCCAGATATTCAGAGTATCTCGTGGTTGATCATTTCATTCTTTAGCATATTCTCTAATGTTTCTTTTTTTGTGTATCTTTCGCTGCGCTATTACCGTTAATATTTCAGCAAGGGGCATAAAACGCACATCGACAATGTCGCCATTCATGAAAAAAAGAGCGAGAGAAATGTCTATTAGAAATGCGGTAGGGGCAAAAGGGGGAATATGCATTTAATTCGAAACACGTGTTTTACTCTGCACTCTTTGGCATTTTTGTTGCTGTCTCTCGATTCTCTCTTTCTCCTCTCTTTTATACCAAACCAAACCAAACAATTCATGCGTTACGTTGTCGCTGCACTTGCAACAAGAAGGGGGTCGAGTTCCCCCCGCTCTCTTGCCACTTGCCACTCTTGGCAGACAAGTGCAACAGCGTGCAGCAAAGCTTGGCATTTACATACCAGCAAATACATATATACAACATAAAGACTTAGATTTTTATGTATTTACACTGACATATTCATGATTATATTGCATGTATAACAAGAGACTTGCATGACTTGGCTAAACAGTCATTTGAACAGGGCTTAAACCGATCGTAAGCACTTATGTATGTTTCGGAACGGGGTTAATTGTAATTACGAAACACTTTGGGAACTTTGGGTGAGCGTTATCTAACAACCTTTAAAGAAGCTTTCGAATCATTCATATATGTAAGTATGTGTAACTATATTTGCATATTAATATAAAATTTATAGTTTGTACAGTTCCCTAAAAAATGTAAATTTTTTAGATTTGGAAAAACTGTTAAGAAGATTGGAAAAATGGCAACATTTTAAAGTGAAAAGAACCAATAAATCTCGTTGTACCTTCATTCTTTAGTAAGCTGTTTTTGAAATACTTTACAGTTTTAATCTATTTTATTCACTTGCTTTGATGTGGATATTTTTGATAATATGTAGTTCATATTTTAATAACAGTTACATAATAAAATTGTTTAGCTTTGTCAAAGTAAATAGATGACTTTATTAGTTAATAGCCTTAACTTAATACCCAGCATTCTGTGATTATTTAAAATACGCAATCAAGAGACTGTTGTAATACGAGAAGTAATTATCTTAAACTGATTGCGACAATGAAGTAAACAATGTGAAATACAGGTTTGTACAGTGACTCACAGCATATGTGAACCACTTCAATTTTGAGTACGTTTGGCTATCATAGCTCAATTCTGATTAAATATGAAATTTAAATTACATACTTTTATAATCATAATTAATCTTTTTATTATTTCCATACCATTAGAGATAAATTTGTTTAAAACTTGTTTTATGTAAGAACATTGAATAAAAATGAGCTAAGAGCCACTGTATATAGAAAGTTCTGATACACTTAATGCGCATACGGAATAAATTAAAGTTGATAATTATTGAATTTTTTAATACATATATTTTCATTGGGTTTTTTTTTAATCTAACTGAAACCCGCTTCGGGAATACACATACTTTCGTACCTGCTTAGCAATTGGCAACGTCTTTCAACAACAACTTTCAATGGCATCTTCTCATGCATGGGCTCTATGAATTTTTATGGTTATGCCAATCAACAGTACCCCGACCATTTATAAGTAATATTCTCATATACAAAACTCAAAACTCATAACAAGGCACCAAGAGAAATGCTCGACAATTCAACGGACTTTTTCACACATTGCCCGCGGGGCATAAAAGTGTCTGTGCAAAAAAATAAATGCAGTGACATGTTAGTATATATGTATGTAAGTAGTGTATTTTATTTTCTGTACTTCTGTATATAAGTATTTATATATAGGGCTCTACCCTTCAGGGAATGCCGTTTTTCCCTTCAGTCGCTTCTCTGCTCTTTGTGTGAAACACTTGAGCGTTGTTCTTGTTGTTGTTGTTGCTGCTGCATTTTGTCAAGTGGATTCTTTGGGCTGAGATCATTAAAATAACATCGTTAGTGCGCTTATAATGAAGTACTAAACAGCAAATCCCAAAAATACTGAATTTACTGTCAAGTGGCTGCGACTTTGCGACTTTGCCGTCAAATGATTAGTCTTAGAGACCCATTGACGCCGACTGAGGATTGAGAATTGAGGATTGAGAGGCCTTCTCCTCCTCCTCCTCCTGCTCTGTGTGGAACGGTTCCACGCCAGCGCCAAAATGTAATTCGAAATACATTTCTATAGATTTTTGTGAGATGCTCGACGTCTTACATTACGATGGGCCCAACAATTGATGGATGCGACCGTGAAAAAGCGTGGCGTGGAAAACGAGCATCAGCGTCCATCAGCAGCTCATGCTATAACTGAATGTATACATACATATACGCAGCTGTATCTGTGTGTGCTTGTATCTTTTGGGGACGCTCCCGCGCTGTCAGAAATTAATTTTTTTGGCTCCGCGTCAGATGCCAGATGTTGCCTGCTTGCGGTTTCTGCTGCCGGCGCAAAGTGTCAAGCGTTTACATCAAATGATGCAGCGGACAGTGTTCTCTTTGCTGTATTCCCAGAACTTGGCCCTACTGGGCTACCAATAAAAAAAATCAAATAAAAGCAAGCGGAAAAGGCTCTAGTCGAACTCCCGACTATAGGATACTCGTTACTTATGTAAATAAATATAACATAATTTTTATTGCATACTTTTAGGCACATGCATTGCTTAAAAACTTAATTCAGTCATTACTACCATTCTAGTTGGCCGATCTTGTTGCGATTAGGTAAGATGATGGCTTATAATAATAGATAACATTAGTTACCAAACCAGACGGACAAACGTACACGGCTATATCGACTCGGCTGATCAAGAATATATACACTTTATACGGTTGGAGATGCTGCCTTCTTCCTGTTACATACATTTCAACGAATACAATATACCCTTTTACTTATTTTTTAAATAAGGGGTATAATAAAACAACAAAATAACAGGCAACCATTTTGCCAACACACAAGACAGTTCTGTAAACGGTTTCCTTTCCATTCTTTTAATTTTTCATGTTTTTTGGGGGAGTTCAAACAGGCATTTTACTTAGTTACTTCCTGGCTGCCTTTCCCGAGTCACTAAAATCATTTTGTGTAAATAAACAAAAAACTACGTCGATTTGGCGTTGTTCCTCATGTTGTTGTTGTTGTTGTTGCTGTTGTTGTTGTTTTTTTATTCCATTGGCGACCGCCAACGCTGCCAGTTTTCTCTCTTTCTCTTACTTTCTGTCTTCGTCTCCATCTTTTTGTGCTGTGCTTTTTTATGGACGCTTTTTTGTTTATAGACAACAACTACATAGGGGTTTATGTGCTGTGCATCTTCGGCTGAAAAAATATAAAAGGAAAATATTTATGCGACCGATGCGAGACCCGCGTACCAAACGGGACAGACAAATTGACGGACGGACAGACAAGGCAGGCAGGCAGATGGACGGGCGGTTTTTCAGTTTTCAGTTTCCCCTTTCGCGCCTCTGTGTGATTACTCGATTTTTATACAGTAGTCAGACATGCCCATAAATTGACTGAATACCTAAAGGGTATATCTATTTCAAGGTTGTCCCTTAGAAGGGCGAGCAGTTTTGGGAAAATTATAATATTATTATTTAAAATTAAAACATGAATATATTAAATTAAATGAATAATATAATTATTTTAAATTTTGAAGTTACTATATATTTTTTTATTAACTATACTAGACTTTTAATCTGATCGCTTAAATTATCAAATTTTTAATAGCATACTTTTGGGAGTCAACAAAATTCTTTTATAGCGAACTGCGAGTTTTATTAACTGAAAAAAGAACATTAAATTGTTTATAATTAAAAATTGCAAACTATTTTAGATATACATATAACTACAAGCTTCTGTTTTGATAAAAAGAAACCATTTCATTTGAAAATTTTTCTCTTACTTTTACTAATGCAATTATACAGGGTGGCGCAAAAGAAGTCATCCGATGTGGTTTGGCTCTCATTTTTTTTCTAAATGAAAAATTTTGATTCTGTTTTTTGATTATGTTTATTCGAACCTTAAGAATTTTATTGGTTTAGGCGAGAAGATGACATCGGCCAAGTGTTCGCTGCCAGAGCTCATGACCATACGCCCGTTTTATGGCATTTTCCATCACTTTTGCCAGAACTTCGGGCGACAGGTTCTCGCATTCCTGCCGAATATTTTCCTTAAGGGCTTCAAGAGTTTGCGGCTTGTTGACGTGAACCTGCGACTTTAAAAAAACCCCATAAAAAGAAGTCTGGAATGGTTAAATCGGGTGATCTGGCCGGCCAGTGCAAATATCAAAAACGAGAGATAAAGCGGTTATTATTATTACATTATTACAATTATTCTGCGTTCTTGCGGAGTAAACCGATTCATGGCTGGTCGATTTGTATTCTGCATTTGTTTACTTCACAAATGTCAAAACCGAATTGACATTTGACGCCATTTGCAAAAGATATAGCGCTTTCCAATAGGGTGATTACTTTTGCGCCACCCTGTACTTGAAGTTGTGTTATTGTACAGGGTAAGTCGTAGTCGATCAATGAAGCTGTCTAGCAACAATATTTTTACTTCTCTTTTTTATGTGCTAGTAAATGTATGTATACACATTAGTTCGTCTAGTACATTAGCTGTACTTGTTGTTGTTGTTATCGTTGTTGTTGCTGCTGCTGTTGACGGGGCTGCTGCCAACTCTGGCGGTTGCCATTAGTCAGCTGGGTCAACTTATGAACTTTGATCGTTGATTGATCGGCAAATGCACTCGAAATGCTGCCAAAAGCAACAACAGCAACACCAACAACAACAAGGCAAACTGCATTTGTGGTTGTTGTTAATTATTGTTGTTGTTGCTGTGGTTGTTGGTCCAGTTCGACAAATGTCTGAACACCTCGAAACGAAACGAGAATATTGATTTTAATTACGCAAACTCAGTGCATACATACATACATATTTTGTTGCTAGCAGTGTTGCATGAAGCAGATGTTCTACTTAGTGAGGGTGACTAAGGGGGCAGCCTAACTGTAGAGGGGGAGGAAACAAACTGGCAGCTTCCCACTAAAAATCAATCAACAGTTCACAAATGAGACCCGGTTGCCTTCTGGGTCACAATACTACTATATGAGTGCGATCCTCCGTTTCGGGCTTCCGTTCGCGTACTTTGAAATCTGAAACGCCTCGTATATTTTTTGGACACACCGTGTTGCAAGCTACAACATGGGGGCATCTGTATGATGTACCAAGCCAAGCATTGCATGGGCCTGCCAATGCAAATGTCTGTTCGATTTTGTTTAAATGTTTTTCGCCAATAATTAAAAATATTATTCACAGAAATCATAAATAATAGACATTAATATTTTACATGATGCGATTTCACTTTGAATATTTTTATACATATGTGTATGTATGTGTATAAATATATTTGTGTTTTATTTATTTTCGTTATTTATGGTTGTATTCTATTTTTTTACGATTGTTGTGAATGTTTTTTTTATGTTATTCATGGTGTATTTTCAAATGTTGTTTTTGGTTAATTTTGTAGAATTCTCTTAAAATGTAATTATTAAATTTATAACATTATCTTAGATTTAAGAAAGACTTTTAAAATTGTTCTTTCTTCAGCTCTTCTACAAACCTTAGCATTACTAGTTATTATTATTAAAAAAAACCATTTCCGGAAATTCCCAATCGCAGTTTGTAATAATATTAATAGATTTTCAGAATGTTCAATCATGTGACTTAACTTTTAATATTTATAGAATTGTCTTTAATGATTTATTTATTTTTTTTAATGATTTATTTTTAAGAGATGTTCTAAGTAAATTTTCTACAATCTCCAGAATTATTCTGTATCATTATTAAAAAACCATTTCCGGAAATTCCCAATCACAGTATGTGAAAATGTTAATAGATTTTCTCGCTTCCAGTGAAAAACTGCATCTAATTAAAAGTGGAAGCTGACAGGCCAGAAAAAACGAACAACATGATTTATAAGCCCAATGCCAAGATCCTGAATGAAGTTGGAACGCATTCCTGCTGATGTTGCTGTTGATCCAGAGTCAGAGCTAGAGAGTTAGGGAACCATTAAGCGGCGCCTACTTCAAGTCAGAGGAAGATGAAAGGAAAATACAAAAACACAAGAAAACACAGGACACAAACGCACACGCATCCTTCTTCCTTGCATACTCCCACACGCATTGTTTTCATTTCATTTATGAGTCACATATGTTGGGAAAACTCTTGTTGCTAAAACGGCATGAGGTCCTAGTTGTTGTCCTAGTCCTCGGTTCAGGTCCTTGCTGTGATTCGCAGTGGCCGGCGCATAGCACATGCCATTGATTACCATGTGTGCACATCTAATAACAATCCTCCCTTAACAACCATGTGAATTTGCCATGCAAAAAAACAATAGAATTAAAATAAAATAGGAAAATAGAAAAATCGCTTGTCCTTGCTCTGAGTATCTTCAATGTGTGCGTGTGTCTGTGTGACTGAGTCCATTTCTAAAATTAGTTACACAATTTATGCGTTTGGGTTATTTGAGATGATCTTCAATTGGTTTTTAGGAGCCCAAAAAGGAAAACATGATCATACATCAGCCATGGGGGCGTTGACAGTTTGGTGTTTGAGATTCTGAGTTGGGGTAGTCCCAGCCTCTAGCATTTAGGTGGTTTCTTGGTTCTTAAAATGGAATCTCTGCACCAGAGTGGAAACTCTAGCTCTCACTTACTTTGAGTGGAACTAAAAATGAAGTTTCTCTGTAAAAAAGGGTTTTCTTTGCGTATCAAATAACAAGTATTGAATAACTTATGGGATTTATTATTATTAATTCTTTATTATTATTATTAACTTCAAGTGGAAGAGAAAGGCTTTCTTATAGCGAGAGTATCTTTAAATTAAAGCACTCTGAATGAGTTCCAATCAATTTAAATAAATATAACACGAGGAACGTTTAAAGATCTAACATATGACTATTTAATTTATTTCTTTCACCTAATGCCAGTAATACTTAGCATTCATGTAAAGAAAAAAGAAAAATATTCTTAAAATATTTAATAAAATTAAAAAAGGTTTTAATTGATCTAACACTTGGTGCAACGTTTTGAAACAACCCAGAAAATAAATAGAGAAATTTAAAAAAAAAATAGAGAAATATGTTCTCATTGTTTAATAATTGTATGTAAGAAAAAAACTCTTTGCTATCAACTTTTTTATATTCCTTATACTAGTAGGGGAGAGAGAGTTCAGGATGAGCTTAAACTAATGCCAATATCAGTGAAGCTCAAACTTAATTACATTTTATATACATTTTACAGTTTCGAAAGATGTCGTTATTTTTGACAATTTTGACGTAGTCTAGTTTGTCTTCTCTTTGTCCTCCCATAATTATATTAAAAACACTGATCGTTTATGTGTAATTTACTGAACATAAATTGTAATATTGCAATTTATACATTTTTTAGATATTTTTTTGAATATTTAATATACTAAACTTTTGATGTCTATTAGGAATATTTAATTTATATATATTTAATATTTATATATATTTAATACCAAGCTCCCTTTACTTGTCTTTAATATCTATACAAATCTATATCTATAGACAATCCACATATGTTTATCCGAGTATCTTTTCGTCTTTCATCTGCTGTGATCTAGCCCACTTACGAGTACGAGTGTGCGAGAGTCTGCAACAACCTGTCAACGTGCTGGAAATATATCTATATATCTATACAAGCATACATACATATATATCCGAACATGTGTATAAGTAAATGTCTAAGCATATATGGCAAAAGGAATCGTACTTTGTATGCAACTCAAAATGCTCATGCCAGCTGTCATTTAAAAAGCAATTAAGTCAAGCAACTAAAAATGATATTTGCTTGCGCCTTTGAAGCGCTTCAGAGACTAAATCAACTGACTGAGCTAATTATGAGCATTTTAAATACAACAAGCATTTTTCGGGCGACATAAATACGTTGTTTTTGAATACATTGTAAACAGTTTTTATGTGGCAACCAACTCCAAACAGCAAGAAGTGAGAGAGAGAGAGAGAGAGAGAGAAAAATATGTATAAAGATAGAGAATTAAACAAATGCACATAAATCACCGGATGTGGATGTGAGTTCCCAGCTCTCTGTACACTCCCCAGCTCCCTTTCGAAAGATCTTCGACTCGGGTTGCCATTTTTTTTCAGTTGTTGTTGCGCTTCCCATGAACAAAACGAGAGCGCAACAGATACGTTTATGTATCTTTGAGATACATGACGTTACGCTTTAAGTATGTCGCCTTCTTTGTCGATTCCATTTATATATATTGTATATGTGAATTTATCTACTTATATATGGCATATAAAGTTGGACGGACCCCCCTTGAACGAAGACGACGACAACGACAACATTTTCGCGCCTAATTTAATGGGGGAATGGGAACAAAAACGAAGACGACAACAACAAAAATACCACAACAACAACACCACAGCAACAACGACAACCACATCCAAGCAAACAAAATGGCGAATGCGTTTTTTTTCTTCTTTTCGTTTAATTTATACAATTTAATTTAGTTAGCGCTAGACATAAAATAAAACCTAAAATAATAGTTGTTTTCGGTTTTTTGTTTCTATTTTTTTTTGATCTTTGTTTAAATAATATATTATATTTTTAGCTTAATCATCTATAAGATATGGAAAGATCTGCAAGTGCATTTTTTTGGCACTCGCATTGGAATTATTCACGCTGTGTGTATTATTTGTGTTCAGTAACTGGAAGCCCCAATGGCAATCAAATCCAACTTTAACTCGATCTTCAACTCTCATTCTATGCCTTCTGATGCTGGGCATCTCCTTCCATGCGCCAGACACCAAACAAATAGCTGAGCTTCTCCGGCGGTATGATCGGTGCTCCATTTGCCTTGCGCAGACACTTGAGATCAGCCTCGGCTCCATTGGCGGCACTGAGCAGAGTACTGGCATTGCCATAGCCCGGCGAAACTGGCGAGGATTGCGCCTCCAAGGCTTTTAGCAGCGAAATGTCGCTGGAGCTCAGCATGCGACAGAGAAAGTCAATGTATCTGTAAGAAGAAAGAGAACAAGAAAGGGAAAGTATAAGTAAAGTGAATAAATGTGTCAAAATTTATATATACACAGAAATAAAATCATTTTAAAATTCAAGTTTAAATTTCTTAACAACGCCCAGTTTCTGGAATATTACGAATTTTTTTGTAATTAACGTTATATATTGTTATGAGCTATCATCCTACTAAATCGCAACAAGATCGGACAAACAGAACGGTAGTAATAGCTGATTTAAGTTTTGAAGCAATGTGTGTGCCTAAAAGTATGCAATACAATTTTTATTTTATATATTAAAACAAGAAACGGGTATCTTTTAATCGGGAACTCGACTATAGTCTATCCCGCTTGTTTTTTTCTGTTTTTATATAAATCCTGTTTTGGAGCTTTGGAAACCTACCTTGTGGCCAGCTTAAGTGTTTGAATTTTGCTGAGCTTATCACTCGGCAGTGTGGGAATAATCTGTTGCAGCGCCTTGAATGCATCATTCAGGCTTTGGGTGCGCTGTCTCTCCCTCACATTGGCCATGACCCGCTGATTGCTGAACTCGTCCGTCTCCTCAGTTTTGCTCGGCTTCCGTTTCAGTCGACGACGCGGCTTGCGAAAGGCTTTGTCCAGCAAACTGCCATCGTCGCCCAAGCAGGTTGGGGACATGCCCTCCATCTCATCCTCCTTGGCATAGCTGCCCATCGAACTAAGTGCCGTTTGCCGGGCATATTCCATATCATCGCGATCGGAACTGGAGTAGGCACTGCCATTCAGACTATTCGCTGGATCATAGGAATCATAGTTTTGACTGAAAGTGAAAGCGAGATTTTTACAGTTAATATTAGATTGCAGACATATTTAAATTTACTAATTTTAGATCAGGATAGTTAGTTAGGATCGCGTTGACTTTTCCTTTAAGACTAATTTCTCAAAATGTTTTTATATATATATATTTTTTTTTTTAATATATACACAACAATTATTAATGTAAATATCCACATTTCCTAAATATTTTGAAGCTTAATCAGTTTAAATCTTATTTATAATATATTTCATATTAATTTTCAAGCATATACTGAAAATAAAAATGAAATTTAATTTCCCAAAAAAGTTCTGAACAATTTTAAACATTTTTAAGTCAAAATCTAATGTATTGCATGTTTTGTATTTCTATTTAAATATTCATTTTTTAAGCAGAATACTGATTCAATTTTCGTTTAGTTTGTTTACATAAATCCCGTTTTGTTGTATATATGGAAATCAAAACAAATTTTTATTTGTTTTTATACGATCTAGTTTTTAAATTTAGAGCTCTGCTGATGCTTCAATATATGTATATAATTTATTACCTCTGATATCTTAAATCTGGAAATCATGATGCTTTTATTGAGGTTACTTTGGTTAAGTCAATCTTTTATATATTTCAAGATACATATACTTAAATATAAAAATTGGAATTGAAGACAGATACTTCTAAAAGATGAATGCAAAGTTTATTATTCAGGCGAAAGCCTTGGAATTTTGCAGATAGTATCTGTATAGAATCTATATAGAAAAAAGCTTTACTGATGCTACAAATGACAAATATTATGCCTATAAGATTGAACGGATTTCAGGGGAAATTCTCATGACCGAAACTTGGCGTCTCTCCAAGCACGTCGACATTCCATCCTTGTAATTATACTTTTTTGTACTTTCTGATTTAATTTAATTTATTAATTTACTCACCCTGGTCTGTAGCTGCTCTGAAATTGCAACTGTTGCTGCTGTTGCTGTTGTTGTTGTTGCTGCTGCTGTTGCTGGATGATTGTTTGTGGATAGACGCCGTATTTGAATATGTTCGGCTTGTGATCCTGCATATCATCGTCGGCGGCAAAGTCAAAATGCGAGTGGGAGTGCGAATGTGGAGAGACACAGGAGCTCTGAGTTGTTGGCTGCGTTTGGGATTGCGATTGCGATTGCACAGCGACAACTTCAGCCACCGTGGTGGGCAAATAGTCCACATAGAGTGGTTGCTGCTGTTGCTCCTGCTGCTGTTGCTGCTGTTGTTGCAGCAACTTCTTATGTTCTGGTTGCATGGACAATGAATCCGTTTGGCAATCATAGTCGCTGCTGCTGCGCGCCCGCTTGCCATGCTCATTGAGCATATAGCCATGTGGAGTTTGTGCAGCAGCTGCAACTGCAACTGCAACATCAACTGAAACTGCAACTCCTGTTGCAGCCGTCGTCTGTTGCTGTTGCTGCTGCTCAAAGTTATTCTGATTGTTGTTGAGCTCCAGGCTGCTTTGAGCGCTGTGATTACTGCTGCTGGTGCCGAGCATCTCGTTGCAGGGTATATTGTAATCCGTATCCTCCAGCTCGGTGATGCCATAGGCAGCATAATCAGCGGCATTTGGCGCCAATGAGGGCAATGGAGCATATTGTTGTTGTTGCTGTTGCTGGTGTTGTTGCTGTTGTTGTTGTTGTTGCTGATGGGTTTGGTGTGCCATATAGTAGTTCTCCTGCTCCTGCACCTGCACCTGAGTGAGCTTGATGACATGATGCTGCAGCTCCATAATGTTGGTCAACGTTTTCTTATAGCTAATGTCCAGCAGCACCTTTGGCGACACGGAGCGCGCGCTCATCGTTTGATAGGCAATTTTGAATGGATTTCTTTGCTTTTGGTTGCAACACTTGCATATAATACTTAATAAATATATTATTTAGTTGACTGTTTCACGTCTCACGATCTATTTAACGTACGAGTATTTTTGCCGAGAGTGTAATTTACGTGATGTGCGCGCAGCGGCAATGACGAAACGCAACTGACGCACGATCCTTGCCGGCCATTGCTCAGATCGATGTTTTGCGCATTGCTCGTTCCCCATTCGCTGCTCGCTCTTCGCTGCCGCTCACACTAGTTGTCTCGCTCTCGCGCACGCAACTCTCGCTTGCTTTCGCTACGCAGCTTCGGGCCTATGGCGAACGAAGCGCACAGCGCAGGTATGACGTCAGGCCTGCTGCTGCGTCGAATTCGCTTTCGCCTGCATTTCGCTCTTGGATTTTTCACTGTTTGGCGGCGGCTGCAATTTGGTTTTTCGCTCTGGGTTTTGTCACAGAGAAAGAGAAGGAGATTTTCAGGACTTGGGTTATTTTTGGTTTTATTCTCGCGAATTCTACGTAGACATTAGGCAACTGGGAAATAAATGATTAGTAAATGCAGGGCAGATAATGATTAAATAAAGTTTAATTTATAAGCCCATCTTATTTTTAAATAAAGAAACAAATTATTCTTTTCTATTACAAAATTTGTAAAAATATTATATTTTATTAATATTCATATTTTTTTAGTGATTACAAGATTTATTTTAATCTTTATAAAAATTTCCCAGCAATTGTTATATCGTAGATCTCAAATCCTCGACCCGAAATTAAAAATCCAAATAAGGAAACTCCACAAAAAGGTTTCATTATGCATAATTAGTAAATTCCCACACACACACACAAATACACAGGCACACAAAAACGCGTCCCATAAACCTCATCTAGAAAAACACACAAAATCCAAAAATACGAGCGAAAAGTCAAATTTCCGGATATAATGATCCGCCTGCCTGCTATGTAGCAAAAATACCCGATTAATGCGGCGCGCTAACTTCCGCTGCCTTACCTAACCCGAACCTAGAGGACCCCGAGGAAAACACTCACCTGGGGTTTTTCATGCTTGCCTTCTTTACCTGCCTGCTGGAAACTCCAATAAAACACAGTTGAAAAAGTTGAAAGATTTAATTTTTATATATTAAATAGTTTAATTAAATAATAAATAAAATTCAATACATTTTAAGCTTAAAATTAATTTTTTAAATACTTTTTTTAATATTTTAAGTTGTACATTATTTATTGTCTGCTTTTAAGCTGTGAGCTATTAAAAGCTAACAAACAACCAAAAGGTTCTTGTTTCTGCTAAGCTATGATCACAATTCAAGCAATTCGACTGCAAAGTATACATTTTTATGGGAACTTATTTGTGTACTTCGCTTAAAAGTATGCTGCGTTTTAATTAAATTGAATAATAGTAGCCCAGTGGCACTTTTTGTATGGAAAAGTATACAGATTTCCAGCTGAACTTGCAGCCGGTATGTGCAGCCACTTTGTGTGAAGTTCTAATTCGCTTTTACATTAGCGTGAGCGGGGTAATTCGGTTTACGCTAGCTGAAGTTCTGCCGAAATTTTCCGGCACGGTTTCCAGGGGTACCCCCTGAAGGCGTACGGCAATTTTACATAGAGCTTCAGGGGTGAGAAATTTTTGACCTGGCTGTAGGCCACTGGAAAATTGTGCCGAATTGGCGGCAAACAAATAAATAAAGCATTAACAGATTGTTTTTTCTAAATAATGGTTTAATATTATCATTCGTATAGTTTACATATAATACAACTTAAAAAAAGCTATGCTTAGTATTATTTGGCTTCAATATGACTTATGACTCAAATTG
The DNA here is from genome assembly GCA_037043435.1 of Drosophila suboccidentalis. Classification (NCBI taxonomy): domain Eukaryota; kingdom Metazoa; phylum Arthropoda; class Insecta; order Diptera; family Drosophilidae; genus Drosophila; species Drosophila suboccidentalis. Next base: position 324,518 of record JBAMBK010002572.1, on the reverse strand, counting down.
GAATTGGAAATTCTTCTGCGTTTCCTTAATTATTTTCCATTATGGAAAGCCTCCCTAAAAGTTGATTCTAAAGAAACTAACAATAATTAAAACCAGTTTGGCTCTCCTGGACTTGCTTGCAACAGCAGTCAGGCGAAATACACAAACGAAGCTCTGCAACGTCTTCGATAGCCGATATTAGCATTGCCAGCCCTTTGTATTTATCGATGACCGCCATGATAATTATATTTAATAATTAAACAAAATTTTAACATATTTTAAAAATGCTTAATTAATAAAATAAGTTATTCAATATATTACGTTTCTTATGAATTCTTTTAACCCTATTTTGTTCACCACATGCCTTCAGGTTCTATTGGGATGTCATTCTTTGCCATTGTTTTTGCTGTTATTGTTTTTGATTTTTGCATTGTCTGATTTGTTGAAAATACGCATTGGCCACGCTTAAGTCACGTAGTATATTGATTTCAATTGCGTTTATGTTGATTTGGATGCCGACAAAAAAAAATACAAATCGTAACGTCAAAGACAAAACGCGAGTGTATAAGAAGTGGAATCTTTTAGTTAAATTATATTTTTTGCGTGCAAGAAAAAACGGCAACAGCTTTCCATTTTGACAATTCCAATCCTAATCCTGTCATCTAAGAGCGTGTGTGTATTGTGTGTGTGTGTGTGCAAGAGCGTGAGAAGAAACTTTTGGTGCACGTAAATCTCGCTCGACAATCAATTAAAATTAAAATATTTTTTTGTGTCTCGCATTGCGGCATGTCAACAAAAGCAAAAACAACAAATATACAAAAAAACAAAAAAAAAAACAGCGTTGTCTACATATTTGAATTGACTTTTGATGATGTATCACGATTTATTGTTACCAAAAATGGTTGTCAAAGCGCGTGGAAAAGTGGATCAGCGACGTCTAACGGTGCAAGCAAAAAGGAATGAAAGAGAGCGAGCGAGAGAGAGAGGGAGCATAAAAAACTCCCACAGCTGGCTGCCGAAAAGAAGCCTTTTTGTCTCATGTGCTTTTGCCTATTGCCTATTCGTCTGTCTCTCTGTTCGCCTCGTCACTTTGCTTCGTTTTCCATTTTGCAGATGCAGTTAAAGATTAAGCTCAACACACACACACACATATAACAAGTCTGATGGACGTGTAACTATCTGAATCTGAAACATAAACAGATGAAGAAAAAGCTGTCACCCAATACACAAAAGCTTCATATTTACTATGTGCTGTTATATTAATTGCCTTTGGGCGAGAGCCGTCAGCCAATGAGAAACGCTGGCGCCAACACCTACGCCAAAAACTTGTCACGCGTCTGTGTGTGGCAATGCATGTTAATTAACAACAAACACACACAAGCAAGCACAAATAACAACACAAGCAACTCACACACACACACACACACAGACTAACAGTGACGTGTGTGTGTATGTGTGAGACAATGTAAACAGTTGGCCACCCAATAATATGCGCGCCAACTTGTCATTTAGCCTAGCTCCACCTTAACAAAACAAACAAACTGGCGCACACACATATGCACATTAACACCAGCACACACACACACACAAACATACTCATACACAGACAGTATACAACCAGAGCTACAGTTAAAGCTTAAGCTGCTCCAACAACAGCGCGCAACATGTTTGCTCAGGCAAGTTTCATTCCAGCTGCGAACGTGGCGCTAGTCGGTCGTGTGTCGCGCTTCGTTTTAATTTTGTTCGTTCGTTCGTTTGTTCGTGACGTTCGCTTCTTCGTTCGTTCTTTCGTTCTTTTCGTTTGTTGTCTGCGAGCTTCCTTTGCGTTGCTTTTAGTGCAAAGTTTGTTATGCGACCGATATAAACGTAAGCGTGCAATTGCCCATGTTTCAGTTTCATTCGTTTCGTTCGTGTTCGTGTTCAGTATTTACGTGTATTTACGTGTGTTTACGTTTTGCAGCCGGCATTAGTTGTTCTTGTTGTTGTTGCTGCTTTAGCGCGTTTTGCGCGTGCGTGCGTGTGTGTTTGATTTAAATGGCGTTTTAAGTGAAATTAAAATGACGGATGTGCTGTAATTTGCACATATATGTACATACATACATATACACACTTACAGTCGAGTGTCAATAAATTTAACACACGCGGCAGCCCGTGGGGCGTAGCATGTGCCTAGCCTTTTTTGATTACAACTACAACAGAAGAGCGTGATTACAACGCCCCAGCAGCAATAGCAAAAGTAATAACAACAACAGCAACAGCAACAGCAGCAACAGTTGTTGATCGAATTAAGTGTGCATCGCAGTTCTCTCGTGTGTGTGTGTGTGTGCGTTGATTGCTGTTTGCTGCGCCCGCGGCTGCGTGTGTCCGGCAATTGAGCGGATATGCAAGCGAGAGAGAGAGAGAGAGAGGGAAAAAAACAAGTGTAACACCCCCGCCCAGGAAGCTAGCTGCTGCCTGCTGCAATAAGTGCTAATAAGTGACCCACCGGATGTATTTATGAATTTATGCGTTTGACGCCCAACTCAATTGCCAGGCAACAACAGCAACAGCAACAAGTGCGTTGCAATTGGAATAAAGTTGAAACACAATTCGGTCATGGCTTGCCGCCTCGTCAAATAATATTTGCCTATGGCCAACTAAAATAAACTCTCGCCTTCTCTTCTCTCTCGCTCTCTCCTCTAACTGTTTCTGTCTCCCTCTCTCTCGCTTTGTCACCCTCTACCCTTGCGCAGTTACTGCAACGCGTCACGCACCGCGAAGCTTTTCGCTTCGTCTGCAAAAAAACACAAACTTTTGCACAATGCGGCTGGCGACGTCGCTGCCCCCGCCGCGTTGGCTGCGCCGCCGCCGCTAAAGCACCTTAAAAATACAAATACAAAACAAGGAGGAACCGAACCAATTGCAATTTCAACTACCGTCCGCTTGGTGCGTTGCACTCGCGTCAGTGTTGTCAGTGTCTCTGTGTTTTGTGTGTGTCCGTGTGTGTGTGTTGGTTGCTTGTCATTGATTTGGCGGGTAGCATGCAGCAAAAGCAAACGGTAACAGCTGCTGCGACAATAGAGACTAACTACAATAGTTGCAGCGATTATTTCAAGCACCATCGTCGTCGTCGTCGTCGTTGTCGTCATTGTTGTCGTCGTCATCGCAGTTGTTGCACTCGTCGCAGTTCCGTAACGTGGCCAGAACGTTGCCGGGCAATTATTATTTTGTAAGACGTTTTACAATTTAATGGTTTTCATGGTAAGCACCACCACTCGAATCACTAAGCCAAAACGCCACAACGCCAACGCCATATGCCATGTTCTGCCCCCGTTCTTAGCTCTCATTCTCATTCTGTGTTTCTTCGCCCTTTCCTCTGTTCCCTGTCCTCTGTTGTCCCTATACCAAATTCGCATTCTTAGTTTCCTTTCCAGTCAAAGTTTATTTACTTTAAACTCAGACATGGCTAACACCTTCGTACTCGTTGTGAATTGCCCCTCCATATAATTAGGCAATGTGCTTTTCTCACACCTTTCTTTTTGTTTGCAGAATGGACTGGGATCCGACCCTCTGTCAGCAAAGGAGGTGAGTTTTAATTACAACATTATTATACTTACATTTAAACGGACTTCTAATCTACCAAAAAATATTAATTGATAATTTTCATGATTTCATAAATATATATTACATTTGATTTTTCAATAAGGTCATAGATAATTTATACAATTCGCATGGAAGTTATTTTAAAATTGATTTCGATTTGAAGAACATATTTTTATTATGTTTCTGCTCATATGAAAATTATTGGTTGAGTATAATAATTAGAAAAAATGAATTGTACATCTATAAACTGCATATTTAACAACTTATCGAGTCAAAATACATCTTATTTATTTGCAATAAAATCAAATAAGCTTTATCTTGATACTTAATATTAAAATATTCTCGAAGTAAGATTATTATCGGAACAAAATATATCTTATTTATGTGTAACCAATTTTGGAGTTATCATTTCTTGGAATGTCCAATGGAATTAAATATATAAGCTTTGTCAGAATATTTGTTAGATTTCACACTCAAAGACTGTTGAGTAAGTGATATAGTTCGTCTCCTGGTATTACCAGAGTCATAACATAACTGACATCGAGCAACAATTCCCAGTTCTGCAATTGGTCACCATATAAAACTCATCAATCGTCACAAATTACGAGACTCAAAGCAAAAAAGCCGCACATCAACAAAGTTTTTTCTATACTATGTTTTTTTTTGCTCTTGGCCGAAAAATTCCAGCAGCAAATATCATTTGCCAGCTCACATACCAGCCGGAAAACAATCCATAAAACCGGCCATCAACTGGTCAGGAGCGGCAATGATCGGAGCCAACTAATGGTCAACTCCTCTCGATCGGCGCCTATGAGAAATTTCAGCACGTCTCACACAAATTAGCGCAGCGATTGCCAACGCCAATAACAATATAATAAAGAAGGGCAAGACAAATACTGCAGAGCGGGGAGTGGGAAGTGAACTGAAGTGGAGAATAGTTAGATGCCGAGATACATCGAGATCGAGATCGCTGACAATAAATCAGCACAGTTAACCGAGGCAATTAGATAAAATGGCTGGACAGTTGCTAGGGTCGCATATCAATTGCAATGCATCTCGTGTCCCGTGTCTATCGATATCATCGATAGCCCCAATGAAGTTGTTGTCAATGCAATCCATAAGATAAACGTTAAAACAGCCAAAAGTCATCGCATCGCATCGCATGCATTGCCCCAACAGATCTCGGTCTGTTTGCCTGGACTGGCCCCGGACACAATCGAAGACAAACTATCTAATCTAATGTTGTTTCTCAAAGGCAATGAGCATTTGTTTGCAGTTGTTGTTTAAATAAATGCAGCAGCCGTAACAAACCAACAACAACAGCAACAACAAGAACAACGACAATCCATTGCGGGGGGGCTCGACTATAGCTATACCTTGTAATTAGTTTTGATAACCATTTAAAGTGAGCCGCATTTAATTACAACTGATAAAAATCAACTAGAGTAACTGCTGCTGTTGCTAGGAACCAATGTAAATAGTAATTAATTATACAGATCTATGGCTTAGTTAGATAGCGGGAACAACTGGGAATATAACTTAAACCAAATGTGGAGTTTACACTTTTGAAATCCTTATATGAAGTAGTTTAAAAATAAATAGATTTATACATAAGGAAAGTGTTCATTATTATTTTAAATAAGGATTATCATATTAAATATAAAAAGGTTGTTTTTTATAATAATAGATCACGATATACGACATCGGGAACAACTTGCATGGAACACAAATAAAAGAATTACATTATCGAGTTCTTAAATTTAATTAGCTAAAATACAACATCAGTTTTGAAGTAGATCATTTTTGATTACAAAAAGCTGATTATTATTTATAAACTCGGGTGCAAAACTATAGCCGCACCTACTTTTTTCAGTGTTCGCATAGAAAGAGTGGAGCTAGAAAAAAGATTTTACTACCATTTGAAAGAGCGTTAAAAATGTGAGAAAATAGATGATGACAAACATCAACACTTTCCATGAAAAAATTTACCGTTATGTTGCATTTTCGATTTGGGCAAGGTGCAAAACTATAGCCGCACAAGCCGATTTCTTATTCTATGATTGAATAGCGGCGAGTTTTTTTGCGCACACTTGGTTGAGTAACTATTTAAGACGAGTTAATAAAGATTCCGAGTGGATCAGTGCTTTCTCATGTCGGCATAGGTCAAATCCTGGCGCCCAAAAGTGTGAAATGCCCATTTTGAGAAATTGACAGAAATATTGATCTCTCTGACAAAGTAGTTGAAAATTTTTGATAAAATCAGAATGAATATGGCACAGGGAAACCCGGAGGATGTAGGCCGAGCAAAACCAAACTCAAAAACCGAACATTATTGCCTTCAAGCCAAGAGCGCGTCTCACGGTTGACGTGCATAAATGCGATGTACAGTTGAAAAATGAACTTTTCAAGCATTCGACAGCGAAAAAAAGACAGTATGTTCATTTTCAATACATCCACGTAACTCTTTAAAGCTCATTAAAGAGCTTGGAAATGCCTGTACCAAGCATCCAGACTCGCAGAACGCAGCCTAAACCATCACAGATCCTCCTCCAAAATTTCACGTGGGAAAGTATAGGAGTTCTTCCTTAAATCCCTCCAATAGTGCAAAAACCCATCATGACTATCCAAATTAAACCTTATCTGATTCGATTAAATGATCTGAGAAGATAAATTAATTTTTGCATTGCTTTGTAAAAAATTTATATTTTTGACCATTTGGTCGCAATGTTAGTTGTGGCGAATTTCATCTGGGACTCTTTTTGGCGGTCCAGTAACCTTAAAGCCATCTTTGATTTTTGTCGCACTATGGTTTCCGATTTTTTTAAGGCTCGTACAACAGCCCAGCGAGACACTTGTAGGCCACATTCAGGCACTAACTTATTAGCGGTCTTTAATGAATTGCTTGCAGCACTCACTTAACGGCGCTGGTCGTTAAAACTAAACTTCGAATTACATCCTCCGGGTTTCTCTGTGCCTCTGTGCCATATTCATTCTGATTTTATCAAAAATTTCTAGCTACCTTGTCGAATAGGCCAAAATTTCTGTAAATTTCTCAAAATGGTCATTTCACACTTTTGGGCGCCAGGATTTGACCTATGCCGACATGAGAAAGCACTGATCCACTCGGAATCTTTATTAACTCGTCTTAAATAGTTACTCAACCAAGTGTGCGCAAAAAAACTCGCCGCTATTCAATCATAGAATAAGAAATCGGCTTGTGCGGCTATAGTTTTGCACCTTGCCCAAATCGAAAATGCAACATAACGGTAAATTTTTTCATGGAAAGTGTTGATGTTTGTCATCTATTTTCTCACATTTTTAACGCTCTTTCAAATGGTAGTAAAATCTTTTTTCTAGCTCCACTCTTTCTATGCGAACACTGAAAAAAGTAGGTGCGGCTATAGTTTTGCACCCGAGTTTATATATAAATTCCTGGCAAATTACAGCAGCGGGATCAACTGCAAGTTGAATTTTCCAGCTCTCAGCTGCTTGTGTTCGTAAAATTATATATAAATTTGACAGTCTAACTGAAGGTGCAACGTAAGTTTTGTAATCAAATTCAAGTTGCTATTTATTATAGAGATGCGCCGCATTATCACAATGGGAACAATTGGGAATAGAGAACGAAACAAATAAAAATTGAGAATAGAACACGAAATAAATAGGAGAGCTATATTTTTGAGTTCTTAACTCTGTTTATTAGCGTTAAACATTAATTTATTTTTGAATAGCAAAAGGAAATGTTGAACAATATTATAAAATATCAATTGCGATTAGCAGAAATTTATAATAAATAATGACATTTGTTATTTATGCTTAGTAAAGAACGTTGAATTTGTAAAAGAATATGTTTAAATATATTTGGTTGCAGACAAAATTTAATGGCATTTTCTTGACACGTCAAATGAAATGAATCAAAAAATAAACCAAAACGAGTTAATTAAAATTAATTTTAAGTTTAAATGAAAAACACGAATTGGAACGATGCTCATAAGATAATTCGAATGACTTACAATTTAATTGTAATCTTAATTGTGAATCGCGCTTATCATACCCATTTGCGCGAATGTTATCCACGTAGTATGCGACATCGCGTGGCCGGCTAAGTGTAAAAATCTCAGCTCAGCATCTAGAAGTTGGCCAGCTTGTAAATCGCCCACTCGACGCTGACATTTTTTCATAATTTGCGCTACAAGCTTGACAATTGTCGTTGTTGCCCACTGGGCACTGTTTGTTGTTGTTGTTGTTCACGTTGTTGTTCTCGTTGTTGTTGGCAGCTTGTTGCAGCAAGCATCCGTTTGGCCAAAAGTCTTGCCGAGTGCCGATTGCCGATTGCCGCGAACCTCAAAGTGTTGGCGCTTTCGCACCTCCAGTTACAACAACGTCTCTGCCACTGCCAGTGCCACAATCTCTGCCTCTGCCTCTCATTCATATATGGCCAATGCATATGCAGTGTTAAATTAAAATTTATCCGTTTTATTGCGCTGCGGGCAGCCGATATAACTGTTTTTAGCCACTTTTTATAGTCTTTTTTTCGTATATTATTTTTATAACTTTATGTATATATATTATTTTTTTCGTTGGTTTGGTTTGGTTCATTTTGGTTTTATTGCCGCTAGTTTATTGGTCAAGATTTCGTAAGTGCATAATGCGCAACAATTGTGGTTTTCATATGGGGCAGATGCCGCTCCGTCTGTTCAGCTGTCCGTCCGTCCCCCAAACGACGGAAGTCATTTGCGGTTGTTCCACGCAGTTGAATTCAATAAGTCCAAACAGCTACCAGACACGCAGCTTTATAAATACATATAGATAGAAGATAAATACACACACACACACAACACAATCATATACACACTCACACACACACACACTCAACTCCCCCTCCCTCGCTGAATAGTTCTCGCAGCATTTTGTCAAACTTGATTAGCCGTAGCTGTAGCTTTTGGCCTTATTGTTTACTTGCATACCTAATAAGCTCCATTGATAATGATGATGATGATGATGACGAAGTTGCTGATGATCTTATTGATGATCTTACTCACCCTCTCTCTCTCTCTCTCTCTCTCTCTTTCTTTGTTCTTCTTTGCAGGCAGAGGGCCCTCCGGTTCAAGTTGAACCAGTTGATTTGAGTTTACGTTCGCCGCGCGGTAAGTTGCTAATTATATATCCATGTATATACCATATCATTTGGACCCTGTCTGGGAGTTTTTTGTTACCAACACTTACCGTTTTCTCGGCCACATTATTAGCATAAGGTTCCGAGTAATTAATCAAATTCCCAAGCATTCCACGCTTTAAAGCGGGTCAACCAAAATGTAACCAATTTGCATTTCGACTCCAAAAACTAAACGTTGGAAATTTGTTTTAATTATACCAAACGACAGCTACCATACCGAACAGATCGGTCTATATGGTGGGTGGCTGGCGAGAAAAATTCCTAATTGATAAGCGCAACAATTTCACTTAAAATTATCGAGCATAAAAATGGAACAGATTTTAAGGAAAGTTGAAAGTTTGAAAGCTGCTTAAAATACCTTTTTTAACTGCAGATTTAAGAAAAATGTTTAATGGTTTAATTATAGATATTAAACCTCTATTATAGCTGAGTTCATTATGGAAACGGCATGTGTTCTACATTGTCAATTTGAACAGACACTGACTGAAATGTGACTATCCATATTGTTAGGTTAATCCATCTGACATCTTGAAATGGCAAATAATTTCATTTAGAATTCTACATAAACAAATTGAATTATTTATCAATGCGATGTATGCATTAATGAAATTCAATTGCCTTTTTTTATTTGCATTATTTAACGTTTAATCGTTCTTGTCTTTGCCCACAACTCATCCCGCAGAATCAGAAGCAGAAGCAGGTTCCGGTTTCACTTTCATACATAATCGAGTTTTCAGTTAGATTGTTCCGGGTTTGGTTTGCCTAATGATTCGCTTTTAAATGTGGCAATAACTCATTGTCAATGTTTTGCTCTTAAAATAAATAAATATAAATTGTGTTGATTTGAATATTGCTTAGTCGAATGGCTTTCAAAAGGACTTTCATTTTTCATTTGTGGCGAAAGTGAAATTTGGAATGCGTCTGGCATTAAAAAGAAATGTAGTTAACATTTAAGCATTACATGCAGCTCATTTACTTGATGAGATACAGGCGCATAATTATTCCATTTGCATTTAATGTGAGTTCCTCTGGAACATGCAACATGTTGCAAGTTGGGCATTGGCCGTAATCATCGTGAAATCACTTGTTGGCTCATAAAAAAGTCGACTCAAGCTGTTTCCCCTCCTTAAACGCAGCTCCATTTCTAACGCATCGCAAACGACAGTGAGCCACAGCTGTTGGTTACCCACTGAGCCAGAACCTAAAAAGAAAAAAAGCAAAAAATTAAACTAAACTGAACTGAACTCTGGCCCATTGGCCAGGCCAGCAAGAGACTTGGGCCAGAGGGGGGTAGAATCTAGCGCAACTAACAAGCCCATAGAGAGCGTGTGTCGTTGTAGTTGCTGTTGCTGTTGTTGTTGCTGTTGGTTCTTGTTGGTTTTTACCACTTGACCGACCACCAGCTGTTGACCATTTGACCTTTTTGGCAGCCTTTCTCTTTGTGTGTGAAGTTAACAGCAACGCCCCAAAACTGTTGTCCCGGACCTCGACTCAACTCAACTCATCAGCAGCGACATCATCAGCGACTAAGGCATCTTTCAGATAGATGGTTTATACTTTAAGATACTCTTATATACATACATAGATAGTTAGATAGTTGGCTGCTGTTGTGGCTGTAAATTGGCCGTAGGGTGCCCAGCGGTACACATAATTTAATTAAGAAGCCGAGCTTGAAACTTAAATGGCTATACAGTAAGATTAACAGCTAAGAGCCAAAACGCGTTGCGTTCATTAGAGCCAAGCTTACAGAGTAAAGACTCGACTCAGTCGCAGTCGCAGTTGCGCATATTAATCAATTAGGCATGATATTAGTGAGGGCATCATTAATTTTGTCAATATACGCTATAGAGAAGCGCATAGAAAGGTTCATTCATTCATTTACGTTTAGTTCATTCGTTCGTTCAGTTCGCTTCTTTTGGTTCGCCTGTTAATGGCTTATCTTTTTTATGGCGTGCTACCTGAGCCAAGTTGTCGACTTGTCTGCGGATCTGTGGCAAATGTGTTAAATAGCGTTAAAATTTGTAAAACAAACGGCACATAATGGGCGACCCCTGGCTTAATTTTCAAGTTTAACGGTCATCCAAATACATATACATATAGATAGATGTATTTTAAATATACACTTGACTATTTGGCTACATAAATTATAGCTTTTAAATAATTATGCAATTAGGCAGCGGCCACGATAGCCCCGAAAGCCGATAGCCGATTTTGCCTCAAAACAGCGAATGAACTGAATGAAAGCAAAAGATGCAAACAAATCAATTGCTGAACTACAAAATACCCTGTAGAGTTTTGGTAAAAGTACAAATTAATTTAATTTAACTTGTTTATTCAATTATTCAATTAGTGTCAACTAAAGCAGTCAATAATGAATTTGATAGCATTTTAAGTAAAATTTCAGAATTACAGCACAAAAATTCAATTAAAATAAATTCAATTAAACCATGATATTTAATCGAATACAATTTTTATTTTGGAATAAATTATTGCTCAATTCGTTATTAGTAGCGTTCGCAACGATTTTTGGAGTTTTTTTACTCAATTCTAAATTAAATTATTTTACAAAAAGTGGAACAAGTAAATAATATTTATATGAATATTATTTAAAGTAAAGGTGTAATGCAGAAGCTCATTCACATCCTATGCTGAATCCGTATTTAGTAGCGTTCGCTACGATTTTTGGAGTGTTTTTTTTAGATTTACTTAACTTTAAAACAATTTTTTTTATAGAAAGTGGAACAAATAAAAAATATTTGTATGAATATTATTTATAATAATGGTATAATGCATGAATTCATTCGTATCTATTGCTCAATACATTTTCAATAGCGTTTGCAACGATTTTTTGAGTTTATTTTAGACTTAGTCAATTTTAAAACAAATTTATTACAGAAAGTAGAACAATTGGAACAAATAAGTAAAATAATATGAATATTATTTAAAATATATGTAGCTTTTATATGTCTGGTTGCATTTATTGGGTTGCAGGGTATTGACAAGAGGGTATTGGCAAAAAGTTAAACTGTAGTATAATCCACAAGCTGAGTGCGAATTCCCACCAAGTCTAATTGCAGGCTGGGAAGCGTTGCAGCTAAAACGAAACAACTACAACTTGATTTATTTAAGCTACCCAAACAGCCCATAAATAAAGCTGTTGAACTAGCCGGCAGAGAGGAGGAGTTGAGGCGGAGGATTGTAAGATCAGGGCGAGGTAGAAGTAAGAAGGCGATGGAGGAGGATGAAACTGGTGATGGTAATGGTGCCTTACCCACAGTCTGAGACTGAGCTTGAGACTTAGACTTCGAGTCAGGCTCTTTCTGTCTGTAGTCCTCTTCTTTTGGCTGGCTGGCTGGCTGGCTGGCACGGCACTTGGGGGCATAGGCTTTCAGGTTAAGTAGATGCGGCGACACGCGGGTCGTTGCCAAAGCGAACGACCTTAAGACGAGGCAACAAACAAACAGGCTGGTAAACTGGCAACATGGTTCACAACTCTCTACAACTCATCCATTGAATGATATGCAAGTTTTGTGCTGTTGTTGTGGTTGTTGTTTCTTAGTGTTACCGTTGCTGCACTTCATCGATTTGGTTGCTGCCGCTGATTTGGTTGGCATCTGAACCGATAGAGTTAGAGAGTCCACATCGCTGTTTGCCATCTCATAACTGGAGGCTGGTACCCGAGTCAGAGTCAGAGTCAGAGCCGCTCCTCCACTCACAAAGAAATGCATTTCTTGGCCCGCACAATGCGAGAGGCGATTGTTTTTTAATTATGCTCGAGCTGTAGTTTTCAAGTTTGAAGTTTGAAGTTAAAGTTGATGTTGTAGCTGTAGCTGTAGCTGACACCCAACCGGGTACAGGTCCAATCCGTTAACATGGCGCGTATGTAGCTCAGCTTGTCGCGGGCTCCTTCGCAAGTTGACTTGGACTCGCAGTTGACTGAGTGACTGCCTTTTTGAGGTTATGTGAAAGGTCAAGTTCGTGATCGCATTCAAACATTTTTGCCAACCACTCATCTTGCTGCGCAGATCGGCAACACAACAGTGCCAGGTAAACCATCTTCCTCTCCATCTCCTCCTCTCCACATCTTCACCTCTCCACCTTCTCCGATTGCAGTACCAGAGCCTAGTCTTTGGGGGCGGGGGGAGGGGAAACACGAGTGTGAGCCCGACCCAAAGCCCAAAGAGACGTCGTAGAAAAATTGAAGATGAGCGTGCCACCACCACGCCACGATTCTGCCATTGCCCTGTCCCTCCAATCCTCTCCATCCTCCCAATTCGCCTCCCTGTCGCACCAAATTGAGTGAATGTAAACTGTGGTTTACTTGTTTCCAGCGTTGTCATAGTAATTTTTCTGCACTATAACAACGGGCAGCGTCGCCTCCAACTCCAACTCCAACTCCGACTCCGACTCCGAACCGACAGACCGACAGTGGCAACAGTCACCCGAAAAAAACACAGAGGAACAAAAAATGGAGATGCTGATGACACTGGAGACACGTTGTCTCTCTGGCAATCGTGCAACTGACACACCAGCAACAACCACAACAACAACCACAACAACAACAACAGCAGCAGCAACAAAATGTTATTGCAGCATATGCCACACGAACCAAAAATTACACTGGACAACACAGGGTGCGGCTATGGAATGCACAGGGCGGGGAGTGTGCAAATATCTTTTTGGGTGGGGAATCAGTTTCTTCTTCTTGCCTGGGGATGGCTGAACATGATTTGAATGTCTTTGGCTGCATCTCCAGTTGATTTCTCAGCCAATTTGATGATGGCATACGATTCCATCAATTTAACTAATTTTAGAATCCTATTAAAAGTTTTAGTGTTCCAATTGTGTTGTTAGCTCAAGTGTGTAATTGGATACCAAATTAATGTGATTAATTACAGAAGCAATTAAATTAAATAAGTGCTTAGGCGAAGACATAAAGCTCTGCAAAACTGCAGATTTAAATAGTTCCTGCCACATTTTCTGATTTAAAAATCGATTGGAAATAAAGGAGAACAAGTTGGTGATTTCTGGATTATATGTCACACTTATTGTTGTTATTTATTAAATAATATTTTAATTTAATATTATTTTATTTTGAGAACTGAAACAGTTTGCTAAATTGGTTATAGTTTTCTATAGTTTTCTTTAAAAAATTAATAGTAATTTGCTTATGCTTTTTTGATTTGAAATAAACTTTTATAAATAAATTAAATTTTTTAAATTATTAAATTGTATAAAATTGTGATTAAACCTTTTGCTGAAATTCTATAATTTTTAGTTCTCAACAGTCTAGTTAAATACAGTTCTCAGTTCTCTCCATTTATTCTCTTTTTTCCTAAACTATCCGACAAAATATACGGCTATTTATCTATGGAATGTCGTAAACTTTGGTCGAACTCTCAGCGAGATCATAATGTTTTGTAAAATATATCATTGAAGCCTTAGTTACGGTATGAGTACACAAATCTATTCAGGCTTTTGGGCTATTGTAACCTGAGACTGATCGCAGACATGCGTTGCTTTTGGCGTTCAGTTAACGCCTAACAAGTGCCCCTCCCTCCCTCTCTCCGGCCCCACCCGTGCGCCTCATGCTGTTGGCCATAAATCAACGCCCATGTGGCAACTGTGCAAAAACCTGCTGCACAGTGTTTGTTCGCTGTTCGTTGTTCGTTGTGTGTGCGCATCTTCCCAGCGAAATTGCAACAAAAAAAAAAATAGCCAAAAAGGAGCATGCGAAAAACGTAACATATAAACATATATATACACTTAGGAAAACCAAGTTTTGAATACAAAAATCTCATTTTAAGTTTAATTTCTGCATTTCCGGAAATCTTAAAATGAGATTTTTCTAGTATGTTTTGGGTTTAATTCAAGACTGTAAAAAAAGTACTCGTTTCTAGAAAAAAAACTTTTCATATTTAAGTTCATTTCAATCTTAGATTTTAACCCTCTAAGGCTATCTTTTAAAATAATGAAGAAACAGAAGTGAAGTTATTTTTTCTAAGATGAACTTGGGCCTCTGAATTCAAAAATGAGCTCAGAAAAGGTGTACAAGGCTTCGTTCACCTGTAAGGTGACAAAATGTGAAAAGTGACTCAAGGCTCTTTTGGGGCCATCAGTGAAAAAAGAGGGTTGAAAATATGTTCACATCTTAGATTTGTCATTTATCTATTGCTATGTAACACCAACCAAATAGATTTAGTTGTGTGTACAGAATAAGAGCAGATTGAAATTGACCCTTCCGAGATTTTTCGCGAAAGAAAAACGGAAAAAACACATGGCATGTCTTAATCAAAAAAAAAGCACCATTAAAAGCTTCCGAGTGCTTTCAAGCATGTTGCAAATGTCAAGTTGTGTTTATTAGCAACAGTTAAAAAATATTTTCATGTTGAAAAACGGATTACTTTTTTAGTTATTGTGATTTAACGGATAAGTGTCTCGAGGCATGCTTGGGTGTTAGAGGGTTAAGAACAAATATTTAGTTCATAAAAACATTGTGGTTTGTGGAGGTATTTCAAAAAAACTCACGGATTATATGTTTAGCGTAGTATTATATATTCCAACTTACTTTGGTTAAGATCGGTCTATTATTTCATATAGCACATATAGTCAACAGGAATTTTAAATGAAGGATTGTTTTATACTCATTTTTATAATAATAGTAAAAGTTGTAAGCACAAAACGGTATAGATTCATGTATGGACATACTTCACTTAAGGATGTCATCTTTTTCTGAGTGTATGTACTTGTATTATATGTATACACATATATATGTACATATATATGAGAGCCACGCCGCAGACGCAGCGTTCGTTGAGGAGAAGAGAAGATGGGCTTAGTTTTTTGGAGGAGGCGGAGTAAGTAGATCCACGCTTTCGTGAGCAAACAATTCGAAAGCTGACAAAAGTGCTGTGCAATAACATGTTAACGACGATCTCAGCTGACGATCGATACCAAGTACCAACTCAAATGGATGAGACTCCACAGCCCACACGAATCATATGCCACGACAACAACATCGACGACGGCTGCTCCTCAAATTTAACTAAAAACTGTTTATCGAACTGGATATGAATCGATCGCAACTGCATCAGCATCTGCATCTGCATTTGTATCTGTATCTGTTGCATCTGCATTTGTTGTATCTGCATCTGTTGGATTTGGAGTCAGCTGAACTCAACTCTCAGTCGTTGCTCGTGTAGCTCATTAGCTGCCAGCTAATTTCGCAAGCGTTGCCAGACCGCCAGACAATGCCGCATGCAACACACTCAAAAATTGTAGCTGCATATTTATTGGTCATAAGTGCCGCCAAACCAAAAAACCGCCAAAAAAAATTTGTCTCCAAGCAAAAGTAATAATAGAAAAACAGAAAAAAAAAATAGAGACCAAAAACGCGCTGCATATTAGCAATTTGCATTGTTTTGGGGGCATGCAACATGTGTGCCGAGCACTTCGAACTGGGAGGCTGGGGGACAAATGGACGGACGAGCACACTGTGGTGTCTGCACTGGTTTGCAAAGAGGCCTTTCCAACTGGCAACTGGCAACTGGCAACTGGCCTTATATAAAAGCCAACAACAATAGCCACGAAGCCACAGGACAGGACAGAGACTGCTGTTGGCTTGTTCGTAGCTGTGAAAGAATTCTTGGCCAAGATGTTGTTGTTGTTGTTGTTATTGTTTGTTATTGCTGTTGTTGTTGCATCCGCCTCCAATTCGTGCCCAGACAGCACCCGCGCACATGCTCCTAAATGGAGCCTTCGTGTAAACAGAAAAATTTGACTCATGACTTCGTTCGTGGAGCACACAACACACAGCACACAACAAACACCACACATTCACATCCTTTTTTGGTGGCCAACAATAACAACAACAACAACAATAGCAACAAAAGTGCTACACTTTTAGTTTTGCCTCAAATTAGTCAGCGGGATTTTTGCGGCTGTGTTTCTACAAATTAACGCCAATTTCGTATCACGTTATTAATAGTAACCATTAAATTGCCCGATCCACGCTCAGATCATTATCTGGCGGCTAACAAGACAACAACAAAAGCCGCTAACCGCTAAACCACTAAACCACTAACCACTGCCAGTGGATGCTGCCCAGACTCAGACTCAGACTTTCTGGCTAAGACTCTTGGCCAGGCTGGTGGGTGAACCGCGCACTGTGATTCCTGGCCAGTCCGAAATTGGCAGCCGCAGCTGGCTGGCAACGTCTTGCCTTAATTATCTGCATGGCCAAAAAGAAAACAGCAACCAAACTATACTAAATTGTTTTGTTGGTAAACAAAAACAACTTCAGAAAAAAAATACAGCTGCAGTCGCGTCACCTTTTGTTTGCCGTATAGAGAGCGATAAGCTTGTTAACTGTTAACCAAATCTGTAGCAAGTCACTACAAAAAAAAAAAAACAAAAATATATTGGCCAAAACGCCTGTGTACGCCCACGTTGTTGGCCACGTTCCGTTCTGGACAGTGCACTCATTTTGGTGCCTTTTTTATATTTACCAACAGCTAATCAATGACCCAAGTTGGCTAATTAACATTCGTCCTAGGGATGACAACGTGAGATTCCTTGGGGAAAACCTCTTTTAATTAATTGTGTTTACTTATTTATTTATTAACTTATTTAAAGACTAAGGGAAATCGACAGAAAATCAATTAAATTAAATATTAAAGTTAAGAATAAAATTTAAAATTATTAAGATTATTTTTTTAAAATCAACTTAGAGCAACCCACAAAAATCCATTGAATTAAATATCAAAATTGGGAATATATTTTAAAATTATTTGTTATTTGTATCATATATTACAAATTAATTTAAATTAAAAAAAATAATAATATAGTAATATTAATGAAATGGTTGTTTTATTAATATCTATATTTAAAATTTGTATTTATTTTATTTATTAACCGTTGACTAAGAGCAGTTTATAAAAATTAATTGAGTTAAGAAGGAATATAATTTAAAATTATTAATGAGAATGAATTAAAGATAACCTATTTTTAATTATATTAATTATAAATAGTAATATTTAGTAAAATTAAGTTTATTTATTTAATTATATTTATTTATATTTATTTTATTTTATATCTAATCGGATAAAATTATCAGCAAATATATATATTTTCAAAAATATTACCCAAAAATATGCGTAGAATTTAATACTTTCTAAGCTCAATTATGTGATGTGATGTCTACAGTAAATTCCATTTTTTCACCAGTCTGTTCAAAATTATGCTCTTAATTGGAATAAATTAGTTAGTTTTTGCGCTTAAGTAATCGTTATGATTTGTTATGGTCTTAACTTGGCTTAGTTAATGTACGAGTACATATTAATTCAGCTAATGGGATTTACGATTGCCTTGCGCAGAGCATGTCCATCTCAGACATGGCCAACATTTGCAACTACTTAGTTGAGAGACTTCGACTTTGAGTTGGGCCTGAATCTGACTCTGACGCTGGCCAATAGATGCAATAGATAAACAAATGCGAATCGGATAATGTCATGTAGCCATGTCATATGTTAGCTTCGGCAGCACAAAAAAAACTGGAGCACTAAGTCAAAAAGTAAAGCTGAAAAAAACATTCTTATCGATTACACCTGAGACCTCAATCAATAAATTGATTGTTAGCGATCAGTTTAAGGCAGGCAGGCAGGTAGGCAGGCAGGCAATGCCAAGTGGTGCAGTGGTGGTGCAGCGGTGCAGCACTAGCCATCATGTGCCTCGCATACAAAAGAGTTTAGCTAGTGATGTTGTTGCTGTTTTTGTTGGTCGACTCTTAAGATAAGCCGCCGTTGCTGCTGCTGCTGCTGTTGTTGCTGCTGCTGCTGCTGGTGGTGGGACTCTGCCTGGCCAGGTCTTAGCCTGCTTTGGGTCCAAGTCCAAGCACTTTGATCGCAGTCAAGCGATAGCCGGCGAGCGGCGTTGTTAGGAAGTCGTCGCTTGGCCGTTTGTTTGTTTTGTATTTGTATTTGTATCTGTGCTGTTGTTGTTGTTTCATTTCGTTGAGGCATAAAGCAAGATTTGTGTAAATGTCAGGTGGTAATAGTGACACTGTGCGCCACTTGATTGGTTTTTACTTCTGGCCACAGCAGGAAAACAGCAACAATAACAACAACAACGTCAGTGTGTGCCAATTTTATTATTTTTTATATATATATATTTTGTTGTATTTGTTGCCTCAAATTGGTCGCAAGGTTGTTATGGTTCTTGTTGCTGTTTGCATTTCTTTAATTGGCTCATTTTCGCGGCACATGTTTTTGGCCAAAAACCACACACACAAAAAAATGCTAGCCAAATATTTACTTAGCAGCTGGAAATGAAAATCGCATAGAAGAGAAGTCGGCGGCAAGTACACGACAATCGCATCTAAGCCATCAATAAAAACATGTAAATCAATTGCACGGCGCATACATGGCGTATGAGTTATGTTGATTTCCTCAACCAGTGGCAGTTGTCAATTCGCAAAGAACTTAAAGACATAAAATGAAATACGTGTATGTGACAGTTGCAACAGAATCGTGCTTAAAATTATCAAAGACGAATCAAGCTAAAAATTGGGCTAATGGTTATTTGTAAATTTTAATGTAAATTTATGATTATATTTAGATATAAAATAAATATACATAATATAGGAAACTCGTAAGTAAAATATCTAAAGATTAAATAATAAATATAAAATTAATTAATAATATAAAATTATAGACATTACTAGACCTCAAGTTAGCTAAAACTTACTTCTACAAATTAGAAAGGTCATAAAAAACAAACATTTTAAAATTAAATTAAATAACAAGGTAATAATAGTGTTCATGACAGCCAAGTTAATTTTACCATGTTCTAGATTTCAGAAACTATAAGAGCTAGAGCTACCAAATGTTGTAGCCATACTTTCTTAAAGGGCTCGGGAATAAAATTGCTTTTAAATGTGTGACCGCAAATTCAATTTAAATAAATGATGAACAACTTTTCAACTTGTAATAAAAACGGAAATTGTAAAGTAATAATTTTGTATAATTTAGTCAAAAATGTTAACTTTCAAAATATAAACCTGTAAACATCTCTTTAACTTTTAACTCTCTAATCTTTTGTCAAAATACCATTATAACTGATATTTGCATTATCATAGTTAATATTCTTCAAAGAATTGCTTGAGAATTTAATTGCTTTATTTAAGCTGTTGTATTTTTTTGCATTTGGCACTCACATCGTTTGTTACACCCAAACTCATCGAATGGCAACTGGCAACTGGCAACCGATGGGTACCCAAAACCCAAAACAACAGGCAGCTTTAAGTAACGCCCACAAAACGCAGCAAGAGTTAAAGTCAAAACTAAGCATCAGTTGTTGCAGTCAGTTGTGGCAGTTGCAGTTGCCTTTTGGTCGTAAATTGAAAGCACACGCTGCGTCATCAAAGTCATTAAACTGTCGACTGCTTACGGAAGTTTCTTTTTTTTTTTTTTATTATTTATTTTATTTTTATTTTGTTGTTGTTGTTGGTTTTGGGGTGTGGATCTGCGTTTTTGTAACCGATATGTGCGGCAAGAACGTCAAACATGTGTGGGAGCAAGCAATGCGGAGGTGTAGAATGTGGCAAGCTAGCCAGGCAGGCAGACAGAGAGACAGACAGAGAGACAGACAGAGAGACAGGCAGTCAGTCAGTAAGTGAGCCAGTCGGTGAGCCAGAAGCTGCCTCCAAGTGATTTAAAAGAAATAATAATAAAAGCGTTAAAGCTGTGCCCCCAACAACGTCTCCAGATCACAGCTCGCATCTTGTGTCTGTCGGGTGTGTCAACAAAGCTGACGACAATTTCGCAATGCCAAATGATGGAAGGTGGCAGCAAGGTGTGTTTAGCTACATCTTGCCTCTCTCTTCCCTCTCCATCGCTCCATCTCTCTCTCTCTTCACTCTCTCCCACTGTAGTCGGTGCATTTCAAACGAGTCGTCGTTTTAATAATACGCAACACTCTAAAACAGCGACTTGGATAATCGCACATGTGTTGCATGCAACACAAATTTGTCACCTTTTGAGCTAAACCGACAAATTTAAATCACAATTTTTGTCGAATGATTCGTAATGATTCTGAATATATCACAGCGAATAAACTAAAGAAGAACAAAATACCAAAAAGAATACAAATAATAATAGTAAAAGAGGAGAGGGGAGAGAGGGTGGAGAGAAGGGAAGAGAAGAGAAATAAAAGTAAAGACAACGCCTCCTCCGATTTCGATTGTGACTCCTCCGTTAATCGTGACTTTCACAATCAACCTTCAAAAGGTTTTTCGCTGACACAAACGAGTAGCGTGTACCAGGCGCAAAATGGGCTGCTAACAACAATAGCAACAACACACAACAACAGCAACAACAACAACGACAACTGAAAATCAAGAAGAAGATGAAGAAAAAAACTAACAACATTTGAAGCGTTTACTTTGGCGCTTCATCGAATAATATTTCTCACGTTCTATTTTTTTGTTGTTTGCTGTCGCCCGTTGTTGCCCCCTTTTGTTGTTGTTGTTGTTGTTGTTATTGTTTATCATCGGAACTGAGATTGACTCGAATGCAGCATCATCAGACAGTCAGACAGTTCTCAATGCTTTAGTTATTATGTGCCTAGTTTTCTTTACTCAATCATTTTAAGATTGATCAAAATTAGGGATATATTTTATGTGATTCAATTGAAAGCGGTAATTATTTGCAAAACTAGGTTAGGAACAAAGAAAACAAAACGCTTTTTAATTTATCCTGTTTAGATGAGGAACATATTGTGTCTAGTGATTATTTGCTAAACTATGTTAGAAATAAAGAAAACAAAACGCTTTTTGAGTTAATCCTGCTTAGATGAATAGGAGCATATAGGAAAGGAACAGATTATGTGTCTATTGTTTAAATTGCGCATATATTAAAAGTGCTTTCAGACGAGCCGTTTTTCACCGACTGTTTTTTGTCAAAAAACTGTCACCGGTGCTCACCGATAGAAATAGAACACGTCCTATTTCCATCGGTTTGTTGTGTCGGTCAAATGCCTACTAGATTGAGGCACTTTTATATGAAACTTTTCAGAGTGTGACCAGGTTCTGCATTGATGGTATTTTTGTTTGACAACCGATGCGAGTTATGTGAATGGCAAAATTCACTGACGGTGGAAATGTGTCGGTGAAAACGGCTCGTCTGAAAGCACTTTAAATGTGATTCAATAAAAAAAACAACAAATATTTGCACAATTTTGAGAAATTAACATGTGTCTAGATTTCTTTAATCAATCATTTTTGGATTGATTAAGGGCTATTTTTATTGTAATTCCAAATTAGGTTAGGAACGACGGAAACGATACGCTTTTTTACTTTTACTGCAAGATAAAATGGAAACATGTGGAAAAGGAACACAGTTTAGAGCCTAGACTGACAGCTGTGCATATCAATGTCAGATTACTGAAATTAGAAGAAAACATTTTCCAAATGTGTTAAAGAGAAGTTATTTCCATTTAGATTTAAGCACTTCCTGTAGTTGCTCTTAAACCATTTCATTTGTTGGCCATTTTAATTAAACCGTAAAAGCCAAACACAGCCCAACAGCAATTTTCCGCTCAATAGAAGTGCTGAACGACTGAAGCCTGTAGAGTGAAGACTAAAGACTGAAGTCTTTTGCCAGTGTTTGCATGTTAAAAATCATAAAAATGTTAAATGACAAGCGGGCGCATGTACATTTTAGCGTCTGTCTGCCAGTCCTTCAGTCTTTCTCTGTCTGTTTGTCTGTCTGTTTGTTTGTTTGTAGTTGTTGTTGTTGTTGTTGTTCGCATTGTCAAATTGCGATCAAAAACGCAACAAACGAAACATGCCACACGGTGCCAACTGGGAGACGAAGTTGCCAACCAGCAGCATCATGAATCAAATCCAACAGCTAACTGAGTGAACAGCTAACAACAACAACAGACAGAAAGACAGACGGACAGACAGACAGAGAGGCAGATAGACAGGCAGACTGTTGGCCAGGTTAGCTGACTGTCTGGCAGTCAGGCTGAATGCGTTTTAACGGCTACTTGTCTTTGGCTATTTATTGAAAGGATTTTCAACACTCAGTCGGCAGTCATTCATGCACTCATGCATGCTTTCAATCATTGACAACGAATGCGAATGCGAATACGAGTGCGAATACACTGAAAAAAAAGAGGAATTTTGGGATGAAATTAAACAACCAAAAGTCAAGTAATCCCGGATTTATTTTTGTAACGTAGTACAAAATTTTTCAATTTCTTCTATATAAATATTTTAATTATTGATTTGATTTTTTTTACGGCGTTTTAACACAACAACACACAAGGGGCTAGATCAGCTTTATTGCTATTTTGTCACTTTTGCGACTTAGAATTCACAACTGGTTCTAGCGTCATAAAGATGGCATTAGGCTTGGATCGCTTGTCAAGTCAGCACAATGGTACTGAAACAGCTATCGACATACATGTATTGGACCTCGAGCTAACCTATACTTACCTATAAAATCAAATTTTTTATTTTTTTTTGACTATTTTAATGCTGAGTGGTTGTCATTTGCTACGTACACTCAGACCAACATTTATTCGTACACCCTACTTTAACAGCAATATAAGTCAAGTCTTCACATTAAAAAAAATATGTTTGGAAAGGTCGTTTAAGTTCCGTTTGAATGATGCAAAATTTTCCTTAACCCATTAAGTACCCATTGAATATTTCGAATTCAAAAAAGGATACATTTTTCAACCATTTTTTTTTCTCGATTTTTCACAAAAAATATTTTGATGCAGAAAAATTCTTCAAACAATTCTAAGAGTGACTGCAAAAAAAAAATATTCAAAAATATTTTTGCTAATATTTTTTATAATTTTTTGAAAAGTGCCAAAAAGACACTTTTTGTGTGAAAAGTGGGAAAAAGGAAATATATTTTTTTTAATGTGAAGACTTGACATATATAGCTGTTAAAGTAAAAAAAAGGGTGTACGAATAAATGTTGGTCTGAGTGTACATACACTGGCGAACATATTTATTGGCACAGCAAACATTTTAAAATTTGGGGGCTTAATTGTTCCCTTATCGTTAACATATTGGTATCAATGGAAAGGTCATTTAAATTCCGTTGAAATGCAAAAAAATTCTTCAAACAATTTAAAGAGCGACTGCAAAAAAAATTTTTCAAAAATATTTTTGCTAGTATTTTTTATAACATTTTGAAAATGGCGAAAAAGGCACTTTTTGTGTAAAAAGTAGGAAAAAGGGGTTAAAATTTTTTTTTGCAGTCACTCCTTAAATTGTTTGAAGAATTTTTTTGCATTCAAATATTTTTTGTAAAAAATCGAGGAAAAAAGTTTCGAAAATTGACTTTTACATAAATTCAAAATTTTCG
This sequence comes from Drosophila suboccidentalis, assembly GCA_037043435.1. NCBI lineage: Eukaryota > Metazoa > Arthropoda > Insecta > Diptera > Drosophilidae > Drosophila > Drosophila suboccidentalis. The sequence continues at coordinate 300,398 of JBAMBK010002572.1, read as the reverse complement.
AAGGGTACTTAATGGGTTAAGGAAAGTTTTATATCATTCAAACGGAATTTAAATGACCTTTCCATTGATGCCAATATGTTAACGATAGGGGAACAATTAAGCCCCCAAATCTCAAAATGTTTGCTGAGCCAATAATTATGCTCGCCAGTGTATATTGTGTTAATTTAACAATTATATCCTGAATACATACTTAAAAAAAAAGTCGAATATCAAGAATTTTCAACTTGAGTCTTGGAAATATATTTTTTTCAGTGTACGAAGCAAGTCGCGCATTTGCGCCTGCCACATGTCCAGCCAAGTTGCTGCGTTGGTGATGCCACTCACCCAAGTTGCAGCCGCAGCCGCAGCCGCAACACATTTGATTATGAAAAGTCAAAGCCGACTGCGTCTTTTGGTGGCTGCAACGAAAATCGATAAAAATAATTGGTTGACTGAGCTGCGAGTTGAGCTGCGTCTGCAACTGCAACTGCAACTGCCACAGCAACAGCAACACCGACAACTGGCGCTCGAATTCTGTTGAATTTTTAGCTTGACATGAATTGCAGCTGATCTGCTTTGCTCCGAGAGAGAGACAAGGGGACAAGGAGACAGCGAGACAGTGCAACAGGGAGACAAGGAGAGACGGAAAGACTGAGGACTGGCAAAACATTACAACATGGACACTACGAACACTACGAGACAGTTGAGCTTTTCCCACGTTCGTGAAAATATTTGTGCGCAAATTATTGGAAAATAAAAAACGAAAAAAAGAAACAGAAAAATAAAACAAAAATTGAGCGCATTTTGGCTAACGATTTGAATGTGATGTGCTTGTAAATAATGTGCACGGGAATTTATCGAACTGATCGAACCGAATCAAATAAAGAACTATGCAATGCAATTGTATTTGCCATATTAAGCTATAGATGTATTGGAATTCGAACAACTTTGACCAGTTTTATAGTCCTTATAGAATCTAAAAATGTTTCATATAAAGCTGTGCGAAATATTTGAGTGGGAGAAAACGATAGCAGGTGTCATTAGATTTCAGAAACAGATAACTAAAGGTATGAAAAAATGTCATTCCAATAGTCTTTGTATTATTCAGCCAAGCAGCTTTAGACTAAAATTCTAGAATATATTACCAAAATAATTCATTATTTTTATAAGTACTGTTTTTCTCAGCATTCAAACAATTTCAGACATATTATTCACTTAAAAAATGTACACTATCTCGACTTAAGTGAGATATGAATATCGCACAAATGCGGCAAGTGAGTGTAAAACTTTTGGATATTTAAAATATTTAGGTATTAAAAACATTGACAAATATTTTGGTATTTTCCCAAAGCATATATCTTCCTCGCAAAAATATAAATCTATCTTTTCGGCTGGTTATGGGAAAAGTAATCCTCAGCAGATGAAACTTACTGGGAAACTGTTGTTGAAACTCCTATACTTTTGTGTTCAAGATAAGAGCTATATTTGTTGATTTAAATTATCTTTTCAATGTAATTCATATCAGAGAATTGGAAAATTTCATTAGCTGGAAAAGCAATATCTTTTTAATAATTCATATACAAATAACTATTAGTTTTTGCTGAAGCAATAGCCAAATACCTCAAATTAACCGTCAGTAAATACAGAGAACAGATCAAGTTCTGTTTTCATGTATCTATGAGATACTTGGTTAATTAGAGCCTCAGTTAGCATTCATTTTCGAATCACGCTTGTTTTGCGCTCAATTTAATTAAAGTGTGCACGGTTATTACGCAAACGTGGCTAAACAAATCTGAGCAAATTTCATTCAGTTGAGTTGAATGCTTGTTGCAAGTTGCAAGTGGCAAGTTGCAAGTAGTTGCTGACAGTTGTCACATGGCTGCAGTTGCAGCAGCAGCAGCGACAACACTTTAAAAATTAATTGCTGAGATTTATGAGCCCAGTTAGTGGAGTTGGAGTCTCTGGCCTGTGAGAGTCACAGAGAGTGCGTGCTCAGTCCGTTAGTTAGCCTGGCTAACTTCAGCTTCGGCTATAAGCCATATAAGGCGGCAACGCTGCCAACTTTTATGCATAAGCTGAACCACATTTTCCAAGCCACTTCACACTTTTATCAGTTTAAAATATGAAGCGGCAAACTATGGGAAAATCTTTATTTTTATAGAGCTGCAAACAACGCTGTGGCAAAAAGCCGACAGTCAATTGTGTGTGGAGTCGCCGCTGGCAAAGATTTGCCCAGTCTGATAAAGAGTCTGTGGATCTGGCTTTGGGTCTCTGCCTCCGTTGGATGCACTCGTGATGCACTCTTGGTCTTGGTCTCTGCTCGCAGCTCGCAGCATGGGTGCCCAAAGCAAAGGAGATGCTCGAGGCGCGATTTGGCTGGACGATCTGGTTACACTGCACACTTACCCGTTGTTGGCCTGGCTAACAGCTTACAGCTTACAGCCAACAACTAACAAACTGCCTGCTATAATTAGACAATAAACAAACTTGCTATATACAAAATGCTGCTTATTGGACAATTGGGGCGTTGCCTCAGTCTCTCAGTCTCTCGCCAGTTCCCAAACTGCAATTCCAGCTAGCTCCAATTGCAATTGCTGGCCAATCCGAATGGAAGGCAATCAAAAGCCGCGACAAATTGTGCATTTTGTGGTCACAAATTGAGTTAACGCTGCCAAATTAGCGGCATAAATTTATCGCTGCAAAACGAAACGAATGGTCAAAAGAGTCAGAGACTCGGAGACTGGGAGACTGAGAGACTGGGAGACTGAGAGACTTGGAGACTGCCCCAACGATAGTCGAGATTGGGGCTTAATTAAGTCTTTACGAGGCAGCAGCCACAATTTCAAATGGGTGCACAACTTGGACGCTTAAATAAATAAATCTGGTTGCTGTTGTTACTATTGTTGTTACTGCTGTTGTTGTTGCTGTTGTTGTTGCTGTGGCCAACAATTGGCGCTTGGCCGTTGCTGCCGCTGCTTTGTGGCCAATAAAAGATCGCAGCGCGCTGATTTGACAGGTGAACAATTTTGGGTTGGGCTGCGATTCGATTCGAGTGCTCCAACTTGCCAGCCAACCAAGTAACAACAACAACAATAGCAACAACAACAACAACTGTTAGGCATGTGTCGCTGCTGTTGGTTGTTGCCACCCACCTGGAATCTGGTCAGAGCACACTCAGTGTTTAAAGTGGTGGCCCACACATTTGTTTTGCCTAACAGCCTCTGGCCAAGATAATTTCAACAAACTGGTGACAACAAATTAATTTAACCGATTGCCCGATATCTACTTAACTTTATTTATTTTATTTCACTTTATTTTTTGCTTGTTTCCTTTTGTTGTTGTTTGTGATTATCAACTGTGGCAGCTAAGTTTTGTTTTTCAGCTTGTTCGTCTTGTCTTGTCTGACTGTCGTCGGTGTCTTGTTCTCTTCGCATATCTGTTTGCTTATCAGGAATTAGTTGACTCTTAACTAGACAGGACATACAAGCATTTATGTTTGCACTTGTATGTTGTACCGAGGATGCCCCGTAACTAAACTGAAATTTAACCACTTTGCCGGGGGAATGTTTGTTGCATTTCTCGACTAAGCATTAGTTTGGGTTTAATTTTATTCAATTCATAGTCAAATTAAACTTAAACCGAGAGATATACATTTTACGTCAAAATATCTTTGAGTTACCTAACTGAGACTATAACTAGACAATACCTAAGTTAAATAAAGAAGACATTTAAATTGTATATAACTAATGTCTTCATTTATTTTTGAGAATTTGTTTAATTAATTAATACAACTTATTGACTCTTTCTATGCTTAGTAACAATTACAAATTAGATTGACCTATTAAATAGATTCTATTAAATTCAGTTAAATATAATCCTAGCAAAATTATAACAACGCCATAAACACTTGACAAAAGCAAGGAGCAAAAATTTAAAATTCATTTAGTAAAATTTAAAATTAATTAAATATTACTTAAATTTAATTTCATTTAAAAATTTGCAGAAACTACAATATAAACATTAAAAATAAATAAATATTGTAAATTTAATGAAAGCAGATTTATTTTGGGTCAATCATTTTCTTTTTCATTTTAGATTCCCCTGAGTATTTTAATTTTAAACTTCATTTTAATTTATTTTGTAATTTAAATATATGTATATATTTTATAATTTTAATGTATAATTTGCTGTGTCGGCTGCTTTTAGACAGACAATAAATAAATAAATAAATAAATACAAATTTTATTGTTCTTATTTCAATTAATAAATATATATATATATTGTATATACAGAATAAAAAAATAAGTTATAAATGTAAAAATATCTTAGGAAAATTGTTAATTCTTTTAAATATTTTTTAAAGGAACATACATTTTAGACACAATTTATTTAATCAACTTAAGGCTCTGCTTTCTTTAAAGGATCTTTCAACTGATCTTACATTTATTAGATGCTTACTCGTTGCTCGTAGCCCAGGAAATAGACATTCGTCAACGAAAGTGAATGAGTTAGTGTAGTGAATAGAGAAAGGCAGTTGCATTTTATTCAAATGTGAATTGAATGAATGCAATGCAACTGAATACGTTTGAACTGTTTGATTTCCTTCCCATCCTTGCCAAATTGTACACATTTCACTCGATCAGTGCTCGCCTCGGTTGATTACTTCATTTATTGCTGGCTGTCTGTTCGTGTTGTTGCTTTTGTTGTTGTTGTGTTGTGGTTTATGCAAATCTTTGGCTTCGAAATTGATTGCACACTTCAGTGGGGCAGGCGCATGACTGATGCGATCCGATCGCAGAGCGACCATCAAGACGGCCGCAAATAAATATCACAATGCGCTGACCATAAATAATAAATAAAAAGAAATATTTAAGAAAAAAAAAAATATTGGAAGTGAATAAATAAATTGTGAGCCGAAAAGAAAAGAAAACGGGCAACGTTGAGCGTTGAGCAAGGTCAAACGGAGCGTATGAGCAATGTGGTTAGTGGTGGATTTGGCCTGGCTGCCGAGCTGGCTGGGCCCTTAGACTTTTCAAAAGTCAACAGCAGTTTAAACTCGTTTGCAAAACACTAACGGGCTGTTCTCCCCTCTCCCTGTTCCTACCCCTGATCCTGCTGCTGCTGCAATCGCTTCCACTCAATTTGTTTGCCCAGCGGCATTGAGAATTGGAGTGTCAAACTTTCAGCTTTCAATGCACGCCAGGATGCCACAGTCGAGAGTCAATGGCGATGTCGATGTGGTTGTCGATGTGGTTGTCGATGTGGATGTTGCCACAGCAAGCGGCAGCAAAGATGTTGTTGGCTGTTGAAGCCGCAGCTAGCTTGCTGTTTTTGTATTGACATTAAATGAAATAATCTGCGATGATTGTGCATTAGTTGCAGTCTAAGGCGGAGATGGAGACAGAGGCTGGCCATGGTCAGAGACTGGGTCTGGAACTGAGACTGGGTAATAGTTCTAGACTGCTGTATTTGGGGAGAAGCGACGCGACGTTCGTGGTTCCCATGGCATGATTTTGCATGAAATAATGTGGCGCACGAGTGGGCGGGCGAATGCTGGAACTGTAGCTCAACCAAAAGCTGAAGCTGAAGCTGAAGCTGGAACTCGAGATGGAGATGGAGTTGGAGATGAAGCTGGTGCTGTGCGGGGGGCCACTTGTCGTGGCAATCGCTTGTTGCTTGGCTTGGCTTGCCTCGGATCTGGCTTGTGGATGCTTCCATTCAGCTTGTCTTTCGATTTCTGTCTCTGTCTCTGTTTCTGTCTCTGTCTCTGTTTTTGTTTCTGCTGCTGCCTTAGCCAAATTTGCGACGAAACAGGAACCGTTAACTGCGGCAATTTGTGCTGCCAACGTCCCTCAGTTTGTTTCCCACGTTATAATTCGTTAGATTTTCAATGCCCTGACTTCAGTTATTTTTTTTTCTTTTTTTTTGGGCCTTGTCGACTTGATACAGTTTTTATTTATTTTTCCTCTTTTTTTTTTTAAACGTTTTTGGGTAATTTTTTTGGCTGCTGAACTTTCAATGACACTCGCCCAAAATGGTTGTTGGTACTAAAGCATGTGAGAGCAAAAGGAATTAGAAATTTCGGTTCGTTTGGCAGCAGGAATTCGCCTTAAAGGCAACAATTGTCATCAGTTAAATTAGGGGTTCTTTTTTTGAGATTAAAACAAGTGGAAGCTGCTTGATAAGCACATTTACACTTTAAGCAAGCTTTTAAAAATTTAAATAAAATTAATTTAAGTATATAAATTATATAAAAATTTAAATATAAACTAAAAGTATAAAACTTACATCAGCTTTATCTAATCAAAAAGCTTCAATTGCAGTAAATGAACGAGAAAATGTAAAAGCTTAATCAAGAAGAAAAAGCTTATGTGCACTTTAAGCTGGCTTTTGTATATTAAGTGGATTAAGCGTATTTAAAGCTGCTTAATGCAATATTTTTATATTTAATGCTTAAATTTAAAAGCATTAAAAGTGTCCTATATTATATCTTTATTTGTACTTTTAAAAATTAAAATAACGAAGAGAATTTGATTTGATATACGATTTTTTAAAACATAAATTAAAATAAAATCTAAAATTGAATCAAATTTAAGAGCTCCACTTTAAGCTGTTGTTATTGAAAGTGTCTTGCATTCTTGTGGCTTTAATGACCAATAATAATCTCGTTCTGATGCTGCACTTACACTTGATTAATTTGGGCCTGGAATCGAGTCTGGGATGCCGCTGGCTTAGCTGTTGGGATGACACTTGGACCTGGACTCGAGACTCGAGACTGGAGACTGGAGACTCGTGCGCATTGCGTGAGGCCGTCGCCGCCTTTCTCTTTTTTTCTCTTTTTCTCTGTTTTTGCTCTCTTGTTCATTTGCTAAGTGTGCATCACGTGCAAGCAATTATTTTATCAATCATTTAGGCGCTGTTGTTGTGGACCTTGTTGTTGTTGTTGCTGTTGTTGTTGCAGAGACTCCTCGCCTGGCTGAATGTGTTCGGCTTTGGCTTTGGCTTTTCTATGGCTCAGTCCCGACTTCGACTTTGGGGCTGGTGCTCAAACAGCGAAAACGCATTTAATGTCTGCTTAGTGTGATTACGACGCATTAATGCCCGTTCGCCGCCAGATCCCCAAACCCCGATCCCCGATCTCGGAAATTTTCCCTCTTTTCCCCATCCCCTCTCACTACATGTTGCATCTTCGCGTTGTATTTTGTTTTTACTGTTTTACAGTCACCGACGGCGCGTCGCGACTTTTGTTAGTGTTGTGTTGTGTTGTGTAGTTGTTATATGTGTGTTAACTTTCAAATAAATTAAACATGAAGCTGGGATCATTTATTTCACTCGCTCCACCTAACTCGCTAGCTCGTTTGGGCCTGGCTAACACTACATAGCACCTGGTACGAATGAACACTCTACTCCATCCATGGCTATCCCAGTCAGCGGTCTGGCGCTCTGGCAGTCTGGCAATCTGGCAACCTGGCCAAGCAATGCGCAATGTTTCTTCATTTTCACATTAAATGCGCAATTCCCGACATTTGTTTGAATTAACACGCAGCAATTACCGCTCACCAGCTTCAGCTTCAGCTCCAACTTAAACTTCATCTCCATCTCCATCTGCGACTTCATCTCCAGTTCCAAACTCCAGACTCTAATTCATGAGATACCAACGCATATTAGAGACACACGTTTTTTTGCCCAACACATTTAGTTTTCAACTTTGAAGAAGTTTTATGGCTAAAGGATGTGGTGATTTGAACACCAATTCCATATAAAGACTTGAACAAAGGATCGTTAAAATTTTGAGTGTGGAACTAAACCAAATTGTCTAATAATTAATATTCAAATAAATTATTTTGATAATCATTTCGATAACTAACACGAATGGATAGAATATAGTTTAATTTAAACACAAAATAAAAGGTTCTTGGAAGGAATATTATTCTTTTATTTATTGTTTTTATTTTTGATAATAAAACATTGCTTAACTCAGCAAATAAGGTAAACCTTTAAATAGACAAGAAGTGTACAAACTTTTAAAATATATGCAAGTATTTTCCAAAGAACATAAAGATTACTTAATATTCGATTGTAAGTAATCGACAAAGACAAATGGATATTTATTCAAATGCAATAAATATAAAAATATTGCTAACTGAAACAAATCGATAAGCGATAGACACACAAATCTCTTATTAAGTGAAGACCAGGCCAATAATTCGAATATATCGAACCAAGTTTATCAATTTGCTTAGCACCTTGCAAAAATTATAGCACATCAGGCTGATAAATCTGTATTTACTGAAGATTGCTGGGAAGTTATTTTAGTTTTCTCTGGAAACTCGTTCCATAATCCTTTGGTCTAGTTGAGTAGAAAGTGTTCGTTCATCTTAATCAATAACAAATGCGATCAATTAATCAATACACCAAGCACTAAAACGCCCAACAGGCTAAAAAGGCAAAAAGAATGAGAATTCTACTTGCCACAAACAAAGATAGAGATAGAGAGACAGAGAAAGAGAGGGGCAGGGACATGGACAGGTAGAGAGACAGATGTAGAAACCACTTTAAGCGACCGTCGCATCGTTTATCTGCTTGCAGACAAAGAAATGCATAAATTATTTCCACCGAGGCATTTTAAAACGCCTGTTGGGCAACTTTCCGCTCAAGCTGAAGCTGATGCTGATGCTGAATCTCAAGCTGATGTTGTGGCTGTTGCTGTTGCTGACTAACTGCTTAGCTCTTCTGTCTGTTCGGTCCACTGGATGCTGCCTACTTACGAGTGCTGACCATTTGGAAAGCCTTCTTTCTGCTTCGTGTCCACGCTTTTGTCCATATTTGTACACAATTAGCAATGACACAAAAAAACAAAAAGCACAAAAAACGCGCAACAGAAACAGAAACAAACTTCACACACCATAAATCGATTATCATTGCGAAAAATACACACACACACACACACACAGCTGAGCATTAAATCAAATAGCACATTTTACGCCTCTTTCGGGCTGTGCATAAATTTATTTATCGACTTGTCCATCGACTGTTTGGCCGTCGTCTTATCGTAGCACGCATCGTCATCGTCCATCGTCCATCGTCAATCGGCGTTGCGTATACGCCATGTATGCCTGCCCGTTTGCCGAGTGTTGCATGCATAAAATGTATAACAAAATTGTCATTAGCGTAAAGCATTTGTTAAGCGCTCAGATCGCGCGATAAGCTAACCAGAGGTGTCGCTTTGGCTCTTTGGGCTTTGGGCTGGCTTTGGACTATGCCGTCCAGCCTGGTCAGTGGCCAGTGGCCAGTGGCCCATCCATCAACGCTGGCTGCCAGTTCAGTGCATCAATCGGTTGAGTGGTGCAGCGGTGCAAGTGGTGCAAGTGGTGCCAGGCGGTTCAACACGCGCTGACAATCAATGGCGACAGCAGCACAAACGGGTCCAGTTCCAGATGCAGTTGCAGTTCCAGCTCCAACCGCAGATCGCGACGATTGCAGTCTTGGCCAGACTCGCATTGCTTTTCACACCTTCGTTTGTGGCATGGGCATTTTTCTGTTTTTCTGTTTTTTGGCCTGGCCTAGAGCGAGTGTAAAATGGCTGCATGATTGGCATTGCGTTTGTATCGTCAGCGTCTCATCTTGGCAACTGCTTATTGACAATGCGTCTGGCGTTTTACTTGGGCTTTGGTTTTGGCCTGATGCTTGTTGGCTTTGGCGGTGGTCGTTTGATGGCACCACCAGGCAACAGACAGCATCGAACAGTAGGCCAACTACAAAAAAGTACAAGTTGCGTTGACATACCAATTAACTTGACAAATACATAATTGGTAGCGAAACAATTAAATGTTTTTCTGATCTTGCTGCCAGAATGCGCCCTGGCCAACAAGGCAAAGGCAGTTAACTGACTAACTAACGTGGCTAACTGAGCTAACTGAGCTGCCGCCTGCCAACCAGCCCCATTTTCCTGTCAGCTTATGAGCGCAGAAATTCATTTAAATTTATCTAGTTGTCAGTTTTGCTAAGCTTTAAGATATTTGCACAATTTGCTCGTAAAAAACAAATCGAGCAAAGCAAAAAAAAAAAATACAAAAAAATGTGGAAAACGATATAAAAAAAATCCAAATACAAATAGAAATACAAATACAAACAGAAATAAAACGGCAGCCGCTAACGAAGCGCCAACAACATCGAAGGCGAAGTGGAAGTCGCAGTCGAAAGAGGATGACGACGATGCTGTGGGCAGTGCCTGTTGATATACCCTATCATAGGGTATACGCAACGGCGAGAGACAGCTTGACGACAGCGAAAAGTCGGCAATTCAATTTGTCGCTTAAGAGATTTTCAAGTATATAAACTCGATAATTTGTTTGACAATTAATCGAGTTAATTAGAATTCGAGAATTTGATAAAATGTTAAAACTTAAGATATTCAAGTTTCAATTTACATAAAATGTTGAATGTTTACATCTGCAAACTTATATTCGGCTTAAAAATTGAATGAGTTTTGATAAAAAGTTATGAAAGCTGAAAGTTATTCTGATTTTTGACCTAACAACTTTACAAGTTAAAATTTACACATGTATTTTATTTACAACTAGGTTTTATTATTTTATTTAGTTTTTTTGTGGGAAAAGTATGTTGTTATTTTAAACAAATACAGTCGAACTTCCCTAACTCGAATCACCATTATCCAGGAAAAAAGTTCGAGTTAGGGAGACTTCGAGTTAGGGAATTTTTTTTTTTAGTATATTAAAAGAAACTACAAATGCATTCAATCATAAATACATTTCAAATTGCAAATTTTTCTTGTCATTTTCAACAAAAAAGGATTCCAGTTTGATCAAGACCTGTCGATACTCTCTTTCTTCGTTTTTTCGTTCTTTTGCTGTATCCAGAAGAAGTTCCCGATTCAAATGTCACCATAATTAATATTTAATTTTTTAATATAATGAAAAATGTTTTTGCTGAGATACCATATTTTTCAGCAACTTTAATTTATTTGGTCTACTTTCAAATTCCTTAACTACTAATAAGTTTGAATATTTCTTTAAACATTTTTAAACATTTTAGTACACTGATGCGCTGACAAAGAAGTACATTTTCGAACATCTTTTCTATAGCAATTTCACAAGCCTAAATAATTGTTGATGCAATATTCTATCATATTGCATCACCATTTGTTAATGTACATCAATATTACGTATCCAAACGAGCCGGTAACAAAAGCATAAAAGAGAAACGAAAAAAAATTCAAAATTTATTGGAGATTTTCCCGAAAAATTCGACTTACAGAAGCACGGGCCAATATTTTTGTTCGAGTTACGGAGAAATTCGACTTATGGAAGTTCGAGTTAGGGAAGGCGATTTGTATGAAATTTGCTCAGTAAACGCTATTGCCACTCGATTTTGTTCGAGTTAGAGAAAATTCGAGTTAGGGAAGTTCGAGTTAGGGAAGTTCGACTGTAATTTCAAATTTTAATGTAATGAAACTCTAACTCTAATTGTTATATTAACTGACAATTAAAATGTTATGCTTTTACTGAAATTTTATTCAGATTATTATTGCTAAATTAATTTAAGTCGATTGCCAAAATTCTAAATTCTAAAGTCAACGGAAATAAAATATCTAAATAATATTAAATATTAAATTAAATAATTAATCAAATTAAATATCAATTATTAATCCAGAAAAAAACCTAATGAAGCATGCAAGTAAAACATAGTTTTTATCAAAATTGTGTCAGCCTCCTTCGCAAAAAATTTTTAAGAGAATGTGAAAGTGGTGTTTACATTGGATTGTTACATTTTTGTGACTTCACAATTTTGTGACTATGCATTTAGTGTTCACATTGCCATGTGACGTTGTGAACAGCCTTGTGCAGCGTTTGTGAAGCGTTTGTGACGCAGTGAGAACCCACCTTAACTCAGTAGAGTGTTTGAAATTCGTTGTCCCGAGTGAAATTAAAACCTTAAATGGCTGTTGTTGTCTGTTTGTTTGCCCGTTTGGCAGGTGCAGTTTGCATTCGCCAGTGTTGTTGCAGCTATTGTGCTTGTTGTTGTTGTTGTTGTTGCTCATTAGTTTTTTTTCTGCTGCCACAAAGTCTACGTCTGTTACCATTTTGGGCTGGCTGGGAATCAGGCGCTGGCTAATCCAGCCAGCGAGCCAGTCAGACTCAGAGTTAGAGTTGGATTTAGGAGTCTGCCGTTAAGAGTTAGTAGCTTACAGTTGGACGGAGCTTAGAGGGATGGAGGGGTAGGGAGAGTGTTAAGCGGTGAGTTCAATTCAGTTAAGATAGATAGCAAAAGGCAAAGGCAAAAGCTAAAAGGAAAATCGAAACATTTGCCAGACTCGCAATCGCAAGTGTGGGAAACTTTTATTTCAAGGTTCAAAAGACGCCCGCAGAGTGTGAAAAATGGCAAAAAAAAAAAGAGATATATATATAGACATGTGTGTGTGTAAGTGAGTGTGTGTGTGTGTGATGTTTAAGCTGGCGGCCAAGTGTTAGCTGTTAGCTGCCCCCACGGCGTATGCGCAATGCCATAAATTCAGATGTGCAAACGTTTAGATGTGGCCGAAAATGTGGTGTGTGAATGTGTGTGTGTGAGTGTATGGCACATGTGTGTATGTATTAATCGCATTGCTCATACGCCATGTTGTTTCATAATTATAACTTAAATACGACAGTTTTATATAAAAATCAACTAGTAAATCAATGTGCGCGCGCCTGGCAATTAACTGCCAAGAAACGTAACAGACATAACGACGAGTCGTCGCTCTGTGGTGCTGGTGGTGCAGCGAAGCACGTCGCGACGTTAGACAGTCTAGCTTAGCTACATGGCAACATAAGAGAGTCAAGCTAGCCAGCGAAGCGAACTGTCAATTATAAGCAATCGGCACACCAAGTGCACATTAAACCCTATCAACTGTTTTTGTAATTTATTGTTTGGTTTTGCCAACCAACAAGTCGCATTTGGTGCGAGATCCGCATTCAGCAGCGCTCTCAGCTCACAGCTCTCAGCACGCTGGGCGATGGCGATATCAAGCCGGGTTGGCTTGACTTAACTTGGCTAGAGTTGGCTCACTTGGCCGACAGCCTCATCATAATTATCGCTGGCTGCTCGGGCGGCACGTTCAACGCAATGCAACGCAACGCAACTTGCAACGCGGCAACCAAAGTCAAATGAGCAGTTTATGGCCAAGACGACCATTTTGAAGACGCGCCAAAGGAGCTGCAACTGCAGCTTGGCAACTAACATGACTTGACTCACAGTTGTGTGTATAGTGTGTGTGTGTGTGTGTGTGCCACTCTCGGGGGCAACATTCACTTTTTTTATTGCACCACTTTGGCAATATAGGCACAAGTGTGATTTCAAATCTCTGGGTCGCCGCTGCTGCCACTCGGGCCACTAAATTGGCAGAAATATGGAAGTCAGCGTGTGCATTTCGGGTAAAAGCGGTGATTATATGCCCACTGTGAGACACGGAGAATGGACATTTTTTTTTTCAGCCAGTCTGTCTGTCTGTCTGTATTTTGGACAACAAATATATATGACAGTCAGTTGCCACGTTTAGTGCTGGCTACGTAATGCGCATTAGCATATGCATTGCAGTTAACTCTCACTCGCATCCAAAAAGAAAAACTAAGTATAACCAAAAGCAAAAGCCAAATGAATGGTCCCTTCTAAGCGACGCAATTGCAAATGGGGCAACACACACACACACAAACACTAACACACAGAAACACACAGAGGAAAATGGCAAAACGGCACTGTGGGCTGACGTTGATGGCCAGTTCAATTAAATGCCATCAATTTTAATAACACGAGAGACGGGACACATAGAGAGAGAGAGAGACGAGGGATGGAGGGGGGAGAGGGAGGGAGGGAGAGAGAGAGAGGAAAAGAGAGGGAGACTGCTACCTTGGGCGCTGTTAAGCCAAATGCTGGCATGGAAATTACAAATGCATCAGTAACAGCCACAACTACAGCAGCAATAATAACAACAACAACAACAACAACATCATCAACAATAACAACCACAACAACAACAACAAGAGTCTTCAGTTCTCCAGGTCTCGCTGAGCACATGTGTAGACAGTCTAAAACTCTAACGCACTTGAAGCACTTGAGGCTAAAAAACAAGCGACCGACCGACCGACCGGGCGACCATTTCACATGACGGTCAGTCAGGTTGTTGCGGTTGTTGCCGGTTGCCAGTCTTAGCCAGCAATGAGCAACTCTTTCAGAGTCTGTTGTGGCCCTCGGTCATGTTGTTGCACCAAGACGGGGGCCATAGACACAAAGCACTTAAGCATGGGTCACTCGTACAGTTTGAGCAGCAACAACAACAACCGCCAACAACAACCACAACAACAACCACACCAAAGGCGACAGGCCAGCAAACGAGAAGAGCTTCAACAAGTGAAAATTGAAAGCATTCGCAGTTGCTGGAACAGCATATAAATAAATATATAAATAAATGCAAATTAATAATAAAAAATAAAATTATCAGAGAACGTGTTAAAAAAATGCAGCGCAGTCTAAAAGTTATAAAATTTATTTGACAATTCAAATATCGTATTTTTTCTAAATTAAATGTCAATAAATTAAATACTTTATTAACTGTAAAAGCGTTAAATACCATAGTAAATATAAACTAAACATGTCAAGTATGAATCCGAAAACAAATAACATTGTAAATGGACATGATAACATAATCACCAAGTTATCGTTACACACATTTTAGTAAAGATACCAAAACATATCCCAAATGATATTCGCTCTTTGCTCTTCACTCATGAATATGCATGTTTGGGTCAAGTCTAAAAATGGAATCTGTGTAACAGATATAAAAATAGTTTTGAAGCAAAGAAATGACAAAAATAAATAAAGAAGAATTGAGAAGAATTTGGGACGAAAAGTGGTAAAGATATGAACAACCATACAAAAAATTTACAAGTTATGGTAATTATAATAAAAATTTGAGATTTAACACTAAGAAATATCGAAATAGATATGGAACGAAGGGATTGTGCTTGAAAATCGCTTTAGGCTGAAACAATTATTCGGGGGTGCCACAGAAATCGCTTTCGCTTAAATTTCACTTCAATTTCATACAAATTCCAGTGAAATTCAAGCGAAAGCGATTTCTGTGGCACCCTTGATTAATTTATCGATTTGATATCTGAAAATCTTGAAAATCTGTTTAGTTTTGGCAATGATATGAAAGTTGATTAATAAAGTAAAAATTACAAATAATTATTAAAATGGATTTTTATTATGTCCAACAAAGATAATAATTAAATTTGATTTTAATAATAATTAATATTGATTTTTATTTTCTCAAAACTTTTTAGAAAGGCTTTTATTTGTGAGGAAAAAAGTCTCAAGGAACTATTAATTTTTGATTTGAAATCATAAAAGTCTTTAAAAACAGTTTGATGTATTTTAAACAAAAATCTCATTAGTCCTTATATGTGATTTTTTTAGTTGAAATTTCGATCAATAACAGTTGTTTTCAGTCCCTGGTATTTTGTATTTGTAACTACGTTTTCTTTAACATTTTTTATTGCGGGAAGCTTATTATTTCTTTATTATTTCTTTATTTTGAGAACTCAATTCATTTTTTGTTGATTTTTACATTTATACCAGCCATACCATATTATACTTAACCATAATTAAACGGATACAGTTGGCATTTGATAAATCAATGAAACTATTGTATAATCTTTGCAGATATTATGAATAACTATAATCAACTAGTAGTACCACTGCCTATCATAAGTAGTAGTTTCTTCTGGTCTAAACTCTAGTTATTCAATCAATAATCAATATTCATTATTCAGCTGCTACTACGTAAGAAATATGCAGTTCATTCATTGCACTTGATCAGACAAAAACAAAAGTAGAACCACCTTTAGAGCAGAGTTGAGTCAAGTGCTTGAAGGCATTGGATAAACTTTCATATGGAGCTAGGAGAACCCTTCAAAAGAAGGAATGCGAAATGAGGAATGAGCAATGAGAATGTGAGTCAGGGGGAGAGGAAAGAAGAGGAGAGGAGATATTAGAGGAAATTGGCAGCCGTCAGACAGGCAACCGTTGTGGCAACCTCAACATGAAACCAGCAGCTGTTGCTGCTGTTGATGTTGCTGCTGTTGGCAATTGATGTCGCGGGCGCCAAAATCGACACACTTGTCCCTCTGCTGCTCATCTGTGTGTGTGTGTGTGTGTGTGTGTGTGTGTGAGTGTGTATGTCGGCAGTTGGCAATCGGCGCCGCTCAAGTACAGGTTAAATGGATCACGACTGCACGGATTTGATGTCCGTCTGTCTGTCTGTCGTCTGTCGCCAGCATCAGCATCTGTCCTCAGTCCGACTCTCTGTCTGGGGGCCCATAAAATACGCGACATGCAAACGTTTTTGATGCAATGACTCCTCGGCCTGGCCGGGATCCAGGCTCTCTGTATTGGTAATAGTATTTGCTATTGGTATTGGCATCGGTCTTTGGTCTTCGCTCTTCGCTCTTCGGGACCGGGCCAACAAAATTAGGAAATTGTGTACAACTGTTAACTGACAAGGCAAAGTGTTCCAGACAGTTTCAGTTGAGTTGAGTTTGAGTTTAGCTGGCTTGATGTGGCGACTGCCTCGTCTGATCTTTGGTTTTAACTAAAGTTAAGCTGATTTTTATGCCAATAGCCGGTACACTTAACGAGTCTCATTAAGCTTTTGCTAGCCATAAAAACTCAACAGTTGGCCATTTTGTTTAACTGACTTTCAATTGCCTTTACAATTGCAGCGAGCACTTCGCACGCCACCAGCAGCAGCGGCAGCAACAACTACAGCAGCAACAACAACAAATCCAAAGCAGCCGCCAGCAGCAAAACCTACAGCAACAGCAGTAACAATAATAACATTAACAGCAACTACAGTAATGGCAAGCATTCGGGAGCAGGCTCATCCTCTGGATCGGCCTCTGGTTATGCAACACCCACCTTGGGACCCTTTGGGCGCCAGCAGCAACAACATCAGCAGCAGCAGCAACAACAGCAGCAACATCTGTACGCTTCCGGTGTCTCGAAGTTGCCATTTTCGCCATTCTTTGCCGCATCGCCATTCTTTTTTACCTATCGACGGATTAGCAGCAGCAACAAGCAGGAGGACAACAACAACAGCTGCAGCTACAACAATGGCAGCAGCAGCAGCACCAGCAATAGCGCCACCAGCAACAGTGCCACCAGCAACACTCTAATGCAGGACTACGATCGCAAGTTCAGTTTGTTGAGTCTCTTCAAGAATCCGTACAAGTTCACGGATGCGCAGACCCCTCGCAAATGTTCCACGTCCAACAGCAACAGCGGCAGCATCGGCAGCAGCAGCAGCAACAGCCACAAGGCAGCCGTCGGAGCAGGAGGAGGAGCAACAGCTGCTGCTGTCTGCTCGCCCAGCTGGAAGAGCTATGCGGGTGCTGGGTCTCCGCATGCTGCACTGAATCCCGCCTTTGGGGGCATGGCCCTGGGTGGGGGCGGGGGTGGCACGCGCAAGGACAGCAGCAGCTTTAGTGGCATCAACTTTGGCGGTGGTGGCAGCGGCGGTGGCGCCACATTCAGTCGCGATACAGCTTCCAATGGCGGCTACAATGATCTCTCCAAGAACCGCAAGGTACACAAATGCGATACCGAAGGCTGCGACAAAGTCTACACCAAAAGTTCGCATCTCAAGGCACACAAGCGCACGCATACAGGTGAGTCTGGAGATCTGGGAGAAATAAATAATATTTATTTATTTATTTATAAATGAATCCACCAATCACAAACACAATTAGTTAAATACATACTTAAAATTATATAGTGAGTGTAGAGTTCTGGCAAAAATTAATAATATAAAATGAAATAATATAATTAGTTAGTTAGTTTAATAAAATTATTAAATTATTTTAAATTATATATGAAGTGTCAGTAGAGTTCTGGAAAATATAAATGATATTATTTTGTTTATTTTTTAATTAATGCACTAGTCATAAAAACAATAGGTTACTAATTTTAAATTTATCTTGCTTGGTTAAATTTTATCTCAGAGTTAACTTTGAATTTCTATGAATATTCTATTAACTGATCAGTGAAAGAAGAGAATTTGAGCCTCTTTTCATTACAAACTATATATCTATAATTATCTGAGTTTTTCACATTCTTAAAAATATATAAATATACATTTTACGTGCAAAAATGTATAAAGAAGTCAAGCTTAGTTTTTTCACTAATCTATCTATCCATTATTTATAAGGTTGGTAAACATAGGGAAATAAGTAAAAAATGTGTGAAATCACAAAAAGAAAACTGTTTAAAAAAAGATGATAATATAACTTTGTATTTAAAGTTTAAATTTTAAACCAGGGACTGCAAATAATAGTTATGAGTTTTAAAAAAATCAAAGCACATAAAAGCCTCCTAGAAGAGTGGGAAAAATATACATATGGGCATTTCCAGAAAAAGGTCCACCTCGCCCAAAAACGCAAAATTGATCAAAAACTCACATCTTGTGAAATTTTCTTCCAAAAATGTATTCAAGTTACTTATTTAAGCAATATACGCTAGAAGAAACTCAATAGGATGAACATATAGATTCTATATTGGAATAAATTCACTATTTCTATATTTTTGCCTATTTTCTCAAAAATTAAATTCTAAAATGGACCGTTTGCATTTTGACGATTACACTAAGTTAGATAGTAGGATTGTAGCATAAACCACTTTAATACATAGAATTATATTTAAAGTTTAATTAAAAACAAGTTTTAAAAGCTGTTTCCGATATATAGAATTGAAATTTGATGAACAAACTCTTGGAAAAACTAGGTGGAAATCTTGTCACGTTTGCGATGTCGCGTTACAAATTACTAATAAAACGTGAAAAATAAATAAAATGATAGTAACATATCAAAATTATTTCTAAAATGGTAAACTGCATTATTTTATTATGATTTAAGAGTATTTTCTTCCAAATTACTCGTCACATTTCGCAGACATTCGCATTTGTCAAGATGAAGTCAAACATGACTTCCATTTTTGTCGCGTTCGCGATGCATTGTTTTCTATAAATAATTCGAAAACGACAAGTCTTCAAAGCTTGTCTTTTATAATAAAAATAGTGTAGTTTGCGATCCTGGAAATACCCATATGCTCTTTTTTACCGGCAAATTCGAAAACAGCATAAACTTTTATTTGCAATTTTAATGATAAAAATTAAAAATAACTATTATTTTTTAATTTTTATTATAAAAATTGAAAATAAAAATCAAATTGAAATATCTTTTGAACCAAAGAAGCCACATCATACATAGACCTATAAATATGATCTACGCAATTATACAATTCAGTTGATATATAATATGTATGTACAAATGCAATTTTATTGATTTTAAATCAGAACAAAAAATTGCATTTGTGAGTTTTATTTTGAAAGAAAAAATAAATATCACAAATAATGATTACTTGTGAGTTTTATTTTTTTTCGCTCAAATTTAATCATTATCATTGAAGGAATTCCTTAAAAATCTTTAAATAATCATTTCTATGTAATTTTTATAATATAACTCATAATGATTACGGTTTCTGGTTTTTAAGTTCCTTAGAATGAAATGCAAATATACTTTCTGCTAAAAACACCTTTTTTAGATTTGTTGGCAAGAAGTTTACAATTTGTTTAGAGTTGTAACATATTTTTTTAACCCACTCCTTCAGTAAAGATATTATTCATAATCTATTTATTTGACTTGTTGAAATGTTTCGTTAATTGTATTTAAATCTATTCGACTAACACATTTAATTAAATCTTGCATGAAATTTCCTTTCCCACATTGCAGGTGAGAAGCCGTATGTGTGCACCTGGGAGGGCTGTATCTGGCGCTTTGCGCGCTCCGACGAGCTGACCCGACACTACAGGAAGCACACGGGAGTGAAGCCCTTTCGCTGTCAGCTGTGCACGCGGAGCTTCAGTCGCTCCGATCATCTATCGCTCCACATGCGGCGACATTGAGAGCTACAGGCCATATGGAAATACTCACTATAGCCCAGATGCCACGCCCACTATCGATACATATGTAGGAAAAAAATGCCCCAATGAGGCCGCTGATGTCATGTCACAAATTTGTTCGACGTTTCTCCTTATTATTTATAAACAAAAATCTGTTTCATATATCATCATATATATCGCATATTCGTAAATCGTTCAGTTTTTATGTCGTAATGCTTAAGTAGCTCAATTTAGAACTATATAAACGGACTCAAAGTCCAAATTAGATGTAAAACTCTTAGCCTGTAATCGAAACGAAAAGAATTTGTAAAAATCTTTTTGTATCTGAACAGACGTTGCCTTCAAGAAGCCAAGTTAACAAGCTGTACTACGAGTATAACCAATTGACAATTTACTACTATTACAATCTAAAGAAAAGATAAACATGCATAAATTGATATTGATATTGATATGGATCGTATATATATAGAATTATATATATTTGTATTGGTGCTAGCAACTTGTGTGTACATACTAAGCGAGATACGTTTTACATATCCATTAGCCAGTAATAAGGTTTAACTAATTTTAGCTCAAATTTTTATATATATTGGATATTAAGTAGAAAATTTTATACAAATCATACAAAATATTATACAAAAAAAACCATGGATAAACAGACAAACACAAGAGGCAGCTGAAGCCAAGCAATATTTATAAAACAGACAATAATCTATATTAAATTCTCATATAATTACTTATACTATAGATACATTTGTACCATACCATATGGCAGTTGTCTTTCAACTCAGTTTTAAAAAGATGCATTCATTTTGAAAAACATTTCGATAAAGGTGACAAAAGTTTAGAAAGTTGACATTCCACCAAAAAGAATTAAAATTTAATATCTATTTATCTAAAATGTAACAGAGTTCAAAGTGAAGGTTTCAAGTTAAAGTTACTTTTGTATTCCAATCTCATTTGCAAGTTTTCTTAGCAATTTTTTGCATATAGTTAACGTTTTTCTGTTTCTTTCTTTTCAAGACTTTTCAATTAAAAATACACTTTTATTTTTTATTATTTAAACGCCTATCTATTCCATTATCCTGCGCACATTTTTTTAATTTAAAGATATAAACCTTCTCTATAATTTTTTTTATTCAAGAATTTATAGCAGTTTTTTTGTGTAACTTCATTAATTTCTAATTTCTTTTTATTACTTTATATAGTTTCAAATTCCATTAAATTAATATAGCCAAAAGTAATTTCATGTTTGCCGCGTTGCGCTTAATTGATTTTAACTGCAATCAGAGATCAGAGAGTCGATAAATTCGTATTGCAGCACTGGAAGATCTGCAACTGCCACATAGATTTAAAGAATCCACAAGAAGAGACAGAAATTTTTACTGCAAAGCATAAAAAATAATAAAGATAAAGAGAACAAAGTGTATTATTTTTTTGTACGCCAATACCTTATACATACATACTAGACATCTATTTTTTGCGAGAAATAAAAATAAAAATAAACTTTTTTGTACCATATACAACATACAAGCATGCTGAGATGAGGGAACCTGAACAATAAACGGCAGCAACAGCAGCAGCAGCAGTGGCAGTGGCAACAATTGTGGCAGCAACGTTGGCTCATTAAGCCACACAACAGAGAGGCTGGGGCCAAATCCGCAGTGGATTTTCATTTAAATGAAAAATCAATTGAGCGCACAATGGCTACCAAGTGGCCTGTCCCTGTCCACTCCAATGGCCACTGGCCACTGGCCACTACTGGCTTAGCCAAAGATGTGTGGCAAGTTGTCAACAAGCAGCAGCAACAGCAGCAACTGCCGCGGCCTTTGTGTGTGTCTCTGGCCCGTGGATTGGGGTCCAGCTCTGGCTCTGACTTTGGCTCTAACTCGGACTCTGGTTGTGCCTCTGACTGTGGCACGCACCCGCCAATTGTCCAGGGGCAGCATTGTCGTTGTTTGTCGTCGGCTGTGCGCGCGTTGTTTGCAATAATAAAGATGACAAATTTCTCGTCATTTGTAATTTCAATGCGAGGCCTTGGATTGGACTTTTTTCTTTTTTCTTTTTTTTTTTTGCTAATACGCGCAACTGGTTGCCACTAGACTAGAGTCTGAAACTGTAGCTGGAGCTCCTCTTTCTCGCCCTCTCTCTATTGGATGACACCTGCAGCGGAAATCAGTGCATGAATAACGTTTTGGTCATTAAGGTAAAATTGTGAAATATTACGTATACGCAGCGGCAATTTATTGGTAAATTAATAATAATAACCACAGCCGACAGACGGTAGCTGTTGCTGCTGCCGCCGTTGTTGTCGATGGAGCGTTTAGCATAAAGGTTAGACATATATAACATACCGGTTTTTTCGGGTTAATTAATATGAATATATACTCCCAATGTATACTCCCAACTATACATATATACACATAATCGTTTGAATGTGTGCCTTTTGGTCAGGTCAACTTCGATGGCAGGTTTAATGACCCGCAGCATGCAAATGAGTAAAAGTAAACAAAACTGAGCATCACATAACACTGACTGCAATAATTCTGCAGACGAGTACACTTCAAATAGTTTAAAATAACAGACAAAGGTAAGTTAATGGTTTTTTATGAATTATATAATATTTCTTTTATTATTTTCTCAAACAACTTTTTCTTCAATACTAGTTTTATTTTTATATTTTATTTGCCAATTAGCAAATTTATCAGTTAATAAATAAAAATAAATCTACGATTACCAATAAATTGCCAGTTATTATGAACCTGTTCGTACTGCCAATTTACACACATAATAATGTGATTTATGAAATCAATTAAATTGAATCTTTTGCAGCTACGAGTAGTTTTATTTTTTCAAATTGATTTTAGATACAACTGTATTCTGGCCAAAAGAATGGGAATATACACAAATGTCTAAGCTCGCAGTAAGTAGCATTTTCAAGATATTTAAAATATCAAAAATATCAAACTATTGTATCGGCTTAGCAAGAAATTTGGTAAGTTGTAGGTTGGATTCTAAAATACAAAATCACTCAGCAGGAACTGATTACTGATAAGAAGATATGGAAAGATTACTGATTGAAATACCCTGCAGAAGTTTCTACTGAAAGGATCTGTAAATAATGCTCTTTGATTTTAAAACTTTGCCTTGGCAAAGACATCAAATATTGTCTAAAAATGCACGGAATTGACAAGTTAATAATTTTCGTGCTTAAAATTTTTTTAAAAAAGTATTAATTGTGCTAAAAATAAAAAGTATCTATTGATCGCGCAGCTTGAGCTAAAATGGGCCATCACAATATCACCTGCATAACATATTTTAATGAACCTTTTAGTTTGCTGTGATAACATAAAAACTATAAAAAAAACTGGGACGTCAAGCCAAACATAAATAATAAATATTTGTATATTATAATTAATGAACATAAAATTGGCTAACAAATTTAGAAAAATCAGAAATAAGAAACTAAATGAAAGCAACTGTAAGCCAAAAATATATTTAAGAGCCAAGCATTGAAAATACCCTTGACATGCATCTGTGTGCACACACATACAGTGAGTTACAAATGCATAGATACAGATACATAGAGCTCATTAAAAAGCAATAAAGTTGCTGTTGCTGCTGCTGCCACAGAGAATGTGTCCATCAATGGATCACATGGATCCGCAATTGAATGCGAGCTCGAATTCGGGACTCGAAACTGTCCATCAGCCAAAATAAAAAACGGTCCAATAACCAAATCGCCTGGTGAGCGAGGCAGCAGGGCAAAGGAGGGAAGAGGGTAGAGAGAGGGAAGGGGAATCTGTTGAACAGGCTGCAAGTTGGAGCTCTGATCTGTGTGCATGTGTGTGTGTGTGTGTCTAGGCAAGCAGTTGGCCATTTTTAATTTATTGTTATGCCTTTTTAGCTGGCTTTTGGCTGCTGTTGCTGCTGCTGGTCGGCAGGTCATGTGCAATTTATGAAACTGTGCGGCATTTGCGGCCTGATTTTTGAGACACATTTGGACGGTTGTCGCAACTGCGGGTCTCTCTGTCTCCCTCTCTCTCCACCCCTCTCCTTACTGCTGTTGGCTTCTTGTTGCTTCTGTCCGTTTGATTTGTGATCGATTGTGTGTCGTTACTTTGCGACATGGGGCATGAAATCTTTGACACCTAACGGTAACTGCCAGCCAGATCAGAGAGTCACAGACAGACGGACAGTCAAAGACAGTCACATTTAGCGCCCCCGTCGCCCAGTGTAGCCTTTAAGCTTCTGCATTAAATTGGAACAGCTAACAAATGCAGTTGCCGTTGCCGTTGCCGTCGCCGTTGCTGCCACAGTTTGTGGCATCATATAGTGGTTGTACCCCCAAGTTAGCATCGCAGCTTGAGAGAGGCTTGCAGAGTTGAGAGTTGTCAGCGCGTTGCCAAAGTGTTGGCAGTTTTGCCATTTATTTTACAGGTGAGTGAGCATAATGGACAGTTGGCCGTCATTTGATTTAGGCCTTGGCAACATGCTGTGCGCTTTGCTTTGGCTCAATTAAAAATGGTCTGGGCCACGTTTGCCTGTTTGCCTGTTGTCCGTTTGTCTGTTTGTCTGTTTGCCTCATTTGACAATTGCCAATTGCCTAATAGAGGCAAATGGCCAATAGTCTATCTACAACGGTCTGTGCAAGCTGGTAACCGTTTTGTCTTTTTTTTCCCCCATCTCTCTGTTTAATTTTGTTAGCAAAAATGCTTAAATTAAAATTCCCATCACACCATAAAACCCATAAATCATCTTTTATCTAAGCGAGTCTATCGGCGCATGCGCGCGCGCCAACATTCAACTTGCAACAACAACAACAACAACAGCCAACAATATCAGGAAAAAGTTGCACACACACACATAGTACACACTCCATAGTGTGTGTGTGTGTGTGGAAAATGATGCTGTCTGCTTTTCGCTACGACTGCGAACTGGGAACTGGGGACTCTGCTGAACCTGCTTGCTTGCCTTAATGAGAATTTAATATTTTTCAATAAAAATTTGTAAAAGGCGCGTTAGCTTGTTGCTTGTTGCTCGTTGCAAGGCTCTCAGTCGACCCGACTTGCAACCAAGTCCATGCCACAGACTGTGCCTCAGTGAGTGTGTATATGTGTGTGTGTGTATCTATGATGGCTATTAACGCACTTTTATTTCGACCTACAGGCGACTCTTTGCTTCGTGGTCAAGTCTTTTCTTTCGAATCTCCAGTGGCGTCGTTGCAGGGGAGTCGATTAACATGACTCTAAACGCAATTAAAACGGAATTCAAATATATAATTTTCAAGAAAAAATGTGTAATTTTATTTTAAGTTTTATTTCGCAAGTGGTAAAGATAAGAACCACAATCGCGCAACAATTACTGACCTCACAATTTTGCCAAATCAGTTCTCGTTGTATTTAGATGCGGGTTCTTTTTTTATATATATATATATATATATATACATACCCATTAAACAATCGTATAGTATATAGTCGAATTTCATTTATCATATTTAAATGGAAAACATATTTCAATTTAATATAAAACACATTTCATTTCACTAAAAATAAAGTAAAAAAAAAGTGGAAAACTCTAAAAATTAAAAATGATATGATAAATTTAGAAATTACCAAAAGTAAATTATTATATGACTTAAATGAAAATTGTATAAAATTATCTTTTATTAGTTTATTTATTTATTCGGATTAAATATTTATATCAAACATAAATTTATTTAAAGAACATTTTATACTTACAATTTAGGTTTACAACTTAGTATCATAATTTAATATTTTAGCTTTTATTATAATATGTAAATGTTTACTATTTAGTTTAAATATGTTAACATTTTGATTTGGTTTTATATTACAAGTGTACATACTAATTCAAAGTCTAATTGCTTATCTGGCATGCTACAGAAATCTCTTTCACCTGAAAATTGACGTAAATTTCATACAAACTTACGTCAAATTCAGGTGAAAGAGATTTCTGTAGCATGCCAGATATCTTAGAGAATTTTTCTCTACGTGAAACTCGAAATATTGGAATTTTGCAGGCTGTTGATAAATATTATAAATCATTATTGAAGCTATTGAAATAAAATGGAATTCAAAAAAATTTAAAGAGAAAAGTTAGAAATCTTGAGACTTTTTCTCAGAGTGAGATTTAAGAGATCGAGCGGGGAAATAGCAAGAAAGAGAGAGAGAGAGAGACTGAGAAAGAAGGAAACATATAGAGAGTAATTTGGGAGAAACTAAAAGATTAAGGAAGTTGAAGGCAAAAAGAGAAAAGGGAGCTCAAAACAGAGCTTGAGAAAGATAAGTAATCTGAAGAGAGGAGAGCAGTGAAAAGGGGACTGAGGAAACGCATTGGCAGAGAGAAAGGCAAAGAGGAGAGAGAAGAAGGGAGACAAGGGGAGAAAGAGAGACAGAGCGACAGAGCGAGAGCGGAAAAGAATGAGATTGAGCGAGAGGATACATAAACATTTCAATCTCTCAGCTGGGCCCCCCTTCAATAATTGCTCATTAGAGTTGACAATGTCACTGCGTGTGCGGACTGCTCAAAACTGTTTATCTCCGTTGTAGTTGTTGTTGTTATTGTTATTGGTTAGGCATGTTGCTTGTGGCATGTTGCTTGTTGGCCCTGCCCCTGACAAAACCAAACACAACAAAAGAGCAACTGTTGCATACAAAATTGGCAGAAGTTCAACATAAACAGAGGCAACGGCAACAACAACAGCAACAGCAACTGAAGAGAAGTTCAAGACTTGGACATGAGGTTGGAGCTGGAGCCAAGTGTCGCCAATGTCTAGTGTTGTCTAGGCTATTGTTGCTGTACTCATTGCTGTTGTTGTGATTGTTGTTGCTCGTCTTCTTGGGCTCGGTTCGCGTCGCTGGCGGCGCGTGCAGACTGCTGAGCCTGTTTTAATATGCCAACAATGACAATCAAATGTCACCTCTGGTGCGCCATGTCTAGACGCAACAGCAGCAACAGCAACAGCAACAACGAGAACAGCTGCAATAGTTGCAGTTGCAGTTGCAAGCCAAAAGAAATTGCATGCAAGTGAGTGCTGATTGCAGCAGCAGCAGCAACAACAACAACAACAACCAGCAGCAACATATAAATATGTCATTTGGCTCATTATAAAGATAGCAAACAGCGCTGACCAGAACTCGCCGATTGCAGGAGTGCAACTGCAACTGTTGCTGCTGCTGCTGCG
Organism: Drosophila suboccidentalis; assembly: GCA_037043435.1. NCBI lineage: Eukaryota > Metazoa > Arthropoda > Insecta > Diptera > Drosophilidae > Drosophila > Drosophila suboccidentalis. The sequence continues at coordinate 273,204 of JBAMBK010002572.1, read as the reverse complement.
CCCCCAGAGCGGCAGCAACGGCAACAGCAACGGCAACGGCGTCACATTTAAACGTTTAATGATAATTTATGAATGTTGTTGTTTTTTATTGCAACAACAATGCCGTAAACCAATAAATCTTAAGGATCACATAAATCTTGACTCTAACTGCGCAGTCGCCGTCGCTGTTGCCGTTGCCGTTGCCGCTGCAGTTGCAGTCAGCGTTGCCAGCAACAACAACAACAACAGCAACAACAACGTGCCACAATAATTTGGGCCTTTTGATTCTGTTGCCCCAACTCTGGGGCACACTTGATCAAACGGCGGGAGTTGCTCTATTGACAGCTGCAAAACCTTGATGCGAGAATGATGGCTTTGATGTAGTTGGTGGTGCGTGTTGCTGGTGTTTGGTGGTGGTGGTGCTGCTGCTGCCAGCTTGGTGACTCCTGTGGTGCCAGAGTGAATGTGTTAATAGGCCAGCTTATTGACTGTAAGCCAACTTGACTTATTGGCTTTTTAGAAAGGCTCACATAGGCTAATTTTTTTTTGTAGTTGTTGCTGCTGCTGTTGTTGTTGCTGTTTGTTAATTTAATTTTTGCTTTTCATGCTTCGTTAACATATTTTGCTTATAAGGATTTCCCGCTGCCGAGCAAAAAGAAATCACAAGCTGATCAGTGGAAACATGCCGCCGTTTGCCAGGTTGCACAGGTTGCACACAGGTTGCACGGATTGCACAGGTTGCAGCAGCAACAGCAGCAGCAGCAGCAGCAGCAGCGGCGGCGGCGGCGGCTTCATTGTTGCAGGTGCATGTTGCCGCAACAATGCCATAAATTGTGACATTGGTTTTTTTCTTCCTCTGCTTTTTTTTTTGCTCTGTTGCCTCCCCCTCCGCTGCCACGTATCGTTGCCTTGGCTAATTCTTTTTGTAGTGCAGCAACAACGCAAACAAAAAAATATATAATAAAGAAGAAAAAAAAACTTAGAACGAGTTTTGGCATTTACGACTCACTCATTGCTGCTGCTGCTGCTGCTGCGACTGATCTGTGTTGCTGCAGTGCAGGCAACAACAAACAACAAACAACCAACAGGCAACAGCTTAGAGCCAAGAGTTAAGAGTTAAGAGTTTAGAGCCAACAGTCAACGGTAGCCAGCGGGCAGTGTGCCGTGTTGTTGTTGCTGTTGCCGCATTATGTTGCTGCTTAATTGGTTATAAATTAATTAAACGTCGATTAATAATCCGGCTTCTTGTCAGTTAAACGCCGCCGACGCCGTTGCTGCCATTTCTTAGGTACTGGGAACAAGAACACAAGAACAACAACAACAACAACAGCAAGAACAACTACAATAGCAACAACAACAAGCTTAAGTTACTGGCCAAGAAGTCTGGGCCATAGCTTCAGCTTCAGCCACGTGATGAGTTGGCAATAATGAACTTGTTGTTGTCGCTGCTGTTGTCGTTGTTACTCTTGTCCATGGCTTGAACTTTTGAACAGCAACGACAACAACAACAGCCACAGCTCATTAATGGCACAGCAATATCAATGGCCATTTGGGCGTTTAGGGTTAACAGCGCCTTTAGCTGCTTGTCAACGTAATTGTTGTTGTTCTTTACCTCTGCCGCTGCTTGCTGAAGTGTTTGTGGGAACTGCAACACAATGCGAGCGGGTTATCAATATAAATAATTAAACAATTATTTTATTATTTTAATATTTGTTTTTGCTTTTGCTCATTTCTATAAATGTCTTAATTAAATAATTGTTAATTTAGTTGTTATTTAAGGTGAGAGATGCTGATTAAAAACATGTAATAACAACAGCCAGTTCTTGTTAAGATTGACAGTATCATTTCTGTACTTCAAGTATTTTTATTTATAAGAAATAAGTCATAGCTGTATCATTTTTAATATCCAAAATTACCTACTTATAAAACTGTGTCACGCTTTGGATAATGCCTGCCATCAGATTGAAACTTATAATTATTGGCACATGATGCATAAATATATTTGTCAGCATTTTTAAATTATTCATAACTTGCAACAGTACTCATTTATGGCATCCGCAAGTTATTCATAATATTTTACAATATTTCAGTCATTTATATTTGCCATTGCTTATCGAGTTTTCATAAATCAATTAGAAGAATTTTATTAAAAAATTAAAAGTAATTTGAAAAGTATCGATCGATAAAAATTTCGAGCTCATCCCTGCTTAAAGTATTCCATTTAATTCAATATTTTTGAAGTGATTTTAAGGTATCGTTTAATTTAAGTTCGACAGGTGAGACAATAACTATAGAAATTTTTGTTTTGGTTAATGCTGCGATCAGGATCATACGGGGGTGCCACAGATATCGCTTTCACTTGAATTTCACTTCAATTTCATTTCGCTGTGCCACAGGTCAAATCGCACAATAATTTGTGCGGAATAAACTAGCGCTAAATCCGCTTTCGTCCGATGCTGCCACCTAGTCCAATTTAGATTTTCAAAGTCGGGGGAAGCGATGCCACATTTTTTAGTCAGAATTCGAAGTAAGGTATTTAAAAAAAATATTTGGAACCACTTTAGTTTTCTTTAAATTAAGCATTAAAAAAATAGGTATTTAAGGTAAATCAAGTTTTACCCAAAAAAACCTTTAACTTATTGTGCAATTTGTAAAAACATTTGTCACGAAGAGTTGCCAGATTTGGCATTCTCGCGCCAAATGCTTTTAAATTTTTTTTAGCTAAACAAAATCAATTATTGCATAAATAAATTAAATTATGTTTATTAAGTAAGAAAAAAAAAAGCTTATTGCTCTGCAATGATAAACTTGAAAAAGTTGCTAATCAAACCCTTGGGTAATTTAATCTGAGAAGGTGTCAACCCTTAGTAGCCTAGTTCGAAAAGTTTGGTGAAAATGCTAAGAAATATTAAATCTCTCGAAGTTCTGTGGCATCTCGGAAATTTCCGTGCGGAATTGCTATCTGCGGATTTCTATTTCGCTTGCGATTTCCGTGGCATCCCTGATAATTTTTTTGTTTTCAGTGCCTCGACTAATTTAGAAAACATAACAGTTAAAACAAGTTAAATATTAAGAATAAATACTTTATTATATACATAAAAATGCCTGTCGTTTGTTTGCGTCCAAATATCGGATACTTTAGTTGTACTAAGCCTTCATCATCATAACTTAGTCAAAACTCATTGACTTTCTATACTGGTTGATTATGATTTGATTCTTAAATCTGAAAAACGACCAGAAAATAATTCTACATAAATATAATTCATTATTTCTATAGTAAACGGGTTTTTCTAAAACGCATATTGTCAAAACTCCAATCCAATAATTTAATTCCAAGATAGATTTCATACTTAAAAGCCATGATAACTGGAAGGGAGTGACAGTTGATGGTGTGTAATTCTGTAATGATAGAAATAGATTTTTGTTACTCGTTGTGAGTAATAGAGAACTGCTGTCATAATAGGGCATAGCAAAAGTGCTTGATAATTCCTAAGATGATACGCATATTAGTCGAGGAAGTAGCCAACAATGAGAATGGGAATGAGAATGAGAATCAGAGGCTGAGAAGCAGTTGAAGAAGTTTTTGAGCTCTTTTCACTGTTTGCTGAACAGCTGATGTTGATGCTGATGTTGATGCTGATGCTGGTGCTGATGTTGTTGGGGCTGCTGGGGGCGAGTGCTCTTTAATCTGACAGTTATTTGATTTGATTGCTGTTCTTCTACTTGCTGCTGCTGCTGCTGCTAAAAACGAGAGAGAAAGAGCTAGTGTGTGGAGTGAGATAGTTGTGCTATTGTTGTTGTTGTTGCTGTTGTAGTTTGTTTCAACACTTTGCGCCGCATATCCACTCGAGGCGACATCCAAGTGATGCCTTTTGTTGATCGAGTGCTTGCTACGCACTCCACGCACTCTTCACCAAAAACTCAGCAGCAGCAGCAACAACAATAACAACAGATACAACAACAACAATCAACAGCAATCACAGCAACAACAACTATGAAAATGCTACATATTCCACGCTACTTTAACGCGCACGAATCGAACGTTGAAATACGAGTACTCATATTTTATTATAAGTTTTTGGGCAGTGGCGATTAAATCACGGTTCCGACCCGGCCCAAACAAGGCCATAACAGAAGAGCCTCCAATGTTGCCCTGTTTTTGCTGTGTAGGCCGTGTTGTTGTTGTTATTGTTGGTATTGTTGTTCAAGTGATTGTTAACCCATAGACGGGTCGCAATAATGAACTTTGAAAATCGCGACGCGCACTTTCTCACGTTATTGCGCCTGCGTCTAGGCAACATGGCCAAGACAAGTGCTCTAGTCTCTCTCTCTTTCTCACATACACGCTCTCTGTCGCTCACACATACGTAAATTAAACTAAAGGCTGTAAAACGTCAAAATATACGAGCGCACAGCGATTTAAACTGTCAACGCGATCGTAAACACTGTCAGAAACCGAGTCGGCGACCAAAACTGGAACTCCAACTTGACCAAAGTGCTGACTGCCTGCCAGTTGCCAGTTTGCCTGGTTGCCATTGCCTGGTTGCAAGTTGCCTTCGTGCTACTTGCCGCACACACAAAAATTTGCTTATGAACCAGCAACAGCAACTGTTGCTGCTGCAGCTGCCGTTGCCGCCGTTGCTGCTAATGCGGCTCGTAAATCCTGGCCAGCAACCGCCTGGCAGCCGCTTGGCCTCTTGGGCAGTTTGAGTTTGAGTTTAGCTGCTCAGCCTTTTTGCTGCCCGGCGCCTGATGAATGTTGTGATGCGATGTTCTGCGGCTGTTCGTTAGATTTACGCGCCACAATTAACGTTCTAATCATTGCAATTTGTAAGCCGCGTTTGCCAGATAATCAGGCTACAAGTCTATTTCGATTGCAATGCTCCAGCTCAAGTCGCCAAATGAACATGGTATTTAGTTAAATCTATTACATAAATTGATTCAACTTTCGTCATACACATGTGTCAATTATGAGAGACACAATTTTGAAAGCTCATTTAATTGATTTATCTAAAATAAAATTAGAAGACAATGTTAAAAATAACAAAAACTGTTTTATTATATATTTTAAATTTATTTGCATTTTCAGATAACTAAACATTAATTTGAATTTTGATTTAATATCATTAAACTATTAATTGTCAGAGAGTAATTTTTGAAAGTTGATATATATTATTTATATTAAATAAATTTTAAAATAATATTATAAAATTGAGAAGTAAAAAGATTTTATAAAAGTTGTTAAGGGTTATAAACATTGCAAAGATTTCATTGTGTAAAATACTTAATATTTATTTAAAGATAAAATATATATGTATATTTTCATAATATTCTTTAATTTAATTAAATACATTTTTCCTTCTCAATTAATTACCGTCAACTCGCTTACTCAGTTACCCTAAAGAAAAGCAACAAGTTGCCATAAAAGCTTAGCACAGACAGCAACCCAACAGAGTGTTGCTATAAGAAAGCTTAGTCGTGACACTTGCCATATTACTTGCAATTAGTTGGTCAGTTGTATAGCAGCCTCTTAAACGCTCTCCGTCTCCCTTCCACTCCTTACAATAGCCCTGACTTCTATCAAATGACAAACAAAGTTCACGTAACCATTAATTTTTAAAGTTTTATTTTCTTTTGCATTGTTGTTGTTAACTAATAAAACTAAACTAAGCGTAAATACTTGCAAGGAAATGGGCGACGAATAGACGATGAAGATTTTTGTTGTTATTGTCGTCTGGAACAATTGTCCTTGTTGTTTCTCTTAGTTTAGCCTTTTAACGGTTTGTGTGTGAGGGAGAGTGGTGTGTGTGTGTAAGTGTGGGAGCTAAACTTTAAATTGTCCAATGTTACGTGCTTCGCATGCGGAGTTCATAAATCCAAGCGCTAAATGTAAACATCAACAGCTAAGAGAAGAACTTGCGACTCGCCAGCCAGCAACAACAGCAACAACAACAACAATAACAGTAGCAACAACAACAATAAGAAGAACTTGCAAAGTTCAAACGCAAACTAATGCAGCAGCAGCAGCAGAAGCAGCAGCAGCAGCAAAACAAAAGGGAACTAAAGCCAACGAAATCGTTCTTCTTCTTCTTCTGTCCCTCTCCCTTTCTTTCTCTCTCTCTCTCTCGCTCTCACATAGACTATCAGGCCGTTCGCTAGCCACTTTCACCGTTATTCCTGTGCTTTTGTCGTTTTTAGCTTGTTGTTGTTTTTGTTGCGCTTAATGCACGATATTGCTGTTGTATGAGTGTGTGTGTGTGTGTGTGTGTGTGTCAGTATGCGTGAAGGGCTGTGTGTGTAGTTGTAGGTGTTGCTGTTGCTGCTGCTGCTGAGAAGCCAACGCAAATAAAATAAACTTCATTTTGTTTTCGCTTGTCGTATAAGCAATGGCTTTAAGCTCTTTTCAGCTGTCCACACGCATGAGTCCAATGGTAATGACCTCAGCACCCACACCTACACACACACACACACACACACATATGGCTGACCTTCTTGGCTTTGGCCCATACAAATGAGCTGAATTAAAATCGCATGTTGCACCAGTTTTAGTCCTGGCGGTTTTAAGTTTCCTTTTTTCAGCTGCTAATCATGCAAAATTGCAGCACAAAAGTTTCACACACACAATGTGTGAATTAAATGTTGAATTCGAAGTGGAACAAACTGAAGTTTTGCAACATTTGGTAACCAAATTGATACTTTTAAACCACTGAAAAATAAGAAGCGTTAAGAGGTATTGTTCCGTATTTCTAAGATACGTCAATGGTCTGTTAGGTAAGGGACTTTTTGCATAAAAGATAGATTCCCTTTAGCTCTACACCTTTATTTCTTATTTTTGTCAACCTTCCAAACATATGGATCTCCAAATAAATAGTCTTTAGTTTCAGTAGTGACCACTTCATTTAACCTGAATTATTTGTTATCTGTTTGGAAACAGGAAATGGTCGCAGGTGATAAATAGGGTCTTTATTACAGTCAATATATTAAAGTGACCGATATGATTTTATTATTGTCTTCAGAGTCTGAAATTATCTAGCTATCTAATCGGTTTTAAGTGCGTCAGTGAATTCCCTTTTCTTTCTATATTTAATCTGACTAGTTCACAGATAAGCAAGTAGTCCTCCAGAAAACAAAGATAATCTAAAAACAAATATTCACTAAAACTCGATATATGAATGTAATTCTAACGGAAGTTGAATTAACTAACAATGTGTAAATAAATTTCAAATACTAAATATGTATAAGGCACATATTTAATTTGTTTACCATTCAGATAATAATCGTCATTTAGGCTCGAGTTAGGTATAAGCAAAGAATAAATTTTGAATTTGACATTACTTTCCATTATATTTAATCAAAATATCTTTTACTTAGTTATCCGAGAATGAAATAAAAAGTGAAATTAAACAGACTTATTGAGTTTAACCTACTTAAATATTTATCCAAATGTTTGCCGTATTTTACGCTTTCATCACAGAACTATTTTTAGTGTTTGTGGACATTTATTAAATGTTGATTAATCAGTAGATGTAATCAATGATTTTGTGATACGTGTCGGCAATAAACAGTAAACAGTAAGCAGTAAACAAATGCAAGTCACACTTTGGTGCACTATTCAATCGACATGGAATTGCCGGCCATTGATTTAATTATTTATGGATTCATATTTCACTTGAATAGACCACTTTAACCTGTCGTGACATTCGATTATTGGCCCTGAACCTTCCTTCCCTGCCATGAACTGAGCTGAACTGAACAAATATTGTATGAAATAAAGAAATCGCTGCCTAATTTAGTTATTATTTACAATAAATACAGAAACATTACGACAAATTGGCATATAACAAACAAACAAAGCTCGACTCAACGAATGTTGCATATTAACGAAATGCAAACAATGTAGGCAAGATAAACAAAGTCTGCTGCTCAACTAGGAAATACCCGAACCCAAATTAAATCCACCAAACATTTTGCTTATGTATCCATATTTCCAATTCTGAAAGAAGAGAGAATACAAAAGAGTTGTCATTCAGATTCCTGCACTAATACTCCCTCTTTCAAGTACGGGTATAACAAAAACAATAAACTGCGGCCACTTCTCAGGCACTTGTGGGGCGCATGAGTGAGTGAGACAGAGATAGCTGCTGCGTGACAGGGAAAACAAAAGGACACGCGTGTAAATTTCGACACTTGATTTGGAGTGACACTGCTGTCTCCTGATTGTTGTTGTTGTTATTGTTGCTGCTGGTGTTTGTATTGCGCAAATATAAATAACAAATATTTAACAAAGCAAAATGAAATTATTGGCAACAATTGTCTAAGGCTTATTGGCTTATTGGCGAGGCCATCAGTTAGTAAGATAGCTGCGAGTAAATCTTATCTGTCCAGCAGGAAATTCATTGGCTTTGGCTTATTCAATTAATTAATAAAAAAAACCATAGACAATTATCAATAGTTGTTCAAATGATTAAAATAAATCAAGTGCATGAATATAAAAGAAAAGAAAAAATCAATGAAAATGTCTTAAATGGGTTTTAGGCAGCTGTCGCATCAGCTGTGTTGACTTGTGTTATCAAATGCAGCAACAATTGCGTTAGCAACATGCAAATACCTGTTGTTTCAGCGTAAGCAACATGCTGCCAGCAACATGCACGACAAGCATCGGCCCGATTGTTACTCGTGTGCCAACGAAGTTGCTAGCATGGGCGGAGGTCGGTCGCCTACAACTGTCGCTATTGCTGCTGCTGCAGTCGTTGTCTCTGCTGCTTCTGTTGCCGTTCGCTGTCGCTGTCGCTGTTGCTGTCGCTGCTTCTTCAGTACGTTTTGGTTACTCGCACGGCAAACAACGCGGCGCGCTTGCGTCTCAAACAGTTGCTGCCAACTTGGAAAGTGTTTGAAATTTCGTGGCCGATCGTCGCGCAGGTGTGAACGCTTTCAAATACACTTGGTAGAAAATGCGACAACAATTACACTACCTTCAGCTTACTTCAGTTTAACTCTAAAACACATATTCATACGCACATTCGAAACTGAAATAAATATAAATAACAACAGAAACTTGATTTCTATGCCGGCTGCACACTGCAAACAGATCGCATGGCACCGGGCGAGAGGCTCGTCCGACTGCATTCCTTCAGTCGCTCTACACTCTTTCGCATCACGTGTTGCCCCGCCCCGTTTGTACGCCCCGCTGTCGCTCAGTTTCAAGGCCCGCCGTTGCAATGTCTATCTGTCTGTCTGTCTGTCTGTGTGCAATCTGTGTGATCTGCCTCAAAAATAAAACTCGCTCAATTTTGCTTTCGTTTTAATTAATTTTTCCCTTTTTTTATACGCGTTTTCTTTGTGGCAATCGTTTTTCGTTTGTCGTTTCATTGCACTTGCTGAATCTTTAAGTGTTTTGTTTGTTTCGTTTGTCAATTAAACTGAGCAGAAACTTATTATTATTGCTCTGAACTCAGAATTCAGAAGTCAGTTTGTAAAATTACGAAAGCTCAGAATGTTTCCGCATGCAAAAATACAAACATATGTACATATGTTTGCATTAATTTGCAATTCGAATTCGAATATGTTGACCATTGACAATTTCATGCTACGATGAAAAATCTAAAATCTAATTAAATGCAATTTTCCAATTTTGCATATGTCATAAAACTTATGCGAGACTTCGCACGACTGAACTTTATTAAAGAAAGCGCACTAGCAATAATAACTGACCCTGGTCAACAATAATATCAAAAAATAACAATAACAATAACAATATTTTGTCTCGTATTTGTAAACAATTAATTGAAAATAAACAAAACCCATTTTCGAGACCTATTAAAAGATATTGCCAATGTGCCTTTGTTTATTTATGAACACTAAAAGTGCTTTAAAAGAGATAATATAAATAAATATCAATCACACACTCGCACACACACACATACACCCACGCACCTGCAGCTATGCATCAGAGTTGTAAAAACAAATGATAAAAAATAAGAGCAAAATAGATTTTGGCACAAAAACCGAAATGTAAAGCAAATTCGCTTTTTATTTCGTTCGTTTTCTTCGTTTTTTTTATTTTTTTTTTTCATTTCTTTTACTTATTCTCACGCCTACACAATTTCGCACAGCGAGCTGCAGTCTAGGGTATTTTTTGATCAGGCCATATCAACTATGATATTTAGTTTGACATCATTTCAAATATTTGATAATAAATTGCATCATTAGTTAAATTATTCCGATAATTAAGCCTTTAATATTTATCAACACTTTATTTACTCATTAATGTGATTATAGTACCACTCAATACTATTAACTAATGATCAATTGATAGTATATCATTTCTTTATTCATTAATAATGATCTAACATCAAATCTAATTACTTTTTGCGCAGTACGAAACTCATTAAAATTTGCATATTTCATATTACATTTACATTTAATGACTTAGAAAGGCGGGAAATGACTTTGTATTAGAGTGAAAAAATATAACTGGAATATATGATATTGTTATTAAGAGAAACTAACGTTTAGTCATTTATACACTCTACAAAATTAACTTTGTAAATTTAAAGGATAGATATTATTTTACATTCAGATTAAATTTAAATGCCACTATGTGGTGTCTTTATAACAGTCGACCGAACCTGGCAATCAATTGAAATAATCAAAATATGCAAAAACACAGGCAGAAACACAGAGAGCAATGTACTTTGAACCCATTTAGAATCCGACAAATCAAAACAAATTCATGTTTTCGAATGCTCTCACTCAACTTGGCCAAGAGATCAACAACAACATATACATAAGAGATGCCAAACTAATTTCAATGGCGCTTTCGGCTTTCGCTTTTCTTTGACTCTTTTTGTATATTTTTAGAATTGTTTGGTTTGTTTTTTTTTTTTTTTTTTTAATTTTTGTTTATTGCGTTTTTAGATTGACGAAAGACATAATTAACATTGAAATAAATATTAAATAGTATATTCTATATTTTAAAAATGCAATTAAAAATCCTATTAGTCCGACATTTTAATACCCTTCGTAATTAATTAAACAAAAAAATATCTATGCAATAGAAAGTATTTATTTAGTTTTGGTATAATATTTTGCGATATTTTATAAATTAAAATTAAAAGATATTCCGACATTTAATACCCCTCATTATTTATTATATAACTTTAAAAGGTAAAAGACAATTTTGTGACGAACGATATTAAATTTCATATATGAATACTTCTTAAAAAAAAAAGATTCATTCGGAATAGGTAGAGTAAAAAACTCCATTGAGTTGTATGTTTTGCATTAGGTGTATATTAAAATTAGTAAAAGTTAAGTGCGATGTTTCTTTTTACTTCATGTGAGAGCTAATATAGCCTTAGGTAGGGTATGCATTTTAAGTTTCTGCACTTATAATTAGTTTTGCATTTGGGGCGTATTAATACCAATTAGTAGTAGTTGCCATTGTTTATTTGCGCTTTTGACTCGAGTTATACTCTTATGTACTCTTACTAAGTATATGCATGTATGTAAATTCTCCATATTTCTGTTCTGTTCTTTCATTCGCTCAATCAGTCGCATGACGTTATTCGCGGCAAGAGGCAAAAGGAAGTGCAAATGACTTCGAGCAATTAGAAGGTAAAGGCAAAGAGTGTGTGAAGTGTGAACTGCAACTTAAAGGTGAAGTTAAAGAGCAAGAAACAAAAACATTACAAATTGGGAATCGCTTACGCAAACAAAATGCATCGAAGCTGTTGGAACTGGAAGACGACGACGACGCTGCTCGTTACGGGTGAGTGCAAAATGTGGCCTGATTCTGCGGGTGTAACGTGTGTATCAGGGTCTAAGTGTATGTCTGAAACTGAGTCTGTGTCTATGTCTAGTTCAGAGTCTGTCTCGCTGTCTCTCTCTGTCTCTATCTTATCGCCAGCGATCGTGTGAGAGTTGTCAGTCAGTTTAATTGACAGGCGGGTGACTTCCGACACATTGACAATGAAAGCCAGCAGCAAGGAGAAAGTGTGAAAGGGGGGAGAGAGGGAAAGAGATGGAGTTGAACTGATGCAATGTTATACTATATATTCCCGAAATACCAAAGTTTAAATTTATGAAATGCCAATTTCACTTACGCCCAACTTTATTACCCCTGACGCACATTTGCAACTTTGTGTTGCAGCTGCCAAAGCGATGAGACCCACAGAGAGAGCGGGCGATAGAGAGAGAGAGAGAGCCGTTGGTAGACTGAGAGGCGCCAAGTCTCAGATTGCCTTTTAGCTTTCAACTTGAGCACTATCCACTATGTTTGTTTGCCAGTTTTGTTTATTTGTCTTCTTTTTCTACTTTTTCACTTGCTCTTTCTTTTCATCTTTTGGCTGTTACAATTTTTGTACTCGAATTTCACAATGAAAATGTGCAATGTGCATTGTGCCAAAACAACAACAACAACAATAGCGTTCCTGTTGGCGGTCGTTAGGTCAGAGGAGTGCGGCCAGGAGGAGTTCACCAAGTGCGCCGAACCACTTGAAATGCTGCATTTAACGTCGGAATTTTCGATTGGTGCTGCCAAAAAGGAGGAATTGGATAAACTTTGTCAGTAAGTTGTACTCATAGCACATGGAATTGAAACAACAGCAATTGTTTTGCTTGTTATCCATGTCTAATGCGAATTCACCCCTCTCCCCCTTATATTTTCTTATCCTTTAGTGAGCTGCGTAAGGGCGTGCGTTGCATTCAGAGTTATACACGTCGCTGCATGGATCTGCAGCAAAGGAACCAGTTTAATAAGCTCTACCATGGCACCAATCAGTTCATCAGGGATCTGTGCAACAAGGGTGAATTCCAAGAGGGTGAGTACAATCACAATCACAACCACAATCGGAATCTTAAATTCCACAGATCTTAAGTCATCAAAATATATGTACTTTACAGAGTATCTAAAGCACGCGCCCTGCTCGGAAATGGCCAAAAAGGATTTTGAGGTGTGCGCCAATCGCTACAAGGAGACGATGGTCTTCCTCAAGCCCAACAAGAATCAGGAGAACCCCGAAAACGGAACACTCAATGAGAATATTAAAACGATTTGCTGGTAAGTTTCCTTAAATAATTTCACTCCCACTCTTTATTTGTTTTTATAATGCCCAAAAACTCATTTGGCAGACACTTTTCATCGTTTTATCTGATGATTTAGTCACTGATAATCTTCTTGGAAAACCAGTTTGCAAAGTCTGCAGTTCATAGCAGATTTTCAAAAATTAAAATTAACTTAATTTAGCTAAACTTGTTTCAGTTTTAATTTCGCTTAGAAATATGCTTAACTTAACTCGTTGGCCTTCAATTTGTCGTCTGGCAATTTATGCATCAATTGATTTCTCTTATGATTGGCCTACATTTATTTAAATTTTAGTATAGAAATAGTTTTAGCTTAAAACGAGACTCTTTAATCTGGCAAAGAGAATGATGAACTGTAATTATGCAAATGGAATTGGCTTTGCTTGAGAGCAGTTTATATCTGAAAACAGATAAACAGTAAAGAAGTGGAAAAGTCAGGGTGTGTAAAAGAGAAACAGAGATAGAGTTAGACTCAGCAGAAAGCGAGAAATCATTAGCACAACAAATCCTTTGTTTTATTTACTTTTCTAATTTAATTACTTAATTTTTTGTATTCCCTTTAAATTTAAATAGTTCCATTAATGAGCTGGTGGACTGCTCCGAGAATGCAGCACGTAAGATTTGTGGCAATGAAGCGGCCAAGTTTACACGTGAATTGGTCGACAAATATGCCAACAGCTTAACCAAGGTGCGTTATTTTAATTCTAAACTTACAAATTAATATTAATAAATTTAACATTAAAAAATATTAATAAATTGTCAACAATATTTTGCTCTTCATTTCAGATTTATTGCGAGGACTTTACACGGCATCCGGAAATTTGTCGGGATGGCGAAGGGGATGGCGCAATCACATTGAAGTCAAATAGCTTGGGAATATTGATAACAGTGTTATCAATACTGCTGCTGGTCAGATAGATGAACAGGGTTGCCACCAAACAACAACAACAACAGTTAAGTTTACTTTTGAAGTACGTTATTGCAACAAAAAAAAAAGCACATAAAAATTAATGAAATTAACAATAGTTAAGGTTTCTAAAGAAAACACACAGAGAGTTGAGATGAGGGATTTATTTCCCTGCTCCCTTCCTCCCTACATCTCCCCCTCTCGAGATAGACAAAATTATGACAATTTCTTAGGCATGTTATTTGTTGCATAGTTTTGCGGGCTTGGTTTAGATTAGAGAAGAGATGAAATGTGAAGAGGGGATGAGAGACGAGTGTAGTCTACTTACAAAGTATACCTAGATGTTAAGCATGTTAAGTAATACAATGCATATAGTCATACCCATATAATTAAACACATACTTATACATATAGATATATATATGTAACTGTAAGCAGAGTTAAAAGTCAAAGGACTTTATAGATTTAGTTAGTGTCTATGAGGTGAGTTGAATGTTGAATGTTTATTTTGTAGCATAGCGAATGTTGTTAGTTTGTGGCACTTTCAACCAAAACACAAACAAATTACGAGTGCAATAATGTTACAGTGGTTTTTAGGCTTTAATTTATATATACATACAATATCTAAATATTTATGATTTTGTTAAAATGCAATTGCCTTTATTTCAGTTGTGTTAAGCAACCAGCAAAACTTTAATTGTTTACTTTAACTAATATTTAAGCAGCTGGATTAAACACACACACACACACACACAAGCGCACAACATAAGAGCAATATGTCCCTAGAAAAATATTAAATTCAAATTGCAAAAACGAAAACAAAAACAATAACACACATATCGGCAATGAATTAAAGTGCATTTCTTAAAGAATTTTTGATAATTGTTTCTATATGGAAAAAATTACTTAATTTAGCTATTACATGCGTACATTATGTATAACTATTCGTATATATATTTATTCAGACTTTATACTAAAGTTGAGCGGCAAATTACAACAACAACGAGTAATGCACTTATTTAAAGACACCAAAATGTAAATATGCTAAAATGTATTAAAGATAATAAATAAATAGCAAAATATTGAAAAGGCATTAAAAACATGATACAAATACTAATAAATACATTAGTTTAACTTATAATAAAAACTGTGAATATATTATGATTAAAGAGCAACATTTAATTTAAGTAAAAATTGTACACACAAACACGCACACACCAAAAAATGGAACAACATACATACACACACACACACATGAAAAGTAAAAACAATAAAATGAAAATAAATTAACAAAACCAAGGGCAAAAAAATGCACGAAAGCCGTGCCAAAATGCTTTTTACTGCAACGTGAGCCGCAAAAAAAATAAAAATAGGGTAAGGCAATTGGCAAGACGGGGGGAATGGGGTTTTAAGCCATGGCATGTGCAGCCAAAAAGTATGCAACACTGCTGCTGTTGCACAGCTATTCGCTCATGGCGCCCAAAATTATGCTGCGCAAATATGCGAACTTAAGCCGAGAGACGGCCCCATAATTTATGCTTACTATATGTGGTCCCGTTCATTAGAGCCAACGGCGACTGTTGACCGACAATCGAGACAACCGAGACAACCGAGAACCGTCAACTGACAACTGACAATTGGAGACCCTTGGCAGCTAATTTATACGACAATGCTCAAGGACATCTGTGGATTATAATTAATGTAATGTAATGTTCAATAGCTTGGAAATTGGATTATTATTAGTTGGATTATTAGATGTAAACAGTTTCCAAAATTGGTAATGACAATTACTCTAATAAGGATAAGGCTTTCAAAATATCAAGCATATCAATAAAAATTCATTATTAAATAGTTTAACAAACAGATTTCAGTAAGCAATTCAATTTGAAATATAAAAAGATCTATATGGACTAAAAGGTATTTAATTAAAAATTGCAATATTAAGTTTGATTAAATGCAGGCTATCATGCAAAGGAGAGAGAGAGAAGGAGGTAAGGAAATGGAGAGATTGAAGTGAAGCCAAGTGAATTTTAATGCAGCAACATCAAAGGGGAAACTCAAATGGGATTTTAGTAGCAGTAACTATGAGAAGTTCGAAGCCATTTGCAATTTGGAACTGCCAATTGAATTGAGCAAATCAATATGAACAGTGAGTAGTTGAAGAAGACGGTGACGATTACCACTTGCTGAGATGAGGACAGGTGGCCAGGTGGACAGGTAGACTGAGGTGAGGTCAGGTCAGTGCAGTTGAAAGAGGCGACAGAGGAGTTGCAACTGTGCAGCTCAAATATTTACGTTCCATTTAAAGTGGCCAACAACATCACACACACACACACACATACAGAGAAAGAGTGGGAGAGAGAGAGAGAACCCCACATACTTGCACTTGGCCAAGCCATTTTCAACTTCATTTGTTGTGCAAATAGGCGAAACGTATTGCGAAACCTACTGAATGATGCTCTTACTGACTGAGCAACTCACTCTCTATTTTTGTATAGGTGTGTGTGTGTGTGTGTTAATTTGAAGTCATATTTTTTGACTGAGTTGAGTTGAGTTTTAGGTAGCAACTTGAGCTATGTGCAGCCATAATGTTGAGCAATTGGTTGACCCAAAAGCCATTTCAAGTCTGAGTTTCTTGCATACTTGAGGCCAAAAAAGCTTCTAAGTCACTTGTTGTTTTTGTTGTTGTTGTTGATATTGTCTGCCTTACTGCAATGGTATTTTTTATTTATTCTTGTTTTTTTACCTTGGTTTTTAATTAATTGAAAATATCTTTTTGTGGCAATGCAAATGGAATGGAATGCGAGTGGTAAAAGCCTGAAATATGAGTTTGAATACTCGAGTTGTGCAGCAGCAAATTTGCCGCTGAAAGTTGAGTGAATGAATGAATGAATGAATTGGCCCAGTGTCGAATGTTTCAACATTCTCAATTCGTTTACACTTACAGCTCTCTCTTTCTATATCTCTCACTCTGTTGCCCATGCTGTCTGGCAATGTAATCCACGCTCTTTTAATCCCTTTTAAGCGGCAACAGAACGATTACAATTTGTTTTGTTTGCGCTTTGTTTTTGTTATTGTTTTGTTTTTGGATGCTGTTGTTGTTTTCCACATTTCCGCTGCGACTAATCTGCAATTATGTTTTACATAAAAATCGTATCACATGCCACACCAAACACCAAACACAAACACAAACAACAACAACAATGACAAGAAATGGAACAAAAAAAGTTTTTTCGGAAAGTTTTTGTCGAGTTTGTTAGACTATTGGACTCTCAACTCACTCCTTGATTGTTTGCTGCTGTTCTGATAGTCGTGAAAAAAGAAAATATCAAAACTAACAGTATCAAAAGCAGCTGCAACAGCAACAGGAACAACAACAGCAACAACAACAGCAGCAACTGCCAGCTTCACAGTTGGCCAACAAGGCGTATGGATATGTGCGTATCTCGCTCTCTCTCTCTCTTTGTTGCTGTTGTTGTTGATGTGGCATTCGAAACTGTTGCCTGTGCCATTGTTGCATCTACATCGTGTACAAATCAAAGTTAATTAGAGACTTGTTACACGATTACTGCCGATTTTCGTTTACAGCCAAAGTTGGGCACAAAATCTCCATTGTTATTTGGACAGTTGAGAAAGTGAAATTGCTTAAGCTCTTGTTAAACTAACCAGAGAATCATTTGATTACCACAATTCCATTGATAATGAGCGCAGATTAATCAAATCTAAATGGGTATAATTGCATTTATTTGAATATATCCTTTTTGTTAGAATTTTGTTAAAATAAATTTAATATTCTCAGGAAATAGAACTTATAAATTGAAGTTAGAATAATTTTAATTGAGGATGCAGCTTTGATTAAGCATTTAAATCAATATGGATGTAGTCAGATAACTCCGAATTATCGAGTGTCTTTCAAGGATCTTCAGGAAAAACTGAGACACGCTGTTTGGCATAAAATAAGAACCACGAAGTTGCATTCAATGATATTGCTGTCATTCAATAGAGCTTTCAGATTTCATGATTCCCGCACAATTGATGTCGTCTGTCGAATGGCATTTTTGTGCTTGTATTCGAATTTAATTGAAATAGATCTTTGGATGCTGTGACAGTTAGACAGTCGGACACGAGTTTCCCATGCAGCAAACTAACAAACTGAAACAGTCGTAAAATGTTGGCAGCGATCAAAGCAAACGGCGGACACTTGAGCACAATTGCAGCAGTGGCAAAGCTGAAACTGCCTTCAGATATGGCACAATCAAAGCAGCAGAAGAGAGTGAGAGAGGGGAGAGAGAGGAAAAAGAAAGGGAGGGGAGTAGGCGACACAGCTTTGACACCTCGCCGGGTAAAGTAGCCGCGGGGCTTAACGGGGCAGCCAACAAGTGTTTAGCATTTTGTTTTCACTGCAATTAAAACGTACAGCTGTGTTCAAGTGTTGTTGTTGTTGTTGTTGCTGTTGTCGTTGTTGCTGTCGTTGTCGCTGCTGCCGACAAACAAACAAGCAAACAAACAACAAGCAGCCACAAAAGACGAACACAAAGCCACCAGATTCGCCAACAACCATGGGACAAGCCCCTCAAAGTGCCACGTCCAACACTCGAGAACTGTTCTTACTGTGCTGCTAAACGGGTATATTGGTTAATTATTCTAAGCAAATTTAGTTCCAACGGAGTACGCTAACAATTTGCAAGTTTGTGAAAGCGGTCAAATTGACTGGCCAATGATATTTGATAATTTAGAGGAGATTCTGCCTCAGATTTTCCATCAAACTAGAGTTACCATAATGAAATTCGATACATGTATAAGATGAAGCAATAAAATTAAACCCATTATACCTGACAGAAAATAGTAAATAAAAAGAGTGGAAAGATTATTTCATTAAAGTTGTTATTAGAAGCAATTAACTGATGTAAAAAATAACATATAGCAAAATAAGAATATCATTCAAATCAAAATTAAACTATAAAATAAATGTAGGGAGAAAGTTTGATAATATTAAAAAAATCAAAATAAATTAAGACACTATAGAATTAAGATAAAACTAAACATAATTATTGTCATTAGTGCAATTAATGAAATTAATAAAAACGAAAAAAAAAATAATATTTCAGAAGTTCGATTCTAGTGAGTTTGTGGCCGGGTATTTCAAAGTCATTACCACAGTCAGAGTAAGTTTGGCTAAAACAAAATCTGTTCGCTAGTTTTTAGCTGGCTGTGTGACATTTTTCACTTGCTGCTGGAATCAAAAGGCGGCAACGATGACGCTCTAAGTGCGCCTGGGGATATGCAGTAAAAATGGCATTTTTAACACAGGCGTATACGTAATTTATGAGCAGGCTGTTGAACTTGCAGCACTGCCACACTGCCACACAACCAGACTACCAGTCAACCAGTCAGCCAGTGGCATATGCTAATGCAACACGCTTAATATGCAATAATTGCAGTTTTTGCAACAATCAGCAAAGTGATGAAGCAGTCGATAGAGGAATACGAATAGATTGAGCTGGCAAAATTCTTAAAATTGCAGTTTAGCAGCCAAAAGAGAAATTTGTTGAATTGCACTGGCCTCTTATGGCTTAAGTATGGCCAAATAATTTAATAACTTGTGCACATCAGAGAAAAAAATGCCTATATATATACGTATAAGTGCATAGGAGCACAGGCTCGACAGAAGGCCTAAATACGCTTCAATTATTCAAAACATGTAACTGATGAAGCAGAAATGCAGCAGACGAGCCTCAGCTACAGTTTGAGCCTGTTTTAGTATTTTTGAGTGCAACGTGTTATAGATATGCACATTTACCGCAAGTGCGTCAGCCTTTCTCTCTCTCAATGAGTGTGTGTGTGTGTGTGTGTGTGTGTACATGGACATTGCCTATTATGCTACCAAATGAAAGTGGTAATAAATTGGACAAGATGTTGCTATAAAACCACACCACGACATGCCATAGTAGACCCCAAATGCAAATGCAACCCCAAACAACAACAACAGCAACAACTACAACAACAACAACTAGAAGAAGAAGCAGCAAGCATAGTATGACCAAAAACATGATTATCATGTACGCATTGCATATGGCCAACACAGCTGACGAAGCCGCTTGCACTTCAGTTTGGCAGCTTCGATGCCCTTCCATTCATTTACCAAACCCAGACACGCATTGACCCCAACTCCCACCTCCCCCTCTTCGATCCCCCTCTACCCTCCGTCAGCTGGTTAGCTGTGCATTTGTAGAGCCACGCCCATGCTAACCGCAAGCATCAGCAGCAGCAGGTTGGCCATTTAATCTCCCCAAGTAACTGGAAATAGAAAGCTAAATATCAAAGTGAATATGATGACAGATAATCAAAATGCTTTCGAAACTGATAGGCTCAAAAGGCCTTTTAGACCATTGGCAAATACATATTCGTACTTGCACAATGGCAATCGGTTTTTAAGCTTTAATAGTTTTGCTACTATCGATAATTGTAATTAAAATAGCTATGGTTAGTATCGATAATTGTAATAGTTATGAATACATTTTGGTGATTTAGTTTTATGTCGTAGATTTATATTAATAACTTTAACTACTTTATGGAATTTCATAAATTACAAATACCTTCTTAAGTTTCGTAGATATTCGAGATATATCAGAATATTCGATATAAAAGTCTTAGTTATTGAAAACAGAACAGAACATTAATAGAATATTAATTAATAATAATATAAATAGAATAGAATAGAAAATTGTATTTAGTTCCTATCCATAACTAAATTAACTTTATTAATTGAAATTAATTTAAATATTGGCACTACATTTGATGGTAATTGATATTGCTTAAGTTGCAATCGATAATTGCAGCATTATATAGTTTTTTTAATTCTAGCTAAACATCTCTATCCAGACATCACTATAAAACTTAACTATATTTTCTTTTTCGCCATTTTCAAAACTTTTGATATATTTTAACTTATTTTAAATGTTCTATTAATTTTTTTTAGCTTTACTAAATTATCTTCTCACTTTTGTGGCACGCAAGAATCTCTTTTAAATAGAGTTAGACAAAACTTGACTATACTTGCAGCACTTAGCCTAGTTAGTAAACCAAGTTCTAAGAGTTGCCAAAAACAAGCTAAAGACTTCAGTCAAGTTGTTTGGTGCCACACATAACTTGACTTTATGATTTGAGACTGCTATTTAAATATTTATAAACAAGTTGTTATATGCTTCATTAGCTGTATACGTTTAATTAACACACACACACACAAACACACACACACGCACGGAGACTAGCAACAATTTGTCACTGGTGTTGAGCGAGAATTTTTGGACTCTCTGGCGACATTTGAAAAGTTCGAAAATAATATAATTTTCAACGCGATGGCAAACTAACAAGTTCGACTTTGGCGCTGAGGCGCGCGTTCGAACAACTTTTGTCGAAAAACTTGAAAACTTTTCGCCTGCACTGTTGCAGCTGTGTTGGAGACTTGACTTGGACACTCGCACACACACACTGAGATACTGGCACACCCACACATTGTAAAATATAAAGAAAGTTTTCTTAGCTTGGCTTGAAAACGCTGCGTTTTGGCAATGCCAGCAGAAGCTGAAGCTGAAGCTGAAACTGAAGCTGAAACTCAAGCCGCATCGACGTTGTCTTTGGGGAAATTAAACATTTTCTATTTGAAAACTTTGCCAACGTGCGAATGTGTGTGTGCGAGTGTCTCACTCTCTCTCTCACTCTCTGTCTGAAAAGCAACAGTTGCCTGGCTTAGAACTTTTTGGTTACATTAGTTCCTGATCCTTTGTTCGCCAACAATTGCGGAAGTCATAATTTTTTCTAATTTTTCGTGACTCTGGTTGACAAATGCAGCAGCAAATTGCTGACAGATTTCGGACGCTAAGGTGTGCAGCAGTTAAAGTTTGCAGTTAACTTTGTCTCTGTCTCTGTCTCTGTCTCTGTTGGAACTCAGCCTTCTCCTTCTCCTCTGTCTCCTCTCTGGGCAGCTGCACCCTGTTTTATGCAACACTTTCAGTTTGTACTCCCTGTCGGCCACTGGAGGCCACGATTTCAAATGTCAAGCGAGCGCCTGTCATAGATGTTGCATATTGAATGCGCTGCTGCCTCGGCTGCTGCTTTTCTGTTGCTGCCACTTGCCAAGTGCACCCCAAAGTGCATGCAAATATTTTTGTCAACAATTGTTTTGTTTTGTTGCCCCCAATATGCCGATGCGACCCTCGGAAACTGTAGCTGTAACTGTAAACAGCGCCCAGAGTCGTTGTAGCCTTTGAGTAATTGCTGCACAAGTGAAAATTGGCAGCATTTGCAACATTGAATTGAAGAGAGAAAGCTGAGAGATAGAGCCTGACAGATTGAATTTTTGATTTCATTCAGATTAAGAAAGTGATATAAATACACGTAGTAATACTGATAAGTTGCAACTAGTGAAATAAGAACTGAATTTGAACCTGTATCGAGTTGACTTCTCCTTGAAAACTTCAAACCTTGTTAATTTGTTCATTGCAAAAGTTTCAATAAAATCTATAGTTAGTTGCTTGGTTTATTTTAATTATTTAGAAGCCAATCTCTTGTTTAATTCATGGCCAAATTATACTTTGTAATTTAAGCCACCACTGTGTGATTTTTTCGCTTAGATTTGTCCATTACACTAAGCCGCTTTGAGTGCATTTAATCAGCTGCATATTTCTGCACAGAAAAACTGTGTAATTTGCAAACATTTTTTGACAGCTCTATCAATACTCGTAATCACCCATTCTACATACATATATCGTATAAACATATGCATATATCGTATATTTGATGGTGTGTGTGTGCGTGTGTGTGTGCGTGTGTGTGTGTTTTGTTGTTGTGCCTTATGTCACCGATTTAATGCTGCATGGTGTTTAGTAAAATGGCGAAATAAATGCATTCATAGCTCGTTGGATGGTTGGTTGATTGCATACACATACATACATACATACATACATACATTCATACATACATACATACATACATACATACATACAAATATGCTAAATGCGAGTAGTCAACCTGTGGCAAGCATTTTCCTGATGATTTTCCGTACGCACATAGCGGCAAATACGGACAGATTAAAACAGATTACATACGAATTATTTGATAATACCCAACAACGATGGACTGTGGACACCAACAAAAATAATAAAAGGAAACCTTTTCACTCGCATCGCATTTCATCAATGCTTAAAATTATTTTCCATTTACTTTTGCCACGATTGTGACATGATTGTGACGGCGACTCTGTTATTTGCAGTTCTTTGTGCAGTTTACACTTTGTCATTACTTTTTTCGATTTTAGTTCTAGCTGAAATATTGAATGCAGTCGCCATGACACCAGCAACAATTTCAACACAGTGTCAGCTTTGGTTTGACTTTTGTTTAATTTGAATATTCCAATGGTTAGCTTAATAGAGTATGAAAAAAATGGACTGTGTTGAAATAAAAATACATTTTTCCAAATAAATAAAACGTTAATGCAGAATCAAAGCGGTAAAACAATGCAAAAAACTAACACTTTGCATGATAATCAGCCGAGTTATGACAAAGTAATGACAGTTCAAAGTTTTTGAAAATTTGTCAAGGGGAAAGTAATAAAATGTTTCCAAATAAATCAAATGTTGATGCAGCATCAAATTAGAGGTAAATCAATGAAAAAATTAACATTTTGCATGAAAATCAGCCGAGTTATGACTGAGTTTAAAGTGGATCACAACTAGCTAACTGAACAAGTCAAAATTTTATTACCAACAACGTTTTCTTTTCCATTTGGATGTACATCACAAATGAATACATTTAGCTGCTGCTTTCCTTTTTTTTTGTGGCACACACACTCCCTTGTGTCCATATCATTATCAGCTAACACAAATGTGTTTGCTTTGGCCGCTGTTCCTCTGTTCCTCAGGGTGCGGTCAGTTCAGTTCAGTTCAGTTCTATTCAGTTCTGTTCAGTTCCAGCCTCCAGCTGGATGGATGGCGTTGCAAATGCAATGCAAATGTTGCTGGCTTTGCTAGAGTGTCCTCTGCATTATTCATCTTGGTGGCAACGTTCGCTTTTTGGCAGTTTGTTCGAGCCGAAAGATGGCCTGAAGCCCTGTACTTAAGTTAATTAAAGTTTACACTTTACTTTTTCAGGGCAAGTTCTAAAATGTCAAGCCAACGACATAGACAAAGAAAAGGACACAGAGCAGCAGCTGCCCGGTTGATATACAATGCGGCACGTTGGGCATCATTTATAAGCCCAGAGAGCTGCCATTCGTTCATTTGTGTGCAACCGCGTCAGGTAATGAAGTTGCAGTTGCTGCAGCTTGTCAGCTTACCACATATGAATCTGGTAACTGGAAGTTGGTAACTGGTTAACTGTTCATTGTAACTGGGATTGGGACATGGATTTTCTTAGTTGGGCAAACGCTTTTAGCGCAAATTGAAAAGTATTTTTTTGTCAAATTCTCATTGGCCATTTGTGCAGCTTCTTGGCCCAAAGACAAATATGGACACTGAGCTGCTGCTGCCACAGCTGGCACAGAGACATCGACACAAAGCCGTTTTGACCATTTATCAGTTCTATGTGTGTTATTGGCCGAACAAAAAACTAAAAAAAGGAAAAACGAAAAAGGAAAAAAGGGAAAAGAAACAAAGCAAACAAATCGAAACGAAACGAAACGAAGCAAGTGAAGGCAGAAAGCCAGAAACGAGAACAAATGCAATAAAATGCAATGTTTCTATTACAACGATTTACGTTCTACACACACACACACACACACACATACACACATACTACTACACATTCAGTGTGTTCACTCCCCCCCTCAACTCCTCCAACTAAACATTTCGCGTGCTGAAACATTTTTATTGCTTCGGGAACCGAACAAATTTTGGACGCCCAACAAAATGTTAGCAAAGTTTCACGGGTTGTTGTCCTGGCTATGACTCCTACACATTGACGTTGTTGTTGTTGTTGTTGCTGTTGCTTGTTAACCAGTGCAACTTAAGATGAGCAGCCGTGTTGTTGTTGTTCTTCTTCTCGTTGTTACTTTGCTGTCCAACTCGTATTTATTTCTTTTTGGCAATTTTAATTGCTGTTGTACTGGGTGTTGCCAATGCAACAACAACAATAACAGCATTAATGACAGCAATTACAACAAATGTGAAAACAGTAACAACAACAAGGGCCAAAGGCTATGGGGCGTGTGTGTGCCATATATTTGATTTAACTTGTTGGCGCTAAAACTTTGCACAATAATTTGTTGCAGCGCGCAAATAAATTTGTTTCGCCCTTTAAAAACTATTGTGGGAATTTAGAGATTTGTGGCACACACACACACACACACACATGCACATTGTTGCAACAATACCAATGCACGTACACATACTTGCAATATGCTTCAATTTATGATATTGCCCAAATTATTTGAGATACTCTAAAATTGTCAAACATTTTTGAGACAAACCTAACAAAATTGCGGGATAAATTTCCAAAATGCATAATGAAAATGAACTTATAATAAAAAGAAAAATAATAAATAAATAAATAAATAATTAGATAAGTTACAAAAAATTAATGAATAATATAAAAATAATAAATAGATATTTAAAGAACTTTAAAATGGATTATACATAGACAATTTCATAGAAATTTTGAGAGATGCTGGATAGATCTGTTAACAAGTGTCTATGTAAAACTTAATGCTTCACGATTTAATAGCTCTATGGCATTTATTAAATTACATAGATTTAATTTCGGTCATAATATAATATTGACAATATTTTAATGTAATTTCCATTTCCAATTATGTTTAATGGCGTTTTAATACTGGCACAATACTCGTATAAGTATATTTAATTGAATCTGTTATGCAAAGCGATTTTGTTGTGCTCTTCTTTTTATTGCAATCGTTTGTATATTTCGCTAATTTTCGCACAACAATTAAATTTTTGGGTGCATATTAAAACGAGCGCACAAAATAAAAGTATAACGAGTCGGAAGCACACGGCGTATGCGTAATGTGAGCAGAGCATTTAAATTAGGATTAGTTGAGTGTGTGTATGTGTGTAATATTGAAACATATGCAAAATGTTAATGCAGCACACATGGCCGGTTCGGCAAATTAAGGAAATGGCAATTGTTGCACCCACTATGATATTTAACCAGTTGGCGATTTTCTTTACGCTGCGGGCATATTGATTTCGGACAGTGCAACATACATAAATTAATTCCCAAACGAGTCTAACGACATTTGTAACCAAGCAGCAGCCCGCTGACCATTGACCATTGGCCATTGACCATTGACCATTTGTTTGCCAGCTACCAGTTGAACCCCCTTCCCCCTGATGTACCCCTCTCTCTATCTTCATCCGGTGTCCGGGTTGCAGGCACGTCATCGACTAGCGCACATTTTAAAATTATATTATATTTTGAATGGCTTTTTAGAAATTAATAATTACATATGACAGCGCAATGTGTGTGTGTGTGTGTGTGTGTGTGTGTGTGTGTGTGGTTGTGCCCGGGTACGTGACATTTAATTTTTTATATTATGCATCTATCCCGCGAACATTCATAGTCCAACTGACTTTAATGGCCATTTAAATTTCACAGACTGTTAAATGCCAAAATGAAATTAAAGTTCACATTTTGACAATGGAAAACAATATGAAAATATGAGTCTAATAAATTGCAAACAGTTTTACTAAGCAAAATAAAAAGTTTATCATACAAGATGAATTATTTTAAATTATTTTTTTATCAATAAAGGTAATAGAAAATAAGTCCATAAAGCATTTAATAAAAGCCAAATATCTTTAATAGATTTAATTAAATTTTTCACATTTTTTTTAATTATTGCAATTTTACTTGGTTGTTGCTAGTTGACAATTTACAATTCAGCCAACACTTTAAGCCATTGTATGCGGCTAACATCGGTTGGACAGGCTGCAGCTGTGCCCTTTTCAGCCATCTTTTGTGTATGCCCATATCACGTTTGTATTCTCCTTCTATTTTATTCCTTTTGTTTTTTTCTTGGTTTGGTTTCAGTCCCCATACGCAGGCCGCCAACTGTCTGTGTCTGTCCGATTGCCCGTTGTCTGTTGTCTGTTTATTCCCACTACTTTTGGCCATTATTAATTGCTAACGTGCGCTGATTTCTTTGCTACACTTTTTACGGCTCCGTCTGTTGTTATTTGTTGCCGTTCGCCGTTCGCCTTTGGCATTGCCTTTTGCCAATGTTCGCCAATGTTCCCTGCCCCCCGTTCGTTCGTTGTCTTGTCCGTTTGGCTCAGCGGTGACATTCATGCACCAGCGAGCAGCTGGAGGAGGAGACAGCGACATCTATCGGCAGAAGAGTTAGAGGACAGAGTCCCAACACGGCAATAAATCAATGCGAACTTGTATTTTGTACTCCATCCCTTTTTTTTTATTTAAGTCTGTCGTTGGCAATTTAATGCAGTCGCCTAATGGATATGCAACACTTTTTTTTAATTCTCAAACAAGGCACAAAAAACTGTTTCTCCGATTACAATTATTAAACAATTAAAAGTGTGTTAATAAATATAATAAAACAATGCAATACTCTTTGATTTCAGTTTAATCAGTGTTTAATCAACAGTAAATGACATTATGGTTTATTGTTAACATGCCTTTAAGCCCAGATATCTGTGATGTATTTGAAATGAGCAAAGCAAATTTCATGCTCATTATTTAGCTTCATTTAAATATAATTGTTAAGGATAATCTGTGCTAAATATGAGCAACGAGTTATGTTACGCTGTAATTATAAATTTGATTAAAGCTATAAATAGAACTTAATTCAACCAATGTTCAAATGGCTAAGAAAAAATGTAATCTGCAAATATTTATTGAAGAAAAAACGAGTTAATAAATAAATGAAATATAGCTCAATTAAAGTAAAGTAAATAATATTATATATTAATATTATAATTAGTGCAGCTGTATTCGGAATTCAACTTTACCATATAAAAGTATTAATTATTCCCTTTGAATTGAATCGGATGTCAAAGTAGAAAAACAAATCTGAATATTCAACAGATATATTTATTTAATGCGATAAGAAACTTTATCACAATTTGTTCCCAAATAAATGTATGGGAATTGTTATTGAAAACAGAGGCCGACAGCAATCCCACAAGCAGGGCAAACAATGCAACAGCACTCGTAACTGCCACTGCCACAGCAACTGCCACAGCAACTGCAACAGCAACTTGCAACTGCAACAGCAACTTAGTTACTTACAGTGGTTTTAACGCCGACAAAAGAAAAAGCTTTTGAGCCAAGGCCAACAATGGCCAATCTCCGAATATATTGAAAAAAATACTGTTGGATAAACACAATCACACACACACAAAGAGAGAGAGGGAGAGTGGGAGAGTCTGTTTTCCTGCAATAAATCAGCAGTTGCAACAGTGCAAAAAGCGGCAATGTGGGCGACTGTGGCAAGGCGTGGCTGCTTACAAGTTGCCATGACATTGTCATGCATATGAAGTGCCTGTTCTGGCCACACTCACTCACACACACACACACACACACAAATACACACACACTGTCACACGTACTCGGCTTTAATTGCTGTTGTCCTGTTGCCTTGGCTTGTTTACAAGTTGCGCCAATTTCGCGCTGCTATTAAATTGTATTTAATATTTGCAATATCCCCAGCGATGCTCGAGCCCAAAAGCCAAATTGGTTGCACAATTTAAGCGCCAATTGTTGATGTTGTTGTTGTTGCTGTTTTTACTCCTGCTGCTGTTACTCATTTTAGTTTAATTTCTATTTAAATTCATGACGTCTATTCGCGCGCTAAAAACTTTCCTCAGTTACGGCTATATTTTACGGCAACGCCGACGCCGCAGTCAACGCCGCAGCCGATGCCGACGCCAACACTCAGCGCTTAATTACCCAAGCTTATCAAAACATCTACGAGGCGATGACGCTGATGACAACATTTGTTGGGGGTTAAAGACGACGAAGAAGACGAAGGCAGTGGAGGGTTAAGTGGGTGGCAAAGGCACTCTGCAAGTTTTTCTTAATGAATTATTTAATCTGCGCTGCATCTTCCCGCAGCAAATGAATTTTGCGCTTTTAACCAACATTTTTTGCGCTCGACTTGTCAACCCCATCACAGAGTTTTGCATAACTAAATAGCACAGCGACCCTGCAATACACTAACTACACTATAGAGTAATAGTAAATAAATAAATTTAAATACATTTAGCTCATTCTCTAGTTATTCTTTACCTTTATCTCTCACGCTGTTTATTTTATTTGTATCTCCATCTATAGCTCCAATCTGTTCAATATTTATCTAACAATCTTACTATAAATCTATCTAACGATGCAATTATTTCCATTTCTATGTCACTGCCTTTTATTCATGTGCACACCTCTTAAATAATTTATTTTTTATTTATTTATTCAGCGTCAACTAAGAGCAGTCGACATAAATCAGTAAAATTAAGAAATAAAAAAAGTAATATAATTTTAAATTATTTATTAGAATAAATTATAAAAAAAAAAAACAATAAAAAATGTATTTAGTTCAATATGAATATTTTCGTAGTAATAAGTCACTAAAATAATTACTTAATAAGCTATAATAAAACCCTTATACCATAATTTAAAATGATTTATAAGAATAAATTATAAAAAATAATAATAAAAAATGAATTTAGTTCAATATGAACATTTCCGTAGTTATAATAAATAAATTTTAATTTTAACTTTAAAAACTGAAATCTATTGCTTCTTTAGGTCAATGTATCATGAAATTTCAGTAAATTTTATTTAAAACAAATGTAATTTTAATCAAAGCAAATCAGATTAGATTACATTTTTATTTATTTATAATTATTTCTATCTTAAATTCGTTTTATTCACATTGCAATGTCGACAGCTCCTGAAAAGTGAAAGAGCTCCTTAGCGCAGTGTATGTGAAAGCAACGAAAATGTTAAAGTTAATGCAAATAGGCCACAGAGCTGGCCAGGCTAATAAGTTAAACGACACCGTGACACAGTTACGAGGGCAAATATTAATGCCAAGACGGCGTGCTGCCCAAAAGACGCAACTCGACTCGCTAGATTCAACCCGAAAGCTGAACCCACAACCCACAAGTCAAGAGTGTGGAGAGGAGGAGTCTGAGAGAGAGGGTAGTTGGAGGCAGTACACGGCTGGCTGAGCGTATTTGTTCACCTATTTACCACGCAAATGAAGTTGAAAATAACTGTGAAATGAAGATGAAGTGCTTCAGTCAACAGCAGCTTTTGGTAGTTGCTGTTGGCAGTGGCAGCAGCCTCTGAGTTGGCCCAAGCCAGACCAGACCAGACAGACCGACGCCTAAATGGAATGTAAATATTTGAGCAGCGCCAAGGAGCGCGTTACGGTTACGGCCAAGTCACAAGAAGACAACAAGCCAAGATCCCTACTTCTTGCCAATTGTATATATATATATGTGTGTGTATGTGTGTGTGACTGTAACTGTGCTTATGTTGGCCGTGTGTGTCTATGTCTATATGTTGACTCTGGCACACTCGACTGACGACTGACAGTCAGCCGAAACGGCCTTAAGCGCCAAAACAATGGCCAAGTGAGGACTGACTACGTGCTGTGGCCGTTGGTGTTGAAAATTAAAGGCAATTAAAAGGCTAAAATGTCTGAGTGATTAAGTGAATGTGTGTGTAAAACTCAGGCTTATTAGCAACAGCAGAAAGCCAGAAAAGCAGACATCACTTAAATATATACTTACAATTTCGGGCATAAATCAAAGCGAACAGCTTAAAGTGCTAACAATTCGACTAATAAGAGAGTCTACAGCAAATGTGTGTGTCGTTTTAGATGTGTGTGTGCGTGTGTGTAATAAGTAGTGTAAGAAGACAAAGGAAAACAGACTTCTTAAGTGCATGAAAAATACAATTCTGAAACAATAAAATGAGGCAAAGTTAAAGAATTGAAAGGGTTTAAGTTCAGCTATTTATTAAACTAAGAACGTTGAGTGGAAATTTAGAAAATATTTTTAAGAATATTTAAAAATATTTCTTATCATAAAATAAAAATATTTAAAAATATATCTAGGTATATTTAAGAACTCAGCAAATAATGCAGCCATTTTACAAGCTATATTAAAAAAATTCAGATAAATCTCAGTATAATTTTCATCACTTTTAGATAAATCTTTAACTTATAAAAAGTTTGAGAAGTCCAAGAAGCTAAGAAGTTAAGTCTGCTATTTCTTAAACTTAGAAATTTCGGATAATTATTCTAAAAATATTTGTACAAATATGTACACGATTCCCTCAGCGAATAATGCAGGTTTTTGGCAAGCTAAATTAAAAACAAATAGTTAAATCATAGTACAATATTTATCACTTATAGCTAAGCTGCTCAACTGACTGCTTGGCTCTTGGATAATAAATATTTACAATATGATACAGTGGCAAGCAACAGTTTATTTTTGACTCAAACAAAAAGCGCCCAAAATCTGTTGGTGCAACCGGGAGACTGCAACTTGCTTCACGTGCATTTAACAACACTTAACGGCAATTGTTTTATGACTTGGGCAAAAACAATGGCAGCAACATCAACTAGAAAAATCACAGAGAAAACGCAAACAAAAGGCACAGAAAAGCGCACAACAAAAATGATTTATTCAGCGGCAATAAGAGAAAAATACCATAAAAAAAAATAAAGGAAAAAACAAAGAAAAAACTTTTCAGCACAAACGAAAATTTGCTAAAGTTGCGTTTTCTTAAAACTCTGCAGCTCTTTCCACTTGCCTTCCGCAACACGGAGTTTATCTTGCGGCAGACTGCACCTGGTCGTGTAGCAACCAGGCTCTACCTCAGCTCCTCCTTTTCCAGTTGCCTCAGCTTCTTTGGCTGCTGTGGTCACGCTTTTCTAAGCGTTTTCCTTATCAACCGAGAGAGAGAGAGTGCAAAAAGGCGACGTGACCGCGCTCAGAGCCGCTTTTCAGATTGCACTAAAAGATTTGTGCTGGCAGTCGGCAGTCGGCAGTCTTTTGGTTCTTTTGGCCACTTTGGCTTTTGCTTTTGTTTTGCCGCTGACTTTGGCTGCTTTGGGCCTTTTGTATTAATGCTGCAGTTGCGACTGAGGCCGCCTAATGGGCGACTGCGGCCTAACCGAGAGCCTTAAAGCTCAAAAAGCTGAAAAGCTGAAAAGCTGAAAATCCTTGAGCACTTGCAATTAATAACCCTCAAATGCAACGACCGCCGCACATTTGCATAATTAAAATAATGAAAATAATAAAGAAAATATAAAAAGTGTCAGCGGTGAGTGGGCAGGCAAAATGTCTTAAAGATTTAAGTTGCAAGGTTGTAAGGCGGCAAGAAGTTGCACGAATATCGAGAGACGTTGGAGGCCTCGCATAGCTGCTCGTAAAAGCGAGTTTAATTTCATGCAACTTGAAAGTGGCAATAAACGTGGCCAGGTATGCCAGCCAGAGATGCCAGCCGCATTGCAGCAGCTACTGCGATGTCCTGGCAACGCCTTTACCCTTTCCCACTCCCGCTTACAGGATAATAAAGCAACTCACAATAGCATTCGCATTCGCATTCACATTCGCAGTCACATTCACATTCGCATTTGGATTGACATTCACCTGCGTCGACGTGTTGGCATGCCAGCAACAGTTTGCCAATGCTTGAAATGCCTTTAAACAACAGCGCGCAGATCTTTCAATTTGCCTGGACCCAGGATAATGTCCCAAAAAGCGACTCGACAGTGTCCGAGAAGCCAAAATGAAATGGAGCCCAAGCAGCCATGCCAAATAACAAATGGCAAATACAAATATACAAAAATAAAGATAGAATGATAAAAAAAAAAAAGTGCCAAGTGCCGTCGCATAGCTAAAATAAATACTCAGCTAAAGAGAAAATCAAGCAATGGCAGCAGCTAAAAAGGATACAACTAGCCCCGATCTCAATGACAATCCCTTGGCCAGCTGTCGAGTCGAGTCGAGTCGAGTCGAGGCAGCTCAATTGCAGGACAATCAGCACAATTGATTTCCCCAAAGTGCCGGCAAGTTGTCGGCGACCTCCCTCGTCGTCGCTGGCACCCAGCATTAAAAGGATTTAATGCCATTTAAGCCAAACAATGTGAAGACAGCGCCGAGCAGAGCAGAGCAGAGCACAGCAACCGTCAAAGAGTCCCCCACAAAACTCCTGCTTCGCCTCCTCAATAGAATCAGCTTCGCTGTCTGCCACTCCACAAAAAGTTTATCAATAAAATAACTTGTCGACGACGACAAGGACAACGAGCAGGAGTGCAAGTTCAACTCCTTGGCAGTCAAGTCGAAAATTGCAGCAACTTTCTGTCAGGCAGCTCAACTCAGCTTCTGAGCTCTGACTCTGACTCTGACTGAGTCCTGCTCGACGGCTTGTCAGTGTGCACACACACAGAGAGAGAAAGAGAGTGAGAGAGAGAGCGCAAAGGACATTGAGTGGAGCAATCTTGAGGCTTTGCCGAGGAACTTCAATTGCACTTATAGTTTCCTGGCGCGGCACAAAGAGTTATTACATACGCTCTTACATATGACGTATACGCAACGTATGCTCGCTCGCCCGCTCGCCTCAAACCTCAACGTCAAATGTTGACTAAAAGGCAACTTTTCGGCTAACAATTAGTACGCTTGTTAAAGCCAACAAATAACCAGACGCACTAACAACTTTGACAACCTGATGAGGCAATTTATTGCCGTTTCGCAAGATGCAAATGGGTCACAAGTTAAAGCTGAAGCAGTTCTTTAAATCAAGGCCGGGCTTTGATGCCACTGTAACCAAGGATTTGGTTTAGAACTTGGTTCCGTTTTATGAAAAAAAATTATTTAATTCCTTCAATTGTTTTGATTTTTAACATTTTGTGAGCCAATAAAATTTATTAATAAAATTTCTGATATTTTTTTTAAGACTTATTTATACTTATTTATTCAAGCTAAACCAAGAATTTAAAGGGATTTGGCTTGGACCTTAATAATTTAAATATAAAATAGAATTATAAAAATAATTTTATGACATTTTGTTTTATTGCTTCAACTGTTTTAATTTGTAAGACTTTGTAAATCAATAAAATGTAATGAAAGAATGTATTTAATTTAGCTTCATTTATTTTTCGATTTTCAATGAATGCTGGGTTTATTATTAAAGCCCAGTAAACTAACTATTTACTAAGTAACTACAGTAAATTGTACACCCTATACTCTTAATTGCTCCATTTTTTCTATTAATTACTATGAACATTTATTTAATTATTATATTCTATTATTAACTAATTGTTTTTTGATTAACCTGTAACCTCTCGTTTCCCAATATCTGACTGACCAGTTTGCCATAGCCAAGCAACACATATCCGTCTCTTTTCTATTCCTTCCTTCCCTCTTTTAACCTTCAGCAATTGAAAATGGATTGAATACCCTGTAAATGCGTTAACAAAAGCTTCGTGGCAAACATTGACTGTAGAACAATTCGACACATTACAAAGCTGTCGAAATGAGAATTAAAACTGATTACAGGGTATCCAAAGGCGAGTTCATCATTGATTAAAACTCATCTAATTCTTGGCTTAGGCAATTGTCTCACATACAAGTTTTGTATTGCATATGTTGAGGCGCCACCCAACATTTCACTTAAGGCAAATGTCAATTGCAATTGTTGTAGTTGTTGTTGTTGCAGTTGTTGCTGTTGCAGTTGTTGCTGTTGCACCCTAAGCCAAATGCCAAAGTGGTAAACAATGTCCAATGCTTTGGACTGTGCGCAAAATTAAAACAATAAACGGAGACTGGCAGACTTCAAATGGCAATCGCCGCATGGCATCGTCAAGGCTGCCAAAACTTTTGAATACCTCAATTTCAGAGACTCACACACACTCACACTCGCACACACACCCACACAGGCACAAGCATGTGCGTTGCATGCAGCATGAGGCACAACTGCTGTTGCCGGTCAACTGGCATTTTACCTTTTAAGCAGCTCTCATGCATGAAATTGGAAGAGTAGCAATTGATTGAAAATTTGCCAAGAGCTGCCATCAAAATCCAACAAAATACAGCAACAACAACAGAAACAACAACAGAGCAACAACAACAACACAGAGTAGCAGACGGAAAATAAAGATGGAAATTGCGGTTCACATGATATTTTTTGACGTAATTCGAAATTTGCAAGTAAATTTCACTAAGGCAGAGTCCTCGAATGTAAATTGATAACACAGCATTATTACGCATACGCTGCCTGGGCAACAGACACAGACACAGATACAAACACATACAGATACAGAAACATATGCATATACACTGAAAAAAGAGATTCAACATCAAATTCAAGTTTAAAATTCTTGATTTTAGCATGTGTGTTTTAAATTATGCTGATAAAATGGAAAGCACTTGGCATTAAAATGGTCAAAAAGAAACTCTTAAAACACTTGATTACACTAAAAAAATTACTAAATTACTAAAAAATCGTACTTGAATCAAAAACTTTCTACTCCATTTAACAAACTCCGCGATTATCAAACTTTTAACACCGTTAGGGATGGATTTTATTTTGAAATCTCCGATTTTGTTCTGTGTACACTTACGACGCTATGGTCCAGCCCACTTTAAATATGGGCAGGGGAGGTGGGGGACTAATGCCGTCAAATCCGGCAGCCAAACATTAGAGTAAAGCGCAATTTCAGCTAACGAAAAAGCAGCGCAGTTTTGGCGCATTTCACTTTTCAGGATTATTTAGAATTTATGCATAAACAAGCAAAAGGACGTTACCCGAAGTCATTTGTTTAAGTCAGCGTAGTATGCTCCGAGCTCACATGCCAGCCAATCTACCCTTCCCTTCCCTACCCTCTTACCCCTCCCCTCTCCACTCTACAATGACACTACTTGCCACGCCCACTGTTGAAAGTATAAGCAACAGCCAAAAGCCATTTATAGCCTTCACAATGCTACAACGACTCTGACATTCAGTCATTTCCTCATTCAGTCATTCAGTCAGGCTCTCAGTCTATCTCTCTTTCTGTCTCTCCCTTTCACTCTCCTCTTCTTGTTTGCCATTTTATTGCCACTAGTAAAACAATTTCCAAGCGCCACTTACGATTGCTGCAAATTGGCGACACATTGTCGTCCTTTCTGGCCAACATCCGCTTTGCATTTGGCCTAAAGTTGAGCCCAGTCACACTCACAGTCAGTTCACAAGAGCAAATTAGGCGAATGCCTACCGAGTGCAATCCTGAAGGACAATGTCAAGTCTAACAAGACCCTGCAGCACCCACTTGTCCAGCACAACAACGACATCAGCACAAGGCCAAGGGAACTTTCCCCTCGGCCCTAAAGGTGTAAACCCATTAGCATGCAGCATTCTCAGCACTCTTAACACTCTTAGCACTCTCAGTTTTCTCACCTGATGGCCTGCGGACCTCTTGAGACATTGCAGATAAACGAATGACAAACGAAGGGCAACTTTAAACGACACAACAATATGCTTTTCAGTTTATTCGATTAGTTGTTGTTCGTAGATCCATTTTAATAAAAATAATATATCATAAAAATACGTATTGATATCAAATTCTATTTATTTGATTGGGTTTTTTCATTGTTTTCCCAATACTTTAAACTAATATTGCATGCATTTTGTTAATACAATTTTTTAAAAATAATATAGCTCTTCTATCTTCTCAGTTACGAATTAAAGTTGTTTTTAATATAATTTAATTGATAATTTCTCAGAATTAATTTGTAATTCTGTTTTGTTTCGAAGTATTTTAATATTGCAATTTTAAAACCGTAATTATGAATTCACATTCAGTTTATAAGTAAACATGTAAACATCAACAACTAGCAACACTTTAGTCGAGCTTATCATGTGTACTAATTGTATCTATGATTTTTAAAAAATATAATTCAATAAAAAACAAACGGCAAAGGCAATAGTCGAGCTTCCGACCATAGGATAGATACCCGTGACTTATTTAAATAAATTTAAAATATTTTTTTATTGCGTGCTTTTACGCACTTAAATTGATTGAAACTTAAATCAGCCTTTACCACCTTTCAATTTGTCCGATCTTGTTGCGTTTAAGTGGGAGCTCTCATAGTCTCCTCACACAGACGGACGGACGGACAGACGTGGCTATATCGATGCTGATCAAGAGTGTATATACATTTATAGGGTCCGAGATGCTTCCTTCTCCCTGTTACATACATTGCAACGAATACAATATTCCCTTTTACTTATTTATTAACTAACTGGTATAAAAATATTATAATTATCTCAAATAACCCAGGAAGCTAAAACAAACATTATTCCTATGATTATATTCAATTGCTGGCTGCAACATGTTGCTTAGAGTCAGCAACATGTGGCAGCCCAAGAGCAGAACAGCAGCTGTGGCAGCTGCGGCTTCGTCGGCGGCAACAGTTGCATCCGCAACCGCAAATTTCAATGTTGTGACAGTTAATTTTGACAAATTTGTCTAAAGCTTATCACTTATTGATGATAATGACAGCGCTGTCGGCGTCGCAGCTCTGGCGAGGCGGGAATCTGAACAATTTATGGCCTGGCAATCGAATTTCGGCGAATAACTGATTATGAGGTTGGCAACTAAATTAGTTTTGGAGCCGTTGCGTTAATTCTAAATGGCAATCGGTAATCGAGAATGCCACAACACATTTTATAACTATGTATGTATTTTTAATATCCACTAAAGTTGAAATAGAAAAGGGTATAAAAGGCACACAAGTACTACATAAAAAAAGGGCAGACAAAAACTGCATAATAAATTTATTAAAATCAAAACAAGTATTGAAATATTTAATAAATAAATAAAATTAAATATTAGATACAAAATAAATTCATTATAATATTGATATAAACATATAAAACAACAAATGTATACCAAATAAAATTACTAAATTTCGAAATCAAAAAAAAAATAGATATAAATATTAACAAATATAAGAAAAATTAAATTAAATAAAGTATAATGTATGACTAGAGCATTCATTAAAGGAGATTCGTGTTAGTGATTAAAAAGAATTGAATAAAAATATCTTTAAAACACATTACAGGATATCTGCAAGTCGAGCACTCTTAGTGGCATCCATTTTATTGAAAATCGCTGAGGTTATTTGGCAGTTTAGTTCAGTTGGTTGTTGTTGTAATTGTGTTGCAGTTACGGTTGCAGCTTTGTAACGGCAACTGTATTTGGTTTTTACTATTTTTGAGGTTTTAACCAGAGTTGCCATAAAGCCCGATTTTATTGTGTTTGCTCTGTTGCGCTCTCAATGCGTGCCAAAAACAAAGCAAAACAAAACAAGACACAAAAAAACGAAGGATAAAAAAAAACTAAACAAGAGATTAAAAACTTTTCCCATTACGTAAAAATTAACAACTTTCTGTTATTTTTGTTGTTATTGTATCGTAGAGCGGTCTAGAGAAATAGAGAAATAGTTGTGCTCTGAGTGCACAGCGTGCGGCAGTCGCTTCTAAATTCTCTAAAATAAAGCAGCACTCGCTGCAATGTGTGCCACAAGGCAATAGAAATAGGTACGAGAGAGAGAGAGAGCGAGAGAGTGTGAGAGAGAGAGAGAGAGAGAGGGGCTAAGAGCAAACTAACAACGGGGGCAAGTGCAACTACAATTGCCAGCCAAGGCCCATTTAACAAACGCCTCTTAGTTGGGGTTTACCTTTAATAGACTCAAGTGAAATCCTTTAAATACTGCAAATACTAACAGCTAAAATACTTAAAATACTTAACTTAGAGTATCATGCAGTCGGACACTCTTTGAAGTCGTTAAAATGGACAACAATCAGAAAACTGTAGGGTATCTCTTCAGCAAAGTCATTTAAACTCTTTTCAGCCATACTGCAAATGAAAATTAAAAATTATAAAAGTTTTAAAATAATTTGAAGTGATTAGAAGTAATTATCTGTGCTCTGCAACATAAATGCAATCGGCCAATCATGTCCTGTGGCAGCTAGTAAACATGTCTACACAGAAAAAAAAAACTTAATAAGCATTTTTCAGTGAAATCATTTACTAAATAAATTGACTATATTAATAATGTGTGGTTGTTATTTTATTCGTACATCGTTTTAATTTAACACACTAAAATCAACATATTTAAACCTGCATTTTAAAAATGATTTTCTTTCTGTGCATACATATTGCCACATGTTGCTGCAACATACAGGGTTGCCCATATTCGACGGACCCATCTGGCAACTCCATAACTTTTGACAGAGATGTCAGATCGCTTAATGACATACCGCGTTTGAAGCGTCAGTCCAAGCAGATTTTTACCATGGAACAATACACGCCACGCGAGCGCTCTGAAATAGTTGAAATTTAATGGCCGAAGATGACGAGCAATTTTGGAACAAAATTATCATGTCCGATGAAGCCCATTTCACATTGAATGGGACCGTAAATAAGCAAAATTGCCGTATTTACGCCACTGAAAATCCTCAGGAGATTGAAGAAGTGCCTCTTCATGACGAAAAAGTCACAGTTTGGTGCGGCGTTAGTGCGAAAACGGTCATTGGGCCGTTTGATGTCGAAAAGTGTGTGATTTGGACTGGCCACCGCGTTCGCCCGATTTGACGCCGCCTGACTTCTTCTTGTGGGGATATTTGAAGTCAAAGGTTTACGTTAACAAGCCAAGGACCGTAGAAGAGCTCAAGGACAACATTCGTGAAGAAATAGCCGCTATTCCGGCCGAAATGTTGGCGAAAACGATGGAAAATGCTGCAAAAAGGGCACAATACGCCATCAACGCCAGAGGCGGCCATTTGAGAGATATCATATTCAAAAATTGATGTAAACAAATCTACTTGGAACAAATTAAATGATTAAGATTGCCAACCGCCAAATTTTTTATTTTTTTCTTTGATTTTTTTAAAAAAAACATGGGTCCGTCGAATATGGGCAACCCTGTACACACACAAGCTTATGTGTGTGTGTGTTGACCAACCACATAACTAATCAGCACGCCAAGTTTTTGGTTATTGCTTTTTCTTGCGCGGATGTCAGTGTGTGTGTGTGTGTGTGTGTGTGTGTGTGTGTGTGCCTTTAAAACTTCCCAGGACGAATAAATTTCAATCCCGGGAGAGAGACGCAACGAATTTCAGCTGCAAAGTTTTGACTGCCCGAGTCCGACGACACTTTATGTCGCATGAAATTAGGGAACGACAGACAGACAGACAGACAGATAGACAGAGACAGTGTCAACTTTTGGCCGTTGGCTGTTGCTTGTTGGCTGTCACTGTTGATGCCACTTGTTACCGCTGTTGCCTCGGGATCGGCAAAGGCTTCAGCAGTGCCTTCTACTTCTACTAGAGCCAGAGCCAGAGCCAGAGCTTGCACACAAAGTATTAAAAGTGTCCAAATGATGATTGTTTTGGTTATGGCACAGCGAATGCTCGACGAGCTTAGCCCGAGCTGAGCTGAGCGTGCAGGGAATTGCGTCCTGCGTCCTGCGGTGGCAGCAACAGCCAACAGTGTCACAACAACAACAACAGCAGCAAGACAAATGTCTTCTGTCTGCAGGACAACTTCCTGCCTGCTCCAACAGGATTTATTTCAATCTACACATCCTCAACTCCTGCTGCAGATGACACGAAAAAAGTTTTCGGCTTTAAAGCGTCAACTCTCGATCCTTAATGCTGCACTGTAATTATGCTCTTATTAATTTTCAAGCCACTAGTCAAAGTTAATCTCTGTAGAGCCTTGTTAAGCATGCGCTGCATTTGCCATCATCAGCAACAACAACAACAAGAATAACAACAACAACAATAACAACATTTTCAATGACGACCAGAAAATACTTTGGAATACATACTCAACATTTAAGTTTCGCTTTTGGTAATCATACACTTATATGGTATATATAAAATTAAATTTAATAAGTGAATAAGATTTTAAATATTATTTAATTTCAATCACGTTAAGAATTATAGCAGTAATTAAAGAGATTTAAATATGATTAACATGGATGCAAGAATTATGACATATTTTTAAAAAATAATAAAACTTTAATAATAAAAAGTATTTAACTATATTATTCTACATCAAAAAAACAAAAGGAGAGAGCTGTAACTACTAAAATTTATTAATGAAACCAGAAATTTTTGTTGCAAAAAAGAATAAAGATTTTAATTTCAAAAGAAATTCATTTTAAAATGTAACAAATAGTTAAAGTAAATTATAAAAGCTTTAAAGTTAATGTTGCTGCAACTTTAAATCATTTTTAATTAGATTTCAAAATATACAAACAAAGCAAAAATTTAAATGGTAAAGAAATCGATTTTAAATGCAGCAATTTAATATTAAAACCAACAGCGAGAGCACTTTCAATAAATGCAACAGGGTAAATAAACAGTTTACAATACCCATAGCATCATCTATCGTGCAACTTATAAAAAGGCGTTAATAATATACATATATATATATTTATGGATAGCCTTAACAGTGCGGGAGGAGGGGAGGCTGGGCAAAAGAGAGTTCAAGAGAAATGTGGCAACAAAAAACCCACAAAAAGCAATTATGCTTAAATTAAAACTCATTCATTTGTGCAGAAAATGTTAAAATTCATATGAGACGTTGGCTTCATAGCGCCGCGTGCCGTTTGTTAAATATATGTATTTACATATATATACTTATACATATTGTAGATATATGTATGTATATATATGAGTGATATGTGTATGTGGCTGATGAATACACGCTTATGTGTATGGCCAACAACAATGCAGACTCTATGAAACGAAATGAAAATTCAATGGCAGTCCAAATAAGTGAAAAATTAATGCTTCATTCTTTTATTTTCACTTTTTTTTGGTTAGGGTAACCTCGAATTCTGTGGCGGAAGAAGCGTATGCTGTATTATTGTTTCATCATCATCGTTTTTTTTTTTTTTTGGTATCTCCTTTCATTTTCGAAATGCTTTGCATGCCTGACGCGCTGTTTGTTTTAGCTGACGATCCAAGCAATTCAAAATTCCAAGCAAAATCAGTAGCCGCAAATGCAAAGTCGTTTACGTGGCGTATGCTTGATTTGTCGTCGAGCATTACGCATACGCCATGGCATCCCCAATTAGCCTAGCATTCTTAAATTCCTTAAAGTCTGTTCGGTTTGCTATCTACCCCCAGCCGTGTGTATCATACACAGAATTTTGATTTGCGCTGCCATTTCAAAGCCAAGTGCAGAACGGTGAACGGGGACCATTTCTTTTGTGCTTTTGCCTTTGCTTTGGCATTTATTCTCTTTTTTCTCTCACTGCCTCGTTCGTTTCGTTTGTTCATTCTTTATTATGCAGTAAACTTTCGCAGCAAAAGTTTTCCTCAAAAATAATTTGTGAAAAAAAAGTTTGCCGGCCATATCTACGAGTACGTGACGGGTACCTTACTCTAAATTCAATTTCATTGTATTTTTTTTTTAGATGCGAAATGCGTAGTGGGGATGGGGCAGGGGGCAGGGGAAGGGGCACAGTTCTTCTTGGTACTGTTGCCCAGTTACGTGAGCTTGATAAGTCTGAATTCTTAAGTCTATTTCTTGGGTCTATTATTAAACCAAATGATGTACTTAGTCCAAATAATGCAACAACAATAAGCAAATGTCCTTTTCACATTTGGCTTAAGTACATTTAATTATAATTTATTTGCATTGAAGACTAGACAATTAAGCGCTGTCTGTCTACGATTACACAAAAAGATAACTAATATCCAATGTTAAAAAAATATATAAATGATTGTGGCACAAGTTGAAAGAAAACTAAGAAATTCATTAATATTTTATCTTAAAACATTTTTATTTTATTTATTGAATAATTATATATTTTTTTTATTATTAAATTAATGATTATATTTTATATTATTTATTTTTTTTACATTTAAGCAACATTTACTATTCATTATATATTGAGTAAAGTTCTCTCTAAATTTTCTTAAACTAAAATCAACTAATAAGTTAGAGTTTCCATAAAATGCTCTTCAGTTAAAATAATAAATTACTTATTAGCTCGTTTCCTTCAACGTTTAATAGCCCTCAGATTCTCCATGTTCACTTAAATATTTCGGGTTATG
Source organism: Drosophila suboccidentalis (assembly GCA_037043435.1). Lineage (NCBI taxonomy): Eukaryota > Metazoa > Arthropoda > Insecta > Diptera > Drosophilidae > Drosophila > Drosophila suboccidentalis. The sequence goes on along the minus strand of JBAMBK010002572.1, from coordinate 230,136 downwards.
TTTTACTATTTACAATGCGGGTTACATTTTATTTCAATCATACTTTAGAGCTGAACTTGTGACACTTGGCACTTTCTTAGCGGTCACATCATGACTGCCTTGACACAACATAACTCAGTCAAGCTGCACATTAACCCATCACCTATCCCCCTAGCCCTCACCCTGCCCCAACCTCAGTCTAAGGTTGTATTTTGAACACTTTTATGGTACTTACTTCTACTTCTTTTCTGTTCTGTTCTGTTCCTGGCTTAGTAGTTGCCCAGACAGAGAGTTGTTTGTAGCTGCTGCTCAACTATTTAATAATGTTGGCTACCACGTTATGCACTTCACGGCAGCGCTGCGAGCATCATTTATATGCCTCCCCATGTTGCACGGTTGTTGCCTTGTTGCCTTGTTGCCTGGTTGGCTTTGTTGCAAGCAGCGCATAACTCTACCTGGCGCCTAACTGTTCTCTCTGTTCATTTGCAAGTGTCCTTGTCTGGCTGCCATTTATTTATATTTTTTCTATTTTTATTCCTGACGGCAATCCACTTTTGCACTTAGCTGGGATAACGTGCGGCTTTTTGTCAAAGACAGAGAGACAGAAGCGTAACAACAAAAGAGGAGGAACAACTGGAGAGGAGGAGGATTGTTGCAAATATCACACCAACTTGTCATGTCCAACAGTTTATGGCCTTGTCAAGCTATCTGTCAGTCCAACTGTCTAGCTGCCCGTGCCATTGTCTGTAGAATTATGTGGCAACATCAAGACAAGTCTCTCTTCCTCTGTCTCTTATGGATACTAAGTAAATTTCAATGAGTCCTGTGATAGCTCGTATCACTTGCCCTTTGGATATTTGCCAGGGTGCAAAGACACTAAAAAGCGCTACTAATTGCACACACACACACATCCAAACACACACACATCCAAACACACACACACACACATAGTCATAATGAGCCGTGGCCACAAAGCAAATCCAGCACTAGAGAAATAGTTAAAGGAGCTGCACGGGAATAGGGAGCTGGAGAGAGGGAGCAGGAGCAGGAGCAGGGGCAGGATAGCAACTGGAACTAGGGAGCTCTGCTAATGGCTCTTAGCTTCCGCCGCATCAGTGCAATGCACAGCACAAAAATTTTGCAGCTTCTTTGGCGCGTTGGCAAAAATTTAATTTAGAGCCAAAAACGTAACGCAGCGTGCCGCTATCCGTTGCACATTGCAACAACGAAGGGGGGAGAGGAGGGGAGACAGAGGGGCATCCCTTGCAACCAGCACCCAACGATCTCGGACTTTGGACTCGCTTTGCCGACAACGTTATTTATGGCATTCCAGAGCGGCCTTTGGACACTGTAACCGCATTTCTTGCTACCAATGCTCCAGCTTCTGCTCCTGCTCCTGCTCCTACTCCTGCTCCAGTACTAGCTCCAACTCCAGCTACACCGTTGCCACTTGGAACGTTGCCCTGTTTAGAGCTGTAACTAAAGCTGCTGCCGTCGAAACACCAGGAACAACGGGCCATTGGCCCAAAACTCGGGCAACTGGTTGGTCAAAATGCATTGCCGGCAATGATGCTGGGAAATTAAAAAATGCTCTAGCAAAAAATTAACGAAAATGGGCTGGTTGCTTTCTTTTTGCCCAGCTCTATATTTGGTAAAAGGGGGCAGCAAGAGAGAAAGAGAGAGAGAGAGAGAGAGAGAGAGAGAGAGAGAGCGAGAGAGTTGATCATCAGCTGGGTGCAAATGAAAATTGCTCATAAATGAAATTTGAAATTAAAGGTGGACGATAAGGGAAATTGCGGATTGAATCAAGAGTATTCGACTTGGAGCTAAATTAATAAATTTCTATTTAATTTTTAAAAATATTTAATATATACAGTCGAACTTCCCTAACTCGAATCACCATTATCCAAGAAAAAAGTTCGAGTTAGGGAGACTTCGAGTTAGGGAATTTTTTTTTTTTAGTTTTTTAAAAGAAACTACAAATGCATTCAATCATAAATACATTTCAAAATTCCAATTTTTCTTGTTATTTTCAACAAAAAGCGATTCCAGTTTGTTCAAGACCTGTTAATATTCTCAAAAATTGGTTTCTTCGTTCTTTTGCTGTATCCGGAAGAAGTTCTCGGTTCAAATGTCATCATAATTAATTTTTCATTTTTTAGTATAATGAAAACTGTTTTTGCTGATATTTTTCATCAACTTCAATATATTTGGTCTACTTTCAAATTCCTTAACTAATAAGTTTGAATATTTCTTTAAACATTTTTTACACTGATGCGCTGACAAAGTAATTGTTGATGCAATATTCTATCATATACCATCTCCATATGTTAATGTACATCAATATTACGTATCAAAATGAGCCGGTAACAAAAACGCAAAATAGAAACGAAAAAAAATTCAAACTTTATTGGGGATTTTCCCGAAAAATTCGACTTACAGAAGTACGGGCCAATATTTTTGTTCGAGTTAAGGAGATTTTCGAGTTAGGGAAGTTCGAGTTAGGGAAGCAGATTTGTATGAAATTAGCTCAGTAAACGCTATTGCCACTCGATTTTGTTCGAGTTAGAGAAACTTCGAGTTAGGGAAGTTCGAGTTAGGGAAGTTCGACTGTATATAAAATAAAAATTGAGGAAAATTAAATAAAATATTCCTGCAAATTTGACTGAATTTATTAAGTTCATAGATTGTCATCAATAAAAATCGTTGCATACTTTTACGCTTAAGCTCGAAATTCCGCAGCTTGAACAGTTGCGATACAACAGCGAATTTATTATTTATTCTAATCTTTTGGTTGTTAAAATTAAATTAAATTCAAATAATTTTAGTTAAAAAAGTAAATACATAGAACAAAAAACATAAATTTCTGGAACAATTTTCAATTTTTTTTGTATATAATATTGTTATTGCGTATTTGAGTTTCTAATTAGCTTTAGGTCGTATAAGCATTTGAACTGTTTTAAGGCAATCCGAGTTGCTTTGCAGGCTCGCAAAATGCCAATAGATGCAATGCGTTGCGTCATTATATATTCCATTGAGATTGCTGAAAAGATAAGCGCAATAATTAATATAGTCAATGGATTGATTATGATCTGTGTACATACGAACCTATCAGAACAAGCTGCATGCCACCAGGCATCGTTGTGGATCCGAGCACAATTCGCAGTTCTATGCACATCATTATCGCGATTGTAGGTGGAGAACTTCATGCCCAAGTTTCGGCGCAAGGCGTCCGTTGAATTACCTGAATAACTTCCCAGGGAATGTAGCTGGTACTCGGAGTTCTCATCACCCACCCTAAAGTTGTCGTAATGTGCATATCGAATTTTGTTATTGAAATGCTCCATCCTTATATACAACTCATGGGGTCGACTGACTAAAATGTGATGGAGCTTCTCTAGACCGATGAAGAACTCATCATTGAGATCTCCGAACCCGTCGCGATAGGCATTCCAAGGGCGGTAAAAACTTGTGCTGCCATTCAATCGCTGCTGAATGAGAGTCCAACCCGGGCCGGCAATCTTATTATTGCAGGGTACTAAAAAGGGTTCCATGCCAGGCAGTTTGATCTTTTGAAGATTGGATGAGCTACCCGAGGCTATGCAACTGTTGGGTTCCTCTATCAACACTTTCTCCGTTGTCTGTTGTTCAAGTTGATTCTGAAATTTAGATTCCAAATTTGAAAGTTGTTCCTTTATAGCGACTACATTAGCTGTCATTTCGAGTAGTTTCTTGTTCTCGGACTCCCTTTCCTTGTATATAGACAACTGTAGTTTCAACTCTGCCAGCTGCTCCACTAGATCTGCCAACTTCACATCCTTCTGTAGACTTTGATGCGCAATCTCCAGCAAAGGTTTCATGGCCTTATGACAGTAAATTCCACATTGATTTTCCATTTGTTTGGATAAAAAGCAGCTCTGTTTTGAAATAAATGCAATTCGATAAGTTTATTAAGATTCGAACACTAAAAATCTGAATAGGAGATACTCTGCTCCTTACTATAAATAGAATACAGTATATTATTTGTGTAAAATTAATTACAAATTAAGATTTTTGTTTCGTATAAATACTGCTTCGGAACCCAATAATTGTTATTTTAATACATATAATAATTTTATTTAATATAATATATAATTGGTATTTTATAAATTTTACATTACATTTACATTCTTTTGTATGAACGTAGTTGTTTGAACTAGGAATTTATCTCTGGGTTTTACAAATACTCATTTAAAATACATTATCTGAATTTGTTATTGACCTCACCGATTGCCATACAGTATTCTAAGTATTTTAATTGATTACATTTCAAAATTGCCATATAGTATTCCACGAATTTTACTTGATTGCATTTCAATTACTCACCATATTCTCCATGGGCGGCTCCAAAGCAAAAATTGGAAAGACACCGCGACAAAGCCCTGACATTAAAATCCATAACAATAGATTTTGCATTCTGATGCTGCGTTCTCTACTTGGCTTTAACAAAGACTGATTTCAGAAATCGAGAGAGAAAGCAAACAGAGCGAGATTGATAAGCCCAGCTGTTAGATTACATTCAATTCATATACTCAAATTTAAAATTTCGAATGTTATCAACAGGCTTAAAATAAGAGATTGGAATGAGCAGCAAGCTAGAGCTTCCCAATTAAGAGAGAATTCTGTCATTTATTATCGAATAAAACCTATTACAAGTCTAGACTCAACATATTTTATTATTGTTTATTAGAGAGAAATTTGTGAAAGCTTAAAGTTAATTAACAACAAATGAAACAAATCACAAGTGGCAAGAACTGTAATTGCCACACATGAGTTTCACAATTGACTTGTTTAGATTTCAAAGCAATTCCCCCACCGAAATTTTGTGGGTCGACTTGGCACCTCAAGTTCATTATTATGTGCAACCCGTTGGCACAAATATCAAATTTAACTTTCATAACTATGCAAAATGCCCGTATCCAGTACATAGTACTCGTTGTGTGTGGTATCCAGTGGCCAGACAAATGGCCGCACACGTTTTCCAATTCGCTGCACTTGCGGCACGTAAAGCGAATCCTTGCCCCGTTCCCAATTCCATTTTCAATTCCATTTCCCCCTTTTTGCCTTAACATGGCGCACAAAAGAAAAAGTTTAAATGTTATTTGCTGTTGTGTTTAGTTTTTATTACATTTGTTGTGCATTTGAGTGAGAAAAATGCGGCCGCGAGGGTCAATCGAAAGATTGATCTTAAGCAATGGATAAATTATTAATTTACAATATAATAAATAAAATAAATAAATTTCAAAAAAATAATAAGTTAATTTGTAAGTTATATACAACTAAGTAACATGCAACTTTAAACATTTTTATTTATTTTCTTTTAGTTTTTAATTTGATATATAATTTTAGTTGTTAATATAAAATTTTTTCATTGTAATATTATTTTAAATTTTAACATTATTTTCAAGCTCAAGATTACTTTATAATCAATTTTTTAATCAACCTCCGCAGCAGTTTTTGACCTTTTGTTAGCGATCCCTAAAAGTATGCAATACTTTTGTATGATTATTTGTATTTGCCCTGTGTTATTTGTGTTTTATGCGAGGCAAAACTAATTTGGAAGTCAATTAAAAATGTAGTTGGTCTGTGCTTAAACACATGAATCAGTTGCTTACCTCTAGATGCCTTAGATCAACGGCAGGCAGGACAAGCCAGCCAGACAGACATTTCAGGTGAGCGCAATACAATAACAACAGTATCTAGTGTGTGTGTAGCTAGGATATATTATATATATATACTTATATTTATGTGCTCAAGTGCTCAGCTTATTTCCTGTGCTTATTGTCGATTTCTTACTTATTTTTGCGCACTTTCCGCAATATTTGCCAGCGCATTTTTTTGCGATTTATGATCCGTGTGTGTTACTCCCTGCCGGCAATTGCAACGGATATAAACATTTTTGAACTCATTTCAACTTCATATACGAGCATATATCTGCGACTAGCTATCTGTGAGCTATCTGGTCTTGAGGATTGGGGCCATGTGGTTGGGGTTGCTGCTCAGCGTTTATGCTCCTGCCTCATGAAATGGCACGTGTCGTTGCTTTTATATAAGTAGATAGTACCTATATATACCAGTTGTTGTTGTTGTTGTTGGCCTGCTAAAGTCGCTGCAATCCAGTGTGCTTATGTTTCACTTTTCACAACATAAATCCCCCAAGCAGCCAAAGCAGTCAAAGAAGCGAAGCAGCTCAAGCCCAAGATCTACCTGGAACCTGGAACCTGAAGTTCATAGATACAGATACACTCTTTACTTGGGAACTTAGAGAAACTTCACTGAGCCGTTGAGCAGAATGTAAAATCGCTGAGCTATTTATTTAGATACACGCGCGGCTTTTGTGCGACTTTTTTTTTAGCAAAGTGAAAAAAAAAACTGTGCAAGAATCTGAGTCATGCATTATTATGCTTATTATTATTATTTGCCCTGTCTGACAGCTAAAGGCTTAAACTGCTCCTGCTGTTTTCATATATATGTGTATAAATCCGACTTGAAACCAAAAGCCAAAGTAAAGTCAAAGTTCACTTTGGCAAACGACAAAATCATTTTCAAGTTTCAAGTTTCCTTATTTCCGCAATTTTCTTCAGTTTCAGGTTCCTTAGATGTGGAGTGGTGGGGGGGGACAAAGTATTATTTAATATTTTGTTTGTTTTTTTAAGTCTACTGTCGGCCTTTCAATTTTCCATATTTTCCATTCTTTATTTAGCGCAAAGTAATGGCCATGCGGCCATATTAAAAATACAGTATACATATTTAAGTGCATCACTGAGCCAAGTGCAACAGAATGCGAGGGGAGTTTGAGAAATGGGGGGAGATGGGGTTATGTTGCAGCATGTTTTGCAGATAGTGGAGGCAACGTCAGAAAACTTTGGAAATTATTACTTTGCTTTGTTTTCGTTGCATTTAACAAACGCGCTGCTGTTGCCAGCTTCAGGCCAGGCGGCCTCCTCTTGGTCTGAACTGAGCTGCACTGGACGGGACTGGACTGGGCTGTAAGCAGAAAAAAGTCCTGTAGCCGATAGGCTAGCTGTGGTCTAAAACTGAAGTACCTACAAAGACGGCAGTTAAGAAATGCAACCTGAAGCTTAGTTCTGAATAAACCATTGGCATTCTTATGAATTCAAGCCATGTTTATTTTAAAAAAAATAAATTCATTTTGTTGCAAATAAGAGAAACGAATTTTAAAGCTTGAAAAATGTTCTCTGAGTGAAAAATTTTAATTTCAATATTTATTATAAATTTCAATTGCTATAATAATTCAATAAAAAACGTTTTGTAGTAAAAATTAGAGTGACTATTTCCATAACTCGAACTTCTATAACTCGAGTGGCAGTAAAATTAATAAACTTAAGAAAAATAACTCTATGAGTCGAATATCTCCATAACTCGAACCTTTTCATTGGATAATGGTGATTCGAGCTAGGCAAGTTCGACTGTAAATCTTTTATTTTCAAATTTCATTACATTGCATCGGATTGAACTAAACAAATTACTCCTTTTTTTTAATGTTTATTTAACAAAATATTTATTTTATTATTAATTGGGCCACAATTAAAGTGTACTTACTGATATTAAAAGGAAGAAACAATTCACTTTAAGTTCATTTACTAATAAGTAAGTATATCTTGTAGCTCATGCAACTGCCAGCAAGCGCTAACTATTCTCATTTATATATGAATATATATATATATATATATATAAATTTTCGACTACCTATCTATCTATTAAACCGCATCTCAGTCACTTCTTAACTACTGCTGAAGTATTGCCATCTCATCTCTTTGGGCTGTTGTTTTCCTTCTCTTTTCAGCTGTCTGCCGCATGCATTTCGACTTTTGCTCATTAATAACATAAACCAAGAGCGGAGCAACACAACTTGCAACAGTAACAACAACAACAACATTGACAACAACTGCAACAACTGCAACAAAATGAAGAAAATGAAGAAGAGCTTACAGCGTTGACTGCCCACAAAACTTGTGCGAAAAACCAAGTCAAAATTGAATTATGAATATTTAAAATGAATTTAAGCATTGCGGCTGCTGTTGGCTGAGACTTGGCTGACTTTTGAACCGTTATGAAAATCCGATATAGATTGTTGTAATCTGAATCTACGGAGAGTCGTATATATTTCATTTCACACCAGGCCATTCTCGCAATTAATAAATAGTAAATGCGCCATAAAGTATGCACTAAAAAATACATATAGATTCAAGACGTAAATTGCGTTGCAACGTTGCCTAAGTAAATGTCAAGCTTGGCATAAATAATTTACCAGCATCACAGCTTCAACATCATAGCAATGGCAACATCATCAACATATACAAACACACACACACACATAGAGAGAGAGAGAGAGAGAGATTCACATGTGCACATAACACACACACACACACACACATTTGCATTGTCCTTGCGTTGCAGGCAACATCATGCCTCATAAATTTCAACAAATGCAGCGACGTCACTCACTCACTCACTCAGTCTGTCTGACAGTCCGTCAGTTTGCCAGTCAGTCAGTCAAGGGGTTGCAAGTCCGGATCGCTGTCCATCCGTCCGTTTCAGGTAAAATCGCTCGAGGTGAAAATCTTTGCACTAATGGCGCTGTTTTACATAATTGCCGTGACATTGTACAAATTTATTCAACTGCATGCGGCCATGTGAGCATAAGGTGACCTCGAGAAAATCATAAAAAAAAAATGCGGAATAAAAAGGTTAACAACAACAACGAAACGACAACCTGAACTTATGCACTTGCCGCCAAAGGGGTTGGCAAACAAACAAGCAACTGTATCAAAAATGAATAGCTTACTCTACCTGCCCCCCCCCCCCCCTCCGCAATGCCCCGACCCCTCCACAGCCCCCTCAAGTCCTCACTGTCTCATTGTCCAACAATGAAAAGGCTGCCAACAAACGCTTTGTGCCCCATGCGACTACGACTACTTCTGAAATATAATAAGGCAACAACAACAGCAACAAGGGTAAACAAACAAGCAACACACACACACACACACACATACACGCCTCTGACTGACTGACTGACTGACTTACCTAGTGTGTGAGTGAGTGAGTGACTGAATGTCCCTTGCATCCTTCTTCACAACATGCTCTCATCCTTAACCTCGCCCTCATCCTCATCTTCTTCATCGTCCTCGTTGTCGTCGTCGTCATCTTCATCATTGTCACCTTGAGCTTTAGGTTATTGGGTTTTTGCACACTCGTCCAAGCGTGTGTCTTGCACTTTACTCGATTCTAGTGTGAGAAAAAAAAAAACAGTAGCAGGCAACAAAAACTGCACTTCTGGCCAATAAAAATTGCAAATACCCTACGCAAAACTTAAAAAAAAATAATTAAGATAGGTTTCCATATAATTTTCATATAATTTTAAAATTATGCACAAATAAAACTTTTTATATATTTTAAATAAACTAAATAAAATATGATTGCAAAGATTTTCCGAAAGAAAATAATTATAAGTGCGTAAATCTATATTAATCGATATTAATCGCCATCATAAAATGTTATTGGAAAAAAGGCATTGCCTATAAAATGTTATTAAATTGTATTAATTAACACAAAAGTATTAAATAAAGGCATAGTTATTAAATCAAGATCAAATCTTTAATATAAATAAATAATTATTTATTTAGAACACTTTTTTATTAATTAAAAATTTTTTAAGCTTACATAAATTGAACTACAATTTATTGAACTTTTTTTTTTAATTCATAGGATCTTTATGTTAAAATTAAGCTTTAACTGATTAGTTTCATAAAAATATATTAAAAAAAAATAAAAAATTTATATATGTACTTTTATACTTTCACATTTTTATACAATTTTTCTGTATGTTTAACAAGCGCATCTATTTAATAATAATTCCTGAAGATTGCATAGATGGAGTAAATAACACTACAGTATCTATTTTAAATTTTTAGAATTTAAATTTTTTAAACAGCTATCCAATTACTTGCATAAATCAATATGCCTCACTTATGTATTTGTGAGTAAATGCAGCAGCACAAAAGGCCGCAAACAAACAAACAACTTTGACTTTGACTTTCTAACTCTCTGCCTTCACCCTGCACTCGAGAGCGACCACTCCCCCTCTCCACCTCTCCTTCTTGATCCCTTTTTCGTATCAGTGCTCTTTGCTCTGCTCTTCTCTTCTCTCACTCTCTCTGTGTGTGTTTGTGTGTCACTCTTAATCGCATGCAAAGGCCAAAGAGCATAAAGTTGATAAACATTTGCTTTTGTCAAAATATTTGTGCATACTTTCAGGCGCAACACTTTCACGCCTCACTCGCCTTTTTTGTTTAGTTTTAATTGTGCCAATGAGAGACACGCTGCTACACTCTCCCCCAAATAGCAATGGACTTGAACTCTGTGGCTTTTAGTTTGTCCGAGTTTCAGACAAAGTTCCCCCCGACATTTCCCTTTGCCTCTACTAACTCATGTTTGTTATTTATGCGTGTGCGTTTGAAATTTTAAACAGCGCCAACTACTTGACCATGCAATTTGACAGTGCCTCCCCGAAGTTTGCTCCCCTCCTCCGATTCCATCAGCTCGTATTTATTGTGCACGGCACATGCAGAGCTCGTGTAACATTTTATGTTGTTTTTGGCCTTCCCAAATACTCAGACTCCTTCTCCGGGACTTCTTCTAGACTTATGTGTGTGTGTGTGCTATTTATGCCCCTGGCTTATATGTATGAGTGTGTGTGCGGCTCTGTTTAGTTTTGGCCCACGTGCCCGACATAATAAACGCCACCGGCTGCGGCGTCTCTGGAGCATTCGACGCTGCAGGTTAAAAGCGCATTACGGCTGCAACTTCATAAATTGCGGGCAGCCGCAAAAGCAGCAAACGGAAGCGGCTACAATGTTTACATGCCAAGCAGTTGGTTAAGGATTCCCGTACAGATTCCGATTCTCCATTTTCAATTCTCCTTCCATTCCCATTCGCATTCTCAATCCCAACCCGATTCCCATTTCCATTCCGATTGCAATTGCGTTTTAAACTGCGCCATGCAAATTTTAGCTTACAAACGTCTAAAGGACTCAAGCACATGTCAAAGCAGCAAAAAGCAGTCTTTGACTGTGCCACAAAGCCAAAAAGGGCACAAAGCTCATTACAAAAAATTAAAGACTCGAAATGGGCTGAAAGAAAATCAGCACTAGGAGAATGCATATTTGCAATTGAAAACCGATCGAAAGTTGGGTTGTTGCTCGTTCCATTAAGTCTTTATTTGCAGATGAACAAATGCCTTCAATATCGTCACTTTAAAAAGCTGTAATTTATCACAATTATAAGTTAAAATTACCATTACATTATAATATACAAACCCTAGTCATTTGGCAGCAAGCAAACAGCTAAATGAGCAAAGAATAAACACACGAAACGAAGCGCAAAAGCTCCGCTGATCTGTTGCTGTCGCTTTACAAACGGTTGAGCTTGCGTTACAGTTATTCTACTTAATGCAGCTGCAGGCCCGGTTGGAAATTGGCTGCGCTGTTGAATTGACATAAACGCTAGCAGGCCTTGTGGAAATTTCGTCAACATTGGGAATTTTAAATATTTAAGCAATTGATTAAAATCGCTCAACTGTGCTTTAACCAGGAATATGTACATAAATTGTGATTTAAAGTAGTTCCCAAATTGAAGATGGATTTCAGTTGCCCGAGACTGCAATTTAAGAGCCATAAACAGCCATTAACTGGGCCAAAAACATGCAGTTGGGTGTTTCTTTGACAGTTGAAAAGCAGTTGCAGTCAATTGGGGCTGACAGTTGTCTCTCTTTCTGTCTCACTGAGTGAGTGAGTCAATCGACATGAGCCAGCACATCCGGCACATGTTGTAACAGGAGCAGGAGTAGCATAAGGAGAAGGAGAGAGAGAGACGGAGAAGAATTGGTAAACGCACACGCATAATTGACAACATTTCCGCGGTGGCTGCTTTTGTTGTTGCCCGGCCATTGAAATCATTTTAGCTGAAACTGAAATTGAGATGGTATCATTGACAGCAAGGACACATACATGAAAACCCGTGACAGAGGCAGGAACAGGGACACGGTTAGGGACACAGGGATACGGACATCGACATGGCACCGGGGTGGATATCATCCTTGCCCGCGGTGCGCTGATTGCCGCCAGCTGTAAGTTCTGCCAATTCTCCTCGTATCCTGCCAGCCAGTCATTGTCGCATCCCTTTCCGATTCGCCTCATCAATGTTTAGAACAATGCCATCAATTTGCGTATTGAATTTTAATCAAGTTGACGTTTGGGGAATATGATAATTAAAACTGTGAGCCCAGTTGCAGATGCTGCAAAATGCAACAAAATTACAAAGCAATTGCCCTAAACGACGACTCTAATGAGGCTTAACTATGAGTTACCCTCTAATGACAAGGCAAACATGAACTTCAGCTTTATTATCATTTGAAATTTCATCTATGATTTTAAGATTTTTCACAAACTTTTTAAATTTTGCAGGAACCTTAAATTGGTTTTCAAATTTTAGTTACAGGGTATTTAGCATCACAATAAGCCAAGACAAGAGCTCTTTATTTGTGCAATTTGTTTGCGGTGCCATGAAAGGTTTAACGGTTCAATGCAGTCCCAAAAAAATGTAAAGCTTTAAAAGTGAAAATGCTCTTTAAACAGTGTAAAATGTTCAGCAGTTGCGAAAAATTTAACTCGCGTTTCGCAAAATTTGAATTGCAGCCAGCGAAGCGCTAATTTGAAATGACCGCAAAGCCATCGACTCCTGTCTGGCCATTGATTGCAATTATTTTCATTTTGAAAGGTGAATGAAAGGTGTAACTTCGACATGTTATGTTACGCAGTGTAAGCATTGAGTAATTATCTTTGTAGACTTGAATCCTGTTGGTGCTAAAAGTCCAAGCTGAGAATCCAGTTAAAAATCGCAATGTAGCAATTGACAATCGAGTTGCCGATCAATCGGCAAATAATATCGTTAAATCAAGTATTACGAATTCAATATTATTACATTTAAAATGTCAAAGAAGTGGACAGTGCTGAAAAAATATAAGAAAATATATAGAATAGAATAAACAATAGAAGAGTTTGACATTTCGCATTTGAAAATCGGTCCAGTTTTGGCAAAGCTCTGACAGCTTAAAGTTTTTGAAAAAAAGTCAAGGGATTAAGTGAATATTTTTGAAAAAAAAAAACAATTTTTCAAATAAATAAAATGTTGAAAAGTTGACATTTCGCAATCGAAAGTCAGTCCAGTTTTGACAAAGCTATGACATTTTGAAGTTTTTGAAAAAAAGTCAGGGATATAGGGAATATTACTGAAAAAATTGAGGCCAATTAGAGGCTAATCAAAGAAAAAATTGACATTCTGCAAGAAAATCGGTTAGGTTTTGACAAAGTTATGACATTTTGTAGTTTTTGAAAATGAAATATTCAGTTTATTATACAATTCACTTTGTCGAGTCTCTATAGGTAATACTTTTTTAGCTTTAGTTTGAGTTGAAACTCGTATCTGTTTCTATTACAGTATGATTATCATAAGCATATCATGATGGGCTTTAACAAAATATAGATAGGAAATGGTCAGAGAGCATGAGTTTCAGAGTGACAGTTTAGTTGGTTGGTCACTGCAATTGGCGGACTGAAGCCGCAGTTCAGTTCAGTGGATAGTGGACAATCGACAGTTGCTGCTGGTATTGCTACCTGCTACCTGATGCTATCTGCTCTATGTGATTGGTAGAAAAAACCGTTGCAACCTCAAAAGCCGAAACCAGAAGTGCACTCTTTCACGCGCAATACAATTGGACGTGGATGTGGATGTGGATGAACTGGAGATTGGCTGGGTTAGTGCGGTAGGCGGCAAATTGCACCGTTAATTTGGTGTTATACATGTACACACACACACATATACACACACAGAAATACACACAGATACACACACATACATGAGTTGGTGAATTTTGGTTGCTGGCAACGTCACCAAATGAATTCAATTAATTAAATTAGTTCAACTCGCAGCTGGAGCTGCTATACTTTGATATCTTGGGCAAAGGGAACTGTATTAAAATCGGGCGGGGAAAGGATAATCGAGAGTCGTGAATCGGGAATGGGGACAGTTGTCGACGCGGCCATTACGCAGCTGAATAAAAATTGCACGCTGCGGTCAACGCTGCGACGCCGCAGTCGACGCCGCAGTCGACGCTGCAGTCGGCGACACCGTCGACTCAATTATCAGCTTTTATGAATGGCCAGCAAATTTTGCAAAGCGCCAACGACGGGACGTCGCGACGTCTGCCATGACTGCTGTTTTTTTTTATTCTTTTTTGGCATACCCTTTATGGCAGTCAGAGAACATTATTTCAGAGAGGCAATTGGCATCGAAGCATTATTTGGAGTCGAGCTAAAAGAAACGAATTATTAATATTTTTACGGAACTACTTGGAATTTGTACAGACCGAAATTAAAGCTACCATTCTAAAATTAAAAAAATACAGGAATTACATCTGAATTGGAACTAATAGATTATAAATCATGTACATAAAATAAATAAATACGGAAACTACTTTAATAAACCACTAAATTAAAACTTAATTGAAACTTGATTATTAATGAAATATATTACACTCCCGATCAATGAAATAGACTCAGATATTTTTTTTTCAAAATTGTATTCGCAAAATCAAAATAGGAATGAATCATAAAAAACAATATTTTTCTATTATTCAGGACTTAATTCTAAATCAACAAAACAAAAACTTTACACTCTATGTCTTCAGATTTTTTTTTAGTTTTTGGTTTTGTGTAGTTACATTATTAATACACTCATTTTCATCGGTCAATGAAATTCAATGAAATAGACTCAAGGCCCAGAAAGTATTTTAAATCACAACTTCATTCGAAAACATTGTATACATTTGATTTTTTATGTTATTTAAGACTAAACTAGTAATGTGTGTATCCACCTTTATTAGAAATAACTTCGTAAATTCGGTTAGGCAACGAATCGTAAAGGGACTTTAAGTAGTTTAGTGATAACTCACTCCAGGCAAGTTTTATGGCATTCTTCAACGATTGGACATCTTCAAATTGTCGTCCTCCTTCATAAACCTTTCTCGAGAGCCATCCCCATACATTCTCAATAATGTTGAGATCTGGAGAGTAAGGCGGCCACTCCATTAAAGGAACATTTTGATCGCCAATCCACTTCTTTACTACTCGAGCAGTATGTATTGGGGCATTATCTTGCTGAAAAGTCCAGGATAATGGCCCAAAGATGTTGGTAAATTGGGGAAATGCCTTTTCGAGAAGTTCCTTGTAGCGATTGGCATTCATTTTGGAAGAAACAAACTCGATATCGGCTGGTCCAAAGTAAGAGAAGTAAGAGATGGCACCCCACACCATTATGCCACCCTCACGACTATGGTGACGGGTCAAATGGTGTTCTTCCTTTCTAATGTCATGGAAGTAATAATTAAATCCATCTGGTCCATCCAAATTAAAGCGTTTTTCGTCCGAAAAAACGATGTTGTACCATTCGGTCTTCCATGTCATATGATACCGAGCAAAATCAGAGCGAGCTTTCTTACGAACGTTTGTTAGCGGGGGCTTTTTTTTTAATTTTAATCTTTTAAGATTCTTGGCGCTTCTAATCACTCGGCGTACGGTAGATATACTGGCTTGAACTCCCAATTTTGACCGGATATTCACCGCAGAACACATTGAACACAAAAACACCGCTGAGTCTATTTCATTGATCGGGAGTGTATGTACAAAGCGCTTACTGTGTTATTGAAGGAATATGTCAAAAGCAGGTATGTAAAAGTTCTTTTTAACATAACAGGGTGGGAATCGAACTTCAATGTTGAAAGTTCTGAATATGACAGAGTCAGAGGACCATCGAATTGAATTAAACTAAAAAATGATTCGAATAATAGTCACAATTAAATAGTCACAAACTGTTCAAAAAAATTATCAACACCGTCTGTATGAAAAATCGGCAATAACTTTCCGGGCACCCCAATCAATTTTTATCGAGCATTAAGCAATCGAAATGGTAAAGCAAATATGCTTATTTTATTCTGATAGAATTACGAGTAGAATTAAAACGCGCATTTAAAAACTTATTAATAAATACACAAAATACTTGGGTAATTTTCTCAATATCTAATTAAGAACCCAAATACTTTGAATACATTTTGTTTTTAAATGTATCAAGTTTTATGTTTAATTAAAAAAAGGAAAGTTCTGTGTTATATTTAACTGAACTTGAACGTAGCGTAAGAACAAATTTAAACTCAATACATTCGACTGAAATTTAATATTTTATAAATTGTGTATTACACATTGACGGAGTATTCAAAAGTCTTTGCATGGAATTCGGAATTTGTGGACATTGCTTGCGACTGCGTTTGGCATTTGCGCAATTTGTGGTGCTTCGATTTTTCGCTTCGGGATAATTGCGTTAAGCGCATAATTAAGTTGGCCAACTGCAGGTAATAAATTATGAGCAGCCGAAACCCTTTTGCCAATATTCGTACTCGTATTTCTGTTAGCCATTTACTCTGCTGCGGCTCATTTGATAAAAATTGAATTTGATGCGCCAGCGAAATGAAATTAGCAACATTTTTAATATGTTTAATTTAATTTGCAGCGAACAGAGCGAACAAAAAACAAACGTCAGATGATAAACCCATGTTAAATGCTAACATATGCTCTAGGCCCTCTTTGTCACAAGTAAAATGTCAGCACAAAAACAACAACAACAGCAACAAAATATGTCTAGAAAAAAAGGGTTTTAGAGTTGGCGTTCATCATGGCATGAATTACGGGGCGTCAAACTGTCAAGCACCCCCCAGTCCCAGTTCAGGACTTGACGGATGAACTAACGGCTCTGGCCGCACTAACTGCCTACAAGGGATGAGGCATATGCCCCACCCCCCCATTGACTCCCACTCCAACTCCTTTCTGACTATTGCTATTCATAAAAATTGCTCAATTCCGCAAGCGTTTGCTATTTTTGTTTGCAAGCAAACGCAAAGCGACACAAACGTTGCCTTTTGTCTCTGTCTTTGTTTTTGTCTCTTTCGCTGTCTCTTTATCATGGTGCCACTGTGTGAATCGTGAATCGTGAATCGTGAATGACACCAAACAGATGGATGGGCGCATTCAACCACCTCATGTACTACAGATACAGATACAGCACCAGCAGCAGCACTTGGTGGGTATCCATCCAGCAGCTGAGATTTGCCTGCAAACAAGTGATATTTTTGTTGACAACTAAAAACCCCAACAGAAGCAGCAAATAACAAGCAACTAAGCTCTAGTCGAGAGTGTCCGACTATGAAATACCCTTTACAAATGCAAATAAAATATCATAACCCTGTTTGTATTTATAAACACAAACCCAAATAAAATATTATAAGAGATTCGCTTGAAAAGCTTCTGTGTTTATTACCAAATCGTTATAAAAGAGAGATTTAATATAATCATTGCGAACGGCAGTCTACGCTAGTGACGAAGGCAGCAGAAAGGTTGCGACTAGCAATATATACAGAATGAATGGAAAATATTGCTTTAGGATATTTTCACACATTAACTATTGAAATCCTTCAAAAGTATTAAAATTATAAATTTAATTTCCAATTCATAGATCCAACTTGCTTTAAAAAATAAGGATTGATTCTCAAGGCTACCTTTTCAAGATTGTGGACCGGATGGTAAGATTTCGGCACTTTTTCAGAAAAGTGGTCTTTCAGTCTTTATTTTAGCTCGATCGAACTACGAATCTCATAAAGCAGTCTAGAACTCCGGAAAGGCTCTGGCTTTAAAATTAAAGTTTCCCTTATATAAATGCATATAAATGCAGAATATGTAGTAATCATATCAAGTCGCATATACCCTCTGCATTCATGCAATATACAGTATATCAAACATTCACGCTCAACATGCGCTAAAAAACAGCAACGCATTGCGAAGACAACAAAAAATAAAAAACAAAAACAAATGTGTGTGCCTGCAAGCGGGTTAAGTGCCAAAGTGAATCCCCCATCCCCTCTCTCCCGGACTGTCTAAGCCCCACGCCAAAATCCCAACAACAACTCCAGTTGGCTTAAAAGGCCGCCAGTTGGTTTTTAAAATTATACCTCCAAATTATGCAATTCCATGTGTGGAATTTTGCCTAACAAAAAATGTGTTTTGCATCGCTTGCAAAAGTGTAGCCATAAATAATATTTGATTCAGTTTTTGGCGTTTTACAAAAATCTGTTAGTTAAAGCAACACATAGTATTAAAAATAGTTACAGTTGCCAAATATTTTATGCAATTTTTGCACATTTTTGCCCTAAAAAAAATATATGGCAAACTGCATAAACAAAGATTAACTTCGTGTTATAGTTTAAATACATTTTGCTAAATCCAAACAAACATCATGAAAATGAAGAGGAAAGACAATATAAATGGAAAGAATGGAAAGAAATTCCACTGTCAAAACAAACACACAGAAATACAGTATTTTTTAGAGTTGAAGCGAACTAGATATTTGGACTCATTGTGACAGAATGTAGAATACAATTTTTGATTGAGAATAAAAATATGTCTATGTATGGAGCCCCAGACTGCTGAAAATATGGAATGCGGCCCGCGGTTTGAATGTCCATCCGTGGCGGCGTTTAGGCTCCCAGCATCTGGCGAGTTGTCGCTCTTTAATTAAACACACTCTTGGTTTTCTACATAGAAAACGATTGACGCTGAGGCTGACAGAATAGAAGTAGCGCAAAACGCGCCTAGTAACTTAATTTTAACAGAGATAAAGCAGAAGGGAAGAAACGTAACGGGATCAAAAGCGCATCAACTAACTGTGCATCTCCAGTGAGCGCAAGGCTGGTGTCTACTGTTGAGCGCTCGCTCTCCGTCGCTCACTCTCAGTCGTCCGCTCTCTCTCTTTACTAAGAGCGCATTGCTGCTATCGCAGAGTTCTCGTTCTTTGTTTTGTTGCAGCCCAAACAATCTGATATTATTTGAATTGAGATGAAAGTGTAGCTGGAAACAAGAGTCTTAAGATTAGCTGAAAACACAGAGAGAGTATGTTTTGAATGGTAAAAAAGTCTGCTTACTTTAAAATTTACGTAAAAGTGTAAAGTAGACTTGAATTGAATATATTTTTTGAATTCATTCAATCGTTTTTTACTTAGATAAAGCTAAGTAAGCTATGGAATACGCTCTTCTCTTCCAAATTCAAAGTAATTACTGAGCTCGTAAAAATTGAGAAATCAAATTGACTTCAGAATAACTGATAAATTAGAATATTCCAAGTAAAATTTCTTAAAATTCGTTTAAACTGAATTTCCATTTCAATATGTGGAGTGTGCACGCAAAAATACGGAGTCTGTTGTTGCATCGCTTTCTGTATGCCACCTGCAAGTGCTACCATCTGGAATATCAGCTGCTAATCCTTTTTTTGCTCTTTATGCGCTTCGATGTCGCCCATCCCGTTAATTATGTGTGTGACGTACTGTACTGGTCGGTATTCTCCGTGTACACTTGGAGTTGTCTGTCGGTGCTGATGCTCAATGCGGTTGCCTATGGAATGCTACTGTGCCACATGCACCAGCGGACGCCCATTTGCCACAGCTCGTGGCAGGTGTTTGTCAAGCAGGAGCTGCCACTTAAGTCCTGTCTGCTGGCCGTGCTGGTCAATTTGAGCTACTACAACAGTTGCCTATATCTCAGTTACTCGAGTAAGATGGATATGAACTTGGACGAGAGTTTAACCAGCCATTATCTGCTGGTCAGTGGTGTCTTCTGCGGTTTGTACCACTTTTTGACAGAGCACTGTCGTCTGGACTGTGAGATATGGCCGCTGCCTGTGGTGCGTCAGCCACAAGCTCCATTTCAAATATATTGGTTGAAATGGCCCAACATCTGGCTGGGTCTTCAGAAAAGTGTAATCCCTATGCTACTCGTATCCATATTCTACTGGCCAAGTTGGCAATTGCTTAGCCAAGCCTGTTGCCTCAGCATATTAATCACAGCCAAGTTAAACGATATCAAAAGCATCTATGGAACATTGATGCTTCGCAAGTTGCCGATGACACTCCGAACTGAGACTCGGTATCGTCGTCAACATCAGGAACTGGAATTGCCAATGATCTTGGCACTGAGCACAACTTCCTTGCATGGCTTTCAGCTGCAAGTGGCCAAGGACTTTTATGATAATATGGCCAACACTCAGAATGACGAATGTCGCCATCTTTTTAAGCTCTATGAACTCGAACATAGACATTGCAATAATTGGAAAATTGTGCGAGACATTCTGCTGGGCCGGATTAAGTATTTTATGCGTCAACTGGAGAATTGTCTGGCCATAAACAAAGATCCAACTGTCGTTGAGAAATCAGCAAAGGATCATTCCAAAATGCGGCCTTTAATGCACAGTCCACCAAAACCTAAAAGATTCTTTAGCTGCCGCCATCGGGACTTGCCTAGTCATCCTGTCTGTCAGCCTTGGAAAGCGATTCCTGAATCTAGTTTGTGGTTACGCCTAAGAAACCAATTGTGTAAACTGAAATACAATTGTCGTTGCTGCATTCAGAACAAGATGCAAATTTGGACCTCGCAGAATTACTTGGAGTACGAGCTGAGCTGTGGCCTTTCATTCGTCTGGCTGATTCAAGGACTTGTCTGCATTTGCCAACGATCCCTCAAGGAGGACAAATATGGCATACTCCAGGCGGATCTTGGCCACATCTTTCAGCTGCTGCTTGACTTGGAAAGATTGCTTTGTTCGGCTAAGAAATTTCAAAAGGTCTCAAGTGATAATCTCGCTCAGCTCTTGCCAGCAACTTCCCGGTCTATAAACAAGCTAATATTCCATTTTAAGCCCTATTTGGGATGTATAATAGAGGATGAGAATCTACTAAAGGAACTGCAGAGTCGAAAATAATATTATTTAATGTTTCATTTGTTTATTTTTGTTTCGTTTATTTTAATAAATTTTTTTAACGTTTTTAAATTTAACCAGGTCTTTTATCTTAACTTAAAGGTTTATTTTTTGCTCTCGTATATTTATTTCCATCATATTATTACCATTCCTGAATCCCAGTAATATCCTGCTTATATCCTTTCAATAGTTTGAATTTTATTGATTTATTAAAAATTATTTAAGTTTTGTAAACAAAATCCGATTTATAGTTCTGTCAAATCAAAGTTCACATTGAAATTTAAGAAGCACCTGTAGAAACAATTTTGTATTCACATCAATTCACAACTCAAACAACTCCAAACGAATAATCTCAATACAATTGTAATACAAAAAATGGATAAGAAAATCTACAAGAAACTAAGGAATCGCACTGTGTACTGGAGTGCAGTTAAAAAGCGGACTCCAAAACGAAAACCCAATAAAAAGGTTATATCACTTATTCAAGAAGTAGTAAATCAGACAAAAATCAAATTGGAGACGAACTCCAAATATGAAATGATACATCAAAGCGAAGAAGAAGGCAGTCTCATTTTTATTTCAGACTCAAGAGCTCCAATGGATTTTATGGACTTAACCGATGAGAATTTCTTTTAAACTAATTTTGGCCTTTATACCGTGTCTTGTTTTAGTTTTGTTTCAATATTCTTGTTTAAATTATCGTAGATTGCTTATTTTTAAATTTTCAAAAAGTTGTTTGTAAAATTGTTAAATGAAAAAACTAAAAACACAAAATTAATTAGTTTGATAGATTATACTATTTATATACCTTTTATGGTTTACTAGAATTTGGTAACTCTAATTAAAGCGGCATAACTCTTGGCACAAACAATTGCCGAAAACGACTTACAACCTTTTGGCCTGCTGGTGGCGCCATCTAGCGCTTTGCACATAAATTTCAACAGTCGCTTAGTCAGCAGAGGCATCGCTCTCTCTCGCTCTCTCTTCCCCTATGCTTTCTTTGCGCCGCCCCAAAGTATGCAACAAGTTTATGCAGCTGCACGCAAGTTGACGTTTGGCGTGGTCTCATAAATTTCACTGGCAGCGCTCCTAAAAATCCCCTGACAAAGAGTACAAAAAAGCAAAAAAAAAATACACAAAACGCTGGCACAAGCCGCAAACATGCCGGGCCAAAAAATCAACCGTGGTGTGTGGTATCAGTGGTGGTGGTGTGTGTTGGGGCAGTGCTAACCTCTAAGCACGTGTCAAGTGTGAGCCAAACTTTTAATTTGCACAACGTCCTGGCAGAGTCGGCAGAGCCAGATCCAGAGCCTGCCCAGAGCCTGACTGACTGACGCTGAGTGACTGTCAGCCCTGTTAGTCCTTTTATAGTCCTCTGTCCTCTGTCCTGCCTGCGCCTTGCTGTCTGACAATGTCATCAGTTGCAGCTGACGCAGCAGACGTACGCATACGAGTAAGAGTCACTGTTGCATCAGCACTACTGCCAAGGAAGGAGGAGGAGGTAGAGGAAGAGGAGGAGAAAGAGGAGGAGCAGTTGCAGTTGGTCATGTCTTTTTTCTGTTTGTGCTCCCTGAATTCCCTATTCTTGTTGCGTAAGCTGGGAATATTTTATACACTTAATGCTTGGCAATATTATATATTTATTTTCTTTTCAGTGTATAACTTAAATTTTATATTAATTTAATTGTCAATATTCATTTACTTTTTGCCGACTGCTTTTAGTCGTGCTATAATAATAAATAAATAAATAAATAAATACAATATACAGGGGTGGCCAAAAGTATTTACACAACACTTAAAGTTAAATCTACTCGTATTTTCAACTTACTTCATGTAAAGTTTAGTATCAATGGAAAGGTCTTTTGAATTCCTTTCAAATGATACCAAAATTTCCTTAACCCATTAAGTACCCATCGATAATTTTAAGTTTTTGTAAAAGTCAAATTTTTTTACTTTTTTCCTGGGGGTCAAACAAAAAATGTTTTGAAGAAAAAAATTTCTTCAAACAATTTAAATAGTGACTGCAAAAAAAAACATTTTAAAAATCTCTTTGCTAGTATTTTTTATAATTTTTTGAAAACTGCAAAAAAGGAACTTTTTGCATGAAAATGAATTATTTATTAAATTATTTATTGTCTAATTTACTGTCAACCAACTTAAGCCTGTCAAGCAAGATAAACACAAGACCAGTGTAATCTTACAAAAAATTTATAAAACAAAATTACAAACCTTAAATTCTTATAATCTTAAAATAATTCTTAAAAGAATCAAACGAGATATAATAAAAAAAAACGCTAGGGTAAAAAATTTTTGAAGGAAAAACTATCCAATAAGTACATTTTTTTTCTAAATGAAAAATTTTGATTCTGTTTTTTGATTATGTTTATTCAAACCTTAAGAATTTTATTGGTTTAGGCGAGAAGATGACATCGGCCAAGTGTTCGCTGCCAGAGCTCATGACCATACGCCCGTTTTATGGCATTTTCCATCACTTTTGCCAGAACTTCGGGCGACAGGTTCTCGCATTCCTGGCGAATATTTTCCTTAAGGGCTTCAAGAGTTTGCGGCTTGTTGACGTGAACCTGCGACTTTAAAAAAACCCCATAAAAAGAAGTCTGGAATGGTTAATTCGGGTGATCTGGCCGGCCAGTGCAAATATCAAAAACGAGAGATAAAGCGGTTATTATTATTACATTATTACAATTATTCTGCGTTCTTGGGGAGTGTATCGCTCCATGGCTTATTCACTTGTATTCTGTATCTGTCTAGTCCACAAATGTCAAAACAGATTTGACATTGGCGGCCATTTGCAAAAATGAGAGCATCTTCCAATAGGGTGACTTCTTTTGCGCCACCTTGTAGCAGGGAAAACAGTTAGTAAAGATATGTATAGTGAAAAGAACTGCAATAATTTTCCAATGATTGACTAAGGACAGAAAATTGATTAGTTTAATTCCCGTTTTTAAATCGATGCCAAATGATTACAATGGAACCAAATGAAAAGGCTCTAATAGAGTTCACTCACGTAAGACTATTTTTTTCAAAATTTTGAATATTTTGTTTGGAATAAATTTAATTAATTAATATAAATTACATTTTATTTGTTATTTAATATCGAAGTACATTTGAAATTAAATTTTCTTTGAAGAAATGATTGGTGCAATTTAAAAGAACTGTGAAGCATTGTACAGTAATCGAAAGTCGATCAGTGAACGCTGATGCCCTGCAGCGGGTGTCCATGACAAGTGGTGTGCGTAAGTGTGTGCGTGTGTGAGTGTGTGTGTATTTGAGTGTGAGCCTTAAGAGCAGATAAAGCAACGCTCAGCGTTCGCTTGGACGCTGTCAGTTAGTCAGACCAGGCCTGGTCAGTTATCCAGGCAGTCAGTCAGTCATTCAGTCAGTCAGTCAGTCAGTCAGTCCATCAGTTAGTCGGTGCCTGCGTTCATCTACAGCTCCACCACCAATTTGATTGCCCCACACTCATTGCCTCATGTTCATACGTCATTTGCTCCGCCTCTGCCTGGTGTTAAATCCGTTTGGATTTTTGTTTTGTTGATTGCCGCACGCCTCAATGACATTTCATTTATTAAGTGGCGCCTCTGACCATTTCTTGTTACCAGTTTCCTATATACAGTCGAACTTCCCTAACTCGAATCACCATAATCCAAGAAAAAAGTTCGAGTTAGGGAGACTTCGAGTTAGGGAATTTTTTTTTTTAGTTTTTTAAATGAAACTACAGTTTCATTCATCCATAAATACATTTCAAATTGCAAACTTTTCTTGTTATTTTCAACAAAAAAAATTCCAGTTTGTTCAAGACCTGTCGATATTCTCAAAAATAGGTTTTATCGTTCTTTTGCTGTATCCAGAAGAAGTTCCCGATTCAAATGACATAATTAATTTTCCATTTTTTAATATAATGAAAACTGTTTTCGATGAGATACCATATTTTTCAGCCACTTCAATTTATTTGGTCCACTTTTGAATTTCTTAACAAATAAGCTTAAAGATTTCTTAAAGAGATAAGCATTTTAATACACGGGCTGGTGCCATAATAAATAATCTTGCACTGATGCGCTGACAAAGAAGTACATTACGAACATCTTTCCTTAAGCAATTTCGCAAGCTTAAGTAATTTTTGATGCAATATTCTATCATATACCATCACCATATGCTAATGTACATCAATATTACGTATCAAAACGAGATGGTAACAAACGCATTAAATATAAACGAAAAAAAATTTAAATTTTTTTAGGGATTTTACCGAAAAATTCGACTTACAGAAGTACGGGCCAATATTTTTGTTCGAGTTAAGGAGAAATTCGAGTTAGGGAAGTTCGAGTTAGGGAAGCAGAATTGTATGAAATTTGCTCAGTAAACGCTATTGCCACTCGATTTTGTTCGAGTTAGAGAAAATTCGAGTTAGGGAAGTTCGAGTTAGGGAAGTTCGACTGTATATGTTTTTTCTTTTTTTGGCAACTCAGCGGGTCGGCAATTAACTATGCAATACGCTGATGTCATTTAACACCAGCTCCAACTCCAACTCCAGCGCCTATCGAAAATGCCGCATCATGACGACGCCTTTGATTTGTTTTGCAAGTGTGCTGTTATATCCGCTACAAAGGAATTTGCATTTCAAATGAGTTACACTGCCAAACAGAGGAATAACAACAGCAACCAAAATAATGAAACAAAAATAAAACGAAGAATGAAAAATAAAAGCAAAAAGGTAAATAAAGTGGGACAGGCTCCGATGGCTGCTGAAATATAAATGTTAATCCCAGCAGCGTCAATTGCAAAAACGTTCAGAGCTGTTGACAGCATTGTCCAGGCGGGGCAGGACATTTTGAACTGCCAGGACGCCCAGGACTGCCAGGAGACAATCCGATGAGAAGTCTGCCTCTCGCCCCATCATTGGCCTGGGCAGTATGTCAACGGCTTTTTAATTGATTTTCATGGCTGCAGTTTTTGATTGTGCTGATTGACGCATCAAATGAAGTGACTTCAGAGCTGCCAGGACCTCTCTGTCTCTCTCTCTCTTGTCCTGCTGCTCTTGTCTGCCTGCGTCCTGCCTCCTCTGTCCAAGTGACGTATCAGTAACGACGCAAACAACACAGCCCATTGCCCGAGGAGGAACGGAACAAACACACACACACACTCACACACACACATGCAGGCAGGCAGAGCAGTAATTAAATTTGTCAGTCAGACAAAACGTTGCCCCAAAGAAGTGGCAAGCTGGCAAAGTGCACAACGCGTCGTATACGTGATGCGTGATACCATAAGATCGCATGAGCGCGTGTCTGTGTGTGTGTGTGTCTTTTTGTCTGTCTGTGAGTTGCAAACAATTGGCGCCTGCACACACCGAGAAAAAAGAGAGAAAGAAAGAAAGATAGTCGGATAAGTAAGAAGATTTTAAACGGAAGTCTACCGAATGCCGCACTGTAATATGCCCGATTACAAAATCATTGCCTACTTTTAAGCGCACATTAAAATTATTAAAAACTATGCTTATTTGTATTTATCATAAATATTATTATTATATTATGATGTTGCAAAATCGTTTTGATTTTAATTTATACATTTTTTTTATAGATTTCGATTTATTTATATATTTTATTTATTTTATCCATCTTGAAACGATTGTTTAATTGTTTTGTTTGATCAGCTTAGTTGTGTATACCCCAATAGTGAAGTGAATAAGGGTAAAAAAATAAGGGCCGATATTCTCTCTAACAGCTTGTTGTCTTTATACTCTGTATGCATTGAAAATGGATATTTCAAAAATCGTATTATTTATTTTAGTTTTTAGCACTTTTTGTTTTAATTGTTAGTTAAGAAAATGATCTTTGTGAAGAATAGAAAACCGAGACTTCCGTTATTTGCCTAATTAATATTAATAGCTAAGAGAACTGCCATTTATTTATTGTTTTTTAATTACTTGACGATCTTCCGAAATATTAAAGCCATAGCTCGTATAGCTTGCACAGGGTATCTCGCAGTCCATCACTGGCAACCACAACTTGTTTTCAGTTGCAATTGTTGTTGTTATTGCATTTTAATTATTGCATTCAGCATTTTTTCGTTCATTCGCTTGGCTGTTGTGTAAACTGTAAATTAATACATATTCAATATCATACAATTACATGCATACAAATATGTATATATAAACACATACATATATACACGCATGAGTCGCTAATGAGCCGCCTTTTGACTTTGACGTGCAGTGAGCTCAACTTTGGGTTTTCCCCCGAAAAGTCGAAGGACGAAGGAAGACTGCAAAGTAAACAAAAGATGAATAAGAAGCGGCGTATTGCACAATGCGGCAAATCCGAAGAATTTGAAATCTGAGAAGCAATTTGAAAATCATTAGAAAAAACACATTAAGCGTAAAAAATTAATGAGCAAGTTGCGTCAACAAAGCAAAGGAAGCGAAAAGAGGCAGGCAGCCAGAAAGACGAAGAGACCAAGATACCAGGACATGGGTACATATATAAAAAAAAGGAAATATCCTGCCTATGCAGCTTGAAACCTTAGTTACACATTTTCTCAACATCTGTGCGGGTGTGTGTGTGTGTGTGTGTGTGTGTGTGTGTGTGTGTGTGTGTGTGTGTGTGTGTGGGTGGTATGTGTATGAGTGTATGTGTCTGCCACACAGCTGCAGTGTGTCCCGGACTGCAAGTAAAACCTCTAAGACGATGGTTGGCTTCTGTTTCACAAAACGTAGTAGAAGGAAAATAGTATGAAAATAAAGCGGTAACAAGGAAGGAAAATTTTCTAATAAACGGCAGCTACTAAGCAGCAGCACCCATGACAGGATGACTACAGGATGACGACTCCAATGGAGTCGAGCGTTGTATATCAAGCACGATAATAGGCTGAAGGCTGAAGGCTAAAGGATGGGACGGAGCAGCGAGCTCCAGTGGCGTCGTATCAAAAAATATGTGAGGAGGGGGAGAAACATGCTTAAACGCAATTTAGTATTAGGATTAAACGACATTTACAGACATTAGATTAAGCCAACAATTATGTGATAAATAAAATCAAAATGAATTGAATGAATTATAAATTAAATTAAATTAAATCATTAAATAAAATATAGCTTCAGATTAAATAAACAACACATTGGGAATTGCACATTAAATAAAAAGTAAAAACTTGTAGTGCTGGGAATCCTAATAAATAAATAATAATAAGAGTATACTTTTGTTTCTTTTTTAGAGCTTAAATACATTGACACTCAGTCACAGTTTATTTTGAAAAAAATATTAAATATCTGGATTTTTTATTTTTTTCTTATTTCGAGTAAGTCAACAAATATATAGAAAATCCATTTTCTTTTGCAATTTAAAAAAAAAAACATTTAAAGTCTAATCGAAGAATCTAATTTAATAAATATAATAAATATCCCATTTTTTTTTCAGACATCGAGGACTAATCTATATCTATATCCAGTTTATTAACTCAAATTTTTATAATATGATGTGCTTTCTAAACTTTTTTCTCTAATTTCTATTGCTACCAATGAATTATATATGTAGGCTTAATTTGCGTCAAGTCTAAAGATATCGAATGCAACTCTTATTTGCCTATTTAATTAAATCCCATCAAATTGATCCCGATGTGCTTTCCCATCCCTGTTTATAGTTTTTATCAACTGCTTTTATCATTATTAATAACTTATATGTATACATATACCCAATTTTCTAAGTTAAGTTCTCATCCAATCCTATTAATTCCCAATTTGATTAAATTAATTTAAGATTGCTTCAATGTACTTTCGGAACTCAGTTTAAAGTTAGCATCAACTGCTGTAAACGTTATCGATAATTTAATTGCCACTTAGTCGAAGAGGTAAACTTCCCCCTCCCCCTCCCCCTCCCCCTCCCCCGTTGCCCACTGCACACAACTACGCCCCTGGCCACAGATTGCGGCTAGGTAGGTCGCTTGCCAATGTCTACAAAGTCGTTTACTTTACCTAACAATATTTAGTTAGCCAACAAAAGCCAGGCTAACATTGAGACACACACACAGACACACAGATACACAGGCGTAGGAGTAGGGAAAGAAACATCAAGAAGAAGCATGCAACAGTCTTGGTTTGAGGGGGAAAACTTCTCTGGAAAGCCGTGTCGTGTAGTTTTTGGTCTAACAACTCATTTGGCACTCATGAGTAGGTCACAGACCGTTAAGGCCAGGCCAACAACACACTTTCGGCGACATATCCTTCGGAGTTGTTGTCGCCCACCTCCCTCCTCCCAACTCCCCCCTCCCACCACCGCACCTCCTTAAATTTCAGCTTGCAGCTGCCCGCTGATTTTCAATGCTTGTCACGTTTTTGTCGAGCGTTGAAAAGTCAAACCAAGCAGGGGGCAAGGGAGAGAGAGAGAGGACAAAGGAGAGAGGTCAGCGGGCAGAGGAGGGAAAACGGAGAGGGGCGGGGGGCTGGTACAAGTTTTTGTGTTCTTTTGTGCGTGCCGTCGACCGGATGTGCCGAGGATGTGCGTCTTTTGTCGTAATTACCTGCAAGTTGCCTCCAATGCCACATTTGATGCTGCTCGCTGGAGCGCGCAAATCCCAGACGGTGACACTGTTCCTTAAACCTTGCCCCTGGCTGTGATTGCGGCAACAGAGCAACAGGTGTTTCTCCCTCTCCCTCTCTGTCTCAATGTCTATCTCTTTTTCAGCTGCTAATTGGCGCTAAGTGCCTTGGCTAAACTTGGCATTGCCATTTTGATACACGTATTTTGTTTATAAATAATAAAGCTGGCGACGATTTAAAGGCGTAACTGAGCATTCACTGAGATCCCTATCCAGCAGCAGCACCGCATGGTCAAAGTGCTTTTGGTCAGCTGACCACTTAAGCACAATGCTTTTGCATTGTCCTGGAACCAGGAGTCGGTTTGTTTTGGCGGTCCGTTGCACGTTTTGCACCTGACTGACTGTATATGTGTATAAGTGTTTGTGTGTGTGTGTGTGTGTGTGTGTGTGTGCATCAGCGGGTTGCCAACACTGTTTCGACACTGGGCACGAGTGGCGAGAGTCCATTGCCAGTGGACTCCTAGCTGAAATGCAGCTAACGAACCGCAATTGCGGTCACATTTCATGAGAGCGCGCACGTCGCCCTCTGGGCCAACTTACACACACACACACACACATGCATGCACTCGAAACGACGACTGATTCAATTTGCAGGCTGCGACAGGCTTTTAGTGCAACGGAGAGAGCACCACACGTTGCACCACCCTCTGCAGCACCACCCACCCGAAAGTACTGTCCAAAATGAACTGTCTGCTTGGCCCCGTGGATATCATCCAAAATTAGCTCGTTTGTCGAGTGCGGAAAGGGTTTACCCCTTACCCCCTCCTCCCCTAACCCCTCCTTACCCCCTCAACTCTTCCAGTTCTTCAGCTGCACAGTCAAAAGCTCATGTAACACTTACACACACACACAAATACATATCTAACATACATACATATACGGGCTTTTGCCACATACCACTTTTGCCACACATAGACAACGACCAACAACGACCAACAACAACAACTGCATTTCTCCAGGGAAAAAAACGTCAAATAGCAACAGGTTTATGACAGACCAATTAACTAGACTCGATATTTACCGTATAGGATTCCTGTAGTAGACCCCTAAGCAACAACATACATACATATGTACATATGTAAAAATCAATTTTAAATGTCTCTAAAAAAATTCCCATTGACAAAAAATTTGAAAGAATTTTCTGTTCTTTTCCCTAAGCCAAATTATTCAATTAAAATAACAAAGAATAAAAAATTATATAAGTAATTAAAGTAAATTTGTGTCAAATGTAGTTGTAGCTATGAAATTTCTTATTCGGAATAGTGTTTTAAGTTTAATAAAATAAATATTATTTGAAACTAAATGAAATTTGAGTGTGACTAAGCAAAATTATTTAATAAAACTTTAAAAAAAAAAAA
Organism: Drosophila suboccidentalis; assembly: GCA_037043435.1. Taxonomy (NCBI): domain Eukaryota; kingdom Metazoa; phylum Arthropoda; class Insecta; order Diptera; family Drosophilidae; genus Drosophila; species Drosophila suboccidentalis. Next base: position 199,225 of record JBAMBK010002572.1, on the reverse strand, counting down.
GAATTAAATTTAAATAAAATACAGTTGTTACTTTGAAATTTTCGTTGCTCTGAATAGTGCTTTAAATTTAATAAATTAATATCTTTATTTATAAAATTGGTCTCAAAACAATGAAAAGAAATTTGAGTGCAACTAGTTGAACACAAATAAGATCCAAATGTACAGTCAATCAAGTAATTGTTCTGACAATATAAAATATATTGATAAATTTTATCTGATTTAAAAAATATCTTATTATCTTTAATGTATAACTTATTCTTAGAACTTACTTTCTACAACTAAGAATTGACAGAATTTTAATCGCATCAAAAAGATTAGATAGGCAAGGACGAATCGAAAACAAACAATATTAAAAAGTTTATATTTACAAATGTTCAATATCTTTTGCTTTAATTAAGTTCGTCTAAAGTATAGATATATACATAAATAAATAATAGAAACATTTTAAATATAAGCAATTTGATATAAAGTTATACCCTTAATAATTATATCCCATATTAATTGTATTTAAATTACCATCTTAAATATACACTATAGCATATATATAAGGTAAAACATTTATTCTCTAAGCACTCCCCAAACTTGTGCGACAGTGTAAACTGTCTGCTTGTTGACTGTCTCGTTATACAAAATGTAATGAGCAATTTAGCTAAAAATACAGAGAAAAAGAAATTTGAAAGAGAAGAAGAGAGGAAGAGAGGGCAGCAATAAGCAGCCCGAAAACTAGTTGCTATATTAAACATTAATGCCAGAGATGGCAGCAATAATTATGCAAATTTTGGCTATATTCGTGTATGTAGAAGCGTAGCCAAGACACGAACCAACACCAACAGCAACAGCAACTCAAACGGTAAAGTAACGGCAATGGCAGCCGTGACACCTTCAGACAGGCAATTTGCAGGCTGCGTCTGCTACGTGCGAAAGGAAATCGCACCTTGCACACCCGGAGACACCGGAGACACGGAGATACGGAGACACCTTGAACCCACCCAAGTCACCCAACTACTCAAACACCACCCACCCAAAACAAACGTAAGCGCATTTTAATGATCTCATTTATGCTAATCTGCAAACGGTTAAATCTGTGCACGCCACAGCCACAACCTGCCAACCAGACAGACACTAACAACAACTACAATAACTAAAACAACAACAACAACTTAAGCAACAACAATAATAATAACAACAACAATGTGCCACCGGCTGCTAATGCTAATGAAGTCTAATTGAATTTCGGACACTTGACACGTCGCACAATCTGATCTTTTTGGGGCGTGCAGCAAGCGGCATGTTGCACTCACTGTACAGCACTTTAAAAGCCTTTAAGAAGCACTTCAATATGTGCCATCAGACACACATACACACAAAATATACCTACCCTTTGTTTCTATATTCACTGTGTACAATTCGATTCCAGGTTCCCAATTTCACTTTCGATGAGAGCACAAAACCAAAACGGAAGTGCATTGTCAAAATTCCTGAATGAATAAAATTCCTATGCTAACACTACTGAATTGTTAAATTCCTAGGAAAACGTTACTACTATTTGCAGAAAAGAATTTAAAATAAATTTAAATTTAAAAACGCCAATAATTACTAACATTTTTTTATCAGAACCATTCACTTTATCAGATTCAAATAAGAATATGTGCCCAATTTCATTTAAAAACACTAATTAAAAGATAATTTTAAAATCACCATCGATATGCTGGAATAAATTATGAAATATCTTTATAAAAACGAGTGACATTATTAAATCCTACTTAAACATAGTTTTATTTTTAACTTTCGATAAGAGAAAGAAAACGCAAAGATACTTTAAAGGCAAGTGGAATACTCGAATGAATTTCGAGTATCAAATCGATATTCGGGTCTATAAATTAAAGGAATATCGAGGAAATTCATTTAAAAGAACGTAAAACTAATGACTCCAATTCCTCTTGAAACGATGATAGCACTACAACTTTGGAGCGGAATTTTCTAAAACAACTGACTTGATTATTTTTGATTGACACTATTCGCATTTTCACTTGGATAAGAAATTAAGGTACGAAATGAAAATGAATTTTGATTAAATAATACATGATAAATTTGGCTTAAATCGAGAACAGTTCCATCCATATATCGATATTCCCTCTCCGGCCGAGTGTCGAGTCAACATTTGCGTTTTTGCGGTTGCGGTTTTTTGGGGGGCATCAAATTTTCTATGCATTTAACCGCATTGAAATTTTCTCGTAATATTTGATTTGATTTTTAAACAAAAAGCTGCTGAACACTGAACACTGTCCGGACAGTAACACTCGGTTCGAGATATGCGTCAAGTGATGTCCACTGGTCAGTTTGGGTCTGACAAGTTTGCAGGGCATGTGGCAAGGGGGAATGGGGCGTGCGGCATGTGGCATGGGACAACTTTGCTTTTATTAGTCTGCCAACGAACCAACAACAAATCAGCATTATTTGACAACGCAGCTAATTTACATGAGTGACCAGAGAGTGTTTCAGGCAATGTCAGCAATGACCACCCACATACCCTGCCCTCTTCCCCTTCCCCTTCCCCGTCCCCTCTTCCACTCTTTCAATAGTTGGTGGTTGCTGCGGGGCATGGAAATGTCAACGTCAACTGCGGCTTCGGCCCATCATGCAAATCGACGTTCAGGCAACAATTTCAATTCAAGTTGAGCCGCATCACGAAAAAGTTGAAACAACTTCGGCGACTTGTCTTTAATTTAATTTAATTGCTTTCAACATTAATTTCAATACTTTATTGCCTTGCGTGTGTGACAGGGAACACAGACAACAATTGTTACACTCGTGACACCAGCAACAGTCACAGCAACAAAAAACAACAGCAGCAGCAGCAGCAACACCAACAACGATCCACAGAGATCTGATCGTCTGAAGGGCAGCGTAAAGCGAATCTCAGCAAACTGGGAAACGAGAAAAGCAAATTTGAGTATCGCTTTATATTATATATGTATTTTTTTTTTGTTGTGGACTAGCTTTGTTATTGCTTTTCGCATTTCGTTTAAGATAACAGCAACGAAAGAGACGGCAATTCGGTTTGGGGCTCGGCTCTGACGATCTAGCAATGCGCTACACTGGCGATCTGTTTGAGTGTTTTATGATGAAAATTTAAAGGATGCAATTTCTTAATTTTAAATTATTAAATGAAAAGTTTAAATTATGGAGACTATGACTTAAGGAATTCTATTTTTTAAGTTCAGTATAAGCTTTTTCCACTCGATTTACTCGTGTTAGAGAAAATTCGAGTTATAGAAGTTCGAGGCTTGAAAGTTCGACTGAATTTACAATGTTTATTATAATATTCATTTTTAAATAATTTTAAATAGTGTATTTTGGAAAACACATCATCACATGTGGCAAAAAAATTATTTGATCGAAATTAATTTAAAAAAATTTAATGTCAAACCATGATCACATTCTTTTTAGTTTTGACAAAGTTATAAAAGTTAAAAGTTGATCTCTATGCGCTTATCACTGCGGACGGCAGTCCGCTCTAGTGACGAAAGCAGCACGAAGTGTGCTATTATCATACAAGCCAGAAATTTAAATTTTACAATAGGTTTTATTTTTTAAATTTCATTTTATTATAAAAATACGATTTTTAAGATAGAATAAGTCGTAATAAAACGTAATAAAATAAAAAAAATCGTTTTTTTTTAATTAAACGAGCTAAAAAGTGTGCTACAAATATTATGCGATTAAAATAAGGTATTTTTAATAACAAAAGACAACCAATGAAATGAATAAGTAGTGAAAAAAACTTGAGCAGTTCAAAGAGTCGAACCTTTGTCATGTAGCGCCACAAGCGGTTCATGGAAGTGTCATGCTGATCCTCTGGGTTATCAGAGAGCTGAGCTGCTTATGTTCCGAGTCAGAGTCAGCTGAAAAATGCAGCGTTGTGCCGCAGTGTACTGACATTACAATACTCGTAAAGCTGCAGTCATACAGATAACATCCATATAATTCTCACAAAACACACAAATAAAATAGAATAAACGGAGTCAACGGATCGCGAGAACGCAACAAAGAAAAGCATAAAAACGAAAACTGATTCTATATACATACATATGTATGTATGTACACACATATTTGTATGATATGCATATGTAGAACATGTCGTGTAATTTGGATAGATAGCGAGCACGATAACACAAGCTGATTCCTATCTAAACTGTAACAGGTGCACAGCAGCGTTGAGCAGGCGTCGCTGTTTTGTTACCGAGATAAATTTCATTGATAACGGGCCTTCGGGAGAGCACGGTGAGCGAGTGAGCAAAGTGAGCAAAGCTCGAAGAGAGCTTAAATTGTGACAGGAAAGCTTCGGCTTGCATTCGGCGTCGCTGTCGCGGCTCGAGTTTCAATTTATTCAATTTACCGTTATAGTTACAATTGATGAACGTGACGACAGTGAGGGCGACCGCGACAGCGAGAACGACAACAACTGAGGCGAATACAACAACAGCGACAGCGACAGTTGCACAGCTCAGTGAGTCGCCATCGCTGCTGTTGAGCAGCCGCGCCACATCCGCCGCCTCATCCTGGCTGCACGAACTCGCCGTAAGTCCAACTCTCGCTCTCGCTCTAGTTTTGCTCCGACATTTCGGTAAGCGCTCAGTTGTTGCTGTGCCGCCGGCGGCAGTCGATCGTCTTCCATTCGCTCCAGTTTCTGCTGTTCCATTTTGAGTTCCAGTTCCAGTCACTGTCATTGTCATCAGCACGAACAACAACAACAACAACAACATCAACATCAACGTCGCGTTATGTGTATGTGCTTGTATAATTGTTGCTACTGTTGTTTTTGTTGTCGCTGCATGTAGTAAACTTCTTTGTCTCCAAGTGTTGTCATGTATCGTAATAATGCGGATAGTTCTTTTTGTTTTATCAATCGCTTAAATGGCGGCGTCCACGATGAACTGCAGCAGCCCGGAGAGCATGAGCCGACATCCGCGCTCCTCAACTACTGCAAGCGCAAGGTGTGTATTCCAGTCTCTATTCCAGTCTATTCCCAGACAACTCCCACTATAATTTACACATTTATTATACCCTTGCCGAGCGTAGCTTAATTCTGTTACAAAGTGTGTAATTCTTTAAAGTAGAGTCTATAAAGTATATTTATTTTTGATTAGGATAATGAGCGCAGTTCATATATTTAGATATATTTATGTCCGTCAGTCTGTCTGTTTATATGCAAACTAGACTTTCATTCCAGATAAGAATTGTTACAGGTCCGTGGTTTTTCTGATATCTGAACCAAACTCACAGAATAGGCATTTGATATTGTCATACACCCATATCAAATACATTTTTATATAGATGTCATATGAACGATCGGGCAATAACAAAGTTTTAGTATGCAACTTGTTTGGTTTAAACCGGTATAATATATTATATAGCTGTCATTAAAACGATGGATCAAAAATAAGGGATTAGTAGGAAAATATCCGTTGTTTATTAAGATATCTCAACCAAACTCGCAGATACTGAATTCTTTTGTCTTAATCGTCCTGCCCAAATTTGGTTCAAATCGGTCCACTATATCACATAGCTTCCATAGGAACGATCGATCCAAAATTAAGTTTAATAAAGCAATTTTCTGTTGTTCCTGGAGATATCTCAACCAAACTTACAGTATATGCATCTACCATTGTCTTGTACATCCCAAAAAATTTCCAAAATCGGACTACTATAGCATATAGCTCCCATAGGAACGGTCTATTAAAAGTTTAACACAGGGCTCTACAAGGGTGTCAAATCTTCAGCGTGTCAAGTACAAACTTTCTTTTTTCTTATATTGATCAGTTCCTGCGTCCCTATGTGGCCATTCTGACCCTCGTCGGCCTCAATCCCATCTCCACGGACATGAGCAATGCTCGGGCCTGCTGCAGCTATGTCCAAGCATTGATGGTGCTCTGTGTGCTGCTCGTCGGCTATGTGCTTCGGTATCTATGTGGCTATCGGTGAGTGGGCAAATCAAGCAACAATAGCAACTATTAATCCCTTACCTTTTGCTTTTCTAGTGGCGATCGAGGATTCAGCAGTTATCGGGACATACGACCCGGCAATGGCTCCGATGTTTGCTCCTCCTCTGCCAGCTCGACAGCATCGAATACCATTGGGGAACTGCTCTTTGGCTATGTGGTGCCCAGTATCCTCAATCTGATGAGCTTCGTCTCAGCGGTGCTCGTCTGCAAGGTGATCGAGCATGAGCAGCTGCAGAATCTCATCGAGCGCGTGTTCCTGATCTCAGCCAAACCGAAACGTCTGTGCCGCATGCTATGGTTCTATCTGGGCGTGGCCCTGACCCTTCTATTGCTGCTCTTTGCCTACGCCTGCTGTGTGGTCATCATGCAGCCGGCGCAGATCGTCAAGGTGGCCTGGCTAGCCGATGCCCTGCGCAACTGGGAATTGTGCCTGCGCATTGGATTGCTGTGCACCATATTGCTACAGGATCTAGTGGAGATAATCATACTGAGCAGCTACTACATTGAATGCTATCTGCTGCGTGTCCATCTGGAGACACTGTCCCACAAGCTGCTGATGCATTCGATAGACTCGCTCGACTGGATGCGAGAGATTCTCGAGTTTCGCAAACTGCTGGAACGGGTCAATCAACATGTGTCCATACCCGTGTGCTTTCTGATCGTCATGAATCTGGCCTATGCATTTGCCGGTCTCGTCTATCTGTTCAAGGATTTCGATTTTCATTACTGCGCCCTGAAGCTCGTCCTCTTGAACATCGCCAATGTGATGCTGTGGCTATTCTTGGGCCTCCTGCCATTCTTTGTGGCCGGCTCCGTGACGCGTGTCTGCCAGAATGCCCAGGCCAATGGCCATCAGATCCGCGTCCGTCCATTCGTCTATCACAACACTTCCGCCGAGGATCTCAACTCAACGCTGCTGTTCGCCTCCTCCCTGGACATGTCCGCCAAGCTCTTCCGCATGCCCATCCAGTCCAACTATCTGTGCTTTGCCATACTCGTTGTGACCATTGTGGTGCTCACTCTGGGCATGTGCCTCAATTTGAGTGCATTGGGCAAGTTCTGAGGCACATTAAGTTACTTTACACGCAGTTAACACATTTGTACTTAGCTTTAATAAAGATTTATCCATAGTATTTTTTTTTGTATTCTGTATTTTGTTTAATTAGCTTACAAATTTACGACCTGTCTTTTTGCTAAGCAATTTTATATACAATGTATGCTTTGGGCTTTGTATTGCGGTTGTTGCTTTTTAAGGGGCGATTGCTTTTGTTTACAATTTAACTACTTAAATTCAGTTCAGTTTCAGTTTGTTGTTGTTTTGTTAGTCAAGTCTAATGAGCTGTAACGGCTGTAAACCACAAACTGCACAAATTTCTCTAAACAAATCATAAAATATACATTTTTATGTTATTGTAAATTACAAAAATTAGCTACATTTTAGAGAGAAAGATACAAAAGTGTAGAAAATAAAATGAATTTTTTTCGAAATCTTGGTAAAGTACATGATAAGTTGTTAAAGAAAGTGCTTGTCTCAAAGCTCAGTTAATAGTCGAAATTTCAGTTTAAATGCAGACAAGATTTATGCTCAATTATTTAGTAGAAAATTAGTTTTATAAGAAAAAAAATGTGACTATAAATTTGACAAAATTCTACAAATACTTTATCGAATTCAATACCATTCCCTAGATTTAAAAATGTCTAACAACCTTGACAAATATATGTATTATCATAATACGGAACTACGCTTAAAGTTCAATTTAAAGCGCTGCTGACTAAGTGTGCACTTTGGTTTCTCAATTTTCCATTTTCGACGATTTCTCTGACTTTTTGACCGCCTCTCACCAGCCCAGCCAAGGCGGATGATTGATTTTCGATGGCGGGGTAAAGGTCAGGTTCACAGGTATGTTTATAAGCGCATGCACACGCTTCAGCCGCATCAACGTGCTGCGTATGATCATGCCATTCTTGCCAAGCAAAAAGCCGGCTGGGATTTTAGCATCTCGATTGGTTTTGTCGTGTATCATCTCAATGTAATGCTCAAATTCCGGTGAATTTGAATTGTACTCGGTGATAATAGCACCAATGGCGCCAGCAGACTCTGCATGCAGAGTTTTGGTAAGAAACGAGCATTCGCTGAAGATAAAAGTAGAAATCAGTTAAGAACATTTTATGTATATGATATGGTCAACTTACCCCCTGTCCATGAGCGCAATGCTACCGTGCATCTCTCGGGCATTGCGAATCTTGTGACAGGCTTCGGGTGGATCAGCTAAGACCATGGGTATGCCCTCCAGCTTCTGCGAGAAGGACACGCCAAAGTCCTTGGCCGGTCGCAGTCTGTAGGTGTATTCGAGGTCTTGCGGCGAAATAATTTCAAAGAACACGTCACCTGCAATTATGTCCTGGGTCGTCACTGGCATGTGAATTGTGGTGGACGTGGCTCTGCATTGGCTCAGTGTGGCAATTACTACCAAAACAATTAACATTTTGGGCACATAACTAGCGTGTATTTATTTTTATTTTATTATTTATTTTTTTTTTTGCCCAGACTGCAAAAATATTAGGGGTGGAGAAACATCGAAAGAAACATCGATGTCTTCGATGCTTGCTAAACATCGGAGCCATCGTTGTTTGGTAGGCCACTATCGAATGTTTTTATATGCAACAAAAATAAACAATCCTGATAATTACGGCCTTTAAAATATTGGAAGGAAAGAATTTTAAAATATTATGAGAAATGTGTTCAATACAATTTCTTTTTCAGATGAAATTTGCAGATTTAAAAGCCGTGTCCCAAAAAGTTTATGTGTTCAGCAAACATCGAAGCATCGGGGACAAGCACACAACACGCACCTCTAATAAATAAATGCGTTAATCAGCTGATTGCATTGTCAAAAGAAAAAGGTGGCAGTCTTGGTGGCATATTTGACTCCTTCAGAAAAGGTGTTAAGTATCAACATGCTTTTTTTTATATTACTTTTGAAGCTAGAGTTTTGAAACTTTCACAGGAGTTTGTTTTAATTTCTTCACCACGCGAAGGCTGACGTGCCCCAAAATAAACTTTATAATTCAAACAAATTTATAATTTTCTTGGTTTTTAAAATGCACTTGAAATATTATTATTGAAATATAGAAATTTATTTAAAAATTTAAAAACAAAATTTAAAAAAATACACAAAAGTTGCAACTGTGTGGCAATATAACTGGAATTTGATGGCCTGCCAACTTGTGGTTTCATCAGCATGTGGCAAGGCTGCCGACGACAGTGTGGTAGCTCAATGGGCAAAGAACAGTGGTACGAATGTAGTAGTAAAACGGAATCGATAAAATAAAACATTTTGCTCATGAATGACACTCATGTTTATATATAGAATGCTCGGCAGAGAAATACCGATTGATTACCGAAAGTATATTTTCGGGAGCGCAAGAGAGACAAGTAGAGAGCTCAGTATGTCTTGTGCCTATCAGCGAACTAATCAAATTTTATCAATGACGTTTGTAACAAATCTTAAAATACTTTGATTTTTATGTATGATTATAATTTACAGGTAAAATTATTGTTGAAGTTTAATTTAACTTTTATTAAAAGTCTTTCATATATATTTTTACGACTTTTCAAACAAATTCAAATTTTCATCACGTTTCGCCGTGTTTTGCGTCAATGTCAACCTCGTGGAGTTGCAGTGTTGCATTATTTGTAATCAAATCATCCCTGTGTGTGCGTTGTACAGTGAATGCTCAGCGGCGTTTTTCAATACTCGATACTAAATTTCTGTCGATACCATTGTACTAGTTTCGTGTGGTAGCCATTTTAATTTTTGGCGTCGAAAAAACTACGGCTAGCGAAATTCGCATATCCTGTAGTTTTGTTTTTTGCATTTAACGCAAGTCGTCAGTTTGCTCGTGCAGGCAGCAGCAGCTAAACTCGTGTGTGTGTCCGAGAATTGAAACGTGTGGTTAAGAGAGTTGTACACAGATCGAATTAACTCAAGTACAGTACAATGTCGATGTCTGCCACGTGCTACAAGTGCAACCGGCCGGGCCACTTTGCCCGGGATTGCAGTCTCGGAGGTGGACCAGGAGGTGGTGGACCCGGTGGTGGCGGCATGCGGGATGGTGGCGGTGGCGGCGGTATGCGTCGCAATCGTGAAAAGTGCTACAAATGCAATCAATTTGGGCACTTTGCACGCGCGTGCCCAGAAGAGGCCGAGCGATGCTATCGCTGCAACGGCGTTGGCCACATCTCCAAGGACTGCACTCAGGCTGACAATCCGTCATGCTACAGGTGCAACAAGCCCGGACATTGGGTGCGCAACTGCCCAGAGGCGGTTAACGAGAGCGGACCGCGCGGCGGTGGTGGTGGCGGCGGTGGTGGCGGTGGACAGGCTAATGTCTCATGCTACAAGTGCAACCGCACCGGACACATCTCCAAGAACTGCCCGGAGACGTCAAAGACTTGCTATGGCTGCGGCAAGAGCGGACATCTGAGACGTGAATGCGAGAATGAGAAGGGAGGACGGAACTAGGAGAGAGCTGCGCTAGCGCTCTCTGAGAAATCAACGAAAATGTTTTGTCAAATAAAAAAAAAATGAAAAGAAAAGAAAAGAAAAAATTAATGAAAAAAATCAATTGCCAGCCAACTACAACAACAGCAAAAAGCAAACAAGAAGAAGAAGCGACCAATCAGTAAAACCAAGTCAAGATCAACAGAGACACACACACAGAAGAAGAAAAACAACCCCAAACACACACACTCACGCACACATACATACTCGTACACATACATACATGCCTACAACTACACCTACACCTACATATATTTAACCATCATCTAAGCAGCACATCTCTAATTCCAAAAGCTCTAAGCCTGCAAAGTCAAAAAAATGAATGAAGATGAACAAGATGAGCAAGAGAGCAAGGAGAAAGCACGATGAACAGCAGCAACAGTCCGAGGAAGAAAAAGAAGAACGATGAAGCTGCCGGCGCTGTGCAGCTGTGCAGATGGGGGAGCAGTAGAAGACAGAGACGGACGTCGTTGTATTTAGTAGCTACTACCACAATAGCAACAGCTATATTATGATTATGCTGCAAACGTGTTTGAATTTACTAATTACAATTATAACGAATGGAAACAAAAACTATATATAAATATATAATTTACCTTAAACAACAAGAAAATTGCTATAAAAAAAAAAACAAAAAAATATATATATATATAAATATGTACTACAAAGTATCCTATTAGGAGTTCCAAACACGCAGAAGATAAACAACTACAAATTAATGATGTAGAAGCGAGCGAGAGACATTAAACGAGAGCGACGTTACTCCATAAAGCTGCGGCCGGCGAGCTTTTGCACTTCACCTATCATCAATAAGCAAGATCTCTAGGTTAGCTATGATGCTAGCTAGCGGCTACATAGAAGAAGAACAGCAGAAACAAGAACAACAATGGCAGATGTAGTAGACGAAAGAGCAAAAAGCTGCATAATGAGGATGAAAAAATAATGATAATGTTGAGCAAATAGACAGACAGACTCAGTTGTAAAAACTTTTTCACTTGTACGAGACAAAAAACAAGGCGAACTACGAAGATGATGAGTAAATTCAAATATCACTGTGATTGTTTTTTAATTGTAAATTAAAATGCTGGAGCTGCTGATTTGAGACAAAAGAAATAATAATAATAACCCCACAAATACATGTGTTTTTTTTCACTTAACAAACTCTTTTTTTTACAGATCTTTGTCATTTTGCTTGCTTCCTTTCCCTTACCTGGCCTGCTCCCTGCCAACGGGTGCTCTCACGCCTGGCTAACCAGTTTGGCTTCCAGTTCTTGTTCTCTGAGCCGGCAAATGCAGCAGCAGCTGCCCCCTCTGATTTTTGCGCGAACACATGGCGCGGCAGCTGATGGCCTGGTCTGGCTCTCTCTCCCTCTCTCTCTTTCGCTCGCTCACGTTATGTGTCTCTGAGTCAGCTTGGTGGAGGTGCCGCCACATAAAGCAAAAATTCTGCCATTGTTTCTAGCGTACTGCTGTGTGCGTGTGTGTGTATGTATGTATGTATGCGAATGTATTTGTGCGCCGCTTTCTTTGCTTTGCTTCCTTGTGCAACGACGATACCTACGGTGTACAGTGTACACATATACATACACGTGGGAATAAAGCATATGCGTGTGTATGTATGGATGGATGTGCTGATTCTTTAAGCAAAGTACAGTCGTCGCCATGCGCTGCTAATGGTGAAAACTTGCAAGCGACACAAACACAGACACATACGTCTACACATACACACATACAGTTGTGCGTGTATGGACTGGAGACGATTGCGGTTTGGGGGCAAAACTTCAACTTGACTGCGTCGTCTGATTTGCTGCACTTGGCAACAAGTTTCGCCAGTCTGGGACTGGGGCTGCATGCGCATCGCGTTCAACCGTTGTCTGCCTCGCTCTGCTCTCCGCTCGCTTTGATTGAGGGTCAAGGTCAGCGAGCATTCGCATCAGCTGCTGCGCATGTGCGACTCAGACGGCAAGTTTCTTCCAAGCTGAACATTAATTCCAAGCTCCTGCTGGTGGCACTCTTCACTTGCAGTCTGCCATTTCACACACTCCACTGGTTAAGTATATGGATGCATGCATGTGTGTGTGTATTTGTGATTGCATGCGTTTAGAGCTGGTGCAAATGGATAAAAGGGATATATGTATACATCGATATATGCATAGTTATGTACTTATTTCATACATATGCATGTACATACATATGTAAGCAGGTCTGAATTGAAGTCACGATTTATAGCTGGCTGAAACTGGAAATTCTCTTGCTCTGGATCGGGTCCTCAAATTTAACTCAGTTCTCTTTTTCCAATATTCAATTAGAAAATGAGCATACACTCGACTTGGTCTTGTTAGCCCCTGAGCTCAGATAAATGGGCAATCCTTTTTCAAAAATATTGTTTGCATTATGATTTGGAATAATTTAGGTTAATTTTCCGAGTTTTTAAATTTTAAAAAGCACCTCGATTTGTGGAACTATTATAAAATACAGTCGAACTTCCAAAATTTGAATTTCTTTATCTCGAACTTAAGTCGAAGTCTTCATAAATCGAACCTTTTTTGTGATAATGGTGATTCGAGTTTGGGAAGCTCGACTGTATAGTCTGGTTTCTGATAATTTATATTTATTAAAACAGACAAGAGTATAGAAAAACGGATTTTTTTTATTTTACTTATTTTCTTTTAAATTTGGATAGTTTTCTGAAAGAAAATATCACAAGATTCTTGATAAATTTTAATTATTTGACAACGATCTGTGGGAAAGCCCATTGGTTTTTACTGAATATATATATAAAACAAAGAAATGATGTAGTCATAAATCGAGCTAGAGTTACCACATTGTAGACTGCATTTTTTCCAGTCTAAGTAAATTTTCGCTTTGTAGGGAATCTTAAAGTCGCGTACCTCGAAATCGACTGAAATTCTTTCACGTTTTTATAGGTCTCGGCATGGTTTAATGCTCTTGATAAGTGTCTAAGTACTTAAAATGGTTGTATGTACTTATTAAGTGATTATACTGTCTGGTAATTACGATATTTATGCTAGGAAAGCGCCTTAAGTTATTACTTTGAGCAATTAAATATTATATTTAGTTAAACACCACATTTGGTGTTTCCGTCTTAAAATAACTCAGATAACTTATAAAGATTTGAGGATACGCTGTTAAGGAAAAATTATCATAGAAAAGAACGCAATATTAAATAATTTACATATATTTATTATATATTTTTATAATGCATTGAATTTAAACTAGATATCGATAGTTTATTTGGTTGTTTTGGTTAGTACAGTAGAGCCTTGATAACCTGGATGTAGCATAAATAGGACCATCAATCAATCACTTAACTCTAAACAATCTACGAAATCCAAATATCAGTATTTTATCTATGCAAATTTGAATGGAACACTATGAAACAGAATCACAAACAAATTATATGTATCATTATCTTCTTCAATCAATCTTCAATCCTATAATATCAGTATTTAATTTAATTACAATTTAAACTAAAACATGAGGTTTATATTTGTTTATGTTTGTTTATCTTTGCTTGTTGATTGGCCAATTTGAGCACCGAGCAAATTAATTTTTTTAAAAACAACTCTCGACAGGAATATTTATTATAGATAGATATATGTATGTATATCGTGATTAAGTAAAATTTGGTAGATTTAGTTGCCACGCATTCATTTGTCCGATTTGTCGAGCTTGCTGCGTGTTTTGGCCTGGCCCGAAGCAATCGTTGCCTGAGATTTGTCCTTGTCCGCCTTGCGGCTGCTGATGCGAGGCAAAGTTGTGCAGCTAGCGGACATGGATTTGTCCTGCAATGAGATGAGAGAGTAAGGATTAAGAACTTGAGATTACTATAAAAGAGGCGTATGAATATAACATGCTGAAAACATTTGTTAGTAGACAACGCAAATTGGGAAACAAGCGACGAGACGGGGAACGAGACGATGTAGTTAAGAGCAGACGTGGAGGCGATGCAACAAACACTTGGATGACCGGATGATCGGATGATCTTGAACGCAACTCAACTTTTCTCTCGGGGCTTACATCAAATCCGCGTTTCTCTAGCTGCACTCAGCCCCACATCCAACTCAGCTTGCGGCTGATTAGCTTTGATGCTGTTGTTACGTAGCATATTATCTTTTAGAGATTTGAATAGCTGGCCGATACCTGACTTGCTCCGTTCCGACTGCTGTGAGGTGTTTGATGTGATGCTCACATTGTCAGCCGACTGTGACGAACGTGATGAATCCTTGCGAGGCGGCAGCGGAGGAGGAGGAGCTGGTGCCCGTCCCTTGCCATGTTGCGCCCTAGGACGCAGTGGCGACATTTGAGACGTCTCCGGTTCCAGTTGAGCACGAAAACTGTGCTTAATCTCCTCCAGCGTTGCAAGCAGTTCACGTGGCGACACTGGACGTGTTCCGTTATCAGCTGCTTGAGGTGACTCCAATTCCAGACTCGACTCGGCCACAACCAATAGAAAGGGATCCATACTTGAGTCAACTTCTGGTTGCCTCTCAGTTTCAACTGGAGCTGCATTTAAGGCTTCCTTGAAGGAATCTTCGTTGTCACTGAGCTGCTCTGTTTCCACTGGATCTTTAGCTAATTCAGTGGCTTCTTCTGGAGCTGCACTTGTGTTTACTACATCATCCAGTAATGGCAGTGCCTCATGGAAGCTATCCTCATCCTCATCATCTTCCTCTGAATGCATCTCATTCTCCTCCTCGCTTTCCACAATCTGCAGCTGCAACTGCCTCTGGACAACTGGAGTTGCAGCATCTTGTGCTCTGCCAACTTGAAAGTATCGCTCATTATCCAAATACACCTCAGCCCGCATATCTTCCAGCAGTTGCTAATCAAATTATTATCATATCATATCAATCAGTTTCGAACCTAATGAACTATTTAATTTAATGCATTTCTCATTTCATTGGCTTGAAAATAAGTAGTGGTAATGATATAATTTTTAGTTATAAATGAAAATTAAAAAAGGAATAAAAATGTTGTTTCTGCATTTAATAATTATAATGAAAACCTCATTTTATCAGCACTGATAATTATCATAATCATTACCTAATTTAATCAGCGCTGATAGATATCATTATTTCATTATATTTACATTTTTGAATGCAATTAATCTAAAAAAATTTAATATTATACCACTTTTGATTTTAAATTATTATTAAAAATTATTTCACTAGCATTTCTTTGAAATGGAATTTTCATTAGCAGTATCTTCTTAATTTCTAATGAATTTAAGTTTTCATTACTATTACTTTTTTCGTAGCTAATGAAATGGCATTTGGCTTTAACTTTCAATCTAAGTGAGATTCAGTTTTTTAGGAAATAAAATTCTGAAATCTACTACATTTTTAAAATTTTTTAGGGATTACTGGAACATTTTTCAATTAAAATTTATTTATATTTCATTATAATTTATAAAAATTTATTCTGTGAAGGATAAATTCCGTAATAAACTCGGATGAATTGAAGTTGACCTACCTCATTGCGTTTGGACTTCACTCGAGCCTTGGACGCATTTGTCATGGATGAGGTGCGACTGAGGCCGCTGCCCATGGGCGCACTAACCGGCTCCGCGCTGGAGTAACCCGAACTGATGTCATCCGTGCTGCGTATGTTGTAGCTGGTTGTGCATGGAAGAGTGTGTGTTTAAAATTGATGGACCATAAATTGTCAACTTATTGCAACTCACTTGAAATCGCCAGCATGCTTGCCCGAGGTCGATGCAGATGTGGAGGAGGAGGCGGAGGGAGAGGTGACGTCCACCTCGGTGAAATACATGCCGGTTGAATGGCGTGTGCCGCTGGCGGAACGTCCCACTGGTGTCTGATGACGCTGACGCATCAAGCGCGTGGGCTGTGGTCGCATCATCACGGACGTGGACATCATCACCTCATCCAGCTCATCCTGAGTGCGATGCATATCGGGCTCGCTGAGATCGCTGAGGCTGTAGCTTCTCTTAATGGTCTGGACCAAGTTGCCGCCGCCCTTTCGATTGGATTGAGAAGCGATAAACTTGTGACTTGGCAACATATAAAATATATTATGTGTAATTACAACTAATCGTTAAGTATACTAGTAAAGTTTATAAAAAAATATTCATTTAAATCTAAATTGTATTGTAAATATATATATGTATAATATTGTGGCTGTTGATGACGTTATGGTTAAAATGTTTCGTGTGTGTTTCTATGACAAATTCGCTTTAATTTTGTGCTTGCTTTTGCTTGTGCTGAGTATCATGCGATGCTATCATCCTCTGATCCACCCCGATCTAATCCCCCTCGACATCCACATCGGGTGTCGCCTCACGCAACTTGCGGCGTCCTTTTATGCCCGCATCGCCGGACGCAATCTCGTGCAGCTTGCTCTTGGAGGCGCCTCGCGTGCTGCGCTTGACAGCAGCACCAGCAGCAGCTGATGTTGTGGAGCCCGTTGCCGTTGCCCTGGTCGTTCTTGTCTTCCTCACGGGCATGTCACGAAGTCGAGCGGCACCAGCATCGTTGGCATTGAGCTCAGCGATGGCTTGCTCCTCATTGAACTCGGTTATGATCATCCGTTGGCTAGTGTAGGTCTCGATGCCACTCAGCGAACTGGAACGTGGCAGCAGCAGTTCATTGGCATCCAGCATATCCTGATCCCGGGACAATTCACTGGCGGACTGCGAGTTTTGCAGGCCGCGCATCTCCGCTGTCGATGTCGAGGCCAACTGAATGGTCTTAGGATTCGTGGAGCAGGTTGTTAGTAGTGGAGCAGGCAGGCAGGCAGGCGGTGCGGTGCAGGTGTTGATTTCGTTTTTTGATTATTTTTGTCAGTTAAATGCGCAGAAACGTAAGTGAGAAAATTAAAAAGGAAAAAACGTTAATAAATTAAGGGCAACGAAAAAGTTAAGTTTTAAAAACAGATATGTACATATGGTAAAAAGTGCATTTAAAAAAATAGAGTACAGCAGATACACACACTACACACACACACACACAACACACTCACATTTGTTTCATTTTGTCGAGTCATGCCAATTCCCGTGTCTATTTATATGAACTAGCCCAGAGGCAGAAATATCTGAATTGCAATTGCGATGGCAGTGCAACCAGGTCTCAATTTACACACGAATTCTATATGTATAAATACATATATTAAAACGCATGTGTAATTTACTATTAGTTACTAATTTTACTCACAAGCGTGATCTGATTTCTATGGTAATAAATATTTCCCTCATTAGCGTATAAAATATTGCACATGTTCCCTTTCATTCACAAGCTCTCCAATTACACAAATTTGATTGAAAAATAATAACATAAGAATGCAAAGCGTATTAATCAAAGCTTAATCAACTAAATTATAATAGAGCTGTCATAATATGTCTGGAATTCATAGAGAACAGAAAACCATTTGATTAAATTTGCAGAAAGAGTTAAACAAAGCGGAAGCTTAAATGGAAATATATTTAAAGAAATGGAAATGCTTGAAATGAATGACTCCTTGACCACCGAACAAAGGCACTTTTGTCCAGAAAATAAGTACTTAAAATATATACACATGTATCGTCTATATATGCAAGATTTGTGGCGAGCCACAAAGAAGCATGATGATTAATGCGCATTGTACTGCAGCTCAAGTTTGATTCAAGAATTTAAATAGGAAAATAACTACATATGTATATATTGACCCCAACAGATGCGTTGCAAGTATCTAAACAAATTGTATCCACAGCTCGATTGTTTACATGCTTGAGATTTAACTGAAATTGGGACTAGCGCAACAAATGATTTGTTTTGATAAAGAGATACCGCATTACATATAGATTTGTGAATGTTGTGCATGTTCTATAATAGTGTCTGGTAGTATATATATTCAATTTTTATTACAATTTGTATTGCTACATGGCTTTTAAATCTTCTATCTTCTAAATACACTCACACAGAGAGAGAGATATTAAAACAAAACTACAAACTAAAACGTATCGAAACAAACATGGCACAAAGAGAGCAACATCATTCCAATTGTTGTTGTTGTTGTTGTTGCTGTTGTTTGTTTAAATGATTATTTAAAAGCTAATGAAAACAATGAAGAAAATACGTATGCGATGTCGACGCGCGTTTGGCACGCGGCAGCTGCCTCAAGATGTGCTGATGATGATCAAATTCTCTTTCTTAATAATGCTGATGATGATGACGATGATGATGAAGTCGATGGATCACCGAAACGGTAGCAGAGGGAGCGAAAACATTGCGCAAACACTATTCTTTTCTATATTGAAACTGAGGCATTACGAGGCGGCGGCGGCTGCTGCTGTTGTTGTTGTCGTTTGTTGTTTTTAGTTGCCCGGTTTTCATTTTATGCAACGTCGCTGGTGGCAAATTTGTTGTAGAAGCAATTGAGAAATGTGCCACATGAATTGATGTGTGTGTATGTGCGTGTGTGAGTGAGTGTGCGTGTGTGTGTGCTATGCGTGTGACGGTGTTGCATTTGTTTTTAGTTGAGTTACCTTTATGGCTGTCTGCATGATAACATTTGTGGCATAGTTGACACCCTTGGAGCCCAGCTGAAGCACCGCCGAGTATCCTCTTTCGCGTGCCTGATTCAAATACTCGTCAATTTCCTGCCAAACAAAGAGACAAAGAGATAGACTCGTATATATCACAGATATACATATAAAATATATATAAAATCACACCTGTTCCCGTCGTGTCAACATGGGATGCACAAACTTGCGATACAAAGTGGAACTGCCCTTTGTGGCTGGCGAGAGCAGCCACAAGACAATTACCACTTTGACCTCATAGTAAAACGGGAACCAGGATAGGAAAATGTCTGTGAATGTTTCAATGCAGGTGAAGAAGGCAAAGACAATCCAGTACATCATCCATTTGACCTATAAAAATTAGATAAAAGTGAGTTAGAATAATGAATAAAATGATTTGCATTTCTGAGATACTCTATCTTTTAATATACTACTCACATATTCCTTGACATTCTTTGTGCGCACCGCCTTGTAGGAGGCATAGGCCGGATAGAGTGTGCCGAAGAACAATCTGAAAGCGGGAAACAGTAAACTCTGAGCACAAGTGCGTGGAGCTATAAATATAACGATGAGCGAGCAAATGCAGGCCGTGTTGAAGGATAGACGGGGCAGGGGCCAACGCTGCAGTAGCTCTAACAGACGTCCCAGCGCATTAAGATTCTGCACCACAGGAGGAGGCACTACTGCGGCAACTGGCTGCTCCAAAATGTAGGGTCCATCATAGTCATAGTCCGTATAGTCGCTGTCCAGGGAGTTGAGTGAATCGTGCAGTCTCAGCTGCTGCTGCTGCTGTTGTTGCAGCAACTGTTGCTGCTGATTTGGATATAGAAATTTCGAGTAAACGGGCACAAAGTTCCCAGCAACCGCTGCCTGTTCCTCCAACGAGTAACTGCGTCCGTAAATGGGCAATGCCTGCTGACGTAGGCGTTTAATGTTAGCTGGCGGTCGCTGCGGATAGAGCAGCTGCTCCTGCAGATAGCTAGGCCGGCTCATGGCGATTGCCGTGCATTGCCCAGCGTCGTGTTGTTCCTCGCAGCTAAAACGACGCGCACTGACTATTCACCGACGATTCTGGCAGCAGCTGCCCGAGAGCGAGCGTCTAATGCTCGCCATAGAAACGCGTCTATTAATAGAAGGCCCAGAGGCAGAAACAGAAACAGACAGACGACGCTGCTCCCAAAAAAAAAACGAAAACAAAATCATAGAGCGAGCATCTATTGAGCTTTGATTGGAGACACTATAAATATGAGCAAAAACAATTTGCATGGAGTTTTTGCGTCAAGTGTTTACATGGAGCATATCGACTGGCCTCCCATTGGTTGTTGTTGTTGTTGTCGGTGCCATATATTGCGGTACGGCAAGGCGAGTGCGTCAACCTCACACTCTCTCACTCACACACACACACAATACCAAATATGGCGCTTGTTCAATTGACTTTGACGATGCACAACAACGGGTAACGGTAACTTCTTACGCTGATTAATAAACAAACAATTGGCTCGGCTGGCAACGCTTGAGAAATCACAGCGTTACGCCCACACAATTAGGAAGCAGAATTCAACCAAAATTAACCAAACTAAACAAAAGCAAGGCCAGAAACTTGAAAGAGTTTTGCTCGCTCACAACATTTTTGGGGGTCAGCAACAACAACAACGACAGCAGTCGAGTGTGTGTTGGTGTTGCTGGCCTCCTCTACCTGCTCTACTCTACGCCTGCAGAGTGTATTACGAATTTAGTTACAATGCATGTAACAATCAATGATGAATCAGGTACTCCATTTACTTGACTGCATCGAGTTACAAACAACACTCCCTAATTATCATTTATCATATTATCACTGTAACAAGTCTGCAAGCGTATTTACACTTCGGCTTAGCCAAAGCGAGTTTTTCTTTTAACTAAATTCTAATTCGTTTGCTACTCACATTATAAGCCGTGAAAATAAGCTGCTGATCATTTTGAAAGCTTTGCGCGTCCTTTTTGTTGTTTCGCTTCGCTGCTGCTGCGCTGCCTCTGCCGCTGGCGCCTTCAATTGTACAAATGAAAATTCAATTACAACAAATGTAACGAGCAGCGTTCTGTTCACAACTAACTGTGAATGTTACTCACCTTGTTGCTAGAATTTCCTTGCGAAAGAGTTCACCTAGTTTCTTTCTTACGTATTTCGTACTTTATTTCTGTGTACTCGTTGAAAGAACAAACAAATTTTGAAGCTTTATGGTGATTTTTTTCCTTTTTGTTGGTTGCTTTGATTCTCCGTTTGCTAATTACAACGATAGCAACAACAACAACAACTACAACGCAATAGCACCGTGTTGCGCAGCACTCCTAGAATTAATTGGCCAGTCGTTTTCACTACATTTTTTGCTGAACAGCGTTTATATTATTTAATGCACTTTTCAGCAGCATTGCGCGCGCGAACAATGCTTTTGTTAAACAAAAACGGAGACAAAACAACAACACATCTCCAGCTGTGTATATGCTTTTGAAAACATATCGAAAAAGTCTATCGACGAAGCACAGCTGTTTGTAGGCATTGCCAGCACAAAATATGTTTTTGATATCGAACTAAAAATAGGCAAAAAAAAAATCGATAGCTGCATCAATTGTTTTCCGATTGTGTACAACGCGAATTCGCAAATTGTCGGTAAGTTTATTTTGTATTAAATTCCTGCGTGCAATTTGCAGTGTCAGCATTTTATTTGTATATTGAGTAGGAGCAAGATTTCATTTGTGTTTTAATACATTTACAGCGCCTGTGTAGAAGCTACCCCCAGCACGTGTTAAGGCAGCAACGAAGCGATTGCAAAAATGGCGCTAAATGCTCCAAACTGCAAAGACACACAGGTGAGAGAGACTGCAAATGATCGAAATATAGTTGTTATATTAACTAAAATCTATTACGTGTGCTTGCGCAGGATGTGCAGTTCAAGCTGCAGGATAAGTTTGTGGCCTTTAGGAAATGCGGCGATCTGCGGAGCAATGTGAAATTACTTGCGGTCTCCAGCAGTCGCGATCTTCTCTTTGCCGGCAATCCAACGGCGCCGGAATTGAAAGGTTTGTCTCTGTCTGTGGTCTGTAAATAAACCTGTTTTAATTGCTTGCTCTCCTTGACAGTGATAATTATCAAAGATGTGGCCGCTGCCCGGACGAGCGGCAAACAGCCGCGGGCGCGTCGCGTGGCGTTGCCACACATTCCCAATTACATGTCCTGCAGCGCCGATGGCAATCTATTGGCCATTAACTACACACAGTCGAACGGAACCAGTCTATTGCTCATCTATGCCGTGCAATCCTTTATGACACCCGACGTTCGTGCTTTGTACAACATAAGACTGGCACCCGAGGACTTTGTGCACGCCGTGCAGCTGCTCTGGAATCCCGTGCTGCCCAATAGCTTGGCTGTCGTCCTCAGCAACGGCGGACTGGCCATGTATGTGCTGAAGGAGGGCGGCAACTTTGAGCTGCATACGCTGGACAAGAGTCAGCAGGTGAAATGTGGCTGCTGGTCACCCAAAGGCAAACAGCTCGTCCTTGGTTTTCCCAACGGGAAACTACAACAGTTCAAGCCGGATCTGACGCCGGCCAAGACACTGATGTGTCCGCCGAATGTGCACGATGCGCCCTTCGATACGATTGCCGTCCATTGGCTGTCCACGTTCCAGTTTGCCGTCATCTTTCTGCAGCACGGCGAGGATTGCAATCCGGCGTTGTACATTATAAATGCACCCAAGGCGGGCACGCCCACCTACACAAACTACTATGACATTTGCTACAGCCTGAATGGACCGCGCAACCATCAGTTCCATTTCACCCATGTACAGCAGTGGAATCTGCTCCTGGTCAGCTCGGCGAATGGAGTGGAGGTGGGTGTGCTGGGCACCACGGAGGCGGGCGACACGCCCACTTGGCAGCAGTTGACGCTGCTCGACGAGGCGCGCATTGAGCTGCCACTGAGCGAGGAGACCCAAGACGAAACCTTTCCCTTGGGCTTCGTCTACGACACTTCGTCGACGCATCAGTTGACCATCAATGAGCAGCAGCTGCCCAGCATGCCCATGGTGCATGTCCTGGGCACCGATGGCACATTACTCACCTTCAATTTCCTCAATCTGCAACCAGGTGTTGCCTCTGTCTGCTCACCTCCGCCTCCTGTGGTGGATACTTCTGGCCAGTTTTGTGCGCTAGATACGCTAATCGGTGCTGAGGACCAGCAGCCCACGGCAGGAGCAGCCCCAGCCCTGGCAGCGGCTCCAGCGACCGACATCTCCTTTGCCTTTACGCCCAATACGGTCACCTCGACGCCGGCTCCGACCAAGGACAAGCCTCCTTCATTCTTTGCCGGCTTTGGCAACGTTGGCACCAAGGCTCCGCCGCCCACTTTTGCCGCTCCCAGTGTGTCAAGTGCTCCGCTTAACTTTGCCGCTGCAACGAAACCCATGACTGCTCCCAGCTTTGGCGGATTTGCAGCTGCAGCCACAGCGACAGCAACAACAACGGCTCCACGCTTCAATTTACCTGTTGCCAATGCAGCGCCCAATTTTGGACAATTGGAGAAACCAGCAGCAGTTGCTCCTGTTGCAGCTATGGCTGCATCCCCAGCTGCTCCCATGAAGACCAGCAACAATAGCAAACCACTTTACACTGTGCCGCCCACATTTACCCCAGTTGCAGCCGCATCCGCTCCTGCTTCTGGTCAGGGAACTGGCGCCATCAAAGCAGCAACGAGTGCTGGCAGGAGCTCAGAGATTAGTGCCCGTGAAATAGATGATGTCATTGCCGAGATCATGAGTGTCCAGATCAACGCGTTCAGTGAGCAAATCGAGCAGCAAAAGCAACAAACGAAGACGCTGCTCGCCCAGGTGAGAATCGTAGTCTAGTTCTATCTATTACATGTGTATTAATGGAAATCTCTTGCAGATTGAATCGCCCTCCTCAATCAAGTTCTATGCCAAGCGTCTAGACGATCTGCAGGAGCTGAATGACCAGGCCAATGATGTGGAATTCGAACTGGATGTGCAGGGACTGCGACATGCGCTAAGCGAAGCCTATGCCATGATGGCCGAGTGCCGTGCCAAGCTGGATGTGTACAGAAATCCAGAGTGAGTATTAGGAGTGACTGCAGTTGAGTGCATCCGACTGGGAGAGACCCTGTAGAGTCGAATTATGCCGACATTGTCAGGACAGATCCTCAGATCAGATGCAACTGTTGATCATGTTCAGTATCAAAGATTACATGCCATACATCCCACTTCTCATATATATATATATATATATATATGTATATTAATGTTTATTTTGACAGCATTACACGACTGATGAGCTCCACGAGCTTCGATGCAGCTGGACGACGTTTGCTGTCACGGCTGCAGAGTTATTTGGCGGCCAACGAGGCGCAGCTGCGTCTGGCCCAGCAGCACATTGACACCCAGTGGGAGCAGTACCAGGATGTGCTGCGTCGCAACTCCAAGTCGAAGATGCATATGCCCTGTTTGGAGGGCATCTATCAGCGTCTGACACGACTGCAAAATCTCGCCTCCGATCAGCGCATCAAGCAGACGAATATCAAGGCCAAGCTAAAGGAGCGAGGACTGCTGCAATCCTCGCTGCTCAACCAGGAGAACAATCGCAGTCGCAACAATGAAGCGTGAGCAAAGATTAATGTGTATTTATGAATATATAACCAGCTGATCTCTTGTCTCTTGCAGCGTGGACACACTCGCCGACTCCATACTCTCGATGAGTCTGAATCAAACTGTTGAAACGAATCGCGCCAAGCTCTCGCTGCACAAATTGCAGAGCATTCGTCACCTGCTCCAGAGCCACAAGATACAAATCATTAGTCCACAGCGTCCAGATCGCGTCGGTCTCAAATCGGAGGTCATCTTGGAGACGAAACTGAAGGCGGAGCTCAACAGGAAGACGGCTGCTGCAAATGCTGCGAAGCCAGCGACGGCGCATAAAGCAACTCAGGCGGCAGCTTTAGCAGCTCCAGCTCCAACTGCAGCTAATGTGCCCGCCCAGCTGGCCAAGCCAACGGCCTCTAAGCCGGCAGCAACTGTTGTTGCTGTGGAGAAGTCGCCGGCAGCAGCACCAGCTGCTGTTTCTGCTTCATCTTCTGCTCCTTCGCCGTTCAGCTTCTTCCAGAGCAGTCCATTTGCCAAGACCACAGCAGCCTCAGTTGCTGCGTCCACGACAACTTTAAGCGCTGTTGACGCCGCCAAGCCCGCAACAACAACCGCGTCTGCTGGTGGCCCGTTCTCCTTCAGCTTTGCCCAGTTGGGCGGCAACAAGCCAGCTTTGTCCATTGGCGGCTTATCGCCGGCTCCAGCCACAGCTTCGTCTAATCTTTTTGCTGGCTTTGGCGCGGCGCCAATGGATGCCACAAAACCCAAAGCAGCCGCAGCAGCAGCAACGGAACAGCCCAAGGAAGTGGAAGTCAAAAAGGAAGTGGAGATCAAACCAGCAGCCGCTGAGCCAACAATCAGCTCCACTCCAGCAACGCCCAAAGCTGCTGCTGAGCCAGCTGGAAAGCCCTTTAGCTTTGCCGGCTTTGGCAGCAACGCTGGCACCACCATCGGCAGCAGCTCCCCATTCAGTTTTGGTGGCTTCGGCTCCTCGTTGGGCAACTCTGCAGCTCCGCCCAAATCAGCAAGTGTTATCACAACTGGGGCAACAAATGTTGCTGTTGTTACAGCTACAACTGCAGCTGCCACTGGCAACCAGGAGACGACTGTAAGCAGCTCCAGCTCCAGCACTGCTTCACAGCCTGTGGCAAGTACAGCCCTCGGCTTTGGCAAATCTCCTGCGCCACAGAGCGAGGCAAGCAAGGATGAGCCCATTGACAATCTCTTTGGCTCGGTGAACATCTGCAAACCGCAGGTGAAAGACAATGCTGCAGGTGAGTAATTGTTACTAAAATATAAGGTATCCTTCTATTCATCTACATCCTGCTCAACAGATGCTCCGCCAGCTAACATCTTCAGTGGATTTGGCGCCACTTCTACGCCTGCTGCTGGCAGCTTTCAATTGGGCGACGGCTCGAAGGGATTATTTGGAGGCAGTGCTGCTGTAAGCACTGCTGATAGCGGCAGCAAGACAGCAGCAATAGTTGCCACAACGACAGCAGCAACATTTGGCACATCGACAGCAGCAACATTTGGCACATCGACAGCAGCAACTGTTGCCACATCGCCTGCACCGTCAGTTACTTCGACAGCAGCTCCAACAGTTGCCACCACAACGGCCGCACCAGTAGCTACAACAGCAGCAACATTTGCTAGACCAACAGCATCCGATTTGGCAGACGTTGTAGTTCCCGCGACAGCAACAACAGCCTCAGCTGCAGCGCCAGGCAGCAGCTTCTCCTTCTCCAATGCATTCAGCAGCCTGAGCACGGCCAGCACCTCGCCAGCTGGCTCTTTGACCGCCACCAGCTCGGCGGCATCCACAACCAGCAATGCATCCACTTCGATTTTTGGCGGTGCCAACGCATTTGCACCCGCTGCAACCGTTGCCAGTCCGTTCCAGGCAGCTGCGGCATCAACAGCAGCTGCTCCGCCCACTGGCAATATATTTGGCAATGTGCCGAAGCCCGAGGCAAGTGTCTTTGGAGCTTCCCCTGCAGCTGCAGCAGCACCACCCACTGGTCTCTTTGCAGCAGCTGCTGCCCAGAGCAGTCCCTCACCTTTTGGTGGCAGTCCAGCAGCCGCTCCAGCTGCAACAGCCAGCTCCGGTGGCAACATCTTTGGCCAGGCGGCAGCTGCGACAGCAGCGGTGAAGCCCAGTGGATTTGGTGCGCCGGCAGCATCGCCGGCACCAGCGGGTGGTTCCATTTTCGGCGGTGCCAGCAACACTGCCTCGCCCTTTGGCGGCGCCTCCATTTTCGGTGGCGGCAACAGCGCCCAGAGTCCGACGGCAGCTGCTCCCACTGGCTCCATTTTTGGCCAGAGCGTCTTTGGTGCGCCGGCCACGTCCAGTGGTGGCAATTTATTCGGCAATGCTAGCCCGGCACAGCCGCAACCGACGGCCTTTGGTGGTGGCTCCGTGTTTGGTGGCACTGCTGCCAATACATCCTCGCCAGCTGCATCTGGCGGTTCCATCTTTGGTGGTGGTGGCAGCGGCTTTGGTTCCTTTGCCCAAACAACTCCGACGGCCGGCGGCTTTGGCAGCAGCTTTGCCCAGAACACTGGCGCTTCAGTGGCTCAATCCGGGTTTGGTTCACCGCAACAACAGACTCAACAACAGTCGCCCGCTGGCGGCTTCGGGGCCAAGCCCGTCTTTGGCGGCACTCCGGCCTTCGGTGCGAGTCCCACTTTTGGTGGCGCTCCAACATTCGGCAGTCCCAAAGGATTTGGCACCTTTGGCAACAGCCCTGGTGTAGTTGCTCCAGCCTTTGCACAACCGAAGCCTGCGGAGGGCAACATCTTTGAAACACTGGGCGGCACCGATACCGGTCTGTCCTTTGGAAATCTGGCTCAAACTGGCAACACCAATAACCAAAAGTCCAGCTTTGGCGGGTGAGTAACATTTTCAACTTTGAAATTAATGTGTTTTTTATTGATTCTCTTTTTTAATTGCAGCTCTTCGTTTATGAACTATCGTTAAGCATATGTTTTTTGTGTCTTTGTTAAGTGGATTTCTGTAAATTCAGTTTCAAAATAAATATGATATTCATCTAGAAATAAATACATATGTATAGCAGATTTGCCTGAATTCTAATGAGGGAGGAATCAAAGTAATTAAGTTGAAAGTTGTATGGAATATAATCCATTTTTTTTATTTTGACCTCACAACAGAATAATTGTATTGTTAAAATGATGATAAAATCATCTAATATTGGGTATAAAAGTATGTAGTATTTTATATTTTTCTTAATTATACGTTCCGGATAGTTGATCAATTTTAAATCAATCGAATGATCAGTCAGCATAACCCCAACGATTAAATTGAAACACTTGATTTTTGAACATATTTGTCATTTTTATTACCAAATAAATATTACACACAGATAAATCAAAGCTATTTTTTTGCCTTTAATTTCGAAAATATTCAATATTCGAGTTTCTCTTTTTATAACCTTTTTTGGTGTTGGCTGTTGAAAAGTTTTGGACTCGTTGCCGTTTAAACACCAGAAAAACAATAATAATAATAAGAATGATAAAAACTGATAGTTAACTTTTTAGCAACAGCTATTACACATTATATTTTCAATTGGTTATACATATACAATAATATGCATATAATTAGTGCGAATAGTTATACATTAATAAAAATATATATATAGTATATATAATATACATACATACATATATATGCATGTACATGTACAAAAGACACAACTAAAAAATGCGGACAAAAAAAGACATATCGTATATAGCATATATATAATATACTATATATGTAGCATATAAATAGTGAAAAATAGTCAAAAACATTTTACATATACATATAGAGTTATACATACATACAGCATTAGTATAAATAATTATATATTTATATATATATTCATAGGTTAAGGTAAATGCATTTCGATTTGTTTTTTTCTTTTCTTTTGTTTTTTTGTTTATCTTCTTTTTTAATTAATTAGGACTAACTTAGGTTGGTAAATTGTTAATTGTTAGAGATTTACATGCGACTACCCAGCTTAGATGTTTGTTATCCGATTTATAATTAGGATTTTCTTTCGTTTTTTTTAGTTTAAATGTTAGTTACGTTTAGCACACATTTAGTTTAGTTACCGTTTCTATTATTGTTATTATAATTATTATTATTATTATATTAGATTATATATATTAAATTGTAAACTAATACTAGGAAAAACACTTTGCAACAATTGTTGAAAATTCGTTAAATTGTTGTTGTTCGGTTTGATGTTGTTGTTGTTGTTTTGTTGAGCAACTTTTTAAACTAAATTGAATTTCGTTATGCACTCTTATTAATTATTATCTTATTACTCGTTTCTTTGAGAGCACGGCGCGTTTAAAACGACCGTTACAAGTTGTGTGTGCGGCTGTTTTGTAGTGTTATCGTTATCGTTAATCGTTATCGTTTCAATCTTTAAACAACTGTTCTCTAT
Organism: Drosophila suboccidentalis; assembly: GCA_037043435.1. NCBI lineage: Eukaryota > Metazoa > Arthropoda > Insecta > Diptera > Drosophilidae > Drosophila > Drosophila suboccidentalis. The sequence continues at coordinate 170,035 of JBAMBK010002572.1, read as the reverse complement.
CTACAATGGGGAAACTGTTCACACTACAATTCAATTCTTTTTGACGGGGCGCAGTCAGAGGAGAGGGAGGAATGTTCTTTTTATTTCTTATCATTTTTCTTTTTGGGCGTTCGTGCGGTATGGGCGTGGCACATGCAATGACTTGCTTAAAGCTTATACACTTAATGTTGTCTGTTTGTGTGTTCTGGAGTGAGTATGAAATTTGAGGAAAGCATACAAAAGTGGTTAAATTTAGAAACGAGTTGGCAGTGGGGAAAACAGAGGAAAATTGGGAAAAGTCTTTCATTGGATTTCGGCAGGGGCTACAGTTGCGGTCATATACATACATATAAGTATGATTCAGTTTATAATGTGCTGTTATATGTACATCGCCTGGGTAGCTTGCTAGTAAGTATATAGTTTGATATATATAAATATATATAAATATATATGTTTAAAGTTGTCACATATAAAGAAGCGGAAGTATATGAGAAATTTGTAGGGAATAGCAGAGAAGGGCCGCTCCTTGATACATAAAATATAGTATAAGTATTAGCTGTTGATATATATGCATATATATGGGTGTATATAAGGGAGTAAAGTTGGAAATCGTGGGCACAAAATCTCAAATTATGGCTAAGGCTGTATGTAAGCTCTGCTGTTAATGTGACGTTAACAGAATGTTAAAAGTTGAGCAGTGTTTGATTAACAGCCAAAAGAAGAAATTTCGAAGAAACTGAATGTTAGTGCCAACGATTGTTGTCCAGCTCTACTTATTAGATAGTATATATATTATATATATAATAATGGCATATGGTATGAGTATATATGAGCAGTAGTAGTAGTAGTAGTAGTAGTTGTAAATGAAAATGTAATGCCTCGCATGATAGTGATAGTAGTAGTAGTAGTAGGAGTTTGATCATGATGACGATGATGACGAGGCTTCATGACTTCATGAGAGGGTTGTGGATTTGGGACTCGGTTGGGGAGGTGGTATTCGATGGTGATCGAATACCCTTTGTTGTACTACCAGTGCATCGTTCGCAGCTGATCCAAAATGCGCTGCTTGAAGAAGGTGCCCAGCATGCCAAAGACGGTGGATACGGCCGCAATGCCCATCATGACCTGCATGACGCAATGTATGCCCGACAGCTCCTCCTCCGTCTGCTTGTGCCGATGCCGGGCCCGATGATGTCGTCGGCTTCCCATGCCGCTGCTCTCGTGCAGACGTTGCAATCGCTCCATATCCTCATCGAATTGCGGAATGATGGCCAGATTAATGACCTCCGTCTTGGACAAGAGCTGCTCATTGGCTATGGTATGGGCTTCGGTACCGCCGCCTCCCTTGCTGGTGGCCTCATTATGTTCTCGCTCACGTTCCCGCTGCTGCTCCAGTTCCCGCACACGCGATCTCTCGTCCAGCATGGTGTTATCCCGACTGAAATCAAAGTCACGCCCAGTGGGCAACTGCTGCTTAGTTGTGGGATACTCGGCCAGATTGACCTTGGTGAGAAAGTGTAGATTGCCACTTGACGACTTCTGCTCCGGCTGTGTCTGTGCCGGCTGGGCGAGCAGCGAACGGGGCGTGGCCTCGGTGCCGCCCATTGGGGGCAACTGATCTCTCACCCGCGTCTCCTGGAACTGATTCTTCTTGATGCCCAGCACCTCGGACAGCGGTCGATTAATCATCGGCAGCAGCGAGTCTGACGTTGGCCGGATTATAAAGGAGCCACCATTCGGGGCATGTGCCGGAGGCTCCAGTATCTCTGGCTGCAGCGGCTTCGGCGTCGCAGCGGCTGCATTGGATGCCGGAGCGGGTTTATCGCCGGCGCTTTCATCCTCGCTGTCCGTGTAGACGGAATCGTCGGAGGAGGACGAGTCGTCCGAGGAGCTGTCCTCGTTCGTTGGCTTGGACTTGTGTTCGGGACTCTTGTTGGCGGTAAACTTGTGCGTTAGATTGCGTATGGGCTCGTACTTGGAGCTCTCCGAATCACCGCGATAAAGCAGCGCCACCTTGCCATCGGGTGTTAGTACAGGCGTTATTTTCGGATGTGGCGATGGAAAACGATGACTGCTCTCCGGATCCGGTGACAGGGCATCGAAATCGGTGAACTGTGTCGCTGGCTTCTGCTGTGCCTGCTGCTCCAGCTGTTGTTTCTCCCGCTGCTGTTGCTGCAGCTGCTGCTGATCCAAATCCCCATCCGTGGGCGTCTGTTGATACACAATGCCCACCTTACCCAATGGCGTCGATATGATTTTGATAGCATCATTGCTATTCTTGCGGAAATAGTGCTGATTAGAGCCTCCGCCTCCCTTGGAGCGCTGTGAATCGAAGAAGCCAGCGCGATCACGATTTCCGCCAGCGTCAGCGTATTCATCATCGACACCGTCATCGTTATCCTCGCCATCCTCATCATCGTTAGCAAAATGGCCGCTGCTCTCGCGCAGATCAATCGCAGTGCTCGGCACGGCCACGGCCACTGCCGCTCCAGCTGCCTCCTGTTGGCTGCTCTCCGTCAGCAGCTTCTTCCGTATGTTCTCCAGCTGACTCAGCCGAAAGCTGTTGTTCGGCTTGAAGCGATTTTTGTAGCCAACGCTCCCAGTACCGCTGCCTTCCTCATTCACAAAGTGCTCCTCGTCGGCCCGAGGTCGCGTTGTGCGTGGTCGCTCCAAGGCCAAACGTTCATCATCCTCATCATAGCCCATATCCTCCTCGTCGTCGTCCGGCTGCTGTGGCTGCTGCTGTGCGGCAGGCGATACCAAACCTTTGGGATCTGGCAGCTCCTCTGGCTCCTCGTCGTCATCTTCATCATCATCTGCAAATAAGCTCGTCTCCTCATCCAAACCATCATCATCATCATCATCGTCGTCATCGTCGTCGTCGTCGTCGTCATAGAGATCCGCTTGCATGCGCTCTGTATCTGTATCTACGTCCTCCATGGCATAGTCATCTGACTCTGACTCTGACTCCACTTCCGCCTTCAACTCTTCCTCTTGCCCCTTCTCAACATGCTGCTGCCCCGTGTTATTAAATCTACTGCTTTGCGGCTTAAAACTAAAGTTATTACTACTGCTACTGCTATTGCTACTATTACTACTACTATTATTATTGTTATTATTATAGTTATTATTATTGATATTATAAGTTAAGTTTAAATGTGTTCCTAGGCTAACATCTAAGCTGCTATTGCTTCCTATAAGCAATTGGGTAGTCGCATCTTTCAGTCAGTAGCATTTCTTGGTGCATCCACATTTGCGCACAATATCCAAATTCTTGATGTATTTGCGATTATTGCTGCAGACCATGCGCACCTGCGAATAAAGAGAACACAAAAGAGCAGAAGAGAAAGCAATTTATCCATTAATATCAAGTTTAAACTTTTAACTAAGTATATAAATAATTCTTTCTTAGCGAGTATACGTATATACAGCATGCAATAATCACGGCAATGGTATGCCTTTTTCATGCATGAATTTACACTTGATACAAAGTAAAATATTTCAACTCTTTTCGATACATAAGTGTATATCTTATTCTTAAAATTTTTCAAATATTATTGCTAGAATCGCTTTAGGTTTGGAATCATAATCAGGCCTGTGCCGAAATTCACTTTAGATAAGATTTGTCGGAATTGAATTTCATTAACCTGCTCTAATACCATTTCGGCGATATTTAGCGGATTGATATCACTTTGAGTTGATGGGTTTAAGTCTGATAAAGCGAAAAACGATAATTTTCAAACACTTAGTCTAAATTCAAAGTGAATAAAGGCATATCACTAAATGCTAATATGTAAAAAGTGAGAACCGAAACAGGACTGAATATAATTTTTTTTATTTTTTTATCTATTGAAGGAATTTGGATTAGTGTGCTAATTTATAGCTGAATTTTCGTAGCGCTATGATACAAAATAATATGATTGAAATTAAATATACTTCTTGCCCTGAGGTATTATATTCCTTAGACAGTTTACTTTATTTGCTACACTACATCAGATTAGTATAGACAAGACGAATGCACTTTTTAGACGTGATTTTTGCATGCCTCTTTAAAGCGTGCCAAATTCAGGATATTTGTAGAGTAAATTATAGTTTTCAAACTTTTCAAATAACTTCAATTGAATGAAATATTCAGGCCTGTTCCGGTTTTCACTTTTTAATTTTTAGCATTTAGGGATATGCATTTATTCACTTTTCATTTAGACTTAGTACTTAAAAATGTTAGTTTTTCAATTTATCGGACTTAAACTCAAAGTGATATCAATGCACAAAATTTCGACGAAATGATATTAGAGCAAGTTAAAGAAATTCACTTCCGCAAAATCTTACCGAAAATGAAAATCAGAACAGGCCAGTATGTTTTTGTAAGTTATTAAATTTTCTCTTAAATACACATATTCCAAAACAACTAAAGAGCTAGTTAGAGTTTCTGCACATGACATATTCACTACTCAGTAATGTTTTTTTCACGCCTGCCATTTTTACATATTAATTATCAATTGATATGTGCGTATGTATTACTCACCTTGCGTCTTCGCACTATTTTAGCGGCACAGCACTGATTGCCACAGCCGCCCACGCATTTGGCGTACTTGAGAGGCTGCCGCGAGCGACAGTCGTTCTCCGTGTAATACTCACGCACCTGCTCCTTGCGACACGTCGCGGCGGCTGCAATGAAATGTGAGACAAAACGTAGAAAATGCAATTAGTGAGCCACCTTTGACAAGGCGGGCGGGCCAGCTAATGAGATTACATCCCATATGTGAGATGAGTGTGTGTAAATGTGTGTGTGAGAAAGCAGATGAAGTTATTGCTGCATATCCAAGCGGGTGCGTGTTCAACTCTTCAAATTGTGACAGAAGTTGAACAAAGTTGTGCGGGAATGTTTCTCAGATGAAAGGACACGGAATCAAAGTGCAGACCTGAATGCAAAGTGTGAACCTTTCATTTCCAGAACTTGTGCAAATTTATATAATATCCCTTTAAAAACTAAACTACTTTGTTTAAGCGGAAGGTAATAAAATAATAGAATTTAAAAGTAGAATGAATTTGGTGGGTTAAACTATGATTAAAATGACATTCCGCTTGGTAATCGGATTGGTTTTGGCAAAGTTAATTAATTAATACATAAGAAATTGATTGCAAGTTAAGACTTTCGATTTAAGCTTTTGAATTTTTGAAAAATACAAGAATATCTTGAACCAGGAAATTATTTTTGAGGAATTAATCAAATTTGAGTGCAGAATAAATTTAGACACTATGATTAAAATGAGATTACACTTGGAAATCGGTTCTGTTTTGGAAAGGTTTTCAATTTTAAAGTTTGTCTAATTTTTATCTGTTTCTAAATAAAGTTGACTATTGAAATTTTGAGAGTGAATGTTAATTCGAGATGCCCGCTTGGCAAGCTTGGTAATGAGTGTTAGAGATAGAGCGCAATATGTACCGGTGATTGTTGGGGGCTCTGAGCTGCCCTCACCTTGATCGCAGTAGCGTCCGCGCTGTCCGTGCTTGCACTTGCACTGATAGCCATCCCTGGAGTTGGCATTGGGCACACAGCGACTGCCACGACGGCACTTGTGCTCCGCACAGGGATCCACCGGCTCCTGTTGTTTATCAATTGAAATTGGGATTAAGTTTAAGTTGAGTTCAATGGAAGGTTTATTGTCTTACCTCCTTGATGTGCGGCGTTTCATCCATGAAATCCTGCTCATCATCCTCCTCACCCTCGCTGGGTTCGCCCTCGAGGAGCGCACAGCCGGGCGTGATCTTCTGCTGCCGTTGGGCATTGCCAAAGTCCACGAGCTTGTGATTGATCCACACCTCCTTCATGCAACCCTTGAAACTGGTCAGATTGCGAATCTGCCAGTTCTTATAGGCCTGCTGGGCGGGCTCCACGGGCAAACCGCCCAGGAACATGGGCGTGGTCAGCTTTAGAAAATCATTGGAGCCCTCATTGATGATGGATCTGGCCAGGCCGCGATCCACGCGCAGCGTAAAGTTCTTTTTGATGGCCAAGAGTTCGACGGCATGGTATTTGCCATCGGCGACCATTTCAAAGCTATACATCGTGGACACTGGATAATTGCCGACATCGTAGCTAACCCGGATGCGTCCATTGAACAACTCCACGGCCAAATGGGCATCCTGGCCGTCGTACATGAGAATGCCATTCTGTTCGGCGCTGCTAAACACAATCGTCACATTCGCCTCCGGTCGGGTGCGCAGAGGTTCCAGCTCCACAAACGAATTGTTGTGGACAAAACTAATGCTGGTGAGATACTCGCACCATTTGCCCGTATAGCCCGGATGACATTTGCACAGGTAATCGGATCCAGCGGCATTTGGCTGGAAGCAGACGCCGTGCTTGCACTCGTGATTCTGGCAGGGCGATGTCTGGGGATACATCATGGAGATCATGTTGTGACCCTCACAGTATTTGCCCGTAAAGTCATCGGGACACTTGCACACATAATCATTGATGCCGTCGACACAGGTGCCGCCGTTCTGGCACATATGATTCTGGCAATCATCGATGTTATCCGTGCAGTTCATGCCATGGAATCCGGCCATGCAATCGCAGCTGTAGTGCGTGAAATGATCCAAGCACTTGGCCCCATTCGCACACGGATTGAACTCCTGGCTACAGAACTGAATCTTCGTATCGCACCATTCACCGGTGAATCCGGGCTGGCACTCGCAGCGATACGACTGGACGCCATCGATGCAGGTGGCATTGTTCTGACAGCGAATCTCGTCGCCCAGACAATCATCGATGTTCGTCTCGCAACGGGCTCCCGTATATCCCGCCGCACACTGGCAACTGAAGCGTCCCTCCTCCAGCACCGTGCAGGTGGCATTGTTCCGACACGGATTGCCATAGCAGGCATCGATCATGTACTCGCAGTGCTTGCCGTGATAGCCCGGCTGGCACAGGCACTGGTAGTCCCGCTGTGGCAGTGCCAGGCACTGGGCCTTGTTCTGGCACGGCTGCTCGTAGCAGGCATTGCACTTGGCCAAGATGTCGTTGCGCACCTTGCCGCGACACGCGAAGTTCGAGGAGGGCGTCGACAGTATCAGCTTGTCCTTCATGTGCTCCGGTTCCGCACAGCGCGCAATGCCCGGCTCCACGTAATCCAGTTTGATCCAATCCGAGAACCATTTCAGCGAACAATCGCAATACAATGGATTGCTGCCAAGTGCACTGTGGGATGGGATGGAATGGATTCAAAAAACGTCAACCTTTAGCAATAACTTAGTGATATAAGAATAAATTAAAAAGCCATTTTTCAAATATCTTAACTCGATAATTTTTTTTTGCCGATATATCGACCACTAAATTTTTGTTTTGACGAGATTAAAATATCGATTTAAGACTCGATCCATAATTTGGATTACATCTGTTAAGTAAATGTAAAAATACATTGAAAAATCGACAGCTGAATTGAATCGGAAGCAATTTTCAACTACTTTAACTCGATAACTTTTTTTTGGCGATTTAACGAAATATCGATTTTTGTTTTGACTTTTTTAATAATTTGATTTTAAACTCGATCCATAGTTTAGATTCGATCTGTTTATACATTGAAAAATCGACAACTTAATTTGACATTTCGACGATTTAAACATTTCGATTTAAAACTCGATCCATAACTTGAATAAGATCTGTTAAGTAGTTGTAAAAATACATTGAAAAATCGAAAATCGATCTTTGCGGAAACGATTTTCAAGTACTTTCACTCGATAACTTTTTTTTTTGCCGATATATCGGCGATATTTGGACGATTTAAAACTCGATCCATCAAAATATGAATTAACATCACAATAATAACTACTGTGACATAGTTGCTTTAATACTCACATGTGTGTCAACGACTTGAGATCCTCGAAGGAGCCTTCCGGTAGCATCGATATGCGATTGCCGTGCAGCGAGAGCACACGTAGATTATTCAGACCAGACAACGCATGACGTTGCAGACACTGCAGCTTGTTGTACGAGATGATGCTGCAGAAAGCCGAAAAAAGGAAGGCACAAAAACTGTTACCAAACGTTTACCAAATTGCAGACACACACTCACACACATGATGATAAAGTAATGAAAGTAATTGCGAAACGTTGCATCTTTGCAAACCGACAAAAAAAATGCAGCAGTTATGCGTGTTAAATAAATGACTGACTATGTAGATACTCTAGAATTTTAAAAATTCAATTGTAACACACATATTAAGTTCTTATTAGCAGTAGCTCTATATATACCGACAATATGTACCCTGTAGTTGGCATTACGTCAATCGATAGACTATTAAGATGCCCTGTAAATGGTTATACATAAATATGATTAACCTACAAAACATCCTGTTCTTAAGAGTAGCTAACATGATGCATAACAGACGTGTCAGAGTACGTAGATACCCTATAGACGGATAGTCTAACTGAAAGAAAGTGAAAGATTTCAATGTGGTTGCTACACAAAATTGACTGACTGATCAGACTAACGCTCAATCTATGCACTCTTTATACCCTGTATGTTGTAAAATATGTGACTGACAGACTATATAAAAGCCAAGTATACAGAAATCAAATTCGGGATGAAATCAATTTCAATCGTTGCCGGCTCGGTAATCTCGAAATACCTTAAATCGAGTACGAAATACTTATTTAAGTACGATTTTTCAATTCCTTCTCCCCAAATATTATGATTAACGGGACTCAATAAGAATTATTTCAGTAAAATCAAATGATAAAGCCATTTTTGACTATGTTTATGCTGAGCGGATAGTAAAATTACATGCTAAAATTAAGAATTTTTAACTTGACGACGTTTTGTTTTTTAACAAACGACTCTCTTTTCTTGTTATACCTGACTACTAAATGCTTACAGGGTATAATAAACGGAACAGCTTTGATTGTGGATAGCGCACACAGGCGCAGACAAGCAAGGGGCATGAGGCAGGGGCAGGGGCAGGAAAAGGGGGACAGAGACGACAACTAATGCTTAAGCACGAGTCACGACTTAACGTCTCGAATGAATTTCGTGCCCGGTTAAGACGAGCCCAGGCCAAGGGTGGCCACAACCGCAAATGCAATTGCCGCAAAAAAAAATGAGAAGAAAAAAAGTCGAAGTAGGAAAAATAAAAATTGTGTCAAGCCCTCTTGAGCTGTTGCGATTGGATTCGATTCGATTCGTGTTGGACGTTTTGCAGCTAGTACGTGCATTGTGGCAATTAAAAAGTCATTAGAAATTGGCCTATACTTACAGTGTGGATAGTTTGGTCAGATTGGCAAAGGTGTAATTGGATAGTATGGTGATTTGATTGTTGCTGAGATCGCTGAAAGTTCAAAAAGGGCAAAAGAAACAGAGTTAAGATTTATGAAACTTGCCACATGTGGCATTTAGTAGTACTTACAGTCTGGTGAGTGCACGCAAATGCCTGATGCGCTCAAAATGTATCTGCTCAATCTCATTGGACTCGAGATACAATTCGGATGTTTCGGCTGGAATTCCGCGCGGTATTTCCTTCAATTGATTGCGCGAACATCGGACCACAGTGCCGGTGCACGTGCAGGCCGGCGGACAATAGCCATCGCCGAGGCATCCCTCGTTGTTCTCGCTGCTGCATTTGAACTCATTGTGGGGCAGATCCTTGATTTGCACATCACGTACCTTCGATGGGGCAGCACAACGTGCCGCGCCACCGTTCAACGATTTTTTACGCAACCATTCGGCGAACCAGGCCAAATGACAATTACAATTGAATGGATTCGATGCAAGATTCCTACAAAATTGATACAATAAATGTAGAGTTTTTATTTCAATTAGTTGCTAGTACGCGATTCGCTTCTCTAATATATGTATCAATCCCCTAAGCTCTAAGCTCGAGCAGCTTTAAAAGCACTTGAAAGCTTGCAAATTAAATTAAATGTATTTCCAAATTAAGCAAGGTGTGGAAGATAATGCATGTGTGTAATTAAAGCTCCAGCTAATTTGAAAGCACATTAAAGCTTTCAAGTTTTATTAAATAAGTATATAGCTAAACTAATTTAGGTTGAAAGCACAAATTAAAAGTAGAGCCTAACTAAATTATGTTCACTTGGTATTAAATGATTATTCATAATATTTTATGCTTTAAGCCCCAGCAACTTTGAAAGCACATTAAAACTAAAGTCAACGGTCTAATTAAGGCCACAGAATTAAACAACAAAGTTTAGATAGTTGCAACTTGCAAGTATAAGAAGTTTGATGTGGTAACTTTGTAAGCTCAAATTGTTGTCATAATGAAATTTGAAGTGTGGCTCTCTAATAATATATTGACAAGAAAATTCAATTAAAGACGAATGATTTCATTAATAATTGACAAACATTGCACAATGGATATACAAGTGTGCTTCGAAGCATATATACATAAGTACATATGTTTCACTTATTCACTTTGCACTTTGGCCAGGCCGAAAGGGCTTTAATTACGAGCCTGGCTATAAGAGCGGCAAGTGAAACAATGGATCGCAAATTACATTGGCAATTCCAAACGTTACACACCAAGTCCAGACTAATTTAATAAGCAATGCTGCTTTGTCATGCTATCAACGATAGCATTGTATAAGTGTGTGTGTGTGTGTGTGTGAGTGTTAGCCACAGGCAACTAACTAACACTTTTGGCTGCCTTCTGGCCCCCTTCGCCAACCACCTGGATGATTGAGAGCATGTGGGTGTCGTGTGGTGCACAGCACTTAATGACTTTCATTGAAGCTATTTATTAGCTAGTTAAATGAATTTTACAATAATTTTAGATGGAGGCAAACGAACCACAAACACCTCACAGCAGCAGCAGCAGCAGCACCGCCAGCCCAATTACAGTCAAACCCAATTAAGTTGAACACACTCTAGAAAAATTAGCTAAGATTTTTTGCTCATTATATTTAGCTAATTTAAGTAATTGCTAAAACTGATTATTTTTTAATTTTACAACAATTTTCGTGTGTCTTGTGTAAGTGTAGCACTTAGTTAGGTTTGACTGTACGTATACATACATAAGAGTATATGGTATTGCGCTCTTTATTGAACTCAATTTTAATTAATTAAATCATCGAAGGCAGCGCACAGCACAAGTGTCTGCTGCTGAGGGTTGATTTACTACAACACAACAAACTGAAGCAACACACGCACACACATGTAGGTATATGTATGTAAGAAGAAGAAGAAGAAGAAGACAGCGGGTGTGCGAGTGTGTGCCTCTTCTTATCGTAGGCAGCCCTGCTATAAATTGAAGTTCAATTGAATTATATACAATAGTTTGCTCTGCTTTTGGTGGCATGCAAGCAGAAGAAGCAGATGAACAACTGATTTGGTAAAGAGGCAGCAACAGCATCAACATCAACATCAACAGCAGCAGCAGCAGCTTCTGTTTTGATGTAAAACTCTGGCAATCAGATTGAAGTTCAACTAGAGAACAATCAAAACCATTAACCTCATTTTATGATAGGAAATTAAGGGGTGAGGGTATTTAAGAGCCAGTGGACTTTAGGGGGCCAAAGTGATGTAAACGAAAACTCTGGGCAATTAATGCCAAAGCTAAATCATTTATCGATTGAAGTGCATGCCGATGCTTTCGGCCACTTGGCACAGTTTTAATTGCTTTGCATAGACAGCAGATGCATCAACTGCCAACTTACAGTAGGCTACACACCAGGGGGGCGTGGTTAGATTGCAGGGGAATGAATTGTATACTTACAAAGACGTCAGCGAGTTCAGATGCTCAAATGAGCCGGGCATAACGCATGAAATTTGATTGTCATAAAGATTGCTGCAACGATTATAAAAAGTAAACCCAAAGTTTTTGTTTTAATTTTACAACTTTAAACTCTTTAAAGACTTTACTTACAGCGTCTTTAGCTGATGCAGTCCGAGGAACATTTTATTGGAGATCTCCTTAATCTTGTTCTCGCCCAATTGCAAATCCTGTATACGGGATGCGCCCTCAAAGGCATTCGGTTCAATTCCAGTGAGTTGATTACGCTTCAGCTCCAATTTAACCAAATGCGGCAGTCGACCAAATAAACCATCCGAATTAATGCGACCCAATTCGTTGTCGTTGAGTAGACTACAAAATAATACAAAAAAAAGAGAGAGAATGCATTAAGGTTAAATTTAGTAAACAAATTCATTTACATAAATTAAGAAGAGTTCTCTGTTTAAGGGAAAATTGAAATTATATCAATAGGAGAAAACTAGATAACAAGTTTTCTTACTATTATATGATTTTTGTATCTAGGGAAATGCTTAGACATGTTTTCCCCACTCGGAATTTAAGAGTGAATAGTTTTCAAAAAGTAAGATTATTAACTAAAGATCTTATAATATTCGAGTTTAGACATTTTTTATTCATCTCTTTAATATCTTAGTAACTTTTGAAGAGAAGATGTACTTAAAAGTATCTTAGGAAAAGTTGTAGATTAACTTAAGCCTAGAATTACAGATTTATGTTCGATATTTTATATTAAAAAGGTCTATTTATAATACATTTAATAAATTGTTTTGTAAAAGAAAACTTTCTTTAACGATTAAACTCATTGCTAACATAAAATTTACTTAGTTTTAAAGCTCAACTGTCTTTAAAAGACAGCTCTGTCAACCGAAAGTGTACAATATATTCTAATAAAGAAATGCTTTCACAATCATATTTTATAGCGTTAAATAGGAACTCTTGTGCTTGTTAGCGCATAACACAGTAATAATTTGTCGGGAATAGTTGGGAATTTCTGGATAACTTACAGCTCAGTGGTATGCAATGGAATGTCGCGTGGTATTTCCTTCAGTCCACGTCCCGCACAGTCAACGGTTGTGCCCTCGCATTGGCACATCGAAGGGCAGTCGGAGTCCATGCGACACTCGCCGGATAGCTTCATGCGCAATTCATCCCAGGAACCTGCAGAAATAGTCAAGTGAATGGAGTGGGTGGAGTGGGAGGTGTGTTTCCCAAAGTTAAGACATATTCTTTCTTCTTTTCTTGTCTTGTTGCACGTTGCACGTTGCCCCGTTGTATGTTGCCCGGGGGGCGCACTTACATTTGAATTTCTCCTCGCGCAACGATTCAATGCGCCGACGATGCATCCGCTTGGGTGACTCACAGCGTGCTCCACTTGTCTCTATGGGATTTTTGTGCAAATAGTCGGCCAGCCAGCGCAGATTGCAGTCACAAATGAAAGGATTCTTGGCCAAATGTCTGTATATATAAAGGTATATATGTACACCAGCATATACATAAATGGAAAGATGGAAAGAAAGCACAAAAGTAGCATTGAGCATTTGTACAGAATAGACAGGTTGGAAGGGAGAGATTAGGGCGATGATGATGGCAGGCAGAGAGGGAGTAAGAAAGGCAAAACTGTTGTTGGCTTGGGCTCCGTTGGATGGAGGCTTCTTGAGACGTCTTAAAAGTGCACGAGCCCTGCGGCTAGCGACGTTTCCGTTGTTTATTGTTGCTGTTGCTTTTGTCGGTGTGTGTTTTGAAAACTATTTGCAAAGGCAATCCTAGCCAGGCCAGAGTTGTCCCCGTTAATGCTGCTGTGACAAAGTGCCCATAAAAATGCCTTTAACGGAAGATACTCTAAACCATTTCGTAATTAAAGCAACAGTTAAGAATATTGGTTAAAGAACTGTTTAAGAGAATTGTATGATCGATGTGATAATGTTAATATAAGAAAAACCTCTTTATGACCTAAAAATCGAGTAACGAAAACATTTCCGTGCCCCCAAATTTCTGATAGCCAATTTTGGGACAAACTTTATAACATTTAACACAAAACTTATTAGGTCCAGATTCTTTATACCCATGCCAAACTTTATTTTAAAACAATCCTAAATGTTTAGCTGATTCAACACGTCAATTTATGTTAATTGACCTCTAATTTGATTTTGCATCTAAATTTTATTTAATTGAAAAATTACTTTTTTAATACATACCCCTTGACTCTATTTTAAAAACTTTAAACCGTCGTACGCTTGTATTTTGTAATTACAATTAAGTATTTAAATTAAGCAACAAATTGTTATTTTTAGCCGATTGATTCTATTCTCGATTCTATACTTCAAGCTCGATTTACAGTTTGAATTAATACTTTTTAGTACAAACATTTTATAGGATCTTTTGCGCATTTGGCACATTTCTCAATCCTTTTTCCTTTATTTGCTTTGAAGTTGACAACCCTGACAAATACTTAACCCACTCAAGCATAGTCCATACCATCTTAAGAACGTCACAGCACTTAAAGTCAGCGCATTTATCGATGCTCAAGTTGGGCAACAACTACGAGTATTCCGCCCTATAGAGAACGCCTCATCTTTTGTTCGTAGTTGTACTATGAACATATTTACGGTTCACAGCCGATATTACTGGATGGGTTTCATAAAGACAAAGACGGGAGGGGAATGCTTGTTTTGCTGCTAAACAAATGTCAACGCGGGGCTGTCAAGTCAAAGCAACTACTAAATGCACTTCAGAGGTTTAACACCAAAGTGCCTGCTCCATTCAAGCTGGAGGCTGGAAACTGGGCGTCTCCTTCTTGCCATGCACTTGAGATATACAACAAGTAGAGGGAGGAAGCGGGTGAAAGGGGGGCGGGGGGGCGGTTGGGTTTATGGGGCGTGGTACTTACACCGTTTTGATGCTCTTCATGGCGTCGAATGTGCCATTAGCCAGCGACTGTATGTTGTTGTCATAGAGCGAGAGCAAGCTGAGGCTGTGCAGGTCACGGAAGGCATCCTTGCGAATGCACGAGATCTCGTTCGCATTCAGCAGCAGCAACTGCAGTGAGCCAAGTCCTTTGAATACGCCCGAGGGTAAATCCTTTATTTTATTGCCATACAGCACGCTGTAAGCAAAAATAAAAAACAAAAGCACAGAAACAAAGAGATGAAAAAATGAGAAAAAGGAATAAAGCGCAAATAGAATTGCAGTAGAAATGAGTGCTAGACTAAGAGATATTCTGTAAATTTAGAAATTAAGCAATTTAATAGGATACGAATCAGCAACGACTTGTAGAGTAAGTGTGCCAGACTAACAGATATGCTTTAATTATATCTGCAATATTACAATGCTCATATTTTTACAGATTATAGACGAATATTCACTCCAGCTAATCAAAAATAATAATTAATTTGAAATTTATAAACTAAGAGAAAAACATTATCCAGATAACAAGTAAACGTTAACATGACTTGAATATCTGTTATATCTAAATATCTGTATAGATCTTTATAAGTAGAAATGCAGAAAATTACCGCCAGACAATAGAAAGATAGAATAATTGACTCGAGCTCAGCTTGACTGTTTACGTTGAATAGAAATATAAATTCACACCCTGTAAAGAGCTAGAAAATAAGACCAGCTCTTGTATCTAACATATTAAATGTCGTTTAATAAAAAAAAAATAACTTTAAAAGCTGAGAATTGTTTCCCACTTTTCACTATAAAGTTTATTAATTTCCAAACGTTTTTACACTGTTTTTGTTGTTTTTTTTTTTGGGAATTGTAAGGGAAGAAAATGTGATTTTAATAATAATAGAAAAATTTCAAAGAAACATACAGAGATGTACATAATACTTTGTTGTGGAAAACTCCTTTTTCCTAATATTCCTTTTTATTCCCTTCGCCAATTTGAGTATACCCACTTTGGCTATTTCATGGTTACAGGGCATTTAAAGGTAGGCCAGCAAGGTAGGCTGCTCTTGTTGTGGTGGATTCATGTTGTTGTCATTGCGGGCGGCAACTGGTTTAGCACACACATAAACACACACACACACACACACACATATATGTGCATACAAAAAGTCGCAACCGTCTGGGGCAACAAACAGAACAGAATGTGGCCAACACAGGTAATCTGATGCCTTGCGGTGTTGGCAACGCTTAGCATAGGCCGATTAGCCCCTCCAGCTGAAGCCTCAGAGACCGAGGCCCAGTGGCTGTTGAGGAGTGTGACTGACTGACACCACTCCAAACACACACACACACTCTTACACACTTACACACTCATACACTCATACTCACACTCACATACACTCAACTCGCGAGTGCACATTTTGTGGCATGCTACTTGTTGCTTAATATGCCGTCTACTTACAGCGTTGTTAGCTGCTTCAGGCCACTTAGAGCATCGTGTGCAATCCTCGAGATGTTGTTGTTGGACAGATCAATGCGTCGCAGGCGTCGAAAGCTGGAAAAGGATTTCGCTGGCAGCTCCGTAATGAAATTTTGCTCCAGGCGACTGCAATAAAAAAACAGAGAAGAATTTTTAGCATACGATTCAAAATAAAAGATTGTAGAGTTAGACTTACAGTTCGGTGGTATCATCCGGCAGAGTAACGGGCACACTCGTCAAACTCTTCTCACGGCAATCGACAATACCATCGGCACATCGACACGGGTGCGGGCAACTGTTCTCGATGCCACATTCCATTGGCGCATGCTCGGTGAGACCTGCAAGTGTTCGACAACAACAACAATTGGCAAAAGTGGCAAGTGGCAAGTGTAAAGCAAACTTCATATTTAGCTGGTTACATCGACCATCCAGCCACTTGGCTTTGATTTGATCCACAGCAGCAGCAGCAGCAGCAACAAACCAAAGCCCAAACCACACCACATAATTATCAATGCTACTGCACAGCGCACACAACACAGCACAGCACAGCGGCAAAGATGTGGCTCCAAACAACCCAACGAGAGCTCCACAACAGCCGCTGGTCATAAATGTTTACCCACATAATTCCATAGCATTTCGTCTACAAAACGAAAGTCAAACAAGCAACAAAACCAATGAGAGCAACTAACATGACGAATTGCAGATGCCCTACAATGCACGCGAATTGAAGAAACTCTTTTAAAACTTTCAATTAGAAATAAATCCCTATACTCTTAAATTGGATCCACATTAATCTGTGTATAGCACATTCAAATATAAATTTCTATTATTTTGCCCCACTATAAATTAGTAGAATGTTATGTGGGGACTTTAACATTTTTGAAACGAGAACTTAGAACTCCTCTTTTTCGTTACACTTCCTATTGTTCTAAAAGATATTTAAACTTTTGTTTCAAAATAATCTATTGCATTATTTATGATACAATTTAC
This sequence comes from Drosophila suboccidentalis, assembly GCA_037043435.1. Classification (NCBI taxonomy): domain Eukaryota; kingdom Metazoa; phylum Arthropoda; class Insecta; order Diptera; family Drosophilidae; genus Drosophila; species Drosophila suboccidentalis. The sequence continues at coordinate 152,928 of JBAMBK010002572.1, read as the reverse complement.
TTAGTCGTCTTTTCATTGCAATATTATGGTTCTAATTCACATCTGGAAAGCTTAGATGATTTGATTTAAATTCATATTTCAAATTATAGCAATATATCTAAAATGAAGAGATTTCTGTTTTTCCAGATATTCATTTGCTAAAATTGTAAAGTCCAATCAAAAGTTAAACCTGATCGTTGTTCAAATTTTCATTTCTAAACAGCTATTTTACATAAAATTAATCTAAGGGAGCATTTACACTAGTTGACGAGCAGGTCAATTTCATCTCAGTAGGCTGTAAAGTTTGATGGCAACTTAGTCAACTCTAGTGTAAACGGTGGGCAACTCTAACCAAAATTGTATTGACTTCGTAAAAAGCACAGCCTTCTAACATGAAATTTATAAGCTTATCAACTAGTGTAAATGCACCCTAATCTAACCAAATATTATTCGTTTAACGAGAAATTCCTTATAAACGATTATATATTTCTATAAATAAACTCATCAACCAACACTTTTTCATAGTGTGAAGAAAACATTCTAAAGAAAGTATAGTTTTTAGAAATAAAATATTTTTTTGTCTAATTAAATTCTTCAAAAATCTCAGCTCTCAACACTTTTCATTATATTGAACAAAACATTCTAAACAAAGTATTGTTTTTAGATGGCAATAAATCTTCAGCAAATTGAATACCAAAGTGACTCAACCCTCCCAATTTAAGAGCATAACAAGTGTAATAACGATGAAATAAAAAAAAAAAACTCGTTTCATGGCATCGTTTGGCGCACATTTTCCGCTTCATTGAGCGCAGCAGAGTTTTGGAGTCGTTTCGACTCTCGGATGGCGATGGAGATGGAGATGAAGGCTTTCCAAATGCTGTTTGGTTGCTTGGTTGGTTCAGCCCGCAGCGGTTGAGCATCTGCATCCCAATCAAGCGAGCGATGACGGCGTTAAACGTTTTGGCAAACACACGATGATGTTCCCCTTTCCCCTTGTCCCCTCCCTTCGATTCTACCCCAAGATACAAACTATTGTTGCCGCTGCTGATGTTATTGGTTTGGAGTGGGCGGCACAGCGGGGGCGTGCCCATATGACTGCTTATGATTTACAATGCTTTGTTTTGTTGTGTTGTGTTGTGACTGAGACTCGGATGTGGTTGCTTGGTTGGCATATAAAACTAATTAATTTGGCATAGCTTTGTAAGGCACCACGACATTTGTCCATTTTTGGTGGGGTTGCCCCCAAAGCACACAACTGTTGACTGTTGACTGTTGTCATGTGTCCATACTCCATACCTGAGCATTTGAACTCCTGATCGTGCAGGTCCGCCACGTTTTGGCCCTTCAGCTGCGATGGCGACTGGCAGCGCGTATAGGGAGCGAGACGAGGTGCACTGCGTAGGTAGCGCGACAGCCAGGACAAATGGCAATCGCAGGCGAACGGGTTATCCGATAGGCGCAGCGCCCGCAATTTTCCCAATCCCCCGAAGGCATTGTGCGGCAAAGCGGTCAAGTTATTGTTATTCAGTGTGCTGCACAGATGAGGAAGAGAAAAATGGGGTAAGAAAATTGGAAAAAATATGTATATGTATGTATGTGTAAGTTGCATTATCAAGTGAATGCATCTTTTGGTATCTCATTGGCTAGTCCAATCTAGGGATGGGCAAACATACACTCGCGAGTTATTATAAGTCATCAAGTGAAAAGGTTTTTCATAATCTCCATTATATTATGCTTTCATTTGTTACTTCAAAGTGGTGTTTTCCAGTTTGTTAAAATTTATCTATTTATTTTATTATCATAATGGCAGCTATTAACATTCGGCAAAAAGATTTTTATATAAATGATGTAAGTAAAAATATAGATAATAATATTATGACAAATTTAAATAATGTTTTGAAATTAACACATTCCTGACTGTTCATTACGTACTGAGATATCTGATAATTTTTCAGACATTTTTAAGACATTTTAGATACTTCCTGATATAGACATTTACAGCACTGTTTATTATTACAACACTTTTAGCTAATTTTCACATCTTCCCTACTGTCATTTATTTGTGATCCCAGATTGACTTTTTTAACATTTATAATTTGCTAAATTACTATCAGTTTTTAATATTTTAAATATGATTTAAATACATTTTTTTCAACATTCTGCCATTTTGCTAATTTATCATTACTTTATACACATTTTCAGTACTGTTTATTACTTGATGATTTATGATCACTTTTGAGTCATTTTTTAAACTCTTAATTTTGCTAATTTATAATCACTTTTTATTACACTGTTAATTACACTTAATTTCACTCCTCATTTTGTAGTTTGTCCATCCCTAACTGACCATTCCCTTGGTACTTACAGTATCTCCAGCTCGAGCAAACCCTTGAAGGCATGCTCATCCATGCAAGTGATCTGATTGTTGTCCAGCTGCAGGCTCCTCAGCGACTGGGCGCCCTTAAAGACCCGTCGGCCAATTGTTGTGATGACATTGTGCGAGATGTCCCTGTGTGAAGTGGGTGAAGTGCACAGGCGGCAGACACGGACACAGACACAGACAGGCAGGCAGGCAAGCAGGAAGAGGAAGGTTTTGAGAGTCAGTATGTGATCAGAATCTAAGGTTCTACAGACTACTAAGTAGGTAGGTAGATATAATCGCTATATGTCTACATTGATTACTTACAATCGCAAAAGACTCGCTGAACTTGTCACAAAGTTTTCAGGTATTGCCTTAAGTCGATTGTTGTTTAGGCGTCTGATTTATAGAGTGAAGTAGTGTTTTTTTTTTGTTTGATTTGATTTTTGTGTTTTGTTTTTGTTTTGTTTATAGTTTTTTGTTTTTGGTGAACGAGCAGATTAGATACGCAAAACGAAACGCAACGAAAGTAGAGAGATATGCATAAAACGAAACGAGAAAAAAGATACAAAAAGTTAAACTTAAAACTCAACGAAATCGAATTGTTTTTGTAGCTACGAGCTATGTGAATCTATTTCTATAAAGAGCAGCAAATTTTGGTTAGTCATAGTTCATAGTGAAAAATTAGTTGCATGCACTAGCAAAGTCAGTTTTCCAACAGATTTGTCCATATGAAAACAGATCTCTACTTACAGTCGCTCCAAGGAAACCAAATCTTGCAATGCATTCTTCTCAATGGTATGTATTTGATTATCCGTTAATTGTCTATAGAAAGAAGCGGAAAAATATATAGAAATTTCAGTTAAGATAGTTCAAATACCATAAGCTTTTTATAACTATATAAACGAAGCAAAAAAAATGTGTATTACAAAATAGTCACAACCCGTTTTACTCGATACTTGCAATTATAATTTATGTACATTTTATCATGACATTTGGTGCCAATTTGCATGCAACACTTTTAACTTGCGCAATGATAAAGCCAACTAAAGAAAAACTAAGCTAGTTTAATTAGAATCGAGTTATACTTACAGCATTCGCAGCTTGGTTAAACGCTGAAAGTCCGTCTCATATATCACGGTCAAATTGTTGCCCTGCAAATCGCTGCAAAAATCGAGAAAAAGAGAGAGAGAAAACAACAATCAAAAGATTAAAAAATGTTGATAAGAAAAATGCTGGTAATTATGTTGCAACCCAAGTAGTTCGTTAATCGAAATCAGCTGAGACAAACTCGGTTGTAGCGATAATAATTTTTTTTAATTGCTTGTAAGACAAGGCAGCAACAACAGCAGCATCTGAAAGATACATTCGTGGAAGATGCAACCAACCAACAGTGTGTGGTTTAGCCTGTTGAAAACTCAGCCTTTTGTCTGATAACAACACAAAAATATGATATTTAATCATTTAACATGCACAGTCGCAGGAATAAAAACTTGTTTCTTTCTTTCTTTCAGACAGACAGACAGAGAGATACAGAAAATTTGTTACCTGCAGATGTCATAACAATGAAATGCAACCTAAGAGATACAAAATACCTAAAAGAGCTGCGCATGCGCAGCCAGCAGCCAACAACAGCAACAATAATAAAACAACAACAACAACAAGATCTGTTTGGTGATCTGGCCAGAGTCGCCAGAGACTCTCAGCTGCTCTTTTGAGTAAGGTTGGCTGTAAAGCGGCACAGCCACAACAGGTAGTAAGACCTTCGGTCTGGGCCACAAACGAGAAATGCTTTTTACTCTACACTTGACCAAGAGTATTTCAGTTTTGCTATAAAATTTGTGACTCGTCTCGGAGGCGTGTCAGAGGCCGTAAAGGCGGCCAGGTGTCTGTCCATTTATTGGTCTTGTGTTTAGAAATTCTTTTTGATGCACAAAACTTAAAACGAGATGGTTGGCAATAATATCACGTTTGCAAAGTAGATGCAATTTTATTATATATCTTAAACAGTCGACAGAAAGTAAAAATTGTTAAAATTTAAATTTAATTAAATAGAATATGTGAGTTTAGTTCGCTCGAGGTCTAAAACAACAACACAGAAAGGGCTAGATCAGCTTTACAGCTATTTTGTTACTTTTGCGTCTTAGAATTCCCAACTGATTCTAGCATCTCAAATATGACATTAGGCTTGGATCGCTGGTCAAGTCAGCAGAACGGTACTAATGATAGAGACTGGCATCTTGAGCTAATCATCGAAAACCATTTATTATGGTAATTTTTTATTTTATTTTGATTTTAAAACGAATTTAAAAGAAATAGTTTTGTATTTACAATTTCATTATATTAAAAAACAATTTAAATTTCAAATAAATTGACTTTTTCATTTTACTACTTTCAAATGATTATCTGAAGTGTATTTAAAATTCGGCCGCCCAAGTTGGCTATAATTTCTTGTTGTTTTTATATTTTTCGCTCAAGCCTTAATGAAACTCGCATCAAGTTGCCAATGAGCTCGCTTCAATCGTGCACAGGCCCAGCACACACACTCACACACACACACACATACATGAAGATTTTTTTTAATGAGCTTAATATCTTGGCAAGATGTGGGCATCTTTTGGTTAGATCCAACTGATTACAGAGACCTACAACTACAACTACAAGATGCCGGGTAGACAAGACTTGAAACAAAAGTCGCTTCTAATTGACAGACATTTTTCAAAAGATTTTTACAAAAATAATTATAATACTCTCGACTGTCTAAAGTTAATGCTTTGAGTGTGTGTGTGTGTGTATTGCCGTTTTGTTATAATTAAACATTTAACATTTAACTTCATTAAATCTTTGAGGCATTCACAAATTGGCCAAAAGCTTTTGTTAGTTTTTAGGGTCCAATTAGATTTCAGCTCGAGTTGCTTTTTCTTTTAGGTTTCTTTGAAGATTCTTTTTTTGCTCTAGAGCTATAAATTAGGCTCACCTTTTTGTGCTGTTTTGCTGTTTGTTGTTGTTTTAGGAGGGCGCCCTGGAGGTGCGAGCTGTGTGAGGTGTGAAATGGGCTTTTGGGCACAAATTGGGGTTAAGTTCGCCTGGGTTGGGTTTGGGCTTTGAGCCGAAAGAAAAAAAAAAACAGAAAATTATATGCAAAACCGTTCTCGTGTCAATTGTTTAAGCAATGTGGGTGGCTGACGAGCTGACAGACAGATAGACTGACAGACAGACAGAGACTGTGCCCTGCCATGTGACCATTCTAATCCTCCCTGTCACTATAGACCTAGACCATTGCCATTTCCATTTCCATGCCATGACTCTGCTGTGTAATTAAATGGCAAGTCGGCTCTGGATCTGGATCTGACTATGGCACTCGCTTTGTTCTTTTTTTCTATTCTATTTTGTTCTGGGCTCTGTGGCTCTGCGCCTTTGCTGTTCCATGTTGTGCAGTGTTATGTTGTGTTGTGTTGTGTTGTGTTGGGCTGGGCTCCACATTTGCATTGGCATTGTTTTTGCTATTTGCTGCTTTGCCAGCCGATAGTTGTGGGCATGTTCAATATTTGATGTGCACACACGACTAACAACAACAACTACAACAGCAAGTACAACAACTCACATTTGTACTAGTGTGTCTACTGTTAGTTCTGGATTCTATATTATGGCATTAGGGTGATCCAACTCTCTCTTTCTCTCAACTGATGATGATTATCATTGTTAATAGAAGCAGTTTTTTTTCCTAGTACGTATGTATGTTGTAATTAAGAAAACATTAATTAAAAGGTGGAAAAGAGTCCTTTAATTAATGGTTTGGCATTTGTTGTTGCTACTACCTCTGATAAATGGTTAAATATATATGTATATGCATAGGCGTGTTTAAAAATAAACGTACTTTTAATTAAATTAGCTCAAGTTTAATTTAAATTTATATGTTTGCCTTTTGAATGTAAAATAGAAAATATATTTTTAGGAACCAAAGGAAAACAGCTCTACACATCAATTCATTTAAATTACTGATTAAAATATAATATCGAAAATCAATAGAAAAATATGAATTTAATCTTGTAATTTTATGGAAAATATTTTTGCAAACTTTCTTTGGATTTTAAAACAACCATAAATATTTCTTTTTAATTATAAATAATCAGAAAATCTCCCTCGCATCGTTATTATTTCAATTCTAAATCTCTTTAAAAAGTCTTAACAGTTGCTTATTAAAATAATAATAGAATGAATTATAAAAAAAACACAAATATAAAATAATAATACGTTGGTTGTTTTTTAAATCGGTTTTCAATTACTGCAACAAAATTCCAAAATCCCAAAAGATCTATAAATACACTTTTTATGGATTTCAAATCAAACTGTCAATCATTTTTAAGTATCCCCTTGTATTGTGTGCAGCTCATGTTTCATCTTTCAATTAATTTCTTTGCTTAGTGCTCGAATTTCAACCACTTTTCTTCAGCGTTACTTTTCTTCCATCACCTTTTTCCATAAGCTCTTGAGGGGAAGACTCTTGGTCTTTAACCAAATTTGGGTATTTCTTGTGATTTTCTTAGTTATGAAATGTAATTTTGAAAAAATCTTTAATCTGAAAATGTCACTCAATAGTTTTTCCGCAATGGCAATGGAAACACCCTGTTCCATGGAGGCAGCCGTTTGGTATTTTAAAATGCAAATATGCCGTGCATGTTGATATGTTTTCTGTTTTCAGCTTTAGCTCGCTGTTTTTTTTTTTTTTTTAATTTTCTGCTGCTTTTTGCATAAAACAAATGTGTCCCTGAGCGCTATTTGACTGGCTCGGAGCGCCCGACTGTTTATAACTGGGCTATGTTGTTGTTGTTGCTGTTGTTGTCGTTGTGGCAGCAGCAGTCAACGTTGATATCTGTTATTAATTTATGTAGAAAAAAAAATAAGTAAAAATAAAAACAAAAAGAACTGCAGCTTTTGAGGTCGCCGAGTGGCGCTGAAGCTGACGCTGTGCAGCGGTCTATAGGTCTACCGGGGATTGTAGGGGGAGGCAGTTTGGGAGGGAGCAGGAGGTGTGGCACACTGTGGCATTTTGCATACACTTGCTAATTGCCGGCGCGTTAATTTATGTGGCGTCCGACGAACGCAGACGTTCGTTCGTTCGTTCGTTTGGCTTAATGCATTTGCAGTTGCATGCAACAATTGCCAAGCTTGCAAGTGGCAAGCTTGATGCGCTTAAGCTGCCTCCTCCGTCTCCGTCTCCGCCTCCTTCTTTGCCTTCTCCGTCGGCGACAATTAATAAACTTAATGGCGATTTAATGTACGACTCCGGAGACAGCACAGCACAGCACAAGACGACAGAGTTTCCATCGATTCCATCGCCCTCGTCCATTTGTTGTTCGTTGTTATCGACACACGACATGGTCACGGCTTTATTTGCCTTTAGCTTCTCTTTCCATGTTGTTGCTGTTGTTGTTTGTCTATGCTGATTTTTATGTAAATATCTGAAATAAGCATCTGCTCACGAATGTTGCCCAGTTGTTGTTGTTGTTGTTGTAAGTAAGTGCTTATGTAACAACTCAACACACTCACACACTGCCATATAGATCATTCATTGTCAAGGCTAAAAACTTGATCGGCCAGTTCGCAATCCAAACAACTTCAGATAAGAACATTTCCCACACATGAAATACATTTGTGTGTGTGTGTGTGTTTTTGGGTACAGATGATTATCATATCAGTCAAATCCCATCTGTACAGCTTTGTTAACTGAGCTCCAAAACAGCTACTTTATTCTTAATTCCTTTTAGAAAAGAAATTTTGCAACATCTTGTATTGTATATATTATCTGATTGCTTTAGATCTTATCACTTGGAACTTTGTTTTACTTTTATAGATTCTTTTAGCTTGCTCAAATTATTCTTGTAAATTTGAAAGAACTCTTTCTTCTCACGAGTTTAGAAATATCTCAGTATGTCATTCTTTCAACAGGTTAATCATCTAGATTTTAGAACTTGCTTTTAATTTATTTTATAAATATTTTCTGTGATTTCTAATGTTATATGGGTAATTCTCCCATGTCGAATGCGACGTTCGTACGCATTCAAAGTGAAATAAAACATATGCCAAAACATTATTTTGTTGTGACAAAAAGAGAAACTTATAGGTATTGATTAGCACTATAATTGGTGCTAAAGTTGATTTTGGGCAATTGTTCGTTTTCAAGATAATTTAAAAAAACCAAGGCATTCGCACGCGACTCAGATAGAAGTCGTTTTTTCGGCGACCAGTTCTAGCACTGATTTCGGCAAAGCGTGAACGAATATTTTGATGCCATTTATTTTGTAGTGTAATGTATTCATTTATCTAAAAAATGCTTTTTGTTTGATTTAAAAATATCAAGTAGTTTTTTTTTAAATGTAATTTGAGTCACTGTCGCATGCGACATGTCGCACGTGACAATTTTTTCCACAAAATATTTCTGTTGTTTCTGTCTCTCTTTTTTTAAATTATATATCGAAATCAGCCCGAAAAACTTATTTAAATTAAACTTTCAATATATTTCTTTGAATTAAAATGGTTTATGTTACAATCTTACTATCTTACTAAGTGTAATCGATAGAATACAAACGGTCCATTTTGGAAATCAATTTTTAAGAAAATGGACATAAATATGGAAAAAGTGAATTTATTCCAATGTAGAATCTATATGTTCATCCTATTGAATTTCTTCTAGCGTATATTGCTTAAATAAATAACTTGATTACATTTTTGGAACATAATTTAACAAGATGTGAGTTTTTGAGCAATTTTTCGTTTTTAGGCTCGGTTGACATTTCTGGAGAAATGCCCATATATCAAAATCAACCTAAATATTAAGATATTTCTCGGGAAAATAATATTCTGATGTGCATTAAAGCTTAAAAAGCATATATCTTTATTTCCCAAGATGTCTAATAATTTAGTCTGCGTTTCTTTTGTTCTTTCATGCATCTTTAGTCATATTATACTAAGAAATAAATTAATTCCAAAGGTTAAACAATTTTAAAAATTTCTGTAGCTTCTAGGAATTTATTTTCTTTTGACACTGTATGTAACATTGTTGGATTTTGATTAAGGAATCTACAACATTAATTATATTAGATATTTACTGATTTATGTCTATACTTTACTTTCAGTCATCATATCAAATTTCGTATAGCATTCAATTTACCCAGCTTAACTGTTGTTTTAATTTAATTATTTTGGATTATAAACATTTAAAGGTATACTCACAGTCGTTCCACATCCGCTGAGATTTTGCGCGGCACCTGCGTTAATCCACGATGCGAACAGTCGACGGTTAAACCGCTGCAGGAGCAAACCCGTGGGCAGCGTGCCTCCGTGATGACGCCCACTCCGCCGCCGGGTATGTGAATGCCAACGGAACCAAGGCCGCCGCTGGAAATGGCCGAGCTGCCAAAGCTGCCGGCATAGGGTTCAGCATGGACCGTGGTAGTGGTAATGGCCAGTAGCAGCAGCAGCAGTTGGAGCTGGAGTAGCAACAGCGGGAAGGGTGACCTCAGACGGAATAGGATTAGAGCCTTAGCCTAGCCGTGGCAGTGGCTTTACAACGCGTCGGTGGTTGCAGCGTTGACGGTTGCGTCGTCCTCGACGGCGACAACATTGTGGCACATTTATAAGCAACGTGCCTAATTGAAAGTATCGAGTACGTGTGCGGACGCCACTTTGTCAACAGCAATCACGGTTCCACAAATATTTGCACAAGGCAGAGAAAGGATTGATGGCGACCGTTTGCCGATTTCCGTTTCCCACTTTTCCGTTATCCGTAAACGTATTTACCCCGCACTTTATATTTATATATATATAGTTCGTTGTTGTTGTTGTTATTATTAATGTTGTTGTCGTTGTTCGATTCTCGTTGTTATTGTTGTTCCTTTTCCTTACTTTACTTTACTTCACTTTTTTTGCAGCCCGTCGCGACCGCGCGCCACGGCAGAACTGATAGCAGCTGGACAGTTGCAGCGACGCGGCAGAGAGCAGAGAGCGCGAAGAGAGAGCGGGAGAGCAGCGAGTAACAAGTGACGAGCGAGCGAGTGCTGAACAAAAGAGCAACGAGCGAGAAGAAGAGAGAGAGAGTGCTGCGTAGGTAGCCAAAGACCACGTCCCGTTCTGTCCACTTTGTTAGGTAGGCGACCAGGCGGAAATGCGCTTCGACTATTTGTATCTTTGAGATACGCACTGCACTTGGCTGTCAGCACAGTTAGACTCGCCTCGCCAGCAACTTCATCATCATCATTGTCATGAACATCATCAGCTCCGTTTTGCCTGTGTGACCTGCTGTGCGCAGAGAGGAGAAAGAGAAAAAAAAAAATAGAAATGAATGTCAAGAAAAAATCATGAAAAATTATCTATAAATTCGGCAAGCGTGTCTATGTCAGTGCAACAGCAGGAAATTGTTACTGACTGTGATATAAATATATAGATCCAGTCACACACAACTCACAAACAATTATAGGAGAATTTATACATACATGATTAAACTTTATATGTCTCGCTTTATATCACTTAAATACAAATTAAAAAATAAATGAAAATAATGCGACAGCTGAGATTTGATTTGATGGGTGGAAACAAAAGTTTTCAATTTTAAAATTGCAGATAAATAAAACTACTGAATTTTTTCGTACATATTTTATAGAAAGATGTAAATGCTTAAATAAAATATTTTTATTATATTAACATATATTAAACTCAGTTCTTCACAATTTTTCTGAAGATCTGTTAGTTTAAATATAATATTTTTTTTAAATTTAATTGCTTAACTTGAGTTCCCAAGGATTCCCAAGAAACCTTTAGGGTCCTGCCTACCATTTCCTTGGGGTTGTTTCGGAAAAAACCACCTGTCAGTAGCAGTAGCTGACAGCTCCAATAGAGGAAGACTAATCACCTCAGTCTAAGAACTATTATTATATTGTGACCATATGTTGCCTTAAGAATAGTTTGAGGCAGATAACGAAGAGCTAATGACTCAACTTATTAGCTACAAGTGTACAGCTTAAAGAACATGTGTTTCTTCAACTTCAACTTCTTCTTGTTTTTTTGTAATTTTCTTAGTCGGAATTTGAATAAACGTTGATTGAGAAATTTCTTATCGTTAATTTTACCTATTAATTTGCTTAATGAATGTAATGTTACGCATTTTCTGTTCAAACTCAAGTTGCTTAACTATTCTAGTTGATCTATTTTACCCCATTTTAGATTAAAGAGCTTAAGTGAGCACTTTGACTCAATTAAATTGTCTCTACAAATTGTCTTCTAAGTACTGACCCTCAATTTACAAGTCTTCCAGTCGCAAACTCTACTCTCGACTGTCGCTGCCCAAATCAGATCTATATTTAGTGCACACTTGTACAATGTGTGGTCTTTCATTTTCCCATTGCCTGTTTCAGTTCCTTGTCTCTCAATTTCCATCTGCAGTTCATTCTTTATTTTTGTCCCTCTCGGTTTTGTGGCACACTTCTTTCCAATGTCCCTTCCGTCTGTCAAGTTGGGTATTTAATTTGCAAATTGACATGTTAAAGATACATTCACATTCATACCCAATTTCACATGCTTACTTATGCTCATACATACACTCACACTTGCACTCACATTATTATGCCATAGATTGAAATTAATTGTTTAAATTAACATTTGGATAGCTGACAGCAGCGATTGACTCGGAATTTGATTGAGAATATGAATGATAACGACTAACTGGAGTAATCGAACAGAGGAGGAGTTGATAAGGGGGCCTGTCAAATATTCTTAACTGGCAATCAACGAAAACTCAATGAACATTGCCTGCTAAATGTAATTTAACAAGCTTGGGAAAGTATTTATGTACCCTGTAATCGATGATTGCTTGGGCTGTGATTGTTTTGAGATGCAAGTTAAATCTTACAAGATATACAATATTAAATTTATACAGACTCTGTATATATTCAAATCTATTTGTCTCCACTGGTGATCAACATGCAGCCCAAACGGTAAGAGCTAGAGGGCTTAAATTATCACAGTAGTTTCGTTAAGGAAAAAGAACTAGAAAATTAGTTCCACAATTGAATCAAATCAAATTCGACTATCAACGCACAGCCTAAAAACAGTAAGAGCTGGAAGACTGATTTCTTCACAGTAGAGCTTTTAAAAATTCATATACTGAAGAAGTTAAAAATATTAAAATTCCTATAACTACGACAATAAAGAGCTTACTTTCTTCTGCACTGCTAAAAGTATCTACCGATGTAATAAAATTTTTAAATTAACGTAATCTCATAAAATTACAGAGTAAATCAGAGCGAAGCAACACGTAACTACAACACTTTTCAAGCTAACTTTTTTTAAAGTGTGTGCGTGTGTGTGTGTGCACATGTGTGTGCATTTCCTATCAAAGGCATGCCAAACACAGACAACTAGGCAGGCAGTCAACCCAGCGGGCCTTTAATCAAAAATTTATCATTTCTCAGCAAAGGCATGCCTTTCTTTACATGATGATGACGATGATGATGTTGAGGATGAAGACAAGAGCGGAAGTGCGGGAGTAAAATGCTCAAAAGATGTAATCACTGCATTGTCACCAAACGGAGACGAGTCACAGTCTCAGATTGAGCCTGAGCCTTGAGGAAACTTGGGAAGCTACTTACCTCCCTATGAACCTTCCGTCCACCCTTCTTTTTCTCTCTCTTGTCATGTCGCTTTCGTCTCATATGAAACATAAATCAGTGAAATTCTATACATGCCAATGATTGTCTACTCTTTGGCTTGGGCTTCAGACAACACACAAAAATTCCAAAGCAAAATTCAATGCATGCCAATAACTCGTTTCACTCATGGCGAGGAAGAGGACAAGATGCCATTGGCTCTGGTTATGTATGTAACAGTCTAATGAAAAGAAGGCCTCGACATCAACCACAATCCACACCCACTGGAAAGGGCATGGGGTGGATGGAAGAGAAGCAGTTGTCGCCTGGGTTTATTAAGATAACGCTTTGAAAAAGAGTCTGACATTTGGACAAACAAAAACGCGCACTATTCAAATAGTGACGCTAGATAGATATGTATATATACAAACAGATAGATAGAATGGGTAAGAGAATAAGAGTTGGGACTCGTCTCTGCAGATTAATGAGCCAGCGACCACCACAAGCACCACCAACACCACCAGCACCACTAAGTGTTGCCTTGAAACAATAGATTTATGAGTATGGAAAACCCACTGGCGCTTACAAAAGTCTGCCCACAATCTGCTTGGCCCTCAGGCTCCTTCCTGATGTTCCTCACCTCCTATTGTTGTTGTTGGTTTTCTTGTGGATTTTCCAATAAATTACGCTTAAGTATGCACTTAATTCAAATAATGCCAACTTGTGCGCCTTGTGTCCCCTATGGCAAGAGAGAGGGGAAGTATAGAAGGAAGGGGCTTCCTTTAGTGCCCCGTGCTGGCCCCAAGTGATTTGTTTTTTTGTGGCTTATAAATGAGTAGAATATGCCCATCATTTGAGTGATATACCAAGTATTGTCAGACAGTTTTTGTATCTGTGTATCTGTGTGTATGTTTGCTTATGACATATGTCAAATTTTGTATCGTACAACTCACAAGTTGTCTGCTCAGCTGTCCAGATAAGCAGTAGGAGTGTTGATTTTTTATAAACACCATCCAAAGGGATTAAGCTGAAGTCAGCAAAAGCAGGAAGAGCTGCACAAGTTGTGGCTTAATCGCAAAAAAGCGGTTTCGACACAGCTGAAGATCTCTCTTCATATATATATCTACTCATATATACATGAAAATATATATATAGCAGTTTAAGATAAACTTGAGTTTGCTTTTAGAAATGCAATCACTTAAACATCATGATGAAAAACAGCTATCTATAAATATGAATTCAAGTGCAATTGTAATGCTGAGAACTTTGAGGAAAATCAGAAACTTTGAATGGCCTGTCAATCGTAGACAGAAAAGGAAAAATGGAAAAAAAAAACATAGGCAAAAGAAAGGTAATTAAAAATACAGCAAATTAGTTAAGTCTCTTGAGTTATAATTTTTGTATATTCTTCGACTGTTTAGAGTTAATCAAAAAACTTCTTTAACTTGTTCGTTAGTTAAATAATCTAGCTTTAAGTATAACAATCAGTTTCTTAACTTATGAATCTATTGACTTATAATCATTGTATATTACTTGACTTTTCAGGATAAATGTGAGAATAAAATGTCTTTTATGATTGTTTAGTTTATATTTTAAATGCCTATTACTGTTGCTCCAGTAGTCAGTTCTTATCTCGTTGCAACTCTTTAGCTATAATCCAAATACTTTAGCTTTTCAAGCTAAATCCGAGCATACCCTTAATTTGATTGGTATTTAACTAATCTAGCTTTCAAGCACTACAACAACTGTTGGACTAATTAAATGCCTTTCCTCTTTTGCTGTTACGTTATATATCTTTTCTATCTCGACCCACGTCTTGTCCAGCTGCATTTTTTCACTCGTGCTCTGGCATTTCCGCAGTCTCTTTCAGCGCTTCACAACGTACAACGTATAACGTGACAATGCCGTGCTCCTTCACCCCCGTAAGCCTCCTCTGGACCATATTACAAATGCCACATAAAAGGAAAGGAAAGGAAAAAATAACCCCTTTTTAGTACAATATAGAAAAGAGTACGTAAGTAGTATGAAGCGTGGTCAGCGCTCAATGAATTGTATTAAGGCTGAATGATGGAGATGGAGACTGAATGACTGACTGAGAATGAGACTGAGATGGTGATGCAGAAGAGAGAGAGAAAGAGACACATCTTCAAGTTGAGCAGAGCCGGAAGTGTCGCATACTTTTACGGATACACCGGCTTAATTATGTGCATAAAATACAAAAGCAACAACAACATCAGTTCACATTTGTATGTGTATGCATGTTGTATGTAGAATTCCCTTCACTGAGCCGGGGCATGAAATGACAAAACACGAACATTAATTGCTCCACATTCACACACACAGTTTTTGGAGTTGGAGTTGAAACTGGAGTTGAAATTGTGAGCTGGAAATGTTGGTAGCTGGAGAATTGTGAGTGTCCCCCAGGAGTTGGAGTGAAAAGAAAGAAAGCGCAAAGGTCTCGACAAAAGCCAACCAGGCTTATAATTTATTAATCTATGCATAGCACAAACACTTACACACACACACACACACACACACATACAATAAGAGCATCAACTGCACAACAAATAATTCCATTTCATGCCGCTCAACTCAACTTTCTACAGACAGTGCGGAATCTCTGGGTATTCCAGGGTCCCAGGTCCAGCACTACATGTCACTTTAATCTCTTAGAAGTGTCACTTTTGCAGCTCTTCAAGTGTTTGTGTGTTGTGTTGTGTAGTGTTACACTCGTTGTTGTTGTTGTTGCCTTAGGTGGAGGCGTTGTAAACAATGTGCTGCCGCTAGTTGAATTTGAATTTTCAGTTTGATAAGCAACAAAAAGCATAATAACACATCAAATTGCATGTGAGTAGGATGAGGATGAGGGTGAGACTGTTAACTGAAGACTACCAAAAAGGGGGGATGAACTGACAGCGGGGGCAAACTGAGGATATCAAGAGCTATATGAGCCTCAAGGTCTGCCCTTCGGATGCAGACCTTATGGTAATGAAGTGTAGCAGCTGTTTTTGAGCTCTGAATTTGAATAAAAGGCATCGCACAGTGCAACAAGTATTAAATAATATTACGTAAAAATTAAGTTTCACTTGACATATTATTTATTTAAATAAAGGCATTTAAATGGGAGCTATATGTTATTAAATTATTATCAAAATGTTTAAGTTACTTAATACGTAACTTATTTTGTAACACTTTTAAAAATTGAAAAAAAAATCTAAGCTAAACTTCGAAAAATATTTTAGAAAAAAGTTTAAAACAATAAAATTTTGTTTGTACATTTTCTTTTATTAACTAAATTTAAGCCATTTTGTATTGAATGATTAATTCGAAAATAACTTACAGTTAAAATTTAACTGCATTTTTTTCAAAAATTGGCTTAAGTTTTTTATAATGTTTATAGAAATTAAAAAAAAACCAAATATATTTCATTGATTAAATGTGTTTTTTTCTGATAACAGTATTTAAATGTACATATTTGTCTTATCTGCAGACTTTTCACTATGTTACTTTGGTCATTTGCTGCCACTGACGTGTTCCACTGTGCAGCATTACAATTTACATTAGATACAGAGGCAGAGACAGCACCATCAGGAGACATGGGACAGACAGACAGTGAGCGAGACAAGTCGCCTGACTGACTACTTGAACAATCAAATTCAATTTATGCCAACAGCCAGCCACACATTCATTTTGATTTTCATTTTCATACGAATACGAATATGTGTATATTCATTTTCATTTTATTCAGTTTTCGTTTCTTGATCAACACAAGTGACGATCAAGTGCCGCTCGCACCTCAAATTAGTGATAGATGGACAGAGGGAGATAAGACAGAGACTGAGACAGAGACAGAGGGGGGAGTGTCTGAATCTGAGTATTATGGCAGATTATGCTGCTCTATTTGATTTAGACTTGATTTGGCTTTATTATTACAATGGCGCCTCAAGTGCCACACTGTCAAAATGTTGACTGCTGAGCTGCTGCTTATCTTATTTTATTTTTTCTGTTTTTTTTTTCTGTGTGGGTTCATCAAAAAGCTCCACATTATTTAAGTTTTCTTCTTCGCTTGTTTGTTATTGTTGTTGGGGTTTAGCAGCTGTGTCCAACTTGTTTCGAGGTTGAAAAAATAAAGCAACATAAGCCCAAATTTCCATGTAAGGTTATAAAATGTTTCGTGCTATTTCACAAATGCATAAAAAAAAAGAAAGAAAAACAAAAAATGAACCAAACGCACAACATTCAACTAAGTCTAGGCCTCCTCCAGTCTCAAACTCAAACTCAAATTCAAACCCAAGCCCATCCATGGCACAGCCCATCAGAGCACCAGGTGCAATGCAATGCAGTTGAGGGCCGGCTTTGTTGTCGGTTTGTCGGAGTGGGAGACGGAGACGGAGTCGGGGTCAGGTAGTAGTTTTTGCCTGAATGCCCGAGCATTGTTTTCTGTATTCCCCGGCAGAGGGAATTGAGCTATGTAAGAGTTGAGTCTGAATAGATACAAACTACATACGCTTTGCCAGGGACTCTCAGCGCTCTGCTGCATGCGTCACAGGGATTAGTGGCAGGTAGTAAATTTGAAAATCGCGAGAGTTGCCACAAAAGTCGAAGCAATAAAAGCAAAAGTGCAATTTTATTTAATCTTTCTTGTGAAAAATATTCAAAATAAATGAATTTAAATTTAAATTTTTATAATTAATTTATATTCAGCTCTAATTTGTAATGAAAAGAAATATTTTGGTTCTTTTTTAAAAACTTCCACTCAATCAATTTTAACATAGTTTTTTTTATTTTAGCAGACAAAATTACAAACTTGGAACAACCAAAACAAAGCAATAAAAGCAAAAGCTTAATTTTATTTAAAGAGAATCTTAATCTTTCTTGGGATAAATACTCTGAATAAATTTCTTTAAATTTAAATACAAATAATCAATTTATATTCAGCTTAAATTTTAATCTTAATCTTTCTTGGGATAAATATTCTGAATAAATTTCTTTAAATTTAAATTCAGCTCAAATTTCTAATCCATCGAAATCTTTTCTTTCTTTTGAAAACTCTCTCAATAAATTTATTTAATTATAATTAATTATTTTATATTCAAATAATCTAATCCAACGATACATTTTTGCTTGTTTTTTTAAACATAACTTTATTTTTGCAAGCATTAAAGTTTGACAAAGTTCGCAACTTTTAACTACCAAAACAAAGCTTTTATTTTGCGACCTCTTGACCCCAAACCAGTTTATGATTTATAGCAAACATGTTGTGGCAAACAACTGCCAAAAAGTTGATGTCCCAATAATATCTAGACTATTAAACATCGTGGTTGTAGCTAATAAAAGCACATTTAGCCATTTGGTAAACACACACATACGTCAATGTTCATCGAGAGAGAGAGCAAATAAAAATAAAAATCGTCACCCTCTCTAATATAATAATTTTTATGACAGCTATTCATAAACCCATCAAACCACCCTCGAGTCAAGTGCACAGGAGAATCGATCCATGGGGATGTGGAGCTGAGTTTAAAAAAAAAAAAAGATACAAAAAAACATTAGCAACTTAAATATTTTAACAATATTTTTGGCCAGAAAATGTGGTTGTTGAAAATGTATAAATACTTTTTATGCTCTTTACTTAATAATGGGCACTAAAATAAGATATTGAAATTTTCAAATTGCTTGGCCTGACAGTGAGTCCAGCAGGAGTATTGTCCTATCAGTTGTTGTTGTCTCTTATTATTGTTGTCAGTTGTTGTTGTTGTTGTCAGATGTTGCTGTTGTTGTTGTTGATGGTACTCCACGCATCGATATCAAATTTCATGGGCTTTCACAATGGGCCCACAGTCGAGTGCGTGTTGATGACAGATTTTCTGTGTGTTGCTCCGGCGTCGATTTCGTAGTCGTTGTCGTTTCATTTTCATTCCGTTGAAAGTCATTTTTACTCATTTATTGTCACCGTTAGTGGGCGCACAAGTGTGTGTGTGTGTGTATCCTTACAAGTACAATATATATACATATATATATATATATGTTTGTGACACGACGGGCAGTCAGAGCCAGATCCAGAGCCTGGGTATTGATTCCACTTCCAGCTCCGCAGCGGGACGCACATTCAGTCAGTCAGTTTGCCCGTTTGTCAGTCAGTTCCCAAAGCCCAATTGACATGACTCAACAACAGTCATACTCTCTATCTCTCTCTTACACTCTCTATCTCACTCCCACTCTCTCTCTCTCTCTCTCTCTCTTTTCTGCTTCTCCTTTGGGCTCTTTTTATGTACTTATTAAATATTTAAGAGCTTGGCCTTTGTTTCAAACGAAAGCCACGGCAAATACTTAATAATAATTTTTAACAACTGCCGCAAACTCTGCAGGTTGCTGCCACCGCCAACGTCGCCATGTAATTCATTTTCTTCTCCCCCCACTCCCTTCCCCTTCTCTTCTCTTCTTCTCCCCACCCCATCTTCAGACTTCACATCGGCTCCACAGTTCCTTTGATAAACTGCACGCAGAGTTCTGAGTTCAGAAAACTGGAGTTGCCTTCGCATTTTTTTTTTTATTTTAAATTATGGTTTGTTGCGTTTAAAATACAAATTACACGATACTTATGAGTATATTCAATACACAATTGTGACTCATACTCACACACTCATACCCAGACAGCAAGTGGGTCATACAGGTAAGACACAATGAGTGCTTATTAAACGGTTCCCATTGCTTATGATTACTCGTACTTTTTTTTTCATTCTTTGTAAAGAAAACCAAAGTTCCATGCACGCAACCTAGAGAAGACTTTACACTGGAGTTGGGGCTTACAGACAGTTAATTATAGTTTTTTTAATGAAATGTAGAGAAGCTAAAAGGGAATTCCAGACATTTGAGAAAGATTTGACATGTATTTCCTGCTTAAGGTTCTTGGATGCTCTTTCTAGACTTTTTCCTACATGTAAACCTTTCAATATTGTTCAACTCTTTGATTTACACTTATGAAATGACGGTCTTCCTTAAAATAGTTACTATTTAATAATATGATCTTTGTTTTATGTCTTTATTCCTATTCCTTTCTTGCTTAAGGTTCTTAGATGCTCTCTCTAGACTTTATCCTACATGTAAACCTTTCAATATTGTTCGACTCTTGGATTTACACTTATGAAATGACGGTCTTCCTAAAAATAGTTACTATTTAATAATATGATCTTGGTTTAATGTCTTCAGCTGGCATTCTCAAACTTGTTTCTAGATGTTCTATTCCTTTCTTGCGGTTCCTAGATGCTCTTTCTAGAGTTTTTTTTACATGTAAACCTTTCAATATTGTTCGACTCTTTGATTTACACTTATTAAATGACAGTGTTTTGAAGAATAGTTACTATTTAAGAATATTTTTTGCTGTTTTATATTTTCAGCTAGCAATCTTGAAGTTGTTTTTAGATTTTCCATTTCTTTCCCCGACCCTTTTTAACCTTGTTTAACCCTAGCTAACATTTTAAAATGTCACGGCAAATCGAGCTTTAACTATTTATATGCTCTGTACCTGCCAATTACACGTAAATTAGCTGATTATTTATTAAAAATCCACTTAACTTGGAACAAGTTAACTATTTCTAAAGTCAAATGGAAGTGAACTTAAGTCGCGTATTTAAGCGTTTCATTTTAAATGCTAAAATACATTTAATTTAAGTATCTAAATCCATTTCAAGTTTAGTCTACAAGCTGTTTAGTTCACCTAAAGAAGCAGGGAATTTCAGAATTTAGCTGTTATCCCCTCCTTTTAATATTCATGCTCAGTTGAGCTGAAACCCTTCTCTACTTAACGCATTTCATAGCTGAGCTCAGCTGAGAGAGCTGAGCACTCGTATTTGTATTTGTTAGTCCTTTGGTTTAAGTTCGTTAAGCGAACACCTAAGTAGAAGCTAAAGCTAAACTTTAATTCACTCTCGTGTAGTGTTGTTGCTGCTGGGAAACCAACCTTTTGGCTTCCTTCTTCCTTCAGTCTCTCAAGTGTTAAATCTATTTGCAGTCCTCTCTTCATTCTGTACACTAGACTAGATTCAAGAAACACTTAGCTCAGGGGAGGGGGTAGGGAAAGAGAGCGCCTAAAACAGCGTAGTCCGAAAAACAAACTCAACTACCATTCCAGGCGTGCCTATGTGCCCCACTTGCCCCTTGCCTCATTCTCCTCTACCGTCTACACATGCAACTGCTGCTGCTGCTGCTGTTGCTGCATTTGTCGTCGTCTGATTTCAGCAAATATTTGCAAATTTACGTTGACTGTGTGTAACCCCAGCATGGCCCGTGACGACGACCCCGGCCAGTAACTGAGACTGAGATCAAGGAAGGCAGGAAGGGAGACAGGGGAGAACAGGGGAGAAAGGGGAGTCAGGCGGCGGCAGCATGCCAGCGGCATTAGCGACAACTGTCGTAGAGTGGCACTTAATGAGCAACGGCTGCTGTGGCAGCTACTGCTGCAGTGTTGCCCGCATGCCACAGAGTGCAACAGAGAGAGGCCAACAATAAAGTTGAAGTTATGCACGATGGCCATGCAATTGCCGACTGTCTGACTGTCCGACTGTCTCTCTGTCTGTCTGTCGTACTGTCTGCCTGCAGCAAAATGTATCTTACGGATGCGCACATAACCTTCATTGTGGCTGGCACAACAGTCGCTGTCGCTGGTTGCTAGTTGCCAGTTGCCAGTTGCCAGTTGGCTGACTGCTACAGATTCTTCTGCTATATAGCATTGCAGTAATTTGACTTGATTTGTTTAAGCTGCCACACACACACACACACACATGCAAACCAAATGGACCCCTACAAAATGACAAATGTGCCGCTGCCATGTAATCGCATTAAAGTCCAGTCGATTTTGTTGCTGTTGTTACTGTTGTTGTTGCTGCTGTTGTTGCTGCTGTTGCATATGTTGCGCTCATTAAATTTGTATTTATAATAGTCGCCAGTCTAAATCGCCTTACATTTGGCTACGCCCGTGCTTAGTGGCAATAATGGTAATCATCATAATTTTTCGATACCAGATAGAAATTGTCGTTGGCAGTTGTTGTTGTTGCTGCTGTTGCTGCTTGACTAGGCAAATTGCAAAATTAATTAAATTTTAGCACAACTTTCGAACGGTACAACAACTGATTTCTTGTTATTGTTGTTATTGTTGCTGTCGCTTTTGTTGGATAACTCTCTGCGTTGATTGGCGCGCTGTGGTTAGTGGTTGTTGGTTGCTGCCGTTGCTGCCGTTGGTTGCTGTTGCTGGTTGCTGCTGCTGTTGGTCTCGGTGGTCCGCACGGTTTGCCCCAGCTTGGCCAGCGGTTTTTCTGGCATTAAGTGAAAAAAAATATATGTAGAAGTCAACCCGCTCTCCCCGTTTTAACATTTCTCGTACATGCAAGTGACAAGGCAATATCCGTCACGCAAACAACAGCAACAGCAACAACAATTACAGCAACAGCAATAACAGCAGTCCAGCACAATGGTAAGAAATCAATACGTAAATTGGCTAGAAGCACTAAACTTGGCTTAAATCATATTTGAAAATTGAATTGAAGAGGTTCAAAACATAGGAAATTGAATTATCGAACATCGAAACATTTTTAACAATTTTTTTGGCTATATTTATACATATTCAATTAAAATGAAAACTTTAAAAGATAAAAAAGTTGAAACAGTCGATTTTTAGTAAATATCGATAGCGATTCTATAATTTCGTAATTTCGATAAATCTCGATTCGGTAATTTCGATATTGAATAAAATTTTTAATAAATGAAACTGTCAATTTAATCCATCATGTACTAAAATCATAAATACAATTTAATTTTGAGGACTTTGGTATAGTATGTCGAATAGTCGATAAAAATTGATTAAATGAACTAATCGATAAGAATCGCTAATCGTTTTCTTAAATTAATAATTATTTCCATGGGAAAACTTCACAGACAAAGAAAGTATAAGTATATATAGCATACAATTTTTGCAAACTATCTCGTTAATAGATTAGATATCTGCCATCATTCGCATTGAACTGATTAATATTAATGAAGTTTTTACGATATGCATTGATTATCGATAACAATGGTCCCAAATGGCTCTTTTATGTTCTACTTAGTATTGATACTTATCAACACAACTGGTGGCAATTACTTTGACGCAATCTGAACACGATACCGAAACATACACAGACATATAAGCCACATAACAGAGTCGCCATTAACCATATGGATATGTAGTATGTAGTTTATGTTTATGTGTAATATGCAAATTGAATTGGGTAACGAATTGTTTTGGCCATTTAACTGTCATTATTGTCCACTGTGCTTGGTTTTGGGTCTCTCTGGTCTCTGGTCCTGGTTGCCTGCTCGATTTGCTGGCGAAATTATTATTCATCGCTTGTACAACGACAACCACACGATGACGACGATGACGACGTTGACGCTGACGTTGACGTTGACGCTGACTGAGGCAGCGCAGCTAAAGTTGGCGCACAAGTTAATTACGGTCCATTAGACTGCACAAGGGGTGTTTATTACCACATCAGTGGCGCCGCCAACGTCACCAGGACACACGCCATTGAATGGCGTTGAAGGTGGACGACGCACGTTGCAGAAACTAGAAACATTTTTCGTTAGCTTCGTGTGAAGGAACTTGCTTTCTCTCTCTCTCTCTGTCACTCTGTCACTCTCTCTCTCTCACTCTCTCTCTCTCTGTGTGTGTGGACATGAAATCATTTAGAAAATCTGCTTTGACATGGAAATTGCGCTTTTGCAATCAAGCCAAACATCAAGTGGAAAACTTATTGAGGCTGTTCATGTGTAGGATTCATGTGCCTTGTTCCCAATTTTGGATCTGAATACCGATACAGATTTTGGGGGCTAAGCTTCAATTGCGTCACGCGTTTTTCTAATTGCGACGCAGGCGCCGAAGATTTTTGCAATTGGACAAAGGCTAACGGTTGCCCTGTTGTTGTTGTTGTTGTTGTTGTTGCGTGGACGGCGACAAAAATTTATTAAAATATTACGCAAGGTTGGGCAACCAGTTGTTGTCAGGGGAGTCAGGCAGGTAGGTAGGCAGCTAGGGAGTTAGGGACGACAAGGATCCGTTGTGTTGTGTTTGCATAAAACTTTTTTCAAACAAAACTTGGCTTTTCCTCTGTCCACACTCCACATTCCCCTTGCCCACACTTTGCCCACTTTTGTCGGTTCCTTCTTTCCGCTTTTCCTTCAATTTTCAGTTTTTCTTCTTTTTTTTTTGTGCGTTTGCCTCGCAAATTTTCAACAAATTTAGAAGAGCGGAAATTGCAAAGCATTCAGCGAGTTGAGTTGAGTTATTTGTACGACTGCGTGTAGGAGTGGGGGGGGGGGGGGGGTGGCTCAGGAAGGGGGAGGCAAAAAAAAGGAAAAGCAAAAGTTTTCTACCCCAAGAGTTTGGCATACAGATTTAGTATTGTAGTGGGGAGCTAACGGGGGTGGGAGGAGCAGCAAAGGCGTTGCAGCGTCGACAAAATAAAAAGTTTTTGCGTTGTTTACATAACAAAAGCAGCTGAGGAGGAGAGACGGTGGCGAGAAGGGGTGAGGTAAGGTGTGGGAGGAGAGGGTGTTCAGTTTTCAGTTTAGCTTTTTTCGGGTGGGTGGCCGCCTGTCAATTTGTGCATTGGAATTTAACAACATTCAGTGCAGCACATAAATTGAAGTTTTATTGTTGCTGCTGCTGCTGCTACTGGCCATAAACAAAGTAATTAAACGCAAAAGCCAAGCAGTCAACAACAACAACAACAATCACGACAACAACAACAAGAACAAGAACGAGGCGCAGTCCAAACGCAATTAAAGAGTTCAGAAAATTATTTTTTTTTTTGTTGGCTTACCGAATCGGTTCCATCTCTGCTTTATATCACATCACATCATGTTCTGTATATGCCACATGCTGCAAAGGCGCAAAAGCGTGTTAAAAAAAAAAAACAACAAAAAAAAGGAAAGAAAATCTGCAATTGTGCTGCATGCAAATAAACAGACAGACTTCAGCAAACGCGGCGCTAATTGACGCGACTGCAAAATAACGACGCTGACAGCGACGCCAACGGAGACCGCGACGGCGACAGATATGTACATATATGCGGTAGGGAGGGGGACAAGGACGGGTAGCAATAACAACTGTAGCTGCGGCTGTTGACCGTTCGCTGCCAGCGCCTCTGCTTTGAAACTGACTGACTGACTGACTGACAGAGACTGCTTGCTATATGTCTAAATATGTGTGCATCTCTCTTAATACACGTATGTGTGTGTGTGTGTAGAGATGAGCGCGTGACAAGATTTTATGTCACGCATTTCGACCGCATACCGTCACAAATTGTGCGACGTGAAAGATTTTCAATCGCTATTTATGTTCTCATTAGTTTTGGGCAGTTTGTATAATCCTCGTGTCATTATAGTGACTTTCTCTGACACGCCTCAAGCACGAACTTTTCTAAAATACAATCTCTAGATCTTGGCAATAGATAAACGTCTGGAAATCTATCAAATTATACCTTAATTCTTTTAATGTTATTAGAAAATTTCGGAAATTAAATGAATTAAATTCAACAATGTAAATATCTATTCTAGAATTTATCAAGATAGATTTAGAATCAACTAATCTAGATACAGAATCTAGAATCTATCAAACTAGTAAAAAAATTTTGAAAAACTGTTGAAATCTCTAATCATTCATTTGCAATACTTTGAGACTATAATCGAATCAACAGTTTCTATATTCATTACGTCTTCTTATTGATTTTATTACCAATTAAAACCTATCAACAAAACGGTTTAAAGATTTTTATGGCTTTTCGATGCACAGCGGAAGATGTTTTAAATTTGTATTTGTAGACTTCCGTTTTTAATGATGTGAATTTCTGAAATTTATGCGCCTTTTATGATTAACAATTCGTACAAAACACAGTTCGTTTAAAATGTTCAACATAGATCTGCAGATTTACGATCGTGTCACGCGTGCAAATCTAATATCTGATACGATCTACACTGCTTAGAGCAACCAACTTGAAGTTGTTGCTGTTGCCTCTTAATTGGCAACAAGTGACAAGATTTATTTCGTTTTTTTCTCTTTCTGCACACAAATGTAGAGGGAAAAAAATATTTGTTAAAGTTGTGGGCAGGTGTGAGATGACATGAAAACTGTACACAGGGAAAATTTTTATTAACTGCCCAACACAAATGGAAATGGCGTCTAATTGCGAACTATGGGATTGTCGTTGTGAATTGTTGTTGTTGTCCCTGTGGGCGTTGTCCAAGTTGCAAAATTGCCCATGAGAAATCAACATTTACAAAAGACACCAAAAATGTCATGGCATTATCATTATAATTTAACAAGCATCATCATTAAGCTAAAGTGTCGCTAGAAATAACCAAAACTCTTTCCTAGACTTTAAACTTTTTTAACTATGACAAATTTGTAATGGGTAAAGGGAAAAATGATTACTATTATTATATTCAAGTTAATCTGCAATCTAGAAACCAGACATGACTTTATTGACTTGACTTTATGTGCTTGCCGAAGATGGAGAGGAAGCAGAAGAGCTATAAAATCTTCTTCGTGCTTTGCACACTTTCTAAATAGATTTCTGCGAGTTTTTCAATGCTTTCTCAAACACAATTACGTTTTTCTCTCTCTCTCTCTATTTACAAATTTTTTTAAAGATCATTTACGTGTTTACCAAATTACCCGATTCTGCAAAAAAGTAGAAAAAAGAGCTGCAAATGCGTCATAAAGTTGTCTAGTCAGTTTTGAGGAAACCACAAAACTGGCACTTGAACTGAAGTTGAGCCGAAACTAAATTAAAACGAAATGCAGTTAGGTAAGCCGTTCACTTTGTGTTGGGTGCCACATAATGTGGCACTTTTAGTGGGTACATGTTGCAAGTGCAGCAAAAGAAAAGTAAAAAACAAGCGGGAAAGGCTGTAGTCGAGTTCTCGACTATTAGATACCCGTTACTTATTGAAATATACATAAAATAATTTTTATTGCATACTTTTAGGCACTTACATTGATTTAAACTTAAATCAGCCATTACTACCGTTCTGTTTGGTAGATCTTATTGCGATTAGATAGGATGATGGTTTATAATACTAGATAATGTTAATAACCAAAAAAATACGTAATATTCCAAAAATTGTGCGTGTGGTGGCTTTTCACGAAAAAAAACTTTATCTGCATGGGACTTATAGAAGTCTGTCTAGCTCTTAAAGTCTTTGAGATCTAGGTCGGAGATGCTTCCTTCTCCCTGTTACATACATTTCAACGAACACAATATACCCTTATAAATATTTTTTAAGTAACGGGTATACAAAACGAGTAAGGTGCTTAGCTTTTTCAATTTGCTTAGAACATCCGCCCGCTGATTGAGGCTGAGACTGAGGCCGAAATACAAAAAAAAGAAGGCAGCTAACTAAAATGGCTTCTGCGACGCGTTGCAAGGTAAATGGCAGCAGATAAATATAACGAAGCAACTTCCCGGAATGATTTAAATGCAAAGTGTACATTTTAACACGCGGCTGGCTGCCAATGACAAGGCACCCCACACTCCCTCCCGCTCTCGACACGGCCAAGAAGACATTGCCGCAAATGAAGCAATTGCAACGCAGCAGCAACAACAACAACAACGAGAGAAGCAACTATAAAAATGAAGTAATATGCGCGGCAAAAAAAAAAGAAAGACGAGAAGAGAAGAGATGAGATGAGACGAGAAGAAAAACTACTTCAGTGCCTTTGGTGAATGTGTGAGGAATGGCTGTGGATGTGGCATGGTGTATGTGGCATGGTGTATGTGGCATGGTGGTGTATGTGGCGTCAGCAGCGCAGGGCGACGCCACAACAAAACATAAATTCCAATGAAATAAGTTGATTTATGCTGCTGCGCACGCCGTGAGCTGACAGCAGAGCAGAGAGCACAGTGCGCAGTGCCTCCAAAGAACATCCATCTGGCCAGAGTACTACTAGTAAATGTTTACTGGCTGCAGAGTCAGCAGCTCATATGCCATATTTCTCATATATATATACAATATATATATACGATATATACTACTCACAACTCTCGCACTTGAGCAACGCTGAACGCTGAACGTTGACGTGCGGCATGCAAAGTCAAAAATAACTAAAGACAAAACAACAACAAAATATAATAAAAAAAATAAAAACTAAGGGAATTTTTTTTCGCTCTAGGTGTTTGTACGGCTGTCGGTGCGAGCGGCGGGGGGGGCGTGGCACTTGGCGTTGATTGAATTATATTTTGTGCAGCGGATAGCATAAAAATCAAATGTTTCCCTCCTATCTGCTTCTGCCTTTGCTTCTGCTGCGACTCCTTCCTGGTTTGCCTTTGAGCAATCAAAAAGCTCATAGTTTGGCGATGGGCACGTGACAAATTAATCATGCCACGTTAATCACGAAAATGACGGCAGCAAAGTTTTTTTCAGCAGCAGGAAAAATGGTAAAAGTAGAGAAACTTTTTTTATTCATCTCCACGAGTTTGAATTTAATTATACAAATTTGTGTGCATTTCTTACAAAGTGGATTTAAGATTTTAGAGTTGGAGCAAAAAGTCATCGAGTTGAGTAGAGTTGTAGAAGATAACATAATGCAATAAATGAAAATTAGTTCAGTCATAAATTGTAATAAAGATGCAACAGATAATCAACGATAAGAAATTACAATTAATTAAGATTATATTCATTAAATCATTACTTCAAGAGTTTTGTATTCTTTTTATTAACTTTGTTTGTTTTCTGCTGCAAGTTTGAGTATTTATCTATGTTCCTTAAGTTACTTAAAAAATAAATAAAAGCTTTTAAGATATTACGCCTTTTTTTTTGTAATTAACGTTATTTTAAGCAATCATCTTACTTAATCTCAACTAGATCGGCCAAATAGAACGGTAGTAATGGCTGATTTAAGTCTTTAAGCAGCGTAAGTGCTTTTATATCATTTATCCTAATATTCTTCAGGTCTTTTATCTTTTCTTATTTACAATATGTTGTAAGTTTTCTATAAGTAATTTTTTTTTTAGTTTTCTTAGCTATTTTTTAATTATCTGCTGCATGTCTTTCGTTGCTGCCATCAATCGCATCACGCGCTCATCTTTAGGCATATTTAAAAAATCATCGCTTGCTCTTTTGGCTCACGCGTCGTATGCGCAATGTGTTTAGGGCCAGCATTTTTTATGAGCATGTTTAGAGACCCCAATGGCCACCAAACGAAAATGAAAATAAAAACGAAAATGAGAAGAAGGAAAAAAAAAACAGCTTGCAAGTGTAAATCATGAAATTATAAGCCATTTAATTAGCTGCCTTTCGCTTGATGTTGAAATATATGCTGATATATTCTTATTTTCTTGACTTGCTGAAAGCCATTTCCCACTGGGGTCGACTGTGGGTTCGAATTCGGACATTGGGGCCACAAAAACATATGTTGAACTAATTTAAAACAGTCCAGGGGTCAAAATGCATTTCGCTCATTAGACAGTGCGCGCTTTGATGTTGTTGTTTTTTCTTTTTAATTTTAAATATTAGAAATGCGAGCGTTCATTTTCATTTTCAATTCAAAAGTGATTTGCATACTTCCCCATTTGAACTGAAAAGGTGTTGTAAACACACACACACACACACACTCACATACATACAGTCGTAGCAAGTTATGGCCATGTTGCCCAGCTGCTGGCCTCGTTGTCATAAATTCTTAACGTGGTTCCCAATCAACTTGCTGGCCATGTCGCGCAGTCGCAGTTTCAGAGACGGCGGCGGCTTCATTGGACTTCGTTCAACTGTCAACTGTCGACTTTAACTTTTAATTTTTTGTTCTTTTTCTCCTTCTTTGAGGAGTGCTGCATGCACCTGCGCGATAAGATAAGACGTGCCACAAGGGGGCGGGGCAGCGTCACCACCATCACCATCATCATCAACATCAACTTCAACATCACAACGCGGCATTTGCTTTTGGCTTTCGGGTGTCTCCAATCTGCGGTGGCATGCGGCTTGTAAGTAGCTTCCCTTTGTTGTTGTGTTGTTACTGTTGTTCATGTTAATGTTGTTATTGTGTCCACTGGGGTAATTGCACAGAAATGTTTCTGTGCGGGGGCAGGGGAAAGAGACGACTGCTTCTTGGAAAATGTTAGCCCAGGGAATTGTAAAGAAGCTAAGAATTATGGAATTCAGTTTGCCAAAGACTACAAGACTACAAAATGAGAAGAGCTGCAGCATTTTTGGGGGTGGCAAAGGGTAAAATAAAGGTATTCTTAACACAAAAAAACAGCAGATGGAATGTCTAAAGAAAAGTGGGAGGAAGGTAACTTAAAGGCAGTGAAAACGAACCTAGGATTTATTTAACAAAGAATTTCAAAGAATAGAGTTTAAAAAAATAAGTATAGAATTATGTTTCGGAGTTTGAAAATGGATACAAAGAAATTAAAAAAAGTGGAAAACTCTTTTCAATACAAATAGAATAAATAAATAAAACAAGTATAACAAATAAATATAAAAATATAAAATTATATTTAAAGTGATTGATAGTTTTTCAATTTTACTTTAAAATATCTTTCAGCTAGGTAACTCAGAACTTTATTAGACATTGTAAAAGTAAGCCTATGCCTATTGAAAATTCTAAGAGTTCTATCTAACTATAAAATCCAGTAACGAATTTAATCTAGATCCATCAATCAACATGGAGTATATTGAAGTGGACTAGCACTTTGATAATTGCCAGTTGTTGCCACTGAACTCAACTTATCTGATTGGGGGGCAGCTAACTAAACTTTCACCAATAAGTTAATGACCTCTGCCAATCATAACTGTAATTGGCGCTGAACTGAACTTGGAGAGCCATATTTCAATTGCCTAAAAAGCAGCAAAGAGAAGCCTTTAACCCGCCAAAGAGACCCAAGTGGAGCCATGTAATTATTTATGCATTTTGGGCTGGCAACATTTCCACGCAACATTTCCAGCTAAGTGCAAGGTGTAAGCACTTTTCATATTACTCAGCGCATTTTCCGGGCAGCAAAGTGAAAAAGCATCGCATTTCCAATCACAGTTCTTGTTTGAAATGCGAATGGGAATGGGAATGGGAATGTCGCGTCATCCTTAATGTTTTAATTTTGAGCCATTAACAGCTGCATATTTTGTGTCTGGGCTGACATATGCCACGACAACGGATGGCAAGGCAGGGGGACGAAGGATGCCAAGGGGGGGTGTAGAGGGGGGTGTTGACGACTCTTGTACATCATTTCGACATTTGCCAACATGCATTAAACAGTAGAAACAGTCGGAAACAATGCCATTAGATATATCGCGTCGAACAACGCCCATTTTTTGCACATTTTTCGGTTTGCCTTGATGTATTCAAAGGCTCAATGCACACACCCTCACAATCAAAATCACACACACACACACACACATACACATATACACACACATCACAATTTCAACCCCTAACGTGGACATCTTGGCTCAACCCCTCCTTAATATCTCGGTCTCTCTGTTCGACGGCACAGCAAAAATTAAAAGCATTAAAAATGCCCAAGGCACAAAAGGTAAGAGAGAGAGAGTAAAGTGTGTGTGAACAACGGGAAGAGGGAGGTGAGGAATTCGATTGCTTTTGGCTGGAACTGCTGAGGTGTTGCCGCTGCAATAGCCTTGCCCAAAAAAAAAAAAGAAAAATTAAGGAGAAACAAGAGAAAAATGCTGCAGTCTAAATTGATTAACTATAAGATACCAAAGCATTTGAAAATATATAATTGGAAAGTCAGAAAAGAGAAGTAAAACAAAATACTAAAATTGGGCAAGTTAGGAGGGAAATAAAAAAGGATCTAATAACATAAAGTAACTTTCAAATGGAGAAGTGAAAAAAAAAGGAATTAAAGATAGAAAAACAGGAATACGACTAATATTTAATTGGATAAGTTATAAAAGTGAAGTAAGAAAATACTACAGTCGAACTTCCCTAACTCGAACTTCCCTAACTCGAATTTTCTCTAACTCGAACAAAATCGAGTGGCAATAGCGTTTACTGAGCAAATTTCATACAAATCTGCTTCCCTAACTCGAACTTCCCTAACTCGAAAATCTCCTTAACTCGAACAAAAATATTGGCCCGTACTTCTGTAAGTCGAATTTTTCGGGAAAATCCCCAATAAAGTTTGCATTTTTTTTCGTTTCTATTTTGCGTTTTTGTTACCGGCTCATTTTGATACGTAATATTGATGTACATTAACATATAGAGATGGTATATGATAGAATATTGCATCAACAATTACTTAGGCTTGTGAGATTGATATAGGAAAGATGTTTGTAATGTACTCCTTTGTCAGCGCATCAGTGTACAAAAATGTTTAAAGAAATATTCAAAATTATTAGTTAAGGAATTTGAAAGTAGACCAAATATATTGAAGTTGATGAAAAATATGGTATCTCAGCAAAAACAGTTTTCATTATATTAAAAAATGGAAAACTAATTATGATGACATTTGAACCGAGAACTTCTTCCGGATACAGCAAAAGAACGAAGAAACCAATTTTTGAGAATATTAACAGGTCTTAAACAAACTGGAATCCTTTTTTGTTGAAAATAACAAGTAAAATTGGAATTTTGAAATGTATTTGTGATTGAATGCATTTGTAGTTTCTTTTAAAAAACTAAAAAAAAAAAATTCCCTAACTCGAAGTCTCCCTAACTCGAACTTTTTTCTTGGATAATGGTGATTCGAGTTAGGGAAGTTCGACTGTATTTAAAAATGTAAAATATCAAAAAAATTATTAAATTGAAAAAGTTAGAAAAGAGAAGTAAAGAGAATACGTAAAAAGAATACGTATTTTATATTATATATATATATTATATATATATTATATTAAATCATTCTATGAAACAGTTTATATACGTAAAATTGAATAGGGAACGCACAGTAGATTTACAGCAGAACAATAACAGCAGAATATTAACAGCTGATTAACAGGAGAGAGCTAACAGCCGATATTCTTATCAAGCAGTACATTTTGGAGTTAAATATTCTGAGTTATCAAGGCAGCAGAAAAAGAGGACAGCAACAGACTCTTGGTAAAAAAGCCGACCCGGAAACAAAAAAAAAAAAACTCGCAGGAAGAAAAAAGCTCAAAACAGAGACAATTCAAATATTATCGTGAAATTTAGCCCTATCTTGTAACTGTTCTTTTATTTTATAATAATAAACTTTAGAGTTAAACACCTAGCTCACATATATTCTAAAAGTATTTTCATTAAAGACTTTACTTTTGCTGCCCTGATTATAATATATCTTATACCCCTATATACCCTTTTGAATAGCTCAAACTTAGGGTATGAATGAAAGCCAAAAGACTATCCCAGTTATCGCACCACAATAACGGTTCTCACTCACTCACACACTCGCAACGCAGCAGCAGCAGCAACAACAAATCGTTGTGGACTTTTATGAGTTTCCTCAGCTCCTGCCCCTGCCCCTGCCCCTCCCGCTTTAACCTTATCCTTTACCGTTAGCGTTACCCCCTGTAAATGTTTGTCTTCTGACAGGCAGCAAACAGATTGTGTTTGCACCGTGAATCAGTTTGGGGTTGTTGCATCCGATCATCTCACATGCATATATATTCATGCTCAAGTCCAGGTTACGCCTGATGATGATGGTGGTGGGATTGAGATTGGATGCAGTGCGTGCGGCCGCAATAATTGTACTGAATTTCGTTAGGGTGTAGCGAAGCGGCTGTAATTTAATTTAAACGACACTTCACTTGCAATTTTCAGTTAAGAATTCAAAACCCGAAACCCTGACACGCCCCTACCCGACTACCGACTACTCCCCTCTCCACCCTCCACCCTCCCTTGATTGAGTGACAATTGCCCTGCCGAGAAACTAATGAGACACATTTAACGATGCATTTGCGGATACTTTTCTACTTTTACTTTTAGTTGTGCGAAGCGCATCCGACGTTTTTAATAACTATTGCAAAGTGAACCGGAAATATCAGGCAGGGTCATTCATTCACCAAGGGGCAAACACACACACACACACACATGTGTACATATATAAATAACTAAGTATGTGCCTCGACCTATTTGCCTTTGGCTTTTATTGCACCGGGCAAGGGACAGCGCTCAATGAAATGAAACGCAGAGAGCTAGACCCAAAAAAAATTATATGTATGCGTACTATTTACAAATAAACAACCACCGTGTGACTTGAAGATCCGGTTTTTGAGGGCATTGCGCCCTTTTAGTTTTAGCTTCAACTGTTGAAATTGTTTTAAGGTCGATTTGTCCAAAAAAAAGTTGCTAGTTTTTGGTTATTTTTTTAGTTTTACGGCCTTATCAGAGACCCCAAGAGACCGTGTTAAAGATAAGCTGCAAGCTTTCCTTGTTTGTTCTACTAACACTTGCACATAAATTATTATTATTGATTTCATTTTGGGAGTTGCTTCGATAAAGTCCATTGCAATGAGTTTCCATAAAACTATTGCCCACGTTTCCGGTGTTTTTTTTTCTATTATTTTGGGGGCATTTCTATTAAAGTTCTGTCGACATTTGCCTGGGAAAAGTTGCCGTGATAAGCTTGCAGCTATGATTAGACATGCCCATCAAAAGTAAATAGAATTGTGTATTTATAACTTGAAAGGGCAAAGCTAGGCAAACAGTTTTTGGTTATCAATAATATATTTGGATTAATGCCAAAAATAACTTGAAATGAGAATACTATTGAGCAAATAGTGCAGCTGAATGCAATAAAAACTATGTGACCCTGGAGTTATTATAACTTTTAAAAGAATATGATAATTGTTTGTCTGATTATAATCTTCGGAGTGGGTGTTAATTCTCTGATTTAAATTAATTATAATATATGTTAAAAAATACTATAAAATGATCAATAAAAATCTAACATGATTTGGCACTATGATACCGAAGTAAAAATCAATTTCCAATTCAGAAATATTTACGACATTTTAAGACCTTATAGATACTTTAGATGCCAAGCTCAAGATCAGCTTAGCGCTCATTAAGTTATTGCATTCATAAAGTTCTAGCAGCTTTTCTCATTTTTAAGCAGCTTTAAGCTTCAGAACTTTCACTGCAAGCTTAGCTTATGAAAAGGTCTTCCTATTGGAATTTAGGGACCCACAATTTATGTGAGCTTTCAATTTCAAATTGTATAAATAAACAACTATTAGCGGCACCAAAATGCGACATAATTGTGCTGTAATCCTAACTAATGAACCGACACAAAATACAAAATACAAAAATCTTCGTTCAACAAAATAAAGTATACAAAATACCAAGAAAATGGAAATGCAAATGCAAAGCAGCTCACAAAAGGTGGACAGACCACCAGGTGTCTGTGTCTCACGGTTCTCCTTCAGCTTCAGCTTCAACTTTAGCTTTACCAACTTCAAGTTTTTCTTCTACTCCTCCTCCTCCTCCACCTTCTCCATCTCCACAACTTGATGTCTTCCGAACACCATCAAAATCAACAAATAAATAGAAACATTTGTGGGCCAACCGAATTAAAATGCAAATCAAACAAGCCCGTAAAATTGAAAATATTTAATTAAAACGATGCGACATATTTGAAAATGAGGCGCAAGTTCTCAATGTTGCCGGACTTTCCACGCTTTCACGGACGCAGACAGATGGACAGACAGACAGACAGACCGTGGGCCGTTGATTTTTCTTGTCATTGTCATTGTCGTTGTCGTTGTTGTGGTTTTGTGTAGCTAACTGCTTACAGCCAAAATATTTAGCTATAAGACTGTGCCCCATCCAACCCCTTCCCGAACTATATAGACACAACTGACTGTGTCTTATACATACCCTATAAACTAAGATAGATTTACTGCATCATTAAGCAAGTATTTAAAATAAATACTATTGTCATTGGACATTTCATTGGCATTGCACATTTCACTATCATTTAATACATTAATTGCAATCAAATTAATTATAAATAATGTTTTAAAATGTAAAGTAAAAAAAAAATATTATTTAGCATTAAATTATAAGTAATAATGACAAATACATTTTATTTGCATTGATATAATAATTGAAAAATAATAGTGGTAAAGTTTGGTAGATAAGTTTATTAATTTTTTGTATATTCCAAAGTAAATGTCAGTATTTTATATATTTTGAGTACTAACTAAATTTATCAGAAGTTAAATCCATATCGTTACTTTTTTTTCAAAGTAATTACAATTTTCTCATTATAGAGATAATGAAAATATATCGATAAAGATTATTATAAAGTATGTAAAGGAAAATTCTAATATTCAATACATTTATTCCTTGATTTCGAAAACAATATCTAAGTTTATATTTTTCAAAATATTAAATTTCTTTCTATTTTCAATATATGTTAATAGATCAATTATCCAATAATAAAAGCTAGTTTGTTATACACTATATGCATATTGGAAATTGTTAGGGTATTTAGACTGCGTTATTTTGTTGTTTGCTTTCATTCTTATTGGAGTTTTTGTGTAGGCACCAAATGATGGAGCAGCCGGAGACAACAGCAATAATAGCAACAACAACAACAAGGGAGCAGACGGCGACAATGTGACAACAACAACAATGACAACGACAACAATAACAATAACAACAACAACAATATTATGAAAAAAACAACAACAATAAGCTGAGAAAATAGCCAGGCGTTTTATTGCAGCATCACGTCTACCGGATGCCTGCAATATATCAAATGAGAGAGTAGAAGAGACTCAGATTGAGACTGACTCGGAGTCTGGAAATGGAACTGGAACTATAGAACTGTGCATTGTGGATTGGGGATTGGGAATTGGGTCTGTTCGTTCGCTCGTCCGTCAGTTGGTCTGTCAGTCTGTGTTACTTTTAATAATTCCGCCAATGGCCAGAGAGCTGGACAGCAACAGTCACCTACACACAGCAAATGACAACAATAACAATAGGGTTTTAGCTTTGACTTCAGCTCAGCTCAGCTCCCTCCTCCTTCTTCTCCTCAGGCAATTGCAATCTACTGGACACTTTGTCGTCTGGACAGCGTCTCTCTGTCTCTGTCTGTCTATCTGTCATTTGTGTGCAGCGAGGCATAGAAATTTACTTACTTACTTGTTCCCCTCCTCGGCTAACCATCCACCAACCATTCAACCATCCATCCAACAACATTCATTCACAGCATTCAACAACGTCGACGTCCACGTTAATTATGGGAAGATTTTAACGTACAAATGAGTTGAGTTGAGGAACTTTTGTCAGCCTAATGATGGGCAGCGCCTCAATGGTTGGTCTCAATGCTTGGTTAGCTACCAAATATATAGAGCATCTTTGTTGGGGGAAGGGCAACGGAAGAATGCAAATGGTAGGCAACGAAAAAATAAAAAAAAAATAAAGTAAATTGGTTTATTACATTTTTTCATTAGGCAGCCCAAAGCTTGAGAAAACGAAACTTGGACGGAAGACAGAAGAGTGGGCGCGGGTGCGGAAGACCGTGACGTCGACGTCTCTCAGTCGCAGTTGACGTCGCAGTCGCCGTCGCCGTCACAGTCGCCGTCGTCGTCATCGTCGCGCAAATCAACGACAATCAAATAAAGTTTAAATACATATTTTTATTTCATTACACACTTGAGCCAAAGGCTCGAGACGTGGTAGACGAGATATTTGGCTCCATTGTTAAGAGATTTTCAACAGCCAGTGATAATGATGAGAATGATAATAATGATGATGATGAGAATGATGCGACGGCGACTGCGACTTGGACTGTAAGCTCCGTCTCCGTCTCGAGTCTGTGGCCGTGCCAAGTGCTAACGATTTGGCAATGGACACGCTGATGTCCATCGCTAAAAAAGAGAGAAAAAACGCAACTAAAAAGTATTTTTTTTTCTTTTTAAATCCCTAGCAACGAAGCCTCCAAGTCGCGCTAAATGTTGCCTCAGTTGCACAAATTGGGGATGGGCGTGTGATCGTCGTGATCGTGAGGCGAAACGTGAGAGATCGAACCGGAAGAAATAGTATACAAAACAAGTGAAGGGTGACTAAATTGAGAGGGTAAAACAAAAATAGCAAGCAAAGAGCGGAAAGAAATGATCGAAATGAGTTAATTTAAATGCAGAATGAATTTAGAGGCCAAGCCATGATCAAAATAACATTCCGCTCAAAAATCTGTTGAATTTTTGGCAAAATTATAAAAGATTTAATTTATTTACAACTTCAAATCAAATAAAATTCAGTAGTTTTCATAAGTATTATCAGAAATTCAGCTTGTAATATATACTTACAATAAAAACCTCTACGAGTTACAATTCTAGTGGCGAAAACATTTCCATGCCCCAAAATTTCTGACATCCAATTTTATGACGAACTATACTAAATGTAACATATAAATTATTTAAAAAAAAAAAAAGTTGCAGTCTGAACTAAGAGGCCAAACTTCGGTTAAAATGATATTCTGCTTGAAAATCTGTTCAGTTTTGGCAAAGTTCTGAAAATTTCAAGTTTTCAAATCAAATTAATTCTGTAGTTTTCATAAGTATTATAAGAAATTCAGCTGTAATATATAAGGCATTAACTATGTATTATAAATAACAATTTAGCTACGCCACAAACCACACTAAACAATATGTTGTAATAAATAACAATTATTGTAAACAAGATTTTCGTGCGGGTGGGAAGAAGGATTAGTGTGTCACGTGACCATCTCTAGTTGGCAATTGCGAATTGTGGCTACAGGTTTTCTTCTTATATATTTTTGTTGCTCTTGGTTTTCTGTTTCTTTTTATTTTCTGTTTTTTTTTTTTTGGCTTTAGACTGGTGCGACTGACCAAAGCGATGGATTCGACGGGAGTCGGGACTAGCCTCTGACACCGACACACCGACACCCCGACGATGCGAATGAAGCGAAACAACAACAAAAACAATGTAACTTGTTGTAGTAACAACAACAACAACGACAACACTAGCAACAACAAAACAGTTGACTTGCTTCGCTGTTAGTATAAATTCTCGCCTTTCATTTTGGCGAGTAGTCACGATTTATGCGAAATCATTATAGGCGAGTTTTTAGTATTTACGACGCGACTTTTATCTTGCAGAGGAAGAAGACACTCTACAGACAACAGCAAATATATGTGTATATATGTATGTATGTATATGTACATATTGTATATAGTGTATACAATAATTGCAGTTGAGTCAATTAAATACATAGATTGCGGCATGTCGATAAGGCATTAACCTTCCCCTCGGCTCAATCTTGTTGTTGTTGGTTCATGACTTCGGTTCCGTTGCCAGTTTCTTCCTATAAAATGGCAGGTCATTTCACTTAGTCAAAAGTGAGGGCCAGGCCAAAAAGAAAGAAAGGCCAGTGGTTGTGTAGTGTACGTGGCCAAAAAGGAGCCAAGAGGCATGCCCCAAACGCTATCTCTGTCTCCGTCGCGTCGGAGTTTAAGTAGCGCAACAATTTATGAAGACATGAAATGACTTTGATGTTTAGCTGCTGCAATAGTCAACTGGGCGATGGGAATCGCGTATTTCTCTATGGAGCGACCCTCTCTCTCCCTCACAAAAACCACTTCATGACTTGCAAAAGAAACCTTAACTTAACTTTAACTTCAACTTTAAAAAAAAATTCAGCAATTTGTAATTGACAAACTGCGCGTCTTTTGGTAGAAAGGTAAACTGAATGAAACGACACGGAAATGATTGAATTTTAGATAACTTTATAATTGCCTCTTGAGTTTGTCTTCAGGAAAAAGTTTCTACCCAAAAGCACAGGTAGAATATTTTGCCAATGACGCAGATCTTTAAGCTGAGATACGAATCTCTTTACAAAATAAGAAAAGTCATTTCATTTAAGGATTCTTCATAATTATCTTCAAAATTTCAGACAGTCTTTTTTAAATTTACATCCAATATAATCATGTTTGTTGAACAGTAATTTATCGAGTGGCTTTCAGGTTTACTTCAATCAACAACAACTGGCTTAAAAGTTGTTTTTCTTGAATTAATGTCGGTTTTCAATGGTTCATTAGGCAACAATTAAGCAACCGCTATGGCATGAAAATTAGGAAACACGAAATTAATAATACCGCTTGACCTATAGAAGAATTTGGGTCTTGTAGCTTTTGTTTATTTATTTAACGTGAACTAAAAGCAGTCGTCAAAGTAATGAAAGGTCTAAGAAAAACATATATTTCGCGCATTTAGTTATAATATATTTTAGTATATATTTACAGCCTGCTGATTATTTCCTCTCACCTTCTCTACTGCCCAAGTTGCCCAAGATTTTCTGATGGCTGACCAAGTTGTGGCACCTGACAAGTGGCAAGACTTTCACTGCAGCAGCAACTACGTGCTCAGTGAATATAGACTAGAAGGGGAACTAACCTTAATACCTAGAAATAAAAACACTTCGCACTCTGTCCATCAATGGGCGGTCTAATACCATCGACATCATCAGTGTGTGTAATCAACACTTTTATGTGATCCAAATCCAATTCACAACTAATTACAAGCCTCGATGGCTGCCTCGAACCGTCGAACAATTAACGGCCGCATTAAAACGGCGCGTTGAAAAAGCAAATGAGCCGATTGCGATGCGATTTCGATTGCTTATTTAGTTACTCTTTAGCACTAGGGTGATTGGAGAAGACAACGAGTTGAATCGATTGGTTTATTGTACGTTTTGCTCAAATAAGATTCGAAACTAAATCGGTTGCACTACATTTCAAATAGAGACGTAAATCAATGAATTGTTTGAGATAAGAAAAAGTGTTAGAAAAAACTCAGGCGACAGTTAGACATTAGAGATTCTCGATATTTTCCAGTAAATTCAATTAACGAACTGTTTTTACTGTTAAATTAAATTATTTGTTGGGAATATGTATATATTAAAATTGATTGAAATGTGCTTAGATTGTACAGATACTTATTAAATAATAAATTTATTCTTTATCAGTGTTCAAATGATTATTAAATTCCATTATATTTAAATGTTTATCATCGTTCAATCATTTTCAAATGCATCAAATACATTTAGCATTAGTTAATTTATATTATAAAATATAACAATAACTAGTTATTTTTGTTAAAATTAGAATTGAATAGATAACAGCCGATTTCATTTCACTTGTACATATATAATAAATAAAACCAATTTGTATCTAAAGATACAACTTAAATTTTTAAAATCGATCGCGATTACTTCTATTTTACAGCGACTAAGTAGTGCCCAATTACTATCGACTTAGTAACCCATCTCTAGCAAGTGTCTCAGTGCATTTTTGTGCGTGTGTGTGTGTGCGTGCGTAAGTAGTTTTGTTTATTTACACTTGTGCCTGTCTTCTACTTCGTTTTGAAGTGTCCATGTGTACATATGTATTTTTTAAGTAAGCGATTAGTGCTGGCGACGGTGTGGAATGAGAAATAAAGATAAAGACAATGAAAATTTGTCAGTTGAGCAAAACAAAACAAAACAAAACGATTTCCATTTGGCCGACGACGACGACAAATGAGACATGAGGCATACATAAGTGGGTTGCCCCACACATCCATACATATTTCCAATTGTCAATGTATTGGAAGTAACAGCCAAATCAACACACACAAAAAGAAGAGAGACACTCAATGATTGTTATTAGTGCATTGCCTTGGAGTATGTACATCTAATTTGCCATTGATGTGTGCATTAAGTTTTGTATTGGTAGGCATACAAATTGTCGTAAAACATTAGTGTCCCCCGAGATTAGAGCGGCGACTGTCGGCAATAGACACACAGCGAGGGATGGAGAAAGTTGGGAAATAGAAGATGAAGAGGAGGAAGAGAGAAAAAGGCTGGCTCATCGCCCTTTTATTTGACATAGGCAATATTTATTGCGAATTCATTTTAATGTAGAAGAAACTAAGCACAGACAAGCTTATACACGCTCACACAAATACACATGCATATACGGGCTCTCTGACAAAGCGAAATGCCGAAATACGCCATCAAAATAAATAAAAACAACACAGATACGCACGCACACACAAATACACATACAAACAACGACAAGGCGACGCAAAAGCTACGAATTTCAGTAGCACAGCATTCGGCGCGGAGCATGTGAGTGAACGAATGAGCATGAGAAATAGAGAGAGTCAGCATAGGCAGAGCGCAGCAGCAGCAGCCGCAGCGGTGACAGCGGCAGAGGGTAAGTTTAGCGTCCCACCCAAACATCATGAAATCCTTTGTGTATTGTGTCTGTATGTGTACGTGAACGTGAGTGTGTATGTATATTTGCGAGAGGAGTGTGCGTTTGTTTGTCAACTATCCGAACAGCGACATAAAAATGCTAATACAAAAACTACAACAAATTGTGCGTGTGAGTGAGAATATTATTTTG
Organism: Drosophila suboccidentalis; assembly: GCA_037043435.1. Lineage (NCBI taxonomy): Eukaryota > Metazoa > Arthropoda > Insecta > Diptera > Drosophilidae > Drosophila > Drosophila suboccidentalis. The sequence continues at coordinate 110,574 of JBAMBK010002572.1, read as the reverse complement.
TTGTTGTTGTTTTTCTTCTCCACTTTGCTTAACACCTACAAATTGAGTCTGGCAACAAAAATGGCCACACTTACCGTTTAGTCAGGCACGCAGCAATGTAAATAAAAGCGCCGCTAATCCAAAAACTTTAGCCAAATTGCAGCAAATTTAACACACATAGATATACACAAATATAAACACTTAAAAATTATGCGTTTTGCATTTGCAGAAACTTTTGTATTATTTGTAATTGCGCTTTTATATTTCGATTTATTTCTTTCAACGCTGCGCGTCGCGAACGAAATTCAGGAATTTCAAGTGGAAATCTTGTTTGAGCACTTTTTTTGATGGCAACGTCGACGGCGACCTGCGACGGCGGCGTTGGTGTTGCTGTCGTTGTTGTTGTTAGCGGCAAAGCCGAGAAAACTTTTGCACTGCTACAAAACTTAGTTAGAATGCTTAGTTTAATTGGTTTAAAATCGCGCGCGCCCCTTAATTAGCTGCAACACAAGAATAAGTTATTTCTCACACAGAACGTTTATTTCACTTGAAACAATTTTCTGTTATTTCTTTGCTTGGCGCGTTCAAACAAAATTTTATTTCTTTCGTTTCAATTATTCCTTTTTTCGATTTTCTGCACTCTTAAACTTCGTAGTTTAAATACGCGCGTAACCGTCGAAACCGTCCGTACGCTTCGGAGGCAAATTCCACAATAACAAGAAGTTAACAGTTTGATTTTAAGTTTGATTTTATGCTTAACAGAGTCTGTTATTGTCTGTTAAAAATTGAGAGTGGGGAGCATAAAAACGCTAACAAAACGCGTGCCTTGCATGAAAGTCGCGTGCTGGCAGCATGTTACTGTTAAGCTAGCGTTTATTTACAGGCAGTTGTGCTCAATTGAAAATGTTAAAACTTAAAAGTGCTGTTAATTAACAGCTGGCTATTCACAATAAAACCAGGCCTTGCCAGATTATTGGGAGTAAATAAATAACTAAAAATTACAATTACCTATAATTTGATTTATATTTTGTGTACTGCAATAAATTTATTTAAAGTTCAAATTTGAAATAATATCGATTTAACAATATAGTTGAATGTTTAAGATAAGCACAGTAGTTGATTTTAATTTTAAACAGGCTGGCAACTCTGATTGTCTGACAATTGGCGCGTGCGTGCCAATTTCGAAATGCCGCGGATTAAAAAAGAGAAATGCAATGTGCAAGTCAACAAAAAATCAAAATCTAGGTAAATTGAGCAGCACGCCTGCAAAAATTCATCTCTTGAACTTTAATGTAGCAGTCTCGATTGTACTGCGTCGTTTCCTGTGATTGTTGTTGTTGGGCTGCTTCCGTTTCCATTTCAAATTTCGAAAAGTTGACTGGTCACGTTTATTAATCGGCTTAAAATACATATATTTTTGGTCAGGCAGCGCAAATGCGACGCACTCAATTGCCCGACACGTAGCCTGCACCTATTGTTACCAATACCATTGTTTGGATCTAGGGCTTTAAGGGCAACGACGACGTCAATCTTCGGATGCTAAGCATGAAATATTATCGTTGAGGGTTGTTTAACAAAATCCAATCAGAAACTGTTGTCAAATACTAATTAGTTATTTATTATTACATATTATTCGATATAGATACATAGCTACAAAATAATATTCGTCTATAACTAGCGGTAGTCAAAAGTCTAAGAAAGCAAAGCAGATATGTGATCTTCAATAGAATTACGTTATGTGTACGATTATTAGTCATTAAATCACAGATGTACTATTATTATTATTATTATTATGTTGACCACATCCACCCCCTGTCCCTTCCGCATCGTTGCCCACGCCGGGCGTCTGATCCGGCGGCTCGGCATTGAGCACCAGATTCTCAATGGAACGGAATGAGGCGTCCTCCAAATGCGTGGACATTGCTGGGGGGCGTGGCAATGTTGTGGCAATGCCAACACTTTGACGTGGCGGCGGTCGATGGCGCACCGAGGATCGCAATATGGTCACCACATCCTCGGCCGTATATGGACGCTGCTGCTCCAATGTCCCGCCCATGGGCGTGGTCGATGCCAAGGCCGAGGCACGTTGCAGTTTCCGACCCAGAGAATGTGAACGTTGTGTATAACCCACATTTCGTTGGCCAATCTCAATGGACTCCGGGCTGCTGCTGCCCGCGGATGGAGCTGCATTCGCACCCGAACCCGAGGGATTGGTCAATATTGTTAGATAATCCGGCGGTGCCACTGGCGAAGGTGATTCCGCATCTAGGGAGAGTATGGGACGTGTGCGACTGGACGAATCGCCGAGGACTCTATAAACAAAAAGAGAGACAAATCAATTGATTAATAACTTGATTAAAATGCGCTTAAATAAGTTTATAATTTACATTTTATCAGGTTTTAAAATATTAAATTTAACTGATTATTAACTTTATTTAAATATGAATAAAATATGCTTAAGATATACAACTAATATGATAATAATTTTTATTTGATCAGTTCTCAAATTATTAGAATTAACTAATTAATTACTTTATTTAAATATGATTAAATATAATACGAATTTAATTGTCTTAAAGTTCAACCGTTCAAAATGATTAAAATGTTTTTAGATTGTACTTTTTTAATTAAAAATTCATTCCATATCAGTGTCCAAATTATAAAATTTCATTCTATTTAAATTTTTATTGTATCTTAAATAATAATGAATGAATAAATACCATTTGTCGCCCCGATAAAATCAAAATAAAGTATATAAATAAAATTTTTCAACTTCAATTTAGAGTGTTATTGATAGATCAATAAATATAGATTAATAACTGTTATCAATTCAATGTAAATTATAGCTTGTTCAGAGGATTTTTTTATAGAATATCAAGCTATTAATTACTAAGATTAAGCTATGCATAAGCATTCGTAAATTTATTTTGATTAGATAAGTGGCGGATGACAATTTCAAAGTCTAACAGACAAAGGATTTATAATTTCAAAAACTTTTCAGGAGCGGATTTTGTTAAAAAAAAAGAAGATTCCAAAAAACAGCAACAACAAAAACAGAACAATTATAATAGTTGAAGTTGATAGTATACTTTGAACACTAATTTTATTTTTCACACATAATATTTCGTATTTAAAATAATTTTAATTTCAAATTATAAAATGTATAATTGATATGGAAAAGCAAATACATAATTATGCCACATTTGATTGTAACTTTGCTCAAATATCTTTTATCAATTATTTTTTAAACAGTGTAATTGTAATTTCAGTTAGTGTAATTAGTTTAATTTCAGACTCAGAACGTGATGTAACTGAATTGCATATAAAAAAAGTAAGAAAAATTAAGTGGAAAGGTCAAATCATACAAAGGAAAACAAGTTATTCTTGTTTGTTGTAAATGAATACATCATGAATGTTAATGACTGTATACTAAAACGTTTATACGATACTTTTCATGAATTTAAATATTTACAAAATAAAAAACAATTCCCTTGAATTAATGAAATGAAATTTATATTTGCTTGAAATGAGGCAGAAAAATGCACAGTCAACTTTTTTTTTGTGCAAATAGAATTCGTGAAATAATTTTACAAACTGGGCTGTGCATAAACAAAGCAAGTTAGGAGATGTTTTGGTAACAGTCTAGAAGCAGTAGCCAGTCTCAAAAAAAAAAAAAAAAAAAAACAGAAGGAAGGCGATTTATGATGAATTTAGGTAAAAATAATTTTAGGGGGTCTCCAGTAGTTTTTTTTTTTAATTTTAATACAAAAATGAACATATTATTGAAAACATTCACAAAACAACGATGCAAAAGCTCATTTTGCATTGAAAATTTCCCAATTTCAAAATTCAATAAAAAAAAACTAGTGGAGACCCCCTAAAAATTTTTTCACCTAAATTCATCATAAATCGCCCTCTTTCTATGTGTGTGTTTCTTTTTTTTTTTTGGAGACTGGCTACTGCTTCTAGACCTTTACCGATGTTTTAATTAATTGTATTCATTCATTGAGCACCCTCATAAAATGCGCCACTTGGCGCCCAATTTGACTGATCCGCCCCTGTAAACTGTACTGATAAGCCCTCTGTATATAAGAGCACCACAAAGTGAGCTGTCTGGAAGATCGCTGTTGGAAATGATGAAGTCGCTTGGTCTATTGCTGCTGGTGCTGGCTGTGAGTGTGGCTCATGCCACGGACTACTGCTCCTCGAGTATCTGCAATGGTGGCAAGCACATTGCCTGTGGCCATAACAATGCGTGGGACAAAAGCTGTCCCGCCGATGCGGAACTGCTGAAGCTCACCAATCAGGACAAGGCGCTGTTTGTCCAGCTGCACAACGAGAAGCGTGATTTTATTGCCGCTGGCTTTGATCCACGACACAATGCCGCCTGTCGCATGGCCACCATGCAATGGGATAACGAGTTGGCCTATTTGGCCGAACTGAATGTCCGTCAGTGCCAAATGAAGCACGACAGCTGCCGCAACACGGATGCCTTCAAGTATGCGGGACAGAACTTGGCCTGGCAGGGTTACTCCCACAATATACCCGATATGAATGCGATCATCGAGAAGGCCGTTCAGCAGTGGTACAAAGAGGTGGCAAACTCCCACAGCGGCATCATTGAAGGCGGCTATCCAAGCGGCTACAACGGACCGTAAGTTACAATTCTAACAACATTTTTCTAATCCAGTGGTGTCCAAACTCACACAATCAAAACGTTTAACTGCTTTACACTCAAAAAAATGAAATGAAAGCCGCAGAGCAGAGCATTAGTTGCAGTATATGATAAAAGTCTAGCGCTGTACGATGTCTCCTCATTAAACGCAGCTCAGCGACTGACATCAAAAAGGATCAGCCGATCAGATGCTTCGTGGGAGAACAAAAAGCCGAACACACGCGTCGTGAGAGAACAAGCCGCCGAACATGCTATTTATAGAACACGCGTAATTTCTCTCTCTCTCTCTGTACGTGTGTCGGATGCGACGCTGATAGAATAATGAGCTTTTAGACCATGTGTTTAGGCTTTTGGCAGTTTGAATACCACTGATTTAATCTAATCCAATCCAATATTCCTCTCTTTCTTCTTAGTACCATTGGACACTTTACTGTGATGATGTTTGAGAAGAATACACGCGTTGGTTGCGCCGCCTCCAGATACACTAGCGAAGATGGCTGGAACTCGGTGTTGATCGCCTGCAATTATGCCACCACCAACATGATTGGCAGCCGCATCTACTCCAGCTGCAACAAGGCTGCTCAAGGCTGCACCACTGGCACCAATGCACAATTCCGCAATCTTTGCTCCACCAATGAGTTTTACGATGTAAACAGTTGGAAATAAAAACGGAGGAGTTCAAAACTTCCTCTAGGAATCATTTACGGCAACCTCTTTATGTGTAGTATCTTGCTTATTTTAAACGAAGGGGAGATTAGGAAATATAATTCTAAGCACTCTAGACAGTTTTTCCCATTCTTCAATGGACTATAAAATTAGTATAGTTGAGTTGAGATTAGCTCTTTACCTCTATGAATGAATTTAATCTAATCTCTAACCGAAGATGTGATAACTCGTTCTCTGTAAATTATTATTCTTCAACTCTTCTCTTATCTCACTAATCATAGATAATTATTCCTTTAGGAACAATAATTAATCTAATCTCTAATCAAAGAGTTGTAAATCTACCTCTTTAATTTGTTATTCTTCGGACTTTCTCTAATCTCTAATCTCTCTACTCAAAGATGAGATAACTTTGCCTCTGAGAACGATTTATTGTAAAATTTGTAGTTAGTTTCATGCTTTCTCTCTAATAACTATTTCTCTGGGAATGATAATACCAAACTGTCTAAAAAGTTTCTTCATTTTTCTAATTAAATCAATTATTCCTTGCAACTGTTTCCTTGTAGTTTACTCCATTTTTTCAACAAAGAAAAGTATTCTTTCCACACTTTATGCGTAGTTCCCCTCATCTTATCTAATCTAAGAGAAAGTAACTCTTTCTAAGAAATGTCTCTCTTCAACACACCTCTAATCTCGCTAATCTTAGAATAGATAAGTTTTTCTCCATTAATAATTGTTTTCACACTCTATATATGTAGTTCCTTCCACTCTGTTATCGATTCTCACCTGCGCACGCTGCGTCTTATGCTCTGTCTCAGTAATTTGGCCAGACGAGCACCAGTGGCAGTTGTATACGAAGGCGGAGGCGTGTACTTGGGCGGTGCATCGTTCTGTGCCTCACGCTGCCCATTCTCCTGCTGCTGACTCGTTGCATTGCGGCGTTCTCCAGCGGATCTTTGACGCGCGGAGGGACGACGCGGTGCATCTCCATCCTCAGCCGGACGATACAACAGTTGAATGCGCTGCAAGTGCAGAAATTGTTAAACTTAGTATTCAAGTTATAAATCTAATCCTCTACACACCTCCAGTATGTCAGGTGGACCGTGTGTCAAGTAGCGATAGATCTGTATAATGGCCGTGACGGGAATGATGAGCACAATGCCAATTTGGACCAGACTGCCCATTTTCCTGCTCGCATAGCTAAAATATGATTTGCCGCGCCAATAATAGAATTGATTGGACAGCGACGCCTTGTAGTCAATCACCGAGAGCGTTATCAGTCCAATGGGCAGCAGCACATTCCAGGAGAGTGCCAGAAATGCGGACATGGAGCCGCACATGCGCAAATCATTCACCAAATCATCGCCATTGTAGGGACGTCCACGTATGAGAAAAACACCAAAGATCTGAGCTGCCCAAATGATGGGTATAAACCAGGAGCCGCCAAGCAAAAAGTCCACATAATACAAGATCTCGATGCCCATCTCTGTGGCAAAGGGAATGCTCAACAGGAGTCCAGTGACACAGCTCAGCAGCACGGAGCTGGTCGAGTTGCCCAACGCACTGGAAATGGGCTTCCACATCACACACAACTGGGCCAATCCAAAGCCAGCGAACATGCCAAAGGCAACAGCGGCCCACACCCATGAGATGGCATCGCTGGCCAGCGAGAGAGCTGCCGGAAATAGTTCCGTAATGAAACGCAGCGCCTGAAAGCCGCTCTCAATGTGCAATATGGTCTTGTTCCGTCGATACGTTTCACCCAGGAACGAGGAATAATGTGGCACCAATGCCCGTGGATAGGACAACAATTGTGGGTTTGTATGCGCCTGCAGCGAATACACGGATGTATAGCAATCGGGTGTTTCTACAATATAAAACAGAATTAGTGAGAATTATAGCTGATATGAGGTTATAGTTATAAACTTACCAAACGATCCCGGCACATAAACGTAGCCATGTTGTCGCAGAATCTGAGCACAGCACAGCGCCAACAATGCGACCAGGCCGAGACCCAACAGCGTCAGCAGCACCAACACAATCGCATCACGTCTGAGAGTCGCCTTGCTGGCCGTGGCATGAGCTCGACTCGTTATCGCTATCACGGAGGCGCCCAGCACGCCCCAGGTGAGGAACGTCTCCTGTGTCGCCGCTGTCCAGGTGTTGGAGTTCACCAGAAACTCATCAAAATCGCTCGAGGCAAATAAGTTCTATAAGAAAAGCAGCGAGAGTAATAATTATTATATTTTTAAATAAATGCTATTTGTTGATTTTTATCAATAAATTTAATAAATAAATCTAATTTTTGAATTAAATAAATAAGAAGATAAAACAGTTTATTGAATAACAATTAGATTATTCTACAATTTAAACAAAAAAAATTTGAATTTTGGTAATAAATATTTGCATTTAATGAATTTAATTTGCATTTAAAAAATTAAAGCATTAAAGTAATTTACACAAATTTAAAAAAATATATACGTATATTGAAAGCAAATAAATTTTAAAACAATGTGATATATTTTAAATAATAAATAGTTTCCTTTAATTTTAGTTTTATATTTGTAATTATAAAAAAAAAATTTATAGCATAAAAGTTATATATTATTTTAAAATAAGCAAATATCTTTAGAAAATTCCAATATAAATAATAAAAAGATATTAAAGATATTTTTCAATGAATACAATAAAACATTTCAAATAAGAGCAATAATATGATTTTAAAATACGCATTTAAAGTTAAAAATGTCATATTTTTCATTTAGATTAAAAATAAACATAATTTTTTTATTTAAATGCAATAATTTGACATCAATATTTGTCATTTATTATTATATTATAATTATGTTTTTTAATTATTGCTCTATTCCCGATTCCGGATGAAAAGCAGGAGAGGATTTGCTGCAAAAGGATTAGCTTGTCGACTCACCTGTAAGCTGGCTGGATCCACAATGCTAACAAATTTGCCCGTGACCACCACAAGTGTCAGCAATGGCAGCGTATTGATCAGATAGGTCCACTTGCCCAGGGACTTGAGTCCCTTGCAGAGAATGACGAAGACGGCAGCCCAGACGAGTGCCAGGCAGGAGGCCAACTGCTGAATAGAATAGACGTGTTAGGCTGGAGTTGTTCAACGTGGTTCACCCAACGTGGTTTACCTACCCGATCATTGACATGGAAGCGAACGCCACTCGCATCGGGATGTTTGGTCAGATGGAGACGTTGGAGCACCACAATGTTAAAGTAATTGGCAACGGTATTCGTGAGATTACCCGTCTCATTGGTGGCATCGTAGCGATAGGGAAAGGCCTGCTCCTGCCAGCGATAGACGCGCTGAAAGGGCACTGGGAACACATCCCGCAGATAGATTAGAATCCAGGCAACGGCAACAGTTGAATAGATGGCCAGAAAGCATTGAACCATGACCAGAGCAATGCCAACGCCACTGCAAATGGGACTAATCTTCCACATGGAAACGGGACCCGCCTTGATTTTGGCCCCCAGACACATCTGTAGCCAAAAGAGCGGTATGCCGAAGATAACGGAGAGCAGGAGGAACTGCAGCAGAAAGTTGCCGCCATAGTTAATGGTGAGGACCGCAAAGCGGCACAAATTAAAGACGCCCAGGGTGCAGCCCATTAGAGCCAGGAGGCGACTGGCCGCATGTGGCCATTGGCTATTGAATCCGCACTTCTCCCGCAGCAATTGCGGCTCCAGTGGCGTTGTGCTGCTGCTCCCGCTGCTGGCACTGCACAACGTCGTCTGCGTCTGTCCCAACTCCAACTGATCCTGCTCCGGTCCTGTGCTGGCCATGGAGGAGTCACTGCTGCTGCTGTTGCTGCTACTGCTGTTGCTCGCCAGGGACACGGGACTGGGTATGCGGGAGGATCGCGCCGAACTCATCTCCGAGCACAGTGTGGACATCATAGCATGCGTTGGCGTCTCCACCGGCGGATCACGGCGTTGCGTCTGCGCCGGAGCGCTCTGTGGTCGACTTAGGGGAGATATGAAGCTGCCCATACTGCGTCCCGGGCTCATGGACGGATGACCCTCGCTGCGGCGTCCATACTGACGTGGTCGCTGCTCCAGCTGCTCGCTGACCGCACGCGCCGTTCGCTGCTCGTTCTGCAGCAGATTGTCAAAGATGTGCGCCTCCGTGAGCATCTGGACAGCGCTGCCTTGACGATCCGGCAGCGATTCTGGCTGTGAGAAACTGCGACGCATCTCCGACGTCGTCGTCGTCATTGGCAGGTTCACCAGCAATGCAGATATATGCGGCGATTCTTGCTCCTCCTCCTTGTCCTCCTCTTTCTCTCTTTCCTCCGCCTTCGCCTCGGCTGTGCCTTTGGTTTCGTCAGCATTTCCCATGCCGCGTCGCATTGACTGGCGACGCCATGGATCCATCTGGGCAGCTCCATGTCCGCCAGTTTCTAGTGATGTATTCGACGTAGCTGTAAATAAGCACAATGAGAATGAATCACACACATACATTCATATTAAACTCACACACACACACTCCTATTGTTAATTGTTTAATTTCTACACAACTTTCACTCGAATTCTCAGACTAAATTGTTTAAAAAGCAGTTGCTGAATCTAACTAGACCACTATTTATAGCTCTGTTTAATTTATGACTTCATTCCCCTCGAAAGTTATTATAAGTTAAGCTGCATTTTTTTTTAGATATTAGTTAAAAATATTGTAGTTGAATTAGTAGCAAGAGTAAGAAAATTAAGAATAGAAGTAGTTACCCTAATTTTGAGGCTGACAAGAGTTATAGTTGAAGAAATAGTTAAAGCAAAAGATAGTATTAGAAATTTTAGTATAAATAGTAGTAGAAATGTTATTATAGTAGTAGTAGAAATGTTAGTATAGTAGTAGACGAAAAAGTATTAGCTTTAAGTTCTAAGAATATCTGCATATCTGAAGAAATATAGTTACAATTGTAGAAATAAATTTAGTATCAAAAATAGTAGTAGAAATGTTAGTATAAAAAGTATTAGATTTATGTTCTAAGAATATCTGCACCAGTATTGGTACTGCAAATAACAAGAGTAGTAGAATTAATATAGTTGGAATAGTTAAAATAGTAGTAGCTTAAGGCTTAATTCACAAAATTTAATGTTGCTGTTGTAGTAGTTGTAGAAGAAATAGTAGCATTAGTAAAACTGATAGTAAAAATAGTATAATAGTTTATAGCTCTAGAGTAGAAATAGTAGCAGTAGCGTTAGCGTAGCTGTAACACTAGTAGTAGAAATAGTAGTAAAAGTGTAAATGGTATTGGCTAGAAAACTTTTTAATACAAACATTAAGTTCTAAGAATAATTTTGAGCAACACTGTGAACAATATGGTGGAATGTGTAGAATTTGGAGTATTTGCAGTACTTATCTACCTACTATTTAACTAGGGTTAATTTTGGCAAGTCAAATAAAAACCTGATTGATCCAAAGTTCCCCCCTTATTTAAAATATGATTCATTTGTTTTATGTTTTTGAAACGATTGATTCATGAAATGTTCACACATTTCTGATGAAGTACGTCACATCTGAGATCATTTGCAGTTTGTAGTTACCTTTTGTGTTTGTTGATAATGTTGGCGTCAGACCACAACTGAAGGTTTTGCGCATCTGATGGCCACGCTGGAACTCGGCGTCTAAGTCTAAGGTTGGATGGATGTCCAAGTCATCATCTTGCCTGCTGCGTTTCCGGCTGAGGGGAAGGGGAAGGGTGCGTGTGCGTGGCTCTCGACCTAAACTGGGATGACCAGCGATGGCCAATGGATCCTCTTTATCCAGCTCCTCCAGATAGTTGTCCAAATCCATGAGATAATCCTCAACTTTATCGTCATCAGCGGAGGAGGAGGATGAGGATGAGGAGGACGTGTTGCCGCAGGAAGAGGAGTTGCTGTTGCCATTAATCTTCGAAGCGCCATGCACATCCAGAATGGCATCCAACTCATTCAGTACACTAAGCGCCTCGTCATCCGGCACAACAACAACAACTGCAGCGGCGGTCTGTTTGATGGGCGTGCTCAATGGCGGCTCTTGGCTGACGTCACAAAATGCATTGCGCTCATCATCCATGCCAGCCAGCGACATCTTAAAGCTGAGCGGATGCAATTGCTGATGATGCTGCTGCTGGTGCTGAAATCCCTGCGGCGTTTGCTGTATCTCAATCAGGTCCTCATCGCTCGGTTCGTCGTCGTAATAGTCGCAGGCTTGTTTTATTGATTCGCTGGACAAACTGTGTGAGAGTCCATATCGTTCTGGTTCTCTTAACGACTCTTGTTGTTGTTGTTTACGTTTCTCTCTCGTTGTTGCTGTTGTTGTAACTTTTGTTGCTGGCAAACTGGCGTAGGCGTTTGAATTGCGCTTGAATTCCCGGCCTGCTGCTTGTTCTTTGCCGTTCATTTTGTTAGCATTGCAGCCCAGTGTTGCAAGGCGACAGTTTAAATCCTGCAATAACATTCACAGCAAGAGTGTTGGTCAGCGACAACAAATTGAGATAGGTCATGTAATAGGTTGAACTAGAGATGAGCGCAAGAGTGAAAACAGTAACTGTTAACAGATGTAAATACTGAATTTAATCGACTGACAAATCTAATCCAATTAACATGCTAATCGGAAGCCTTGATTTGTTTTATATCGTTTTTTTGGTGCTTCGTGACAAGAAACAAGTTGAGCTCAATCACAGCTCAAATCAGGCTTAACACCTGTACGCCCGATTGGCGGTTTTTATACTGAACATGATAGCTAAATGCAATCAAGTGCAAACAAGCGCGTGCTTCCCCATTTTTATGATACGTTTGCACGTGAGTGGCTTCCCCCACCCAACAAACAAATAACAGCTGTCCAGTTTTTTTTTTGTGACAGCCGTAAATAGCAAAGAGAGAGAGAGAGAGAGAAAAATGAATAATAAATAATAAAAAGTAGAAGTAAAAATAAAGCAGCGCTTAGCGCGTGTTCATTCAACTGATCAGGTGAATGTACTTCCGTTAATAACTTTTTACAGACAATTGCATGTACCTCTGTGTGTATATATGTACAATCAACATTTTGAAGCTGATTATTGCTAAAAGGGAGTGGCAAACATACCAAATATGTATTTATGTATAAACATGTAGGTATGTAAAGTTGTGTCTGTTGTCTAGAGCAGCGAGATCGCGATCGTTGGCACGTTACCTCGATTAAAGCAAATGTCTTTTCACGCAGCAGCAGCAGCAGCAACAAAAACTAAAGCTTCAAGAGTTTCAAGTCTGGTTTTCTTGTCGTTTTGTTGGTTTCTTTTGCATGTATAAATAACCGTGACCTTCTCAGAGTTTTTAACGTTGCCAGGGTGGCCATAAAACTAAACAGATCTCAGCTTTTATCACACAGTGTGAGAGGGCAGAGATACGATTGCCATTTGTGTGAACTACCCTATTTAAGCTAATAGAATCAGTCAGTTTGTATGTATGTATACCGAGTATATTCGTATTAATTGTTGACTCAAGAGGTCAAATTATTTAGCGAACAAATGCCATTGATCGCAAATTCACACAAAGTTGCAATCAACAGACAACAGAGGAGAAAACCAACCCTGCCCCTCCCCAAGATGGACGCGTCGACCTACCGTTAAATTTCGCTCCCGTTTCGTACGCGAATGCGAATGCGAATACCGAAATGTCGAGTAAAAGTAAACAAAGCAATAAGCAATTAGTGCTGCCACACGAAAAACGTTAAACGGGGAGACCTGACCTTCAATGCGAAAAATGGTAAACACCCCGAAGAGCCAGCTGCAACTTGTTTTGATTTTGTTGCAAAAATGCCGCAGCAACTTGCAATTTACAATGAAATTGACATTCAGCAAAATTAAATAAAACTAGTTAATCGACGAATGGAGACGGCGGAGACGCAGCGATTAATACACACACACACACACATTAACAGAGAGTCAGGCATTCACACACGTTCGCACGCATCACACAGTTAAAGCATGAGAGAGTGAGAGAGCAGACAAAAACAACGATTTGATCACGATGCTGCAACAATGAGAGTTTTGTCCAACTATTAAAGCGTTTATTTGTGCATGTGTGCGTGTGTGTGTGTGTGGATCAAAGCTGGTACTAACTATAAAATAAGCGCCTATTATTATTATGTTACAAAAAAAAAAACAACAAAGCTGCGCTGCACGTTTCTTTCTTTTTTTTTGTGTAGTGTGCAATTTCCTTTTTGTTTTTGCAACCACTGCAGAGAGACACGAGAAACCACCAGCAAACACCAAACATAAAGGGAGCGTAGTTAAGCAAAGCAAGGGGCGCCGCTAGCGGGGAGTAGCGTCAACTGCATGCATGAGTAATGCCAGCGCCGCTGGCAACAATTACAAATTTCGTATTGCAATTGCAATTAAGATCAATATTTAAGTAATGCAACGGGATTGCAGGCTGTGCCAATTGCTAAACAAACCCAAAAAAAAAAACAAGACTGCACAAACACAAACATACACACAAATATATACATACGTAGGTAGAACGCGGAATTTATTATTTATTTACATATGTATAAATGTACGATATAACGGGAACGGCTCCCCTGCTACTGCGTTGTTGAAATACTTTTTACAATACAAATCTACACAGACAAACACACACACTGCGAACGCGTCCCAGTTGTATAAAATAACAGTTCTTATGGTAACCGAAAGGCACAACAACAAAAAAGAAAACTGCTGAGCTGATGATTTTTTTATATTTGGACACAAGCTTTGCGGTTTTTGGGGAATACCTTGGGGATTGGTCATTCTGGGGGTTAGCGCCACCTGGCGTAATCTCTGATGTTTGACACCAAAAGCACCCAGTTAAATAAAATGAAACCAGACGACGAAAATTTGATCTTCAATTGAGCAAGAGTTATATACATACATACATGAAGATATATATATGTGTGTGTGTTCGTATGTATGTATACGCGCAGCGATTTTGTGCTTATTTCGAAACGAAAACGCGGCCAGTCTACAATTTGAAGAAGATTTTTTTTCGTAGCGTCAACTTACGAAACGTATCAAGAGTAATCACACATACATACGTATGTATATTAATGCATTGGAAAGGGGAGCGCGCGTTGGCGTTGCTGTTTCTTCTGCTTCTTCTTCTTCTACTTGCCACACAATCACAATGTTGCACTCTAACTCTCACTCACTATCTCGCTCGCTCGCGCTAGCACACTTAGTAGCAGCAGTTAGCATAATGCACACACGCATACGTACATAAGCATATAATACTCACTTAAACATACACACAGACACAAAATCACTCACGAAGCGCGTATTTGATATCTTGTTTTCTTCTAAATTTATCAGCTATTTGTGCCACAATTCTTTGCGTTGTTGCTTACGTTGTTTATTACAATGCTATACTGTTCCCGGTACGCATAAAATCTCAACTGGGCTTAACAAAAATATCAATCTCAGGCACTCTTTTCAAAATTCATTTTAAGATCGGCACGCGCGAGACACGTTCGCTTCGTCAAGAAACAATCGACTGACGACTCGTCAGTGACGAGTTCAGCAAACAAATATAACAACAATATAACACCAGTGCTGCCAGCTTAGCCATTTAGTTGCTAGATCTGGCAACTTTTGAAAAAATTTGAAACTTTTTTATTTTTAAATGCTATTAACCACAAATTTAGCTATTTTTAATTTTTCTTTAGCATTTTTGTCTTTTTTTATATCTTTTTTGGTTCATAACGATATCGGGACTCTGGTATTTAACTCAGTGGCTCGATTATACGAACGATTTGAAAGTTTTTGCTCACTCTTTTGCTGTATTTTGTGATTGATTTTTGATTTACCCAAAATTTAAATTTCAATAATTATAATAGAATTACAAATTGTACATATGAAACAAATATTTTAACAGGTAATTATTTTTTTTTTTTGGGATTTTCACATTATTTTTAGCTATTTCTAGCACCTTTTTTTTTCAAATCTAGCAATTTGTGCTTCGAAGATTCTGGCAGCGCTGTATAACACTAAAGCAAACTGTCAGCAGTGCAACTCAAACTGTAATTGTAAGCAAACAGAGCAGTCATACCAAAACTGTACAACAGATCTTAACATTAGCTATCGATAATTAGGCACTAATTGCTCCTATAAAAATTTATTGATAAAATTTAAAGCATGTCATATTTGTTTCATGCAATATTATTTTAACATTTATTGCTGAGTTTATTTTATCAATAGCTTGTATAATTTTTAGTCAATAATTGTTTTGATTCTTATCGACTTATATCGATAGCGCTTCATAGTGACGCTCTGTTAAGAGTTGAGCAAAATGTTAAAGTCAGCTGTTTATTTAATACTCAATTAACAGAACAAACGCCTCACTTTTAAGCGAAATTTGTATACATTATAAAAATGGAGCTGGACGGTTCTGAATTGGGCACCAAAGACTACTGGGAAACCAGCTACACACGGGAAATCAGAAACTATAAAAGTCACGGCGATGTTGGCGAAATTTGGTTCGACGAAGACTCTCAGCAGCGCATCGTGGATTGGCTATTGAAGCAGGAAAGCGTCGATAAACAAACAGCACGTGTGATCGATTTGGGCTGCGGCAATGGAATGTTTCTTATTGCCCTGGGCAACGAGGGATTCACACAGCTAACGGGCGTCGACTACTCACCCAAGGCCATTGAGCTGGCCAAGGACATAGCAAAGGATCAATCCCTGAATATCGAATATGATGTTGCAAATCTCACGCAAAGTGAAGATCCAAAGCTGGGCAACTTCGACATTGTCCACGACAAAGGCACCTACGATGCTGTGAGCTTGTGCCCCGATAATCCTAAAGAGAAACGCACTAATTATCTGGCCACAGTAGCAAAGCTATTGAAGGACGAGCACAGTTTGTTTATCATCACTTCCTGCAACTGGACGGAGGATGAGCTGATCACAAGCTTCGAGGATTTGTTTGTTAAACATTGCTCCATTCCCACACCCACATTCAAGTTTGGCGGCAAGGTGGGCAATGTCGTTACCTCCGTAGTATTTAAAAAACGACCAAGCCAATAAATGATACATGATTTCTATGGAATCGAATACGCGATTGACTTTCCAGCAAAAGAATAAATTTTACCATCTCCATTAGGGTTAATCTTGGCTACAGACAATATGTTTATTAAGGTTGTCAAATGCGAGTGTTAGGTATATTTTACATTATTCATTCATCATATGCCCAGGACGAATGTATAACCATTCATCCGTTATCACTTTAAAATATATTATTCCTGGGTTGGTTTACTACAAACAAACTGTCATTCAACCGTGGATACGTGACAGGTGGTACCACAGATGTTGTTCTTAAAGGTGCCGCTGTTGTCTTGCTCCTGTTGTATTGTGTGTCTCTAAGCTTGCCGCTTTACTCATTGCTGCCGTGTTGCCGCAATCAACGGGCGCAGTTGGCGCTGTCGAAGATGATGATGATGATGTTCATGCGGCTCTGTTACCTTCAAGGCAACATCATCGGATATTGCATGCAACAATTCTTTCAGTGTATCGAAGGCACAACCCGAACTGAAAAGTTTCCTAGCAATCGTATTGCGCAAGATACCAACTTCAATTCCCAGAGCTAGAGCTTCGCAGGCTGGCGACGCTGACATGGCGCTGTCAAAGCTCGAAGGCAACTGCGGGGCTGTGGGGGCGATCAATGATGTTGTTGTGCCCGATTCAAGCACCTGGCGCACATTAGCGAGTAATACATATTGACATTTGGGTGACCACTTCGCATGCTCATGCCAGGGTTCGTCCTCCTTCTGCCAGGATCTTAGTTCGATCTCACAATAAAAGCAGTGCACCTGATCATCGATCTTTTTGTAATAGAGACCCGCCTGTGCCAGCAACTCAGCTGGCTGACTGTGGCGTAATATTTGGATTCTGTAAATATTGTAATGTAAGTAATGTTTTCAATGGATGAGATTTAGCAAAATACATACGGGCCAATCCTTGAACGTTTCTAGTCGATTCGATTCAATCAGCATATCTGGATCAGTGCCCTGGCCCTGCTGCCCTGAGCCACAATTGCCAACACTGTTGCCCTCGCAGTCACTCTTGGTTGTTGGTTGAAGTTCCAGCTTCTCAGTCAATGGACCTTTCTGACGGTGCTCATCAAAGGCATTGTCGTCTCTCTTATTCCACTCCCACTGGCCATAGCATAAATTATAATCAAACTTGGACAAAGATGAACTAATGGAAAAGATATCTGACCATTCTGACATTGTTGGCATTTTTTATGTTTCTTTTGTAACTGCTTTTGTGTATCCAATTATGTGATTTGCCCAGATTTCAGTTAACAAAAGATTACAGATTCAAAATTAAACAAAAAAATTAAATAATGCCAAATATAAATCATTTAAAGTGCAATTTGCTTTTATTCAAAATAAATAGTAAAGCATATTTGTCTATTTTCGAAGACTCAACTGTCATTACAGGAAAAGTTTTAAGTACAACTTTTTTATTTTAATTTAAATCGAAAATTAAAACTTTCTTTAAAAGTAAATCAAAAATTATCTCTTAACCAGGAATCGTGACGGTTATGTCCTATGAAAACAATTATGAAATAAAAGTTATTTCCTGATTTTTATACAAATAATTGAAAAAGAACTATTATTTTTAATTCTTATAACAAAAATTGAAAATAAAAGTTATTATTAAATTTGTATTCAAAAGTTATACCATAAGTAATTTTTGGAAATCTTAAATTAAAAATAATAGTTATTTCCCAATTTTTACTATAAAAATTACAAATAATAATTTAAATGTCACGAAGTTATTATAAACATAAATATAAATAATACATCAATAGAATGGTAATATGGGTATCTACAGCTTAAAAGATATACTACATTGTCAATTGAAATTTTATTTGTGATTTTTATAATACAAATTGAAACAGAAATTTTATTTTCAATTTTTACTTTAAAAATTGCAATTAAGAGTTATTTCATAACTTTTAAAAATCAAAAATAAAAGCTAAACATAGTTTTAAAATACAAATGTATTCTTTTCCTGGATAGTCCTTTTTCCAATGTCCCTGTCATTTTTTTAGTGGTCAACAATTTACAATTTTAATGTACAATTTCAATATCAACAAATATTCATATCAATGTTTTTTATTTAGATTACAAACCCAGCATTAAATGCGATTCCATTACTTACGTCAAGGGATTATCTGATATTTTGTGTTTACACATTGATAGGCGAGGGGAATTTTCAACATTTACATATATATTTATTTATTTTGTATGTGTAATTTTCAGTTTCTTTTTGTGTACTCCATTAAATCAGCGGCCTAATAACACAATCAATAACAAGAAATGGACAGCTGTGTGTCTACGGCGCAGCCGAAGTCTATAAATATTGAATACCCCTGCAGGTGCTGTAAATAAGGCCTTTAAGATATTGTAATAATACGGAAATCGAATCTGGCAGCCAATAATTAAGTGTGTGATATGTGTAAAATAGAATACAATTTGGACATATATGATTAATAACAAAAAACAAGGTCAGATTCGATCTTTTAAGAGTAATCAGTAGATCTATGTGCCTGCAAGGGTATTAATAATTAATTATCCGATAGTAAACAGTTGATACAATTAATAAAAATACGTTTTTACACATTCGATACAGATTAAAAGATTAGTTAGTAACATTTTAAATCGCGTTAGCTATCAGTTAGTAAGCAATCAGATACAAAAAATAACAGCTGATAGACAGACACGCCCACCGCCACCAGTTGCTTAGGCGATACAAGTACATAGTAGACAATTAATATTATTATTACAATGCTATGGTCTTTCGAATTGGTTGCTTCATTGCTTCAAGAGAGAAACGTGCGAACATATCCCTTGATATCCGCACGACACATGGGACAATTTGCCACGCTGGGAGCGCACTGATTGCAAGTGGCTGCAAGATTTAATTGTGGTTATTAAAGATTTATAATATGTTCTTTGCAAGACCTACCTAAATGTCCGCAGGGTAGGAACACAACACCGACCTCTTCATCCAGACAGACCTTGCACAGGCGCGCATCCTTCAACAGTCGATTCTCCTCCTCCAGCGACAGATTGCCATTGGGATTCGAGTTGGTTACTATGGTAGGTGATACCACAGATGCAGTTGTTATAGGTGCCGCTATTGTTTTGGCTCCTGTTGTATTGTGTATCTCCGAAATAGCCGCTTTACTCGTTGTTGCCGTGTTGCCGCAATCAACGGGCGCAGTTGGCGCTGTCGAAGATGATGATGATGAGCATGAAAGCGGCTCTGTTACCTCCAAGGCGGCACCACTGCCGGCATCATCGAATATTGCATGCAACAAATCATCCAGTGTATCGAAGGCACAACCCGAACTGGAAAGTTTCCGTGCAATCGTATTGCGCACGGCACCAACATCGATTCCCAACGCCAGAGCTTCACACGCCGGCGACGCTGACATGGCGCTGTCAATGCTCGTTGGCATCTGCGGGGCTGTGGGAGCGATCAATGATGTTGTTGTGCCCGATTCAAGCACCTGGCGCACATAGTTTGGCCCCTTGGCGAGTAATACATATTGACATTTGGGCGACCACTTCGCATGCTCATGCCAGGGTTCATCCTCCTTCTGCCAGGATCGTAGTCCGATATTACAATGAAAGCAGCGCACCTGATCATCTATCTTTTGGTAAAAGAGTCCCGCCTGTGCCAGCGGCTCAGCTGGCTGAATGTTGGGAATTGGCCAATCACTAAAGGAACGAAGTCGTGTCTCCAGGCAAGAGTATTTGGGACGTTGTGGCAGCGTTGTTGGTTGAATGCCCAGCTCCTCCATATTCTTGCCGGTTATCTCAATCAACGGACCCATCTGTACACGCGGGCAGTTGGGAAAGAAGCGACGATGCTCTTCAAAGGCATTGTCGTTCTTCTCCCACTGTGCGATGACGCCCTTGCACCACACGCACTTCACGTGATCCGATTGATTCAGATAGTAGAAACCCGCCTTGGCCAAAGACTGTGGCGTAATATTTGGATTCTGCAAATATTGAAATGCTAGTAATGTTTTCAATGGATGTGTTTTAGCAAAATACAAACGGGCCAATCCTTGAACGTTTCTAGTCGATTCGATTCAATCAGCATATCTGGATGAGTGCACTGTCCCTGCTGCCCCGTGCCACCATCGACGACACTGTTGCCCTCGCAGTCGTTGGTCGCCACTGGCAAAGTGGCCACTGTCTCAAGCGGAACATTCCCACAGTGATTGGGGGCCAAAACCATGGAACAAATGGGTGAAGCGCGTCGATGTCTGTCCGCCACCTGATCGCCGTATTCCCAGTGATCGATTCGTATGTGACACCAGTTGCATTCGGCCTCCAGCCAGTTGCCAGTGGCAAAGAAACCATTCTTCACCAGGTCATCAATTTGGACGGGCGCATTTGTGGGCCAACTAACAAACGTCGTATATCTTTCGCTCTCCAGTTCCAGGCGACGGTCACTCATGGTTGCTGTGCTAGCAATTTGTGGGCGTTTTTGTGGCTCTTTTGTAACTGCTTGCGCGTATGCAATGATGTAATTTGCCCAGATTGCAGTTTAACAAAAGAACCAAAAAACCAAAAGTCAGCCACAAAAAAATAAACTTATTGATTGCTCATCAGTGTGACCAACATGTGGTAACCATTAAATCCTTCCTACATGCACTGTTAAATAACAGTCCTGGACTATTTGGTATTTTAAATAGAAATACGATCACAATGCAACTTTGTAAAATTAAAAAAAAAAATAATTTTTAAAGATATTCTTTTTATTGGGGTTACATAAACTGTACATTAATTAAATTCTGTCAAGTTCACATTGCGTCACAGGAAAAAGTACTTTTGCAAAGTTAACAGCACAGTGTGGCAATGAAGCGTTCACACCAAAGGTATTTATTTGGCTTGTCACAGCTGTGACGCTTGAAAATACCTTAGTCACAAATCGTCACAGTGTGACACAATCACGGTTGCCACTTAAAACTATCTGATTGAGCCAAAAACAAACAAAAAAATGAGCCAAATTCACCAAAAAGAAGAGCCAGTTTTGGCCGTGGACACATAATGTGCCGCCAGACACTTTTGGCCTTGAATAAATAAACAAGCCTCTTAAAATGTCCTTATAATAATCCCATTAAAATCACAATTTCTTTTACTCTTCAACGTACTCATTTTATTGAAAGAATCACTTAGAAAGACTTGCTCCTTAAAAATTTGAAAACCAATTGGAGCACAACGCACGCAGTGCGTTAATGCCAGCTGATTTGTGGGTGTTGCTTCTTACTGGAAGTAGGTCCTTGGCTTTCTGTACGAGAACAGTTTCCTGTTGCCCTTGTGGTGGACACGTTGCACCAATGGGAACTTGATCTTGGAATCGTGGAACTGCTTGACATGGACGCGACGAGTCTTGGCAGCGGCGATCGACTCCACCTTGATGATTTGAATGGAGTGGGCACGGGCACGATGACGAGCGCCCATGTCACGGTAGCACTGTGTGACGGCACCACCGACTGTCAGGTCACGGTACTCGCGGTACATGTTGTGTGTGCCCGAACGAGAATCGTAGCGCAGCCAGATGCCAAAGTTCTTAATCTTAATGGGCGATGTCTCGTACACCTGCTTCAGGGAGACAATCTCACCGGTTGTCTTCTTGAACTTCTTCAGCTGGCGCAAAAAGTACCAGAAACGGGATTTGGCGACAATGTTGTCGGGAGCGAAGATGCGCATCTTGTACAGAGGCGTCTGTGGCTCCTTCTCGCTTGGCAGCTTGCGGCCAACGACCTCGTATTCCTTCAACTGCAAGTTAACAACAAGTTCAATTAATTATATTTCTTTACTCATTGAATTGTGTTGTAAACAAATGCGCCAAGCATGCAGTCAAACACACACACACATACAAGCGCGTGGATAGGCGCTGTTGTTGTTGTCTTTGTAGGTTATGTATAGAATTCATATTAAAACAAACTTAATTATTTTAGTGTAGGCCAAGTTTTAACTGTAACAGTTAGTAACATTTTAAGCAAGTTGTCCGAAAACTATAAACTGAATTTGCAAAAGTCCTACATGCTCAACGCAAGTCTGGCGGCCGCATTGCCTTCTGACAGCTGACAAGGTGCACTTTTGTGTTTTTCGCTCATTATTTAAACATTTTCACACTGTTTTTTGTATGCACTGGCTGCACGCTATGCTTAACTGCTTGCTTTACACATTTTTAACACAGTTTGCACTAGTTTTCTATTATTTTTTGTAAATACTAACCAATCCCTTGGCTCTCATGATGACGGCTCACGCGAAAAAGGAAACGGAAAGAGCTGTCAACTTGCGATTACCACTGAACTCGAAACGCGCACGAGCCAAAAACAAGGTGGCAACCATCAGGCTCCACGGATAAACTCAATCTGGAAAAAAATATCGATAGAAAATTGGTCCCATGTCATTCCCTTATAAAATTAATTAATTTTAAAAAAATTATTAAAAAATTTGTAAGTACAAATTGAAAAAAGCAAGAACGTAATAAGTTTTGTAAATTCATAAAGTTAATTTTAAAATTGGTTTGGGGAACGTCAGCCTTTGCGTTGTGAAGAAATTAACAAATTAGTAAAATATTCTAAAAAAAATTTATAAAAATTTAAAAAAATATAAGAAACCTCCTGTGAAAGTTTCAAAGCTCTAGCTTCAATATTTATTAAGAAAAAAAAAAAATGTTCGTATTTAACTCTTTTGAACCGTTGCCAAGGCTGCCACCTTTTTTTTTGGCTGCCATTTTGTTTTTTACTGTTAATTCCGACCCACGCCGCCACACACCACACACACAACGCGCAATAATTATTAAATCAATCAAAATGTCCACTGCGGTGCTTTTGTCCGGGGATAAGATGTTCAAATTACGATCAAGGGACGACGATATTTCGATCTGAGTGAGTTGGCTCACCTAGAAAAAAAGAACAAGTGAACATGTGTTCACCTAAATGAGCAATGTTTTTACACAACACTACTTCTGCGCGTGTTCGCGTCAAACGTCGATAAAAAAAATTGCTAAAATTGGCTTTTCACGCGTTATTTAAGCAACAATAACAATAAATATATAAGCCAAATACAATTCTGAAAGTGTGTGCAGTAAATTGCCAATGGCCCAAGCCTTTAAACAAAACCAAAAGTGAGCCCAAAACATAAGCATAGAAGTAGTGAGCATAGGGGAAAAAAAATGCAAAACGCGACGTGCAAAAAAAATCTTTTATATTCACAATTTAAGCAAAGCAAATAATTTGTGTGTGCTAAACAAATACGCATCATTGTGAAATTCAATCGCGTGTTTTTTTAACCTATTACGCAGCCAAATGCGCAAAAATATAAGAAAATAAAACAAAAATTGTATAAGCGCTGCGACGACTGTCCGTCAACGACGTCTGGCCTATCCACACAGAAGGTAGACGAGAAGAGCGCAGGGCAAGGGGTGTTGTTCTTGTTCAGAAAAACGCGCGGCCGCCGCTCCGCTGGGCGCTCCATTGCCGTGTCTCGCTCAGTTGTGCAGCGAGCGTCCGTGCCGTCGGTTGTGGTGACTCCTCTCTCTCTCTCTGTGTGTAGTTGTTGTTTTGCGCGCGTAAATATTGCTGCGTGTCCGCCCCGGCAGCTGCTCAAGCAAGCAGGTAAGAGAGACGCGTGCATAATAAAACAAGAAAAAAAATAATCCTCCCGCTGCAATTGCATGAGAGTTTGCAATTTCCAAGAATTTCTGGTTTTTCCTTCTAATATTTTTATGTAAATTGGTAATTTATTTTTAGCTAAAAGTTTTGCTTTTGCTTATTTCTGCTTCCTCTACGCCTCTGCACCACATTTTGCGCAATTTATTTTGGTATTTTCAATTATCTCAGTTTGCTTTATGTGCGCACTTCGTTCGGCTCCAGGGCTGGCGAAAAGCATACCAAAATAGTGAACGGATGATATTTTCGTTTTTATTTGTTTCTTTCGTTTTGTTGTTGCCATTTCCTGCTTTCTGTTTTTATCGCTTATCAACTATCAACGAGAATGACAAACTTAAATTTATAGCTGTATAAAATGCATTTCTTTATTCTTTATTTGCAGCAGCGCCCACAGGAAAAAGCGCAACCCAAGAAGCGGTAAACACAACGTCGGTGTACGGCATGCAAAGGTAAACAAATTCATCGATTTACATTTACCGATTATAGTAAAATAATTGTTTTTTTTTGTTTATTATTGTCATGGCAGCGCCTAAATGCAAAAAGATGATGGAAACATTGGAACAGCAACAAACGAAGAGTACGCCTAACATTGAGCCCCATGCGGGCGATACGGAAACGACGCCGGCAGCCAGCGAAGAGGATGACTTCGAGGATAATATCCAAACGTTCCAGCTGGAAACGAAGGAGAAAAGCAAAAGTCCCCAGTCGGAGCTGAAAATTAATAACGTAACTGAAGAGAATAATGTGCAAAACAGCATTAGTCTGGCGATAGAGAATGGACGATCCAAGGAAGAACCTTCAGAACCGCACAGATCAGAAAAAGGCTTCTCTGGCAACAGTTTAGATGAGCCGTTGGAGCCATCTTCCATCGACTGTGTGAAAACTGAGTCCAAGGCTGGGAAGGAGGTATCTGCAGAGGAAGCTGCTGTTCCCGAAGAGAAGCCGTCCGCATCGCATGTGCCAGTCTTAAACGATGATGTCAAGCCTGATGGCAAACAGCCTGGATTTGACATAAAAATCGAAGAGGAGAGTTCTTTACATGCGAATAATTGTAATAATGATCAAGAATCCTCTTCGCCTGATGTCAAGATTGTTGAAGATTATGAATCAGGAGATGATGAAAGGAACGATGAAGCGGCAGCTTGTTCACCTGCGATCAAAATCAATCAAAGTGAGGAAACTTGTTCACAGGAGGAGGAAAGAAGGGATAAAGCGGGCATTAAACTGGATTCCAAAAGTCCTTTAGCTCAATTTAAAACAGATAATGAATCTGCCTCTTCGCCCGTGTGCATAAGCATTGGGACGAGCTCTCAGGATGAGGAAAATAACGATAATGATAGATCCCCAACTGTGTTCGTAGTCGATTCACAGGATGAGGAAATTTCCTCACCATCGATTAATATGGCTGATAAAAATGCTTCAGCTGCAGACACACAAGACGAAGAAGAAGGGGATAAAACTTCACCATCTGCTCCAAGGGTAGCTGAGGAAAGCGATGTGCGGAGTCTTTTAGAAGATGATAAAGAGAACAACGAAGCTGCAATTGATGAAAATGTCACAAAGGAACAGTCACAAACATCACCTGCCGCATCGCCAGTTTATAAGATCGCTGATCTTTCACCTGCGAGCATACCAGATGACGAGGAATCCTTACAGGACTTTAATACTGAAATGAACATCGATGGTGGCAGCTCAACGCAACTTAAAGTTGAAGCGCAATTGCAATCGCCAATGGAGGTCATTAAGATTGAGTCGGATTCAGATGTGGAAGATGTTGTGAGTGCGCCAAAAGAAGAGAAGGCAACAGCTGAGCACAGTGATCAAGAAAAGCTGCCAATGGAGACGTCTGTCAAAATGAAAATAAATGGAGCACATACAGCAATGGTGCAGCAGGAGTTTGAAACCGATGATGATGATGATGAGGAGGCGGCGAAGGAGAAGGAGGAGTCTGTGATAGCAAACAACGCTGGCAATGAAGTGGAACAAGTGCAACAACTGAACAACACTAGAATAAGCAGTCGAAGCAGCTCAGTTAGCTCAACCTCACAGCAACTGGTCATTGATCATCCGGAGAGTGAACAAAATACCAAACACCAGCAGCGACAGCGGCAGCAAAAAGTGCTGCAGCTACAACAGGCGATGCTAGAACTGAAGCAAGTGCAGCGGGATCAGATGTTGCATGCAACAAAGCGCAGGCGCAGCGGCAGCAACGACGAGATTGAAAGCAAACAGCAACGGATTGAGGAGCAATCATCGCTCTTAATGCAACGTCTACAGGCGCCAGCTTCCAACTCGCATGAAGTGGAAAAACTGCTTAGTTGCTACAAGTGCAATGCCAACAATTTTGAAAACTTTCAGCAACTAAATGAGCACTATGCGATCTGCGGTCAGTCAAAGGAGCCAACAGCAGCGGCTGCAACAACAGCAGTGACAGCAGCATCAGCAGCAACTGTTGCCAGCAGTAATAACTCTCCAATTGCAGCTCCTATCCAAACGCCTGTTCCAAACCCAGTTACGATTAAGAAGGAGCGTTTCTTTCGCTGCGCTCGTTGCAGCACGGTCCATCAATGTTGGAACTTTTTTCTGCATATGCGCGAGGTGCATCAACGTTACATTTGCTTGTACTGCTCCCATGTGTTTGCCAGCGTTGAGAAGCTATCGTTGCATTTGGAAAACAAACACGATATGGATCAGCTGCATTTTAACAATGTCGAAGCGTGGCAAAAGCTACAAACTCTGGAGGATCGGGCACGCTATCTTGTGTGTTGCAATTGTCAGGCTAGTTTCGAGCGTGGCAGTCAATTTGATGATCATGACTGTGCCGAGCTAATGCAGCCGTGTGCTCTATGTGGCCAAAAGATGGGACATGCCAACGGCTGTCGCAATGGCAGTCGCAAGAAGATTCCTGTGCGACGCAAACGTAAGACGGCCAAGAGCAAGCAGCAGGTAACGCAGCTGGTAGAGCCAACCAAACAGTTGGAGGAGGTGCCCAACTGGTTGGAGACGGATGTGATGATGCCAGGACAACAGCACGAGAACAACAGTGAGTGTGAATTGACCATTTAACTCAATTTAAAAATAACTAATCAAATTTTTGTAGTTCCAGCGCCCAGCGAAGATGCGCCGCAAGAGGAGGATGCAGTGCCCAAACTGGTGGTGCCCAAGATAATGCTGCGTGTGCCCAAGGAGTTCCAGAAATCTGTGGATGCTGCGCTTAGCAGCACCGACACCGAGGACGAGGACAACGATGAGTTGCCCTCGACAGCAACAGATGATTGCAGCTCAGCGCCGCTGCTTACAGTGGATGCAGTGCATCAGCAGCAACAACAGCTGATGCAGCCCTTGTCAAATCTATCAGAGGACACGGAAACAGCTACGGAAACGGCATCCACGTTCCTCGAAGCAACAACCATGGTCCCGAACGTTTCAGCTGAATTGGAGGATTATGATTCGTCTACGGATAAACTGACGCTTATGGTAGCTGAGCTTGAGCGCACAAAGCGACATATAGAACGCACCAAGGCACACATTGTGGCCAAACAGGAGCAACAGTTGCAACAAGAGCAGCAACAACAGGAGCAGCAGCAGCCGCCATTTGGAGTCGCAATGGAGCAACAGCAGCAGGAAGAGTTGCAGCAACAGGAAGAGCAGCGTCGTTGGTCGCCAACGCCGCCTGCATCGCCGCATAACAATCACATAAACGCAGAGAAGCAAGTGCCAAAGGAGGGAGAGCAGGAAGAAGAGCAGGAGATGCAGCAGGATGTGCAGGAGTCGAAAGCCGAGCCAGGTTTAGAGACAGAAACTGCGCTGCAGCGTCGCGATTCGCTGGGCAGCGAGTGCATGGATATCGACGATAGCCTGATGGTGGAGCAACAACAACAGCAGCCACAACAACAACCAGAGCAATCCCTGTTGCCAGTGGCACCGCTGCCACCTGCCGATGGGATTGAGGTGGCCAGCGAGGATACGCACACGGTGGACTTGCAACTGGATCGACCGCTGGACAAATTCGAGCTGGTTGACTTTGTGCGTCTGTGCCTGAAGGCCGTCTATCCGTTCTGCCTGTACTGCAATCATGCGCGTCGCATTGCTGTCAATGCCAAGCAACTGGTGCTGCATCTGATTGGACAGCATCGTTTCACGGCCACCGTGGACAGCATAACCGCAGAGGAGCTGTATGCTGAGACAATTGTGGCCAGATTGAAAAGCTATCTGCCTGTTGTCGAGGGTGGACATTATCTAAACTCTGTGAGCTGTTGCAGCTTGGAGGATGGACGCTTTGCGCATCCATTCAATGAACGAATCTACGAGTGCTTCCAATGCCGCTATGTGACCGCAACCCACAAGGAGCTCTACACGCACAATCGACGGCTGCACGCCAAGGCGATCATCACGTGTACGATGTGCCGCATTAACTTCTTTAGCTACAGTGAATTGCTGTGTCACATTTGTCCAGGCGTCACCACATCCAACATTTACGAGGTGCAATTCCGTTGCTGTCTGTGTGAGAATTCGCCAACGCTGCCATCGGCATTCCGGCTGATGGTGCATCTGCGGAAGCAGCATCACTCCTGTGATATTTGCCTCGAGGATTGTCACACGCAGGCTAAGCTCTCGTCGCATGTGTGGAAGCATAAGCTGTTGCATTTGTGCTATCGCTGTGGCATCGCCTATCGCAACAAGCAGGACATTTCCAAGCATCTGTTCTGGAAACATGGCACCGAAAGCGCCGGCTGCAAGCGATGCCTCCAGAAACGCTGGCGTCACGTCTATCACTTTTGTATACCCGCCACGCAATTTACCTGCGAGCATTGTCAGTTCAGTTTCAGCAAGGCCATCTACCTGGAGGTCCATAAGCGTCAGCATGTCGGCGATTTCCGCTATGCCTGCACTGAGGATCAGTGTGAGGAGAAATTCGTGTCTCGCAAGCTGCTATTGAAGCATGCGGTACAGCATGAAGTCAAGGAACTGCCATCCAATGGCCTGGAGGCAATCGAGGGCACACAAACGCCACTGGACGACGAGAAGCGCCGGTCGAGATCGGCTTCGGAGCAGCCAGAGAACAAGCGAAATCCAGAGGAGGTTAAAATAGAGCAGGAGCAGGAGATCAAGCCGGAGGCAACGGATCAAGTGGATGGAAAGCAAGCAGTGAGAGATAAAACGCCTCAGGCAGAGGAACAGGAACAGCAACAAACGCAGCGCAAGCGACGCAAAAAGTCCAAGCGCAACAAAGCCTCGCTGGAGGATCTGAATCTAATAGCACCCAATCTGTCCGAATCGGATAGCAGCGATGACAGCGATTCAGATGCACCGCGCAGCACGGGAGCTCAACCGGCACGGGAGACGGCACATGGAACGCTGCCAATGCGCTCCTCTGTGGATGATCTGGACATGCCCAGGGTAATGTTATCGCCGGCATCGGAGAGCGACAACGAGGAGCAGGATAAGGATAAGGAATTGCTGAAGCCACAGTCTGCAGAGACGGAAACCAAGCAGGAGCAGGAGCAACTGATGAAACAGCCAAAGGAGGAAGATGCTGATGATGATGAGCACAAGCCCAAAGTGGAGGCGGCAGAGAGCCAAGAGTCGTCGTCACAGGAAGTGGCAGACATTTGGAAGAACCTGTTGCAGCATCAGCCAACAATTGGAAAAGCAGAAGCTCCTCCAGTCGTGGAAATAGAGCCCAGTGAAGAGCAGCTGCGTCCTAGTAAACTGCATGTGGCGTTCTCCGATCATGATTATTGTAAGATGCAAAGAACGCCGCCGCCAACGCCTGCTCCCGTTCCCTCGCCCAAAAAGCTGTCGAGATCGACGCCAAATAAGGCGAAGCGTGGCAATGCGTCCAGTGACAGCGACAGCTCCAGCAGCTCCAGTTCCAACTCCGACTCGGACAGCTCGAGTTGTTCGTGCGGCTCCAATTGCAGCTGCAGCTCGAGTGGCAGCAGCTCCAGCGATGATGACTCTGACAATGAATCCAATCACAGCTCTGGAATTGCCAAGAAAACGCCGAAGAAAACAACGGAGTCCGAGTCAAACAACACCATGGAGGAGGAGGTGAATGTGACCAGCGTTAATGAGGAGGAACCGCGTCCAGTTACACCAACGCCGAAGGCACCGCTCTACAATGAATCCGACTTTGATACGGCCATCTCAGACACTGACGAGGAATTCTATGATGCGCATCCCCAGAAAATGGCCAATGAGCTTCTGGCACAGAAGCGAATGGCATTGATATCGGCACAGGCGAATGAACAGGCGCCCGGTGAGAGCAGCAACTATGACATTGTGGAGAACAGTCGACCATCGACGCCATCGCTGCCGGAGGAGGCGGCTGCCTTTGCGGATAAGCGTGAGCGTGTCAGTAAAAATAAGAAAAAGAAACGCGAACGGAAATCCACATGCAAATCCACGAGTCAAGGGAAGCTGCAACCAGCAATGCCGCCCATGGAGCCACAACAGTTTCCACAACACTTGCCATATCACTTGCCACAACATCAACAACAACATCAGTTGTTGCCTCATCAGTCCTCACACTTGCAGAATGCCTATAACGATTCTCCGGCTATGGTTGGAGCTGCTGCAGCAGCGCCATTCCAACTGACGGATGCCACTCAACTAACGTTGACTCCGCTGACGCATCGACCTGGCTGGCAACCGCGGATGAGCGAGGGCAGCAGCTGCTCCGATGCCGATGGCCAGTTGAAGCGCTCGAAGCGCACAAGGCGTCCAAATAAATTCTATGGCTATACGAGCGACGATGAGAATATGAGCAGTGTTCTAGCGCCGCCATTGCAGGTGGGAATGCAGCTGATAAAGCCACAGCCGCCGCCACAGCTCACCTGGGCCAAGGAGGATTTGCCGACGCCGCCGAAACAGCCGCGAAGTCGGAATAACCATGGTGAACAGCATTCGAATCATCAGCATTCGGCGCATCAGCACAGCAATAGCAACGGGAGCACGCGTAAGCGCAACAAACGGACTCCGCTGAGCGGAGGCTCCGGCAGTGCCAAGCGTTCGGCGAAACGTGTCAAGCAACAGCCGCAGCAGCAGCAGCCGCCGGTGGAGCAACTGGAGCAGCAGCATCATCTGTTGCCTCCCATACCCACGCTTAAGATTCGACCCGCATTATTGCCAGCCAGCGTGGCGGCCAGCGACAGCAGCGATAGCAGCTCCGATGAGGATGAGAGTGCCGAGATTAATGTGACCAGTCTATTGCCATTGACTGCGCCACGTGCACCGCCGCCGCCGCTGCCCATGATTCATCATCCAGTTGCAGCGCCAGCACCACCAACATTAGCTCCAGCACCGCCTCCCCCGGCGCCGGCAACGAGAGCCTTCAATCAGCCCATACCGCCTGCACTGCTGCCCAATCCCGATTTTGCCACATTGCAATACTTCAAGGCGAACAATATACGTTATCCCATACGGCCGCCGGCGGGTGCACGTTTGGCCCGGGAGGGCGAATCCGTATATTGCTATTGCCGCTGTCCCTACGACGAGGTGTCCGAGATGATCGCCTGCGATGGCGACAACTGTCTCATCGAGTGGTTTCACTTTGAGTGTGTGGGCATTATGGTGGCGCCACAGGGCAAATGGTTTTGTGCCGAGTGCCGACCCAAGTACTCGGAGGGTCTCTATATGGGGGTCAAGGCCAAGTGAAATTCAAACTGTGTACATAGTTCTAGACCTTAGCTTAAGCTTTATAAATGACTCTTATCCTAAATAATATCCACAATAACCAGAAATTTATCTTACAACAACAAGACCCCCACTACAGAATGGATTACGCTTATTAAATGTTAAATATTTGATGTCGAAATCTTCGGATCAACAACACAGAGAAAAAAAATCTATAAACAAACAAAAAAAATACAAAAACATAAATCTTAAGAAAATCAAAAAAAAATATATATGTATATGAAAATATCGATGTAAATCTTAATCTAAATCCAAATCCAGGCTCAATGGTTAAATTCTGCGACTTGGCTGCGGTATAAAATTAAGCTAAACTTTTAGTTAAGATAATAATTACACGCTAATCGTTTATATATATTTGATTTAAAGAAATATATATATATTTTATGTAAATATAATTGAGAGTTGCATATGTATGTATAATTATGTATAAAGTATATACATATATATTCACTTGTACAATACTTAGTTCATGGCAAGATCTATATAAACGTTTAGACTTAACTTTAACCCAGCATCATTAGTTATAAAATATTATGGTAATGCTAAATATTAATGACTATTCTTAACTATATTACAAACAAAAAAAAAAGCAACAAGAAAAAAGCAAACGGCAAAATTTAATGCGAAGGGGATGCTAGAAATAAACATTCAATAAGTGAACCATAAACAAGTTTGTTTATTTTATTAATATGACAGTTGGTGGTACATTCTTTAGTAGGTACTGTCAGGGATTGAAACCGTAGGTAACCACAGCCATAATAACGGTTAACCGGTATTAGCCGATTGAAATTGGTAACTAATTGAAAACGAAACTTTTTTATTATTCCGAAACCCAAATACCGAAATTATTTCAGCCGAAATAACCGTTAAGAAACCGATTCATACATAACGTTTAATGTCGGTTCGGTCATGCAAAACATTTAATTATGTTGTGTTAGGTGTAATCATCGCTTTTTAAAATAACATTTCATTTTTACTTGTGCAGTTTTTTTTTTCCACATTTGTTTTCAAATTTACATGTCTGTAACATATAATATTTTAAATTTGTTTTTTAAACCAAAATCATACCGGTATTTTGAAACCGAAACATACAAAAACCCGGTTACCGTTACGTAACCGATATATACAAATTTTTCGTAACCGCTAGCCGAAAACCTAAATGCGAACTTAACCGTAACTGAAATCGATATTCGTTTCGGTCTGATACCCCGGTTACTATACTATTATTTTCGAGAAACTTTTACCATTTGGAAACTTCAAATACAGTTGAACTTCCGTAACTTGAATTTCTATAACTCGAATTTCTCTCTAACTCGAGTGGCAGTAAAATTAAAAGTCTTAAGAAAGAGAACTCTATAACATTTTCTTTGGATAATGGTGATTCGAGTTAGGGAAGTTCAACTGTATTTAAAAAAAATCCTATAATTTCTTGTTTTTAAATATATTTAAAAAAAACTTTAACAATTCATATTAATAAGTAATTATGAAGTTCCATTAATTTTTTAAATTAATTGTTCGACACATCGGGACATAGTTTTAAATTGAGTAACAGGTATCTTATAGTCGCGAGCATAAATAGTTTTTAGTTGAACATCCTAGAAAAGAATTTAAAAATTTCACATGTGTGTTGTTCGGTATGTAAATTCATATTTCATATTCTCCATTTACAGTGATTATGCTGAAGTAAATGCAAATAAGGCACGACAATATTATTAATGTTGTTGTAGTTGATGAACACGAACGTCATATGAACGAAAGCCAGGGTCAGTGTGGGGTCATCGTGAACGGGGAGAAGTCCAAGCACCACCAGGACTAGCCAGGACACTGGACACTATCACCACCATCATCAGCAACAACTGAGAGAGGGACGGTCGGTAAGGGGCTTGTGTTTGTTTACGAAAAACAACGCGTTGATTTAATTGCTAGCCGTGGGCAGGAGAGGCACAAAAGCAACGAGTGGCGAGTAGCGAAGCAACAACCACAACAAAAGCAACGAAATTACAGGTAAACCGTTAAGGTAAAGTCAACGTTAGTGGGCAATGGGCAGTCACCTGGTCACCTCGGCGTGGGGTGCGTGAGTGTAACTGTTATTGTAGGTTAGGCTAGAAATTGTCAGAAATATAACACGACTGGAAGAGACCCTGTGGTACATATTAAAAGAAAAACACAAGTTTTTTTACTTTCGCAGGAAGATAAATCCAAATTGTATAAATGTAATTTACAAATTTCAATTTATGATATTGATGCGTAAAATATGCACAGAAAATAATGCTAAATGTGTACCACAAAGTTTAAAACACCCCGTAATAGTAAGAAAGTATTATCAATAAAGATTATTGGTTCAAGATATATGATTTTTACATCTCAACATGAGATCCGGGTCGAAGTTTTAGAAAACCTTAAGAATACACAAAGCTTCGTACTTTAAAATGTCAGCTTTTAAACTAGATTTCCCACTAAGATTGAAATTACTAAAATTAAGGATCTCGATCTTAATTCAAATACGATTTCTTATGTCAAATAATTTAATTATTACTGTATTATACATATAGTTTGTTGTCTCCAGCTATAATATTCCCTCTGGTGGTCACATTTCCCATTTGTTCAACTTAAAACACCCTTTGAGCTTTTTAGGTACAGGGTCTTTTAAATTACCATAAATCTGAGTACTCGTCTATGTATATAAAAAAGGCGCCCTGGTGAACTTGAAGCCTTAGTTCGTGTTGAGTTGACGAAGCGCACGGTCGATCGCAGCGTTCGGAAGTTTTTGAATTTATTTGGAATTATCCTGTTGGATTGCGTGGCGATTGCGTGTCCCGTTTTGTGTGTGTGTGTGTGAGTGTGATTCCTTGTGGTGTGCACTGTGCGGGCCATGTGGCAGCAGCGGCAGTTGAAGTCGAATCCTGCACAATTATTCAAAATCCAAGTGTTTTTAGCCTTTAACGGCCACGTTAGAAGAGAAGTTCCAACCAACGATGGTGCGTCGCGCCTCGAGCGTGCCGCATCTGAATAATAGCGGTGCCAGCAGCGCCGATAGCCTCACAAGTACCGCCCGGGGCAGAGCTCCTGTTGCCGGTGGTGGCGCTGCGGGCGGAATGCGCGGCAAACGAACCACGGGCGCCGGCGGCGGCGGCAACAAGGCATCCACACCGACGCAACAGCGTCAGAGCTCCGGCAGCAGCAGCGGCTCCCGCGTGCCGCGCTCCCGCAGCCTGACCAACGGCATGCGCCGCGTCAGTCCCCACAAGGGCGGCAACAGCGGCGGCGGAGGTGGCAGTGGGAGTGGCACTGGCGGCAGTTCGCGTAATACCCCGTACTTTCTACGTTCGCGTGAAAACGAGTAAGTGATACATATTTAAATGTGTGTATGGCCGGCTAGCAGAAGCGTTGCGATGCTTCCCACCGTAATCAATAGCTCGATAACTTGTCGCACCTAACTAACTAACTAACAGTAGAAATTAACTAACTACGGTAGAACTTAACAAACTAAATCCCTCAGTTGAAGCTTAAAATAATTCAAGCCCGCCAAACAATATTTAAATGTAAATCCCTCATTTGAAGCCCTAAAAAAAATTTAAAAACTACAAATTTTATTCAATTATATATTACTTCACAACATATGATTTGTATAATTTATTTAAAAATTTGAAAATTCTACTAGCAAAAATGTACATTATCTTAAATTGGAAAGAGTTTTTTAAAAAGGTCAAAAATTTACAAAAATCTTGATAGACGCCAAAAAAAAGTTTAAACTATAAAAATGCTTTTTACTCGCAATGCTAAAAATTTTCTTAAATTTTTCCGTTATTTTAAATGTTTATGTTTTAAAAATTAGTTGGACAAAAAATTAAAATTTAATAAAAAACTTGTGTTAAAGCTTAAAAACATTTTTTCAATCAATATAAATGCCAAGAAAAAAGTACACGGTTTTTAATCATGTGGGAGGGTATAAAATTCGAGTCGAGTAATTTTTTTGAATACCAATCCACAACTGAGTTGTACAAAGAGACTGTCAATATGTTTTCGAACAATAAGGTTTGCTTTAAGCTCCTTTCTAATTTTTACCTGACCATGGGAAATGGGTCAAAAGGTGCAATAAAGGATTGTGTTAATTAAATGTTTATTAAATCGAATACATTTGAAAATTTATGTGCGTCACTGACATTTTATAGCTTGTCTACAATTTTTAGTACTCTATGACAGAACATTAATTTATTGAATTTAGTATACCTTTCTCTCTTCCCAAGCACTTTTAATTATTCGCAAATTTAATCATGATCGTGAAATATGAAAAGAAGTAATTAAAAATATTAGCTATGTAGCTAACAAATTGTTGTTTTAATGACTGCAGAGTGTATTATTTATAGAGAATGCATCCAATGCACTTAGGGTCAGAAAGAAATTATTCAATATAAAAATGCATTAAAATTTACAAGCAAATTAACTAAAACATATTCGTATACTACAAGTATAGTAAGTATGTAAGTAGCTTGGTTATTAATTTGCATCAATCCATTTGCCTTGCTGGGCAGAAGTAATAAAACTAGATAATGACATTGGGATTGGGGTTGGGGTTGAGGTTGGGAGTTGGGGTTGAGCCACCCTCGATTGGGTGCTATTAAAAAAGAACTAAACCCGGGAGGCAAAAGGCACACGCCGTAAACGTAATGACCACGCACAATATAAGCCAGAAAGAAAGACGGGCAATCAAATGGTCAGAGAGACAGACAGACAGACAGGGAGACAGTTGGACATTTGAGTTTCTTTCAATTGGTCATGTTTTATATTTAAACAATTAGTGGAATTCTCTAGGGTTTGCAGTTCAGTGAGCACGACATAAATCGATTTTGCAATTACCATAAAGCATATTGAAGTCTATACTTGTAACTTGTAACTTGTAGTGCGTCCTGTACTGTATGTCCTGTTTTTCTTCCCTTCCTATCCCTTCAGAAGTCCAACCTGACCCGTTTCGAGAGTGAAAGTGACATATTTATGTATGTTTGGTATTTGTGTATTCAGTCGTCGTTGTTGTTGTTATTCGTGTTGTTTTTGCTGGTTGTTGCTGGGATAGTGATAGTGACAGGCAACTTAAGGTTAAGAACCTGCCCAACCCACTTTTAAGAGCTCAACTTGTGGCTAACGCTTCGATTTGTAGCCAACTTGATTACTTGATAGTAATTCAAAATCAAATTAAGGTCGATTGTAGCTTATAAGTTCTGGATATTCTTCTTCCAAATCGGGAATAGAGAAATAGGGAAAAATAATAAAAAAAATGTATTTTATTTTTATAGAGTTTATTTATTTATTTAATAAACGTCAACTAAAATTTAAATTTAAATTAAAATTAAGAAAATGGCTATAAATTAACAAGAGGGAAAGGCTATAGTCGACTATAGGACACCCGTTACTTATTTAAATAAATAAAAAAATTTGTATTGCATACACTTAGGCATTTACATGGCTTAAAAACTTAAATCAGCCATTACGATGATTCTATTTATTCAATCGTGTTGCGATTAAGTAGAATAATAGCTTAAAATAGTACTTATCGTTAATTACCAATATACCGGATATATTTTAGCGAATTTTACTCACAAAGTTATACTTAATATGGGCATTTCCCAGGTCGCGCACGGGACATTCGTACACATTCAAAGTAAAAAAACGGTAAAAAGGAAACGGTTTTTTTCTCTGATGAAGGGCTTAACATATAGCATTTGATTAGCTCTTTCATTGGTGCAAAGATTGATTTTGGGTAATTTTTAATTTTTAAGATAATAGCAAAATTTAAGTGATTCGCACGGGACACGAAACGGAAGTGACTTGTGAGGTCAACTAATTCAAACGCCAATTTCAGCGAATCCAGAGGCAATGTTTTATTGCAACTTATTTTTAACTCTTGTGCATTGAGGCCTCTTAAAAATGGTTATAATTTTTTTCAAAGATGACTTGCACTTTTTTTTTAATTCAATTTGACGTAAATTCGCACGGGACATCGCGCACGGGACATTTTTTACCATCACTATTTTTATGTTCTTCCTGTGTCTCTATTTTTTAATTATATATCCAAAACAGCCCGAAAAACTTATTTAAATTTAACTTTCAATATATTTCTTTGAATTAAAATTGTTCATGTTACAATTTTACTGTTCTACTTAGTGTAATCGTTAAAATACAAACGGTCCATTTTGGAAGTAAATTTTTAAGAAAATTGACATAAATATGGAACAAGTGAATTTATTCCAATGTAGAATCTATATGTTCATCCAATTGAATTTCTTCTAGCGTATATTGCTTAAATAAATAACTTAAATACATTTCTGAAAGAAAATTTCACAAGATGTGAGTTTTTGATCAATTTTACGTTTTTAGCCGCGGTGGACCATTCTGTGGAAATGCCCATATTTAATTCGATTTTGTGTAGAGCTTGTATCCACTTGGTGTCGTTTTCCATTCCATTATTTTCTATAATTATCTTTTAATTGAGTTGTCAAATGTTCTTTATGACAGATTCAACAAATAAATCATTTACGACAAATGCTTACCAAAGGACATTGACATAGATTCTATGCCAGAACTATTGTCCTGGGTGTATGAGTCAAGTATTTGCACAATAGGGATTTTTTTTTGTGATTCCAAACTATATAAATACCATACATACATGTTTATTCTTTATTCTGTTTGCACAACAAATAAAATATAACGACAACCATTTGTGACAACAAGCTAGGACAACAATAAACAATAAAAAAGCGCAACTCTCGCTTTTATTTTGTGCGGTTTTTCCATAGAGCTCTTTATATATTATGTACTTTATATTCAGATTTATATGTACACATATATCTATATGTGTGTCTGCTAATAACCATCTCGTGCAATGCAAAAGTTTAGGCAACGAAATGTCAACTTTGATTATCTTTTTGAATAAAAAGTCCATGACGGACAGTTCCATATGTAATTATGACTTAACCTCGTGTTGTGCAAGCTTAAAAATCCATAATCTACCATATATATATATACATACTATATAGAGTTTTGTTTTAAAATGCAGAGAAAATAATGAAAATTCGCTGTGAAATGTGGGAAATAGTCATATATCAATCATTCTTTAACTTATCAACGTATTCATCAATCAAAATATATTAACATGCGTGTACTCTAATAATTATGACGCCTATAATTACGACCAATTGCTATGGGGAAATTGATCGAATATATCTATATATACTTGTATACCTGATGCATTAAATTAACAAAGCATTGGTGTAAATGGGACATGTATTTGTAAGTTAAGGTTGGACCTGATGTTCTTTAATAAACACATGTATACAACTTCAGAGCAGCTAATGAGCACGATGTATTGAGAACGGATTCCAAGTTTCATTTCCATTTCCCATTTCGTACTTTGTATTTCCTTGACCTGTCACTAAGACAATGCCCATCAAGTTGTGTTCGGGGGTGTGTCCAGCTCAATGTTGAATTCGGTCTAAAACTATAGTCTAATAAGTAGCTTAATTATAGTCATTTATCTTGGGATCAACAAATATCGTAAAATGCATATTCATGATATGGTATCTGGACCCTAAGTGCTCAAAGCAATTACTACAGTACATATATTTACATACATATATTTAACTAATTTGTGGAAAGCTGAAAATTTGTATAGATTGCTTTATAATTATTTGTATCGAAATTTTTAAGGTTAGTTATATTTATATTGAGGTTAGATAGAGTATGTTTTTCTATACATCAGCAATTCTAAGTATTTAGATGGTTCCCAAATATACAATCTGTCAGATTGGTTGGAATACCTTAATAACACTCAGCTTTGCTGTGTGAAAATTTCAGATTTCTATGCTTAACCGTTTGGCCTACACGCTGATACATCAGTCAGTCAGGACACAGAGTTTTATATATGTATATAGTTAGATTGAGCTTAGCTATAGTTATTTTCAGGTTAGACAGAAATTTCTTCTTCTGTATCTCAGCTAATTAAACTTGATCCATTAAGATATGTGTCGAGTCTAACAACTATTTGATCTATTAACAGTTTATCCATAAAAATATCTTCGCTTTGAAAGTCAGGGCGCTTTCTTAGCTGCCCATTAGGCTTATTAACTATTTAGCATCAATTTCCACTTGGCTAGAGTTGATTGAACCTTTCTTTGGTTGTCTGCAATGTATCGGCTAGAACGAAGCCACCTCAACTCGTGTTTGAGTTCAAATATTTACTGAATGTCAGCAGTTCAAAGTTCCTTCGCTGATTAATATATTTACACGCTCTTTTAATGGTTAGTATGGAAACTATTTTCCATATTTTCATAAATTTTTAACAAGTTAATTTTCTATAAAATGTCAAATGTCAGCCCATAACCATATTACACATATGCCATGTGGGCCGTTCAATTAACTGTTTGCCTGGCCAAAACTGAAACCAATTCAATTGAAAGGTAAATTGTAAATACATATTTTCATAAAGCTCTGAAATTCCTTGAATATAATGTTGTTAATCAAATTAAGCCACAACACGGCATTTCTTTCCCAAAACGAAATAAATTAAATACTGCGACGCAAAACCAAAAAAAAAAAAAGAAGAAATCCCCAAATCAAAAGCTTTCAGCCCTTAACCTTGGCTATTTATAGGCCACGCAATCAGAGGAGCGTCATCAAGTTCAAGGGAAATGAAACAGGCCGTTTTGCATTGGCCACAACAAACCAAAAATTCATAATAGAAATGGAAATTCTTCGCTTCTCTTTGTGTGCGACATGAACTTGGAGTTTTCATTTCGCAATAACAATTGGATTAACGATTATAATATGATTTCATTCTCTACATATATTTTATTAGTCAACCTGTTACAATGGAATTTGACTTGACCTTGAATATTCTGTTGAAAATTTCATTTTAAGGTTGTTTATGTGACTTAAAAAATCAGTAAAAGGGTATATTGTTTTCGCACCACACCCACAGTTTTTTTGATATTTCGTTATTTTTGGTAATCAACGTTAACTACTATTATTAGCTATCATCCTACTAAATCGCAACAATATCGAACAAATAGAAAAGTGGTAATGCCTGATTTCATTACCTTAGCAATGAAAGTTCCTAAAAGTATGCAATATTTTTTTATTTTTTATTTTAATAAGTAACGGGTATCCTTTGGTCGGAAACTCGACTAAAATCTTTCCCCCTTTCAAAAATAAGATCAAAAAAGGCAAAGTTCAAGTCTGATAAAAACAGATGAAAATTTTAGATATTAGAAAATATTTTAAGGTAGTTTCTTCTATTGTCTTATAAAGCAAATATTTCCTAAGTAAAGAACTCCTTAACTCCTCTCTTTCATTTGAAAAAATGCAATGATTCCAAAAACCTTCCGATTTTAGGTCTTCTTTTTCTCTCCATTGAATCCTTTTCCCCAGAAGCTCCATTAATCGTGTTTAATTAGCTATTTATATGTACATAATTAAGTATTGCTTTTTTGCTTACGTAGAATTGGCAGTGCGGATACTTTGGAGGTGGTGGCCTCCAAATCAACGGGCACGGGAACGGGCAGCGAGGAGCCATCGACGCCCGAGGACAACATCAATGTGGTGGTTCGTGTGCGTCCATTGAACGAGAAGGAGAAACGTGACAGACACGGATCAACGCTGCAGTTTCCTGGCAATGGACAAGTCATTGTAAGTTTTCAAATTACATGTGATTTGCAACTTAATAAAATGCCCTAAATTCTTAACCAGATTGAGGGCAATGATATGGGCGCAAAGCGTTCCCATAATCGCGACAGTGTTCGCGTCTTCACGTACAACGTGGTCTTCGAACCGGGTGCCACCCAGGAGGATATACTGGACTACTCGGGCATCAAGCGCATTATTGAGATGGGCATTGAGGGTTTCAGCTGCACGGCCTTTTGTTACGGCCAAACGGGCTCGGGAAAGACACATACACTGACTGGACCACCGGATTTGGTACGAGATTGATAAAATTATATAATTAAAATTGTACTATCTATACAAAATTTTGCAGTTTTTAGGCAAACCCAATCCAAAGGATCCGCGTCATGGTCTGATCTTCCGCTCGTTTTTGTATCTCTTCCAGTTGATCAAGGATCGCAAGGATGTTAACTATGTGCTCAAGGCGTCGTTTATGGAGATTTACAACGAACGAGTGAGTTTCTTACTTTAAGAATTATATGAAAGCAAAAGTATCTTATACTCGAAATATAAAAGTATGCTATACTCTTTTCAGTAGAATTTAGAATAGAACAAGTTATATGATTTGAAAATAAAAATTAAATTTTAATTATAATTTTATATTTTAACAAAAAAATATTTAAAATTATAGTTTTTCTTATACAGATTGAGAATGTTTCAATCAGAAGTACCACAGAAATCGCTTTCGCTGGAATTTCACTTAAATTTGTATGAAAGCGATTTCTTTGGCACCCCTGAATAACTTTGTATCGTAACGAAATTAATAAAATTTGAATGCAGAATCAATTTAGAGGCCAAATCATGTTCAAAATGGCATTCCGGAAATGGAAATGAGATCAGTTTTAACAAAGTTATGAATGTTTTTGATTTTCGACAACTTTACAAGTCAAAATTTACTCGTATATTTTGTATTTACAATTATGATTTTTTTAACTTTTTTAAAAAAAAAACTTAAGCTTAACTGCCTCCTTGCTTATTACTTAGGTTCAATTGACCTAAATGCATTTTATAGGTTTGATATCTTAGTATTTGATCAACATATTGCAGTTCCATTAAATGTAAATGTGAATGTTCGATTTAAATTTGTATTGCAATAATAGTGATTGGTTTGCCATTGTGACGACCTTTGGCAAATACCCTTGGTCGTTGGATTAATTGTGCATTCATTGCATTGACCTCTATTTAATGGAGGGCAGCACGCCAATCCGTCAACCCGTAAATTCGTCGCCCTACTCCGCTACTCCTGCTCCCTCCTTCCTCAATCCAATCCGTCGATTTGATAAATTGTCGCAATGCGTAAAATTTGCTTGCATTTTGCGTGGCATATTAAATGATTTGTTTGTCCTATTGCTGCCACTCGTAACTCAATTTCATTATTGGTTTTGTAAATTGAATTGCATTTTATATGATGTTGACCAGGTAATCGATTTGCTCAATCCGGGAAGCGCCCGCAAACCGTTGGCCGTGCGATGGTCCAAGAAATCGGGCGGTTTCTTTGTGGAGAACCTATTTACGGTGGACTGCGAGGAGCTGGACGATTTGTTGGCTGTACTTGAAGAGGGTAAGATCCTGAAGATCCTTAACTTAACTCTTTCTAATTCTACCTCCTGCTGCAGGCATGAGAAATCGCGCCGTGGGATCGCATGCGATGAACGATCATTCCTCGCGCTCCCACACGATTTTAACCGTACACATCCTCTCAGATCAGCAGACGGATGGTGGAGTATTCCTCTCCAAGCACGGCAAAATCAATTTCGTGGACTTGGCGGGCAGCGAGCTGACCAAGAAGACAATGAGCGAGGGCAAAACGCTGGAGGAGGCCAACAATATCAACAAGAGTCTCATGGTCCTCGGCTATTGCATTTCATCGCTGAGTGATAACAAGAAACGGACTGGCCACATTCCCTATCGGGATAGCCAGTTGACCAAGCTGCTGGCCGACAGTCTGGCCGGGAATGGTGTCACCCTGATGATTGCCTGCGTCTCGCCGGCACACTACAATCACGCCGAGACGCTGAATACCCTGCGTTATGCCTCGCGGGCGAAGCGCATACGGACGAAGCCCGTGATCATGATGGATCCGCGAGAGGCTCTCATACTCAGCCTGAAGCGGGACATTCATGCGCTGCAGATGGAGAATGAGCATCTGAAGGCGGCTCTCAATCTGCATCATCAGGCAGTGACAGCGAGTGAGCAACCTGTTGGCAATCTATTGGAAATGCAACTCGAGCGCGTGAACAGCGGCGATGCGGGTGTCCTGGTGCCCAAAGTGGACCTGGAGCGACTGCCCGAACTGGACGGTAGCGAGCTGGCGGAGCTGGTTAAGCTTTACATGGCCGAAAATGAATCGCTGCGACAGGAGAACAATCATTTGTTTACGGTCCGCGAAACGATACTCAGAGATCAGGAGATTGTGTGCAGGGAAAACGAACGTTTGCTGAAAAAATTGGAAGAAGTTAACAAGTGAGTAAGAGGATTCAGGATTCAGGACACTCAGGCTCATTGTTGTCTCATTTTTGACTCGTTTTAGATTGAAACCGAGCGAGGACAATGACAATGAGCCTGGGTCCGAATCAAAGACGGGGACGGGAACGGGGAAGGGGCAGGGCGCATAATACTACTTACAATTTTTATACACAAATCATGTTTTCAAAAAACGAATTTAGAGTGTGACTAGTGATCTAAGCAAAATAAACACGTTTGTTTCTGTTCCATAACCAATTAGTGTCTGCGTGCGTTCACCTTTGATACCCGCACGTCCGGCATTTTCGCCCACAACTGGCAAAGAGACACCTGGGACCGAGATGTGGACAAATCCAGAATCCACAATTCCAGCAGCAGCAGCGGCAGCTCTTCCGCTGGACCAGCGAATGTCCGAGAACGCTGATAATCGCACGAATACCGCCCAAAAGCGTATTGACCAACAGCGCATTGCGAGGAATATTTTGCTTATGGCAAATGCGTTTAGGAAGCCCAATGACCAAGAGAACCTTACCAAGGACAACAATAACATCAGCAACAACAACAACAAACAACATCCCGATTATATGCCGGAGTAAGTGACAGTACGTATATAAATACACTTGACTAATTTTTATATCCTTTCAGCATGCTCACGTAATAAATCTATAAATAAATATATATTTTTGAAACAATTAATGCATGTTAAAAAGCAAATTTAAATAAAAACTGTTAAAAAAAAATAAAAATTAGTTCTTTTCTTTGCAACAAGTTGGCAGCATCGTTCAGTCTTGCCACCGTTTTCTGGAAACCAAAGTTGCCACTCCGTTTGTAGCTTATTTATGGACTTTGTCAACTCTAAATTGCATATTGATTTTTCTTTGACTCAAAAAGAGCTCGCGCTTGTGCGTAAAAAAAATAAGCCTTAAAAG
Organism: Drosophila suboccidentalis; assembly: GCA_037043435.1. NCBI lineage: Eukaryota > Metazoa > Arthropoda > Insecta > Diptera > Drosophilidae > Drosophila > Drosophila suboccidentalis. Next base: position 65,718 of record JBAMBK010002572.1, on the reverse strand, counting down.
GTAAAGGTTTGACTTTCGCCGTGGAATTATTAATGTATTTAACTAAGCTAACTTTTACTGCAGCTTCCACGTTATTCGCCAAGTTGTTTTTCCGTTGCCGTTCACCATAGGTCTTGCCGAGACTGCCGTTTTGGATATCATGGCTGCTAATTTGCAACAGCAGCGCACAATCAACGAACAACTGCGTCGTGAGGTGGGAATACAACGCATTCAAGTCTCTGAGGCTTGCAATGCAATGATGAAGTATATGATTGATAACGAATCGGATGATTGCCTGCTGAGTGGATTCACTAGTCAAAAGGTGAATCCGTTTCGCGAGAAGAACTCCTGCAGCATTTTATAAGCTCAATTTTGAATAGGTACACCACAAGTTCCTAGCAGTATTCATCCATCATACATATACATACATATATTTATGTGTAGACATAATTATTTGTTTACGCTTTCTCGGCGAACTCAAATAGACTAGAACAAATAATCTATTATTATTGCGCATACATGTGTGTGTGTTTGTGCACTATTATAACCTTTGATGTTTCTTGTAAATGTATGCTGACCTCAATTATGTCTATAAACTGAACATATACATACAATACATACATAATGTAGACAAATATTTGGAAATGTGTGAACAAAAAAAAACTTTAACCGTCTTAACATACATAATGTATACATACCATGTATTTTGCTAATCCTATAGCTCTTTTTTGGAGAAAGGCATTAACCTACTAGCAATTTTCAATAAATGTATGATCCTAACTAATATATGTATGTTTCCTATTGAGATATTAATAAATAATAAACGTAAATAAATGTATAACTTAAGCTGTTTCAATTCTATTCATAGTTTCTATAAATAACTGCAAAATATTGACTATAATTTTTTAATTATTACTTAAAATAATCACCCGTACCTAATTTAATTAATGATTAAAGTTGTTGCACAAATGAAACACTTGTTTGAATTTTATTTAAATTGCGCGCCATGTTTGCATATTTTTAAGTTTATTATGGCACACTGGCAGCTTTCGATACCGAGTAGTATCGCTTGAAAGCGACTTGTTGCTGCCATAGTAACGGCAACTGAAAAAAGCGTAAACAAATGGTGAAAAACTTTTCAATGAACTGCAAAATGCAGAATGTGTTCAATAACCTAGCATAGATTAGTGATTGAGTGCTTGAAAATGTCATTTGAGAAGATATTGTACAAGTACGACGAGCCGCACGGCATTGGCGATGTCTATTTCATCTGGCAAAAGAGCGCGGGCGCTTTGCTGGCAACAACGGGAACCGACGGCTCCGTGGCCTTGTACAATCGCCAAGGGCAGCTGGTGCAGCGCATCATATTAGCCGGGTAACAACTTTAAGTGATACGCAAAATAAATAGTTTTATTTAAAGCACACACGAATATTTCAGTCTTTGCTCCGGATTCGCCTGGGACTGCGAGGGGGAACTTCTCGGCATCATTACAAGCAGCTCACCAAATATAACGCTTTGGGATTATGCCACACAGCAGAAATTAACGGTGGAGTCGGGACTGCGGGATCCTCTCACCTGCATACTGTGGTCCAAGCAACAGCAGCTGCTCGCCGTCGGCACAGGTCGTGGCAATCTGGCCATCTACAATCATCAGAATGGCAAACGGACACCTGTGTTGGGCAAACACAGCAAACGGATCACATGCGGTGCGTGGTCGGCTCAGAATCTTCTGGCGCTCGGCTCCGATGACAAGAGTTTCTCGCTGAGCAGCGAAGATGGGGATACGGTGCGAATTGTCCAGTTGCGGGATGCGCCCACGGATATGTACTTTGCTGAGATGGCCAGTGATGAGCGCATTGCGGGCGATAATGCCATCAGTATGATTATAGGCAAACGTACGTTGTTCCTCTACTATTTGCCAGAGCCGGAGAATCCAACGGAGCTGGGATTTCAGAGTCGTTATGGTTCTCTGTTGCAGCATAAATGGTTCGGGGATGGTTACATACTGTTGGGTTTCTCCAATGGCCATGTTGTGGCCATTTCCACGCATCCCAAGGACGTTGGCCAAGAGCTGTGGCAGGTGAGGAATCACAAGGATACGCTTAGCGGATTAGCATACTGTCCCAATCTGGATATTGTGGCCTCCTGCGGTGATGACAAGTTAGTACACAGTTGTATGCAGTTAATGATCTTACTCTGACTTGTTCACGTATTCCAGCATTAAGATCCACTCGATAACCAATCTGCAGGAAACGGAACGCATCATTACGGTGCCGGATCATGCGAGTGTGCAAATGATTGACTGGTCACCAGATGGACAACTATTGGCGGTAACCACCAGCGGTGGAACTGTCTACACATATGTGACCAAGCTGCCGCATATGTTTGCCGTCTCTGCTCCACGTTTGGTCATGCTGAGCAGCCTGGCCGAGGTCTCCATCTATGTGTATGCGCCGGACAAGTCAAAGGTGCTGCCATTTCGACTGCCACTGGAAACGGAGCCCACATTTCTGGCCATTGGACCGTACAACTTAGCCGCTGGCCTGGACAAGCACGTGTGGTTCTATGATCTGGGCAAAAGTCTGGGCGATGAGCCGCGTCCACTAAGCGAACGCGATCTGCCGCATGACATAGCATCGATGAAGCTAAATGCCGACTACTGTGCAGCCTTGTGTCCACCCCAGTTGATACTGCAGGCGATTGCCGCCGACAATCCCAATTGCAAGGACAAGCTGCAGGCGTGCTTTCCCAGCGCATTGCCCACAATGCCCAGCGATGCGGTCATTACATGCTTTGCCCTCAGCCAGGAGTTGCTCATCTTTGCCACGGATGTATGCATGAATTGTAATCCAAGATCCTTTATTTCGTTATTTATCCATTTGTTGTCTATTGCAGATTGGGCATCTGGTTTTCTACTCGCTGGAGAAGTGGGACATCTGTACCATCTATCGACACAGTAATGGCATTCGTCAGCTGTTCACTGATGTCGAGGGCACCAAAATCATATTCATTGATGAGCATGGTCAGGGATTTGTCTATCTGCCCGCCTTGGATCAGGAGGCGCTGCTGATTGCGGACATGCCAAAGCAATGTGTGGGCTGTCTCTGGGACCTGACGCAGCCCAACATCTTCATTAGCTACGACACACGGATTGTGAATACTCATGTCTTTGCACGCAACTCGGTGCGGGGCCGACATACCCTCAAGGTGGGCGAATCCAAGCTGAATCCTGGCCAGGTGCCGCTGCTGCTGTGCGCCGGCGAAATGGCTCTACACATCGACGGCGGTCAGTATGCCACACAGTCGCTGAGCACCCATGTGGTTAATCCCGGCAACAGCCAGACGGACAATCTGCAACTGCTGCTGCGTCTCAAGAAATATGATGAGGCATTTAAGCTCTGCGAGCAGATGAAATTGGACAGCGCCTGGCGACTGTTTGGAGAACATGCCATCGCTGACTTAGAGCCGGAAATTGGTAGGCATTTGAATAATGCATTGGTACAATCTGAATCTCTTCTCATATTTTGTGGCTTTGCAGCGTTGCGCGCCTATCGCCAGCTGGGTGATGCTGGCCTGGTCAATGCCCTGGACGAACTGCGCTACATTGAGGATCTGCACATGCTTACGGGCTGCTGTTGCATGCTGTTGGCCCAATACGACCAGGCTAAGGAGTACTTACTCAAAGGTGTTTACACGCGTGCCGCCCTCGACCTGAGCAGGGATCTCCTGCAATGGGATCAGGCACTGCTCTTGGCCCACAAATATGAGCCCTTGGAGGTTCCCTACATAGCTCGCGAGTATGCCCAACAGTTGGAGTTCACGTGAGTAGTTTGGGACACAGCTAGAAGACTCTATACTTACAAAATTCCAATTACCATTCAGTGGCAACTATGCGGACGCTCTGTATCACTATGAGAAGGGTTACAAGGAGGATTTGATTAACAATGAGAGCTCGGAGCCACCGACTTTGCTGCACACCATGCCCGAATACGAGGAGCATGTGCGTCTCTGCAAAATGGGCATTGCCCGCACCTCAATACGCGCCGGAGACTTTCGACGTGGCGTAAGAACTGTTGCTCCCAATCACTTTAAGCGGCTAATCGTAATCCGTTTATCTTGAACAGATTCAATATGCTGTGGAGCTGCAGGACAGGCAGTTGCTGTTCGACTGCGCCGAGCTGCTGGCCACTGTGGGCCATCTGACCGAGGCGGCGGGATTGTATGAACGCGGTGGCTACTACGATGAGGCGTGTGGACACTACATAGCACTGAAGATGTGGCACAAGGCCAACCATATACTGCCCCAAGTGAAGAGCAGCAAACTGCATGGGGCGTATGCCAAGGCCAAGGAGTCGGATGGTCAATTTGAGGAAGCCATTCGCAGCTATCGCATTGCGGGTGATCTCGATGCCTGCGTTCGGATCTATCTGGATCATTTGTGCGATCCGCACGCTGCATCAGAGATTGTGCTCGAGTCGCGCTCAATGGATGCGGCCAAGCTGCTGGCCAAGTTCTATCAGAAGATTGGCGACATTGAGCAGGCGCTGCAGTTTCTCGTCATCTGTGGCTGTGTGGAGGAAGCCTTTGCCCTTGCCCAGCGGCACAACAAGCTTCGCCGTCACGGCGAGCTGCTGGAGCGCTATGAGAATGCCAAATCCGCCGATTATCTGGCATTGGCACACTACTTTGAGAGCGAGAAGTATACTCTGCTGGCGGGCAAGTATTATTTCCTTGCCCGAGAGTTCACCAAGGCTCTGAGGTTTCTGCTCAAAGCGTCGGCCTTTAGCAACGAGGAGTCACAGGCGCTTTCCCTGGCCATCGATTGTGTGGCGACATCCAATAATGAGCAGTTGGCCACACAGCTGATTGAGTTCCTGCTTGGCGAATCGGATGGTGTGCCCAAGGATCCACGCTATTTGTTTCGCTTGTATATGGCACGCAAGCACTACAAGGATGCGGCCAAAACAGCGGTCATTATAGCCAACCAGGAGCAACTGGCTGGCAACTACAAGTCTGCCCGCGATTTACTCTATTCCATGTACCAGGAATTGCGGCGCAATAATCTCTCTGTGACTGCCGAGATGCGACACAATCTGATACTGTTGCATCGATATACTCTGGTGCGCATCCATGTCAAGCTGGGCAACCATCTGCTCGCCGCCAAGCTGCTCGTCCAAGTGGCGGCCTGTATCTCTCAGTTCCCGGAGCGTAAGTTTAAGGGTTTCAATTTAATTTACTTGTTTTAATTATGTAATTATTGAACAGATATCGTGCCCATATTGACCTCAACGGTGATTGAATGCCATCGTGCGGGCCTCAAGAAATCTGCATTCACCTATGCCTCCATGTTGATGCGTCCCGATTATCGCAACCAGCTGGACGGGCGTTACATCAAGAAGATTGAGTCGATTGTGCGCAAGGCGCCCAAGGGCATTAAACAACTGCGCGATGAGATTGACGACGAGACCATGGAGTGCCCCATTTGTGATGCCAACTTGGCCAACATGGAGGTCACCTGCTACAGCTGCAAGACAACGCTACCCATATGCATTGCAACGGGTCAGCACATCATAAAACTGCAAATGACATCGTGTCCACAATGCGATTTCCTTTGCTTTCGCGCCGAAATGGAAAAGTGAGTGGACATTTCTATAGTTCTTAACGGGAATGTTAATGATTTCATTTATACTTGCAGCATATTATCGGAGTATGGAGACTGTCCCATGTGCGGTGAGCGTGTGCCGCCCGAGCAGCTGCTCGATGTGGAGGATATACGACCCTATATCTTGGCCGCCACCTAGACTCGTCATTTAGAACTTAAGCAAGCGAATAGACTGCACTGAACAACAACACCAAATAGTATTTATAAGTTGATAAAAACAAAACAAAAGCACCAATTACACCTGATCCTAAATGGATTGAATAATCAACTGTGTCTGGATTTTAAGGCATTCAACATTTCATTTATTCCTTAAAACAATTACTCATAAATCACATAAATATGTTACTTAGTTACTGCTGATTGAAGAGCATCTCACAATTTGGCAGACGCGACTTTAGATTCGCCGCCACTTGATCCATGTTCTTCACATAGCTCATGTCGAATATGATCAACTGTTTGAGATTCGACAGCTCACCGATGACCGCAAGATCGTCGTCGTACATGTTGTAGCATCCGGAGATCTGGAGGCTCGTCAGAGAATCTCTTAAATGGGTCAGACCGATAAGACCATCACCCTCTAGATGCTTACAATTGTGAAAAATAACAGTGTCGATTTTAGTACAACCTTTAAAGTGTTCCAGGCCAATTTTCATGACCGAAGCATTTGAGGCGTCAACAACTTTGATGTGAAATTTGCTATTCTCCGATGGCAAGAGATTGTAGTCCTTCCACAGTTTGGATGGACTGTCGGTCAAGCGGACGCCGCCGCCGTTCTTAATCACCCACTCGGCGCAGAGGCGATTCGGACCGACCTTGGCCAATCGATCTGCATCCACTTGATTGAAAGCGACCGCCACATAGCCCCATATCTTGCGCACTGATGATGGAGCAGATGTTACGACGTAGTTTTTATGCACATTATTAAGAGCGCCTTGGATTAGACATTTTGACATTGAACTTGAAATTGTATTTAAAACCGACATAACGATCTAGACAAATCAACAACAGTTGAATAATTATACAACAACAGTTTGCGCGGTATGCAGCACTGCTTTTTTCTTAAACCAACCTGTGTGTAATTTGTGTTGTTTTTCTTTCTTGCAACACTTGTTATTTTTGCCTGATGTTTATATTGAAATATGGTCCATTTTAAGATTGTAAGAATATAGAGTTGTACCTTAAAGTGTGACAGCCCTGGTTTCCAGAAAAAGAGTCGCTCATAAAAGAGACGATAGTCAGTTTTTGGATCTTTTATTATTACCGTTTATTTATTATTTAATTTTAAAGATACAATTTTAAAGACTTGCATGCATTTCTTTTAATGTTGTCCAATTTTGAATTTATTTTAATGATAGATAAATTATATATAAATTACGTGCAATGTACTATTTATTTGATTGACATTGTGGTGGTCGGGCAAAAGACATATTTGGTAAAAATAGTGGTATATATTCGGAAAAAGAAAAAGATATTGTTGCATAAATAAAAGTTTTTGGATATTTAATTTAAATTGCCCCCAGTTTTGTTTAGTATTTATTTAATCAAGTTGGCAGTTAGAATTTTCCAACACTGTCTGCCAGCCCTGAATGCTATGGAACCAGTGCTGCCAACTTAGCCTTTTACCGGCTAGATCTGGCATTTTTTAACTGTCAAATGCAGGAAAAATTGTAATCTAGCTGCTGGCGGGAAATTTGGCCTTTTTGAAAATCAAACTAGCCTCTTATAGCATTATTTGAAATTCTGAATTTTGAATGCTAAAAAGGGCTCTGTTATTAAAATCCTAGAGCATTTCAAACTGCCTGTCCCTCAGATTGAACAGCTCCTTCTGCAGTACAACAATATACATCTTTTAAAATGGGAAAATACGGATTGCACCGTAAAATTTTGGGCTGAAGCAAACAGTTATGTGGATTCGGCCGGTAATCACCGATTTAAAGCGTTAGCTTCTTTTGTCTTTAAATTACTATCGCTGCCGTGGTCAAACGCCGAAGTCGAACGAGTGTTTAGTCAGATGAACATTGTAAAATCGAACCTGAGGAACTCAATGAACATTGACACACTTAATTCGATTTTACACATACGGTAATTAATAATTTGTACACAATATTAAAAACTTTAACTTCTTATTAAACATAAATTAATTTATATTCACAGTTATGGATTGCGACGGTCGAATAAATGTTGCAACAACTTCGAAGTGCCTCAAAAGTACTTAAAAATGATTGGTACAAACGACACGTACACTGCTGAGGAGAATATCGATTTCATTGAGCTCGATAATTGTCTATCAGTTTTTAATTAACAATATATATTTAAAAATTTTCATCAAAACTAAAATGCCTTTTTTCTGGCTATTTTTGAATTTGATCTAGCCGTTTCTAGCAGGTTTGGAAGGTTACTTTAGCATTTTATTGCCCGAAAGAGTTGGCAGCACTGTATGGAACACAGCGATATAATTTCTCACCATTAGTTCTCGTTCAGTTTCCGAAGAGAAAGGTTGTCGCGTCGCGTGCAGTGTTTGTGTTTCTCTACGCTTAATTAATCGAAAACAAAAGCGCGTGAGTGTTGCGAATCAATGCAAAAACTAAACAAAAACATAATATTATTCAATGCAAGTGTAGTTCATATGTGAGATAACACATAATAACCATAACGCGCTGCCTTTTTATAAGGCAGCAAAAATTCTAATAGCGAGTGCGAGTGTGAGCCAAAGAGTGAGAAAAACAAAAAAAGAGAGAGAGAGAGTGGAGAGCGCTCGTGAGCGAGCATAAAATCACAGCCGCAGCAGCAATAACAAAATAAATACATATATATACATATGTACGTACATAATTTATTTTTATTACAATTTAACTTTACGTCGTTTTGTAGATTTGTTGAATGCCACAACAACACAACAAATGCAGCACGTTTTGTGTACAACAATCAACGAAAATCCAATTTCAATCTTGATAGGCATTACATGCAACACAGACATATAGACATACATACGCATATGTGTAGCGCGCATTAAATAAAAATAAATTCTGCCTCTGTGCTGTATGTTTGTATGTTTGTGTATGGCGGTGTCAATGACGTTGTGCCGCAGTCGCTGCCCGCCGCCAACGCTAGCGTCAGCATCGAACGTGTTAAAGTGACGAATAAACAACACAGAATCGTTCAGTTGAAAAAGATACGACAAACAGACAGACAGCCAAACATATTTGTACATTTCTTTCACACATGCATAAGTACATTTGTGTGTGTATAACTAACACACACACACACACCCACCCACAGTCGAGGCAGACATTTTGGCTGCTTCGTTCGCCTTTCAAGCGCAATTTGTTTATATGACTGCAGCCGCAGTTTGTTTGACCCTCCACCCCACCCCTCAGTTCCCCCGCTTAATAGGTGAGTAAATTCCGCACCTTCACCACCCGCGCCTTCCATCCATCAGTCTTCATTCATTTCTGCTGTGCACACGCTAATTTTGCCTTCTATTTCTACTTCCACTTTTATTTTGTCGACTCCTCAGGCACCCAACTGTGTATGATGTATATTTGTATGTGTGTGCGTGCCAAGATGAAGAATGATATGCAGCAATGTTAGATGATAAATGGCGCGCTATATTAAATGATTTATTTTGCCTGCCCTCTGTCCCCTATCCTCTGCCCTCTGTCCCCTTGGTCTCAGGTTCATTGTGCCCGTTTTTCTCTTTGCATCTCTTGACCGTAGCTTAAGCCATGGGCTAATGCTAATGTCTGTACCGCCTCTCAATATGCTCAAAGTTTTCATATCTATCTGCTGCTGCTGCTGTTGTTGTTGTTGTTGAGTCTGGTAATTGTACCAACCAATTGTACAAATCTGTGGTACAGTCTCAACGTGCGCCATTATTCAACACTTAACCTTAAGCTAGCGACTTTTATCAATAGATTAGCTGAATAGCTTTTCTTTAGAATCGTGCTATGCATAGAATTACTTAGTAAATTGTTATATACTAAAAAAAATAGGCTCCTTTTTGAATAAGAATGATAACAGCTCTTCAGAATTGTATCTGATAATATATTTATTAAAAAATACTTTAAGACTTTTTACGAAACTTCATGTATTTATCATGTTTCTATTCCATTCGATTATACGTTCTAAAAAGTACTGGAGATATTGATCATTAAAGATTTAAAGATATGAGCGTCTAAATACTTTGGAGTCTTATATAAATCAGATTTGTAAATATTTTTGACAGTTTGACACTATTAAACAATTAATACTTATTTTAATATGTATTGATATTAGAGATGGGCATGGGCCGTGCCGTGCCGTGCCTATTTAAAAAAAATCCGTGTTGGGCCGTGTTGGGCCTCAGTTTTTACCAGCCGTGCTTGGGCCGTGCCGTGCCTCAAAAAGGAGGCCCATGCCCATCTCTAATTGATATTATTAAAAAGTAATATTTTCCATATATTTTCAAGTCAATTACCTAATTTAATATTAAACTCAGCAAACAATAGTCTAGCTATTCTTTTTTATCATCGAACATCCGGAAAAGTCCCCGGATTGACGTACAAATAAAATACACAGTTAGATTTGTATCGAAATGTTATTTCCCCCTTACTAATGAACCTCATGCTGAGTCAAATAGTTGCTTAATTAAATCATTCATTGTTGTATTACATTTCGCAAATTGCAACTCATTTCCACAACATTTCCATTGGCTTTAATAACTTTCCATGGTCGGCGTAGTTAGAAAAGCACATGAAAACAATTTCTAAAATGCGATTTTCTGTTGTTGCTTGAGTTGGTTTTTATGTTCCAGTTATGCGGCTTGTTCATACTTATACCCTATGCATAGGGTATCTTAGATATGTTAGGAGATTCGGTATCGTAAAGTATGTTCAATGTATGTATTTAACTAGTAACTAGAGACTTTTTGAAATGCATTATAAATAGGGGTGATCATAGAAAACGTAGTTTGATCTTGACATGTTTTTTACAACTATATCACTTATTTATATTTCTCAAAATCAACTAAAAATTATCTAACAGAAAATAAAATAAGAAAATACGATTTTTCATTGATTAAAATAAAATAATTATATGATAAGAAAAGTTTTTATCCTTTACAACACTAAAACATCAATTAGTTCACATAGAATCAGTTTGCTAGGGTATTATTAGCTTGACACCGTTCTTCTTTTATTTTTTTTCAGTTATCCATGCCATTTATTTATTATTTTTTCCTAATTAGTTATAATTACACTTAATGCAATTTAGTTATGAGGTTCTGTGCTCTTTTTCGTTGTTTCTCGTCGACGTTGTTCAATGTTCGTGCTGGTTTTCTTTTTTCCCCCTCTGCTCACGGGTGTTTTTCACGATTAGTGCAAGTTGCACTTGCTAAATATTGTTCTTGTTATTTAAGCTTTAGTTGAGAGAGGGGAGAGGTAAATGAGGGAGCTGGAAAAAGGGATTGTATCTGTTTCTGTTGAGCACATGCAAGGTGTTAAAGCATTCTGATTCTCAAGATCTGATAAGTTTAGTCGCTTTCTTTAATTATTATTATTATAATTTCTTATTCTTTTTGTTGTTGTTGTTTCAGCCACGTTTCGTAATGTGTTAAAATATTTATGAATTAGCTGGAAAGCTGAGTTCCAAGTCAGTCAACTGCGAGAAAACAAAACACACGATGACTGTATAAAAATGATTGTAATTTGAATTGTATGGGGTATTTCCAATCAATGCCTTGCATAATATTTTTGTAATTTTATAAAAAGATCTCATTAAAAGATAGTTGGAATCTGCCACGATTTTCCAATCTTTAATTTGATTCCCTTGAAAATTCTTCGTATCAATTTTCTACTCGTAATTTAGCATAAACTCTTGACTCGTTTATCATTTAAGCGCAGTTAAACATATTCTGTGGTCGCCTCAAGGTGTGAATTCTAGTTAAATTCAATATCTCAATATCCGCATCAAATATGAGAGAGTGAATGCACTCACACTCATACTCACACTCATACCCGTATTCGTATGCATATGAGGTGCAATTTTAGTCAAGATTATATCACGGGGTCTCATAAATAAATGCATTTAATGGTTGGTTGGGTCAGACTTGGGTTTGGACTTGCGGCCACTTGGGGATTGGGTGCAATGAGGGTTTGCCATTGGAAGGAAACTGTCCATGAAATTCGTTGGTTGCTTGTCTCACGGAAGGAATCAAACTCAGCTCACAAACTGGCTCTCATCATTAGCAATTTGAAATGCATTCAAAGTGCAGACTCTGACTCTAAAAAGGAGATGCGAGTGTATCCAATTATTTTCACATTTTATGGCGTAAATTTTCTTGAGCCCCAAAACCATTTTTCAACCGAAACGAAACGAAGCTACAACAACAACAACAAAAATGCAGCTCCAACTAAGGAGCAACAACAACAACAAGATGAAGAAGAAGAAGAGCGACAGCAGCAACAACAACAACAACAGCCACAGCAACAAATCTTAAAAAGGCATCAAGATTATTGCACAGAAAAATTCTTTTCTTCACACCTTGCCAGAAGAAGCGAGCGCAAAGAAGAAAAAAAAGACACGCCAAGAATTAAATGCGACTTCAAAGAAAGGTAAAAATACAACAACAACAAAAAAAAAGAATCAAGAAGAAATATGGTCAAAACGAAGCGGCAACACCAACAATGGACATGTGCAGCAACAATAAAAACCAATTTAAGCCAACCGACGCGTCGCCTCCATGTGGCTCGTTGTTTCTATCTGTATCTGTATCTGTAAATGTATCTGCGTATGTGTGTCTGTATGTATCTGGAGGATTCCTCGTAGGTTTAACTCGAACTGACGTTGGGAAGAAACGTCAACAACAACAACAACAACAAAAGCAACGCATACACAATCAGTTTCAGAAATCAGATTCGGTTCGAAGTTGAATAGTTGTCGGTTATGTTGTTATGTGGGTATCTAAGCTGACTGTCTCTTTATGTGTGTGTGTAAGTGTGTGTATGTGTATGTGTGTGTGCTTGAGCTACGTGCACACCTGTGGAGCACATTGCTCGTCTCTCTAGGGCTGAATTCAAAAATATCTTTGGACATTGTACAATAAATAGCCATGAAGTTACAAAAGTTTAATTATATAAAAATATATAAGAACATATGAAAGTAGACAAATTTTGATAAATGGTTTGAATATTATTATTAATAATAATAATGAAGAATTCTTATATTCCGTTATTTAGCATTAATTGATTCTAGAGCAAGGCAATTAAGAGAATTTGTATTTCTAAACATTTTTATAAAAATAAGTCCACTTTTAACATTTCACGATAAATTTTAATTCATAGACCTTTTAGATACAAAAAAAATGCGATAAATACTCATGCATATTATAAAAAATAACATTTAATTTAATTAAATATCATAAAATGAATTATATTAAATAAGTTTTTTGAAAAGAAGTGTCTGTTGGTTTTTAATTTTTGACTTTAATTTTAAAAATTATTTTAAATTTATCCATCTATCTTCTAACTAACTTATCTAGCAATAAGAACCAAAAGCTTAAATCTTTCTAAGTTATATCATTAAAGTTAATTAGTATCTATTTATTGCTTATTCCCTTAAAATACAGTAATTCCAATTAATTTTCTTAACTAATTTCTTAAAACTTAAAAGCTAGAAAAACAATTTCTCTTAGGAAAACTAAAATCCCTATTATTGAAGTTAAGCGTTGGGTAAAGTTGTCTTTTGAAAAAAGAAGTTTAACAGATTTAAAAAGCCTTTGTTAAAATTGAAAACCTTTTCAATTACTTTCCAAAGAGAAAAAACTGCAATTCTTTGTAGAATCTTTCCTATCATTCTTGAAAACTGTTGTCATTATGAAAGTCATCTATACGTAGATGTATTTCTTAGACAATGCAAAGAGTGTAGACTGTAGAGTGTAGGTCATTCAATGCAGTCGTTAAAGTTGAATGCTCAAATATCGAAATGCGCCTATTTACGGGGCAGAGGCTTCCCTTATTATAAGTACTTTTCACCTTATTCGAGTGTTTCGAGGTTCTTGAGGCCTGTCAGAAGAATGACCAAAGTGGCAAAAACAACAACAACAACAGCAACCAGAGAAACAGATGCTTCTAAAAGAGACTCACACACACAAAGACACACACACACTCTTGCCACATGCGGAGAGATCATAGCAAGCAGCAACAACAACAACAGCAACAACTACAACAATTGTAACTCTGAAATCCCAAAGAGTCTGCCTCATGCCTCTCTTGCAACACTCTGCGTCTGCCGCAGACACTGGAAAACGAGGCTCAATCCAGTTTTCAGTTTCTTTTCTTTTCGTTTCCTTGGCTTGGAGTTGGAGTTGGACTGAAGTTGGAGTTGGGACGCTTCTCTGTTTCGCAGATCTGTTGTTGATTTCGTTTCGGGCATTGTTGTTGTTGTTTCTGAAGTTTTTCAGAATTTCGTGCTGTGCTGCTTTTGTTGTTGTTGCTGTTGTTGTTGCTGTTTGACGTTGGGCTTTGTATTTTATTTTTTCTTCACACCTTCGAAAAAGGCAAAGGCAGCAGAATTTTAACGTCGACTGGAAATTCAATTCAATTCCCTTGGCAGAAGGAACGGAACGTCGTCGTCGTTGTTGTTGTTGTTGTTGCCCATAGCCGGTTTTTGGTGTTGGTGTCGCGCTTGGTTTTCTCACTTGGCCCCAAAGAGACTCTGCCGTCTCTGTCTCTCGCTCTCTCTCTCTCTCTGTCCCACTCTCTCACGTATTCTTTAACTGACAGCCCTTTTTTTTGTAAGTCTTCTTCTGGCAGGATCGTTTCTGTGTTTTTCTCTTCTTTTTTTTTGTTTTGTTCATCGTTAAGATCTTTTGACAGCCGCATTTCGTTTCTTCACTGCCCGCATTTTGTAGCTTTTGTTGTTGTTGTTGTTTTTTTTTTCTTTTTTTGAATGGAACTCAATTTGACATGCCAGAAGATTTTCTTGAGCCGCTTTGAATTGAACAAAACAAAACTAAAAAAATTAAATCGGAAATTATTGCGCTGCGGATTAATTTTGAATGCGCTGCTGGGCATTCCAATTCCCCCTGTCTCCGCCCCCGTCATGTCTTAAGACTCTATCTGAAACCATAATATATGATCTGGGACTTACAAGTCGCCGTTTTCAGTTCAAGGTGAGAAAGCAGATCGCAAGAAATTCGAGTACATGCTTAAAGCCTGGTCAAAAAGTCCACTTGTTGTCATTATCTGAATAAGGTCGTAAGTCTGTTAAGGCCCACAAAAAAATATGTGTGCGACGTTTGTTTTCCCGACTGCTTATCGTCTTTTTAGTGATAACACTTTTAGGAAATAACAAACTGCCAAGAGACTGTACAGTGTAATACCCTGTAATTAACTTGTTTAGTAAATAAAACAAATGTAATCAAGCAATCATATGAATTTTTCTTCTAATGTGTGGTATTTGGTGTAAGCCTCGTACATACAGCTGTGAACACAAAAATAGCAGTGCAGATGACCTGCACCTTTAAGACCGATTAATCCTATTATAGATACCATTATGGGACAAAAACTTTTTATAATTGTTAAATGTATTTATTTTCTCATAACTAACCATATTTTTTTTTTTAATTTAGTCGATATTTTTTTAGTTTTGATGATTAATAAGAAAAAATCGCTAAATTTTGCTGTTCATTAAAATAGCAGTTTTAACAAAAAAAATTGAAAAATCGAACTTAACTCAATAATTATCTTAATAATACTTGATAACATTTTGGTTATGCCCTAACACTTGGTTCTATATGCATTTTTGGCTATTACAGCCTCGCACCTACGTAGCATGGAGTCACCCAAGTCCTGCCAACGCTTAAACGGAATTTTCGCCCTTTTCTCTTCAACAACCTGCCAAACCTGCCACTTAGAAGACCCGAATTGTTTTGAGACATTGCGTCTGATGTCCCCCTATAATATTCAAATGGGGTTTGGGTCCAGGGACTGAGCTGGACATGGCATTCGGTCGATCCTTTCCTGGCAACGCCGGTTTTTGGCCGGATTGCTGGTGGATTTGGATCGCCGCTATCCTGCTGGAATGTCTAGTTTAAGGACATATTCCAACTGGCATATGACAGCATAACGTTCCTTAACATATTACCGTACTCATTTTGGTCCATAATCCCCTAGATCAAATGTTGTGAGCCCATACTGCTATACGAAAACAAAACCCATGCCATGTGTGAACTGGCCACCGTGCCAAACACTCTTGACCGTATGATTTGGTAGATTCTCCGCATTGGGGGTCAACTGACACACTGCCTAGAGTCTATTCCAACAAATTGGATCATTTGGACTCATCTGTCTAAAGGATATTACGCCATTTTGATATTGGCCAGTTCACACATGGCATGGGTTTTGTTTTCGTATAGCAGTATGGGCTCACAACATTTGATCTAGGGGATTATGGACCAAAATGAGTACGGTAATATGTTAAGGAACGTTATGCTGTCATATGCCAGTTGGAATATGTCCTTAAACTAGACATTCCAGCAGGATAGCGATCCAAATCCACCAGCAATCCGGCCTAAAACCGGCGTTGCCAGGAAAGGATCGACCGAATGCCATGTCCAGCTCAGTCCCTGGACCCAAACCACCCCATTTGAATATTATAGGGGGACATCAGACGCAATGTCTCAAAACAATTCGGGTCTTCTAAGTGGCAGGTTTGGCAGGTTGTTGAAGAGAAAAGGGCGAAAATTCCGTTTAAGCGTTGGCAGGACTTGGGTGACTCCATGCTACGTAGGTGCGAGGCTGTAATAGCCAAAAATGCATATAGAACCAAGTGTTAGGGCATAACCAAAATGTTATCAAGTATTATTAAGATAATTATTGAGTTAAGTTCGATTTTTCAATTTTTTTTGTTAAAACTGCTATTTTAATGAACAGCAAAATTTAGCGATTTTTTCTTATTAATCATCAAAACTAAAAAAATATCGACTAAATTAAAAAAAAAAATATGGTTAGTTATGAGAAAATAAATACATTTAACAATTATAAAAAGTTTTTGTCCCATAATGGTATCTATAATAGGATTAATCGGTCTTAAAGGTGCAGGTCATCTGCACTGCTATTTTTGTGTTCACAGCTGTATATTTATTACAGGGTATGTGTTGTCCATGTAAGCAAATTAAATTGCAGCTGACGTCACGTTTGATATGGGCCATAAAGCAGCAACAACGATTTCTGTGGAATTGTACAAGATATGCATCGATTAAAAAGAAATGTTTCACTTGCAACATTTCTATATAAAACCTAGTGACATAAACTTAGATTCAATAAAGTTTGTAGAACTGACTTTTGATATCAAATATTTTTAATTTAATTTATGACAAGTAAAAACCCATTTGTTACCTCTCTTTCCACATCATTATCTCTCCCTAAAGATTCTTGACTTTTGTAAATTGAATTTTATCATATCATATCAAATATTTTCCCAACTTTCGCCAATACAAGTCTTTTTTTTATTGATTCCCAAGGTTACTTCGCTAAGCCGAGTCCACCTGACCGCCGTGCTACCCTGTTGAGTGGGCGGGGGTGCACATTTTGGCATATGATATCATATAAACTCGGGTGCAAAACTATAGCCGCACCTACTTTTTTCAGTGTTCGCATAGAAAGAGTGGAGCTAGAAAAAAGATTTTATTACCATTTGAAAGAGCGTTAAAAATGTGAGAAAATAGATGACAAACATCAACACTTTCCATGGAAAAATTTACCGTTATGTTGCATTTTCGTTTTGGGCAAGGTGCAAAACTATAGCCGCACAAGCCGATTTCTTATTCTATGATTGAATAGCGGCGATTTTTTTTGCGCACACTTGGTTGAGTAGCTATTTAAAATGAGTTAATAAAGATTCCAAGTGGATCAGTGCTTTCTCATGTCGGGTTAGGTCAAATCCTGGCGCCCAAAAGTGTGAAATGCCCATTTTGAGAAATTGACAGAAATTTTGGCCTCTCCGACAAGGTAGTTGGAAATTTTTGATAAAATCAGAATGAATATGGCACAGGGAAACCCGGAGGATGTAATTCGAAGTTAAGTTTTAATGACCAGCGCCGTTAAGTGAGTGCTGCAAGCAATTCATTAAAGACCGCTAATGCGTTAGTGCCTGAATGTGGCCTACAAGTGTCTCGCTGGGCTGTTGTACGAGCCTTAAAAAAATCGGAAACCATAGTGCGACAAAAATCAAAGATGGCTTTAAGGTTACTGGACCGCCAAAAAGAGTCCCAGATGAAATTCGCCACAACTAACATTGCGACAAACTGGTCAAAAATTCAATTTTTTTACAAAGCAATGCAAAAATTAATTTATCTTCTCAGATCATTTAATCGAATGAGAAAAGGTTTAATTTGGATAGTCATGATGGGTTTTTGCACTATTGGAGGGATTTAAGGAAGAACTCCTATACTTTTCCACGTGAAATTTTGGAGGAGGATCTGTGATGGTTAAGGCTGCGTTCTGCGAGTCTGGATGCTTGGTACAGGCATTTCCAAGCTCTTTAATGAGCTTCAGAGAGTACATGGATGTATTGAAAATGATCAGAATGTCTTTTTTTCGCTGTCGAAGGCGTGAAAAGTTCATTTTTCAACTGTACATCGCATTTATGCACGTCAACCGTGAGACGCGCTCTTGGCTTGAAGGCAATAATGTTCGGTTTTTGAGTTTGGTTTTGCTCGGCCTACATCCTCCGGGTTTCTCTGTGCCATATTCATTCTGATTTTATCAAAAATTTCCAACTACCTTGTCGGAGAGGCCAAAATTTCTGTCAATTTCTCAAAATGGGCATTTCACACTTTTGGGCGCCAGGATTTGACCTAACCCGACATGAGAAAGCACTGATCCACTTGGAATCTTTATTAACTCATTTTAAATAGCTACTCAACCAAGTGTGCGCAAAAAAAATCGCCGCTATTCAATCATAGAATAAGAAATCGGCTTGTGCGGCTATAGTTTTGCACCTTGCCCAAAACGAAAATGCAACATAACGGTAAATTTTTCCATGGAAAGTGTTGATGTTTGTCATCTATTTTCTCACATTTTTAACGCTCTTTCAAATGGTAGTAAAATCTTTTTTCTAGCTCCACTCTTTCTATGCGAACACTGAAAAAAGTAGGTGCGGCTATAGTTTTGCACCCGAGTTTACCTATCACAAGTCGCACTCTCTTATCAAGTCACAAGCAACAACAATAACAATAACAATATGCTTTGTTTATTTGTTATTTATGTGCCTTAGAGCAATCAAGCAAAACGGTTTATCATTAAAGCGATAAAAAAGACGTTAATTTATAATACATACAGACAAGTACTTATTTACATACAAAATGCGTCAAATTGAACTTGAAAATGTCAAAGGAAAAGTCACAAAAGCTGCTAACTGATCAAGCCCCTCTCGCTCACAGACTCCCTCTCTCGCTGCCTTGCTCTCTCTGTGTATGTTTAGCCAACACTCTCTCATTTTAATAAACCGTTATAGGCGTGTGTGTGTGTGTGTGCACAGTACAAAGCATTCAAGCAAAAGGCAACAATTATAAAAAAAAAACTCTTTTTTAGTTATTTAATTAGCGAGACAAGATAGGAAGAGAGAGAGAGAAAGAGGGGAGACAGCGTCTCGCGTTCGTATCTAGAGTGGAAAATTAATGACTACAAAATTAAATTTATTTTTGCAAAAACAAAAGCAACAACAACAACAGCAAGAACGGCAGTGGCAGCAGCAGAGGCAGACAGCCTGGCAGTTGCTTTCTTATTGGATTTTATTTTACTCGATCTGTCTGTATGTGTATGTAGTATGTGCGCGTGTGTGTGTGTGTGCGTGTCTGTGCAAAATTTATGTTGCTATTTGCGTCGTTTTAGCTGCGCAGCAACTGCGCTGCTATTATCATGGGTTCTTGTTGTTGCTGCTGGCACGTTACCTAATTAGTCGCCACAGACAGCGCGGCAATAGGCAACGATTTTACCTTTTATGTTGTTATTGTAAGCCACAGAGGCGAATACACACACACGCATACGCGAGCACACACACACACAACACATTGACGTAACGTCAACTGCGACAGACGACAGCGCTGCCAACAGCAACGCTGACTGCACGCTGTTTCCGTTCTCGTGCCCACGCACCTCCACACAGACGTGCAAGACGAGAGAGTCAGCGCAGCCAAAAGACAGAGAGAGATAGAGAAGGACAGGAGACACCACGCGACAAAAACGCAGCTTTAGCTTTGTTGCTTTTGCTCTTATTGTTGTTGTTGTTGTTGGCGTTGGCTGCTGCGTTGTTTTTGCAGGCAGTGTGCTTTAAAAAAAGCTGTACAAAACACGAGAGACAAATTGAGGGGAGCAGTGTAGTGGGAAACGAACAAATTTCATGTGCCTTCAATTGCTGCTTGATCACGGCGAAGCGAATCGATTACAGTAAAAAGAGACATACAAATTAGGCAAGTTACACACATACATACGAACACACGTTAACGTATACACATACGTGAATACATATGTATTATAGTGATCATTTTGACAAGTGATCGTTGATCGGCTTTGTCGACTTTGTAGTTCTTGGAACCGAGCTTATGAGCAATTAAATTCAATTGATTGCAGTTCAGGTCCAGGCGGATATAGCCGCAGGCAAGAAAATATAT
Organism: Drosophila suboccidentalis; assembly: GCA_037043435.1. Classification (NCBI taxonomy): domain Eukaryota; kingdom Metazoa; phylum Arthropoda; class Insecta; order Diptera; family Drosophilidae; genus Drosophila; species Drosophila suboccidentalis. The sequence goes on along the minus strand of JBAMBK010002572.1, from coordinate 45,426 downwards.
AACATTAAAGAAACTTTACAAAATAAATAGAATTTTAAATAAGATTAAAAAAAAAATATTTCAATTTAATTAGAAATTATTTATTCAATTAACAAATAATTGTGATTTGAAAAATTATAACAATTTTGAAACCTGCAAATTAGAATGACAACGGTTTGATTTTTTGACTATAAATCTATGTATTTTATTCCACTGTAGTGTGGCGGCTGCATTTTGGCAACGGCAGCTGCAGCTGCTTTCAACTCAACTTCACCTCACCTCAACACACCCCACCTCACCCCACCACACTTGAGCGTTTCCCCACTCAAATTACTGCCCGCCCACTGCTTGGGCTTTGACTTTAGCTGTGCTTTTTTTTACGCCAACGACAACCGTCACACACACACACACACACACACACGCACGTTCAGTTTATTCACAAAAAAATATTGTATATATTTTTATTCATTTGGCAAAGGCAATAAACAACAACAAGAAAGACACAAATAGAAACAACAAGAAATCAGGAAAAAAAAGACAGTGGGCGACAACAACAACAACAGCAACAACAACAGCAAGAAACGAACAGTGCCAGCAGAAAAACAGACAACAACAACAAGAAAATTACCAATTTAAATGCTAAAAAACAAAATTAACAGGCAGCAGGTAAAAATTAAGTCAAATAAAAATGCAGCCTATGGCATTTTTTTTTTGTCTTAATTTAAAATGTTTTAAATAAAATGTTACATCAAGAAAACACATAAAAAATGTTGTATAAATTAACTTAAAAACAAAATCTGGAATGAAAAACTTACATATGTACAAATTTCTGTCTCTGTATGTCTCTCTCTCTCTCTGTCTCCATGTGTTCGTATCTTCCAATCTGCTCTAAAAATCTAGTGATAAATGATGTTATTGTTTTGCGGCTAACGATCATTAAGCAGATACATGCATACATATGTAGGTCTAATGTACCTTGTAGCTGTTTCCCCAACCCATTCATTGTATATTTATCTGCGGCATTATCAAATCATCGACAGCTAACATCGTCGACATTTTGTCGTTTTCATAAGAAAACAATACCAGCCTTGTACCGTTATCTAATAAATTTGTGAGGGAGTTGACGAAAAAACCGAAAAAAATAAAATCAATATTACAAATAAAAAACGAAATTTGCATTTTAGTTGCTCATCGTAAATTTTGTTGTTGTCTGGTTGGAGTCTGTAAGCTGTCCAAAAATGAGTTCAAAGTGAAAGCCTCAACTAAAAATCCAAAAATTAATAGGCGTGGGTTTTTCCCTTACATTGAGTTGGGTTTTTTTTTTGTTGGTTACTCTCGCAGAACTTATGCTAATCAATATGCGATTTAGTTGGCTTTTTATGCATGCAAATCGATTCAAAATGGCTGCTAAGTTTTGAAGATTTACGGAAATTAGTGGAGAATGAACGTCGCTGATTGGTGTGTGAAAATTGTAGCATCGATTTGGAAGATATCGACAGCTAATTTATATGAGAAAAGCGACAAAAATTAGTAATTCAGTATTCAGTATAATTTGACAATGCTCTTTGGAATTTCAAGATATATTGATCGATAGACAATCAGAGAGATACCCGTAACTGTCATCGATTGTGATTGGCGGCCACACGCAGACGTTGATCGATAGATTAATTGATAGATGCCTGGCAAATCTGCAAAAGGTGTCATCGAAATTCAGAGAGAGGTGTTTGATAATATTTTATTATGTTGAATTTCGTTGCCCCATTCCATGATTGATACATGTTTTTATATTTTTTTTTTATGAAAATCTTTACGTTATTCAGGGTAAGAGTATTTTAATTAATTTAAATAACATGCGCTATTTTTTTGGGAAATATATACTTTAGTTTCAAAAATTTGCAAATTCTCAAAATTTAAAAGTATTTAGGCATTGTCGAGTTACTCTATAAAATTGGAAATACTGTCGAACTTACCTATGTAGCTCGAATCACCATTATCCATGGACTTTTTTAAGTTAAGTATTCGATATTGTCACTGGATTTAGTTCCAGTTAGAATGTTTGAGTTATGGAAGTACGACTGTAGTTACTTTACAAATGCTATAATTTCAAGAATCTGCCTAATTTTAAAATCTAAAAATATTTAGACATTGTTAAGTAACTCTATAAAATTGAAAAAATTAGTTTCCAAAGTTAAATACGCCTTAATTTGAGACAACCACTTGCCCAACATTAACTAAATATTTACCCTTAAATAGTTTTTCAGCATAACTGCTGCAATAAATTGATTTCCTCTGTAGATACCGCCTCAATAACACAACACGATCGTAGACAGTGCGAACCTATTGATTAGATAATTGCATGAGTGCTCTACGTGCTGAGGGACCCCATAAATAGTAAATAGTTATCTATCTAACTGAGACAAACTTGTTGGGATAGAGTTGGGGAGTGGTTCCTCAATATACAACTTATTACACAAAAATATTGAGGGCAATTTGTTGTTCATGATGTTTCAGTTGTTGTTTATATACTGTAGTACATATCGTTGGAAACTTGGACTAATCAAAAGCACTTCACTTTGGACACTTGAGGCAAGAACAACTTTCTGTATGAACTCTCGACTATATATAGACCGAAGGAAAAAGAGTCTGTAACAGAAAAATTGGAAAATGGAGTTGTGAGAAATGTGTGGAAAAACTCTTTGAAGAAAATTCTACAACAAAGTTGTTGCTTTTCTGGTTGTTGTTGTTGTTGTTGCTTTTTCCTTCTGTCGGGCACTTTTTTATTTAATTTCATTACGCTTTGCTCTTTAGCTGATGCTTTACGTAGTTGTTGTTGTTGTAGTTGTTGTGTGTTACTAAATTTGGTTGTCTGGGCATTTTAACGCGTGTATGTGTGTGTGTGTGTGCCAGACCATTTTTAGTAGCCAGGCCAGCAGCAAAAGCCGCCTCTCTATATAGCTTATACGATACGATACATACTCGGCGGTAAGTAAGTATATATATTTATATGGGCATGTCTGGTGCGGTAATTGCGGCCATTTCTGAGTTTTTGCAGCCGCCGAGACAAACAGCATACCGCCCCCTCCCCCGTCCACCTCCTGATGCCCTTTTTGGTGGGTGTTTTTCGCCTGGGAAAATTGTTAGTAAACCTGTATTAGCCAGGTTAGAAGTTTGGTATTCGCGCAAATTTGCACAACTTCCAAAAGGAAACTTTATTAAGTTTCTTGTTAATTGATTTTCATTAGACAAAAATATGATGAAAATATGAAAAATAAAATATGAGAAAAGTTTTGCAAGGAACCTAAAATATTTTAGTAGTTTGAAGATTTTAGACCAGTGGTCGGCACCAACACAGTCATATGTTTGCATTGCGTTAGTGTGCATTTTTGTTCGCCTAACAGAGGAATAACAGCGACGTTAACAGAAGCAAATCGTAGCAGTGTGTCGTACGTGAGTGTACGTGAGCGGCAGCGCAGTCCCCACGAAAATTTCCTATGAGATCGAGATAGGGCCGTGCCGATAGCTGTTTTAGACCAAAGATTTGTACAAGCAATGTGAAATATTACAGATCTATCAATTAATAGTAATTGTTATTTGCAATTGTCATAATATAATAATCTGGGGTGCCACAGAAATCGCTTTCGCTTGAATTTCACTGGAATTCGTATGCAATTTAAGTGAAATTCAAGCGAAAGAGATTTCTGTGGCACGTCCGAATAATTTTATATATTTGTTGTATTTTTATCATTTTTTAAATAAAATGTTAAATATGTTATTGTTTTATTGAATCTGAAACTGAATCTCTTAACTTATTTCGTTCCTAAATTTATGAAAATTATGAATTCAAAATGAATAAAAATAGTTTAAACTTTTTAAATAATTAACTTAGTCCAGCTTTTAAAGTATCTGAGTTCTTTGGGTTTATGGCAGCTATCGGCACGGCCCTATCTCGTGCGCATAGGAAATTTTCGTGGCGACTGCGCTGCCGCTCATGTACACTCACGTACGACACACTGCTACGATTTGCTTCTGTTAACGTCGCTGTTATTCCTCTGTTAGGCGAACAAAAATGCACACTAACGCAATGCAAACATATGACTGTGTTGGTGCCGACCACTGGTTTATGGTAAAAGGTAACTAGTCAGAACGCCTCTAAATCGTGATAGATATATGTATGTATGTAAATAAATATGTTAATCCACATGTCAGTCCGGCTTTGTTTCTAATAAACATTTGCACAGCTTTTTTTATACAAATCGTTAGCAGACAAGTGACTAAACAGAATAATCGCAATTATTTGCTCTTCAATTTTGTACGGAGATGAACTGTTTAAAAACAACAGCCCCCTTCAAGTTATTTATTTGTACTTATTTTTGTCTAATTCAGCTGATTGCGGAGCATCTGAGCGTCGAGCACTCCCCAATTTAGCTGATAGCAGAAAGTGCGCAGCGTTCTTTATCTGAATGTCAACGAATTTCTTAACAGCACACGTGTGTGTGAGAGTGTGTGTGTGTGTTTGCTTTGGACCGAAGTACAAAATGCAAAACGCTGCACAATTTCAACAAGTTGAAGATATTTTTTATATTATTTTTATATGCATTGAGCACTTTTGAGCTGATGCTGCGCTGCTTTTGCTGCTGCTTCTGCTGCTGCCGTTGTTTGTGTTTATAAAGCGTTGGTTTCTGCGCGCTCTTGTTGTTTTTATTTTTTGCGCACAAAAAAACATCCGGTCGTATTTTAATTTAACGAGCATTAATTTTGCACACTGCCAGTCATTTAACATCTCTGTGTTTATAAGTTATTATTTATTTATTTTTATTTGTGTGCCAAACACACATCTGTAATCTATCGTTTTATTTTCAGTATATTTAAATTTTAAAATCCTCATTTTTCGATAATTGCTTATTATAAATTTAAATATGGCAACACTTGTAATCTTAACGAATCTATTTCTTTCTCTTTCCAACTGCTTGCAGACTCTGATGATCATGCATCTGCCGAAATTGACGAAAATGAGAGCGAGTTTTACAACACTGGCCGCCGTCAAGGCCTTTGCCACAAAAGCGGCAGCGCAGGAATAACGGAACCCAAATGTAAGAAAAGCGCACGCAAAGTTGGAAATCGAACGAATTTATCAAGCATAAAAAAAGCAAATTAAAAGCAAACAACAACAAAAAGTAAAACGCTGCAAAATGCACGTTTCAGCCATAAACGGCAAACAACAGGAAAGGCAAAGGGATAAGGATTGTGCATGTGCCGTAGCTACAACAACAACATCAAGAACAGCAACAACAACGACAAAGTTTAATAATTATCGAAAGCGGCGAATATGCAACAACTATAACAACTACATTAGCAAAATTCTAATGACGACGTCAATTCTGCTGCAACGCCTCGCAACGCTGAGCATGGGTACCAAGTGGCGACGGCGCCGGCGGAGACGCAAACAGCAACAAAACAGCGACGCAATAATAACAACAAGAGCAACAACAATGAATGGCACCCATAATGATAATTACAATTATACTACAACAACAAAAAGCAATGATTTCAATAAAATCAATAAATTACTACTAATTACGTGCATGCTGCTGATAACAACTACAACAATTTGTCAAAGCATTGTACCCGGCGCTGCCGCAGCGCCGTCGACGTCGTCATCTGGCGAATCGTTAACGTCACCGCTAAGCGCTCTGCTTAAATCTGGAGGCGCCTCCTACAATCAACAGTTGCCGCAACAACAACTGTTTGCAATGCTAGCAAAGAATAACGGAGGTGGAGGTGGCAGCGGCAACAGCGGAAATACGGCAGCGCTGGCGTCAGCGGCAGCAGCGCATCAACAGCATCGTCAGCGTCAACGTTTTCTGCCACTGCACGAAGACGAAACGGAGGATGCGCTTGACGAAGATTTTGCTGCGCTGCATAGTCGACTGGAAATCGCTGCTGTTGCGCCCTCTTCCATTGCCTCGGCTTCACTGGAAACGAACGGTTTTGTGGCCGACGATGGCGATCAATACGAGCAGGCGGAGAAAGCGCTGGCAGCTGCCGAATCAGCGAATGCAAATGCCAAAAACAACAACAACAACCATTGCCCAAAGGAGTGCAAGTGCCTGAACGTGTTCTTCGATTGTGATAAGCTGCATTTGGAGCGTGTGCCCGCCCTGCCCAACTATGTGCAAACGCTGTAAGTAACCGCAAGCAACCCTCGCGACCCCACAAAACATTCGCAACATTTGAGCAACCCTCGAATTTCGAATTACAGTTATTTCGGTATATACCCTATAATGTTTGCGCTTCAAAAGGGGCTTTAATATTTGGATACAAGATTTGCGAATATTTAAAAACTTAAATTTATCGTCAGATATCGATTACTGCAATTAATGCGAATAATTAATATCGATACTGAACTGCTCTAATATAAAACTGTTATTTATCGATCACTGATTGTGATTTCGTTACTATCGTTAGCATAATGCAGAGTATCTTCTAGTCAGGCAGTTCTTTATAAACACTATTATTTTTGTTGAGGGGTTGCGATTTAATCAATTTAATGCATTGCTAAATTATGCGAAATGTCCGCCACCGTCGTCAGTTATCGACAGCAGTGCATTAATAATTGCCAGATGGATTTGCTTATCAGTTATCAAATTGCAGCATAATTGCAGTCACTTACTGCATTAATTGCAGGCCTCGCAAATCCAATCAACTAACATTGTTTTTTATTTTTCTCATATTTCCTTGTTTTTTTTTTTTTTAACCCACAGGCATCTGGCGGGCAACAAATTGAACGACAGCACCGTCCTTGCGATACGAAATCTACCCGATTTACACAAACTGTGAGTAACAAACAACAACAACAACTACATACATACTTATATACATTTAGATTTAATCATTCCATTTGAGATATCATGAAAATTGTAAAGCCCAATTTACACGGTCGGTTTCCGACCGACACTTTTTGACCGATGGAAAATGTTGCCATTCAACAAGCACCAAAAAATACCAAAAAATGTCATTCTCACATGTAAAGTTAGCTTCGATGACAAACCGACGCTTTAAAATTTTGCGTGTTCACACGAGACCGACGATTTATTAACGTAAAGTGTCGGTCGGAAACCGATCGTGTAAATTGGGCTTAAAGCTTTTAGTGAATATTTTATGAGTACTCGAATTAGAGACGGTATTAAAAAGCCATCTTAAAAATGTGCCTACAGCTTTAAATATTATTGCTTTCATAACGGAGAGTATTAATATTACGCTGTTAAATACCGAGCTCCCTTGTGACTGTTAAATGATTATTTGTTAAAAAGATCTTAGCCATTTATTTACGACAGTTATTTTTAACGACAATTATAAAACAGTCAGCATAAAAATTACTTAACATTCAATAATTTTCAAATATAAATATAATAATAATAAGCGTTGGTAAAATTGTTATTAGTAAAAGAAGCTAACACATGTCTTCGTTTACATAATTCTTATTAACAGAATTGGAATGCATTTTAACAGAATCTTAATATTAAGTAAGTTATGTTATGTAAATGCAAGAGATATAAATATTAACTTACGGAAGTGTTAATTAGGAATACATAACAGAGATCTAAATATTAACTTACTCCAATCTTACCTTGTTTTCCTTTTGCAGTACTTTAAAACGCAACCAGTTGGATGTTATGCCAGTGTTTATGGGCCTTGTGTCGCTGAGGCAACTCAATTTGGCCAACAATCGCATACAGCGCATCTCGAGTGAGGCGCTGGCGATGTTGCCGAAGCTCAAGTCGCTGGATCTGAGCAAGAATCAGCTGCACAGTGTGGAGGCCAACATATTTGTGAGGCCCAATCGATTATCGCACTTGTAAGTTGCAACCACAAACGAATCAAACTGTAACTGTAAATGATCTTGTACATATATTTGCAGAATTCTGAACTCAAATGAGATTGGAAGCGTGGATGAGCAAGCGTTTGCCATGCTGAACAACCTGACGGATCTGGAGCTGAGCAACAATCGCTTAAGCAGCCTCCCAATGGGCGTGTTTAAGAATTTGAATCGCCTGAAGAAACTGTAAGTTGGCAACAAGTTCTTGTAGTTTTTTACCTGCTAATGGATGATTTGGCTTGCAGCACACTGAACAACAATCAGCTGGAGATCAATTGGTCAACGTTCCGTGGTCTATTGTCGCTGCAGAAGCTCCAGCTGAAGGCGAACAATATACGAGCGCTGCAGGACGGCGTCTTTCATGTGATGCGCAACATTGAGAGCATCGAACTGGACGACAATGGCATCAGTTCCCTGTCCCGCCAGGGTCTCTTCAATCTGACCAAGCTGCATCATCTCAGCTTGTCGAATAATTCCATAACGACCATTGAGCTGGACACGTGGGAGTTTACACAATCCCTGGAATCGTTGGATCTGTCGCATAATCACATAAGCGAGTTTAAGCCACAGCATTTGTTTTGCCTGAAACGATTAAAGCAACTGAATTTGTCGCACAATAAGCTACAGTATCTGCCGGATAATACGTTTGACTGTGTCAAGAATCTGGAGGAGTTGAATTTGCGTCGCAACAATCTCGCCTGGATCATTGAGGATCAGTCAGCGGTGGCGCCATTCAAAGTATTGCGCAAACTCCGTCGCCTCGATCTCTATGGCAACAATTTGAAGCAGATCAGCAGCAAAGCCCTCACCGGTCTCAACAATCTCGAGCTGCTCAATCTGGGCAGCAATGCGTTGGCCAGCATTCAAGCAAATGCCTTCGAGCATATGCAAAGGCTGCAGAAGCTCACCTTCAAGTCGGACAACTTCATTTGCGATTGCGATCTGCTCTGGTTCCGTTCGTGGCTGCTCGGACGATTTGGTGCCCAAGTGCAGCAGCTGCAACCCAATGTCGTCTGTGGCTATCCGGAGCATCTGCTCGACCGACAGATGTTTTCGCTTACCAATGCCGAGCTGGTGTGCTGTAAGTATAACCCAACTTATATGAGTTTATCTTTGTTTTGTCACTTGTTTAACGCCTCTTCTTTCACTTGCAGCTGATTCACCCAAACCGGTGATACAAAAAGAGCCCAGCAATATGCTGGCCGTCAAGGGCGCCAATATAACCCTGGAGTGCATTGCCAGTTCGCCAGCAGCCGCCTCAATGGCCGCCGCCGATGAGCTGAAGATCATATGGCGCCACGACAATCAGCACGTAATGGAGCGACAAACGACACACGATGGCGCCAGCACCGAAACCCAAATACATCACGACCAGAGCAGCAATCAAACAACCATCTATGGCTATCTGCGTCTCTCCAATGTCAGCTATGAGAGCGCCGGCAGATATCAGTGCGTTGTCTCCAATGCCTTTGGCACAACCTATTCACAAAAGCTGCAAATATCCATTGGCAGTAAGTTTATCACAATATCTATAAATATTTCTCAATTAATATCATATCCTGTCTTGCAGTACATCCCAGCTTTTTGCATGTGCCCTCGAATCTAACGCTGGATGCTGGCGAAACGGCTCGTTTGGTGTGCTCGGCCAGCGGGGATCCCATGCCGGAGATTGCGTTGCAGAAGTTCGGTGCCAGCGATTTTCCCGCTGCCACAGAGCGTCGCCTTCAGGTGATTAGAGAGGAGAATGCATTCCTTATTACAAATGCCAAGCCCAGTGATTCGGGTATTTACACTTGCACCGCTGAGAGTCCAGCTGGTGAGATCAAAGTGAATGCCACGCTCCTCGTGAATGGTGAGTGTAAAATAAAGACAATACTTGTTATTATCTAGTGCTAATCCTGTCTCCATATTTTCGCATAGATAAACCTCTGCCCAGCATACCCTTGGTGCACAAGGAGGTGGTACTGGGTCGCACCTGTGTGCTGGAATGCCTCAGCGAGTCGGCCAAATTGGAGCTGGATCAACCACATCGGGAATGGTACAAGGAGAACAAGCCGCTGCACAACTCACCCACGGCACAGGATGCGGAAAGATATTACTTTACGAGCAGCAAGGAGCTGCTGGTGATTGTGAATGCGCAGTCCAATGATGCGGGACACTATCGCTGTGAGATCACCGACAATTCGCGCACACTCACCCTGCAATCGGAGCTGCTGGTGGTCAAGGAGAGTCCCAACATCGATGTGCTGTTGCTGGGCGTGGTGCTGCTGACCGTTAGCTGTGTGCTGATTGGCACCTGCATCATCTGGTGCACATTGCGCTATCAGCGCCGCAAGTTGCAGCACAGCCATGCCACAAGGACGCACACCAGCAGTCAGCATACTCTGCAAATGGATCAAACGCAGCTGACGACGCTGAATCGCACCCAATTGCGACCTCATCAATCGCAGCTTGTGCTCGACGGTCTGCCAAGTTCACAGAAGCAACAACATCAACAGCAGCAGCAGCAGCAATCGCAGTTGCGTCCACGCAGCTTGGCGGACTTGGGCTGTGGTGACGGACAGACGCACAGTCGTCTCATAGTAACAACGACGCCGTCGTATGAGCAGCGCTGTTTGGAGCAGGGCCTGACACTCAGCTATCTGCAGCAGGCGGATTTGGAGACTCAGCAGGATCATTTATCCAGCAAGGATTCGGGCACTGGCTCGGATGCCGCCGTCAAGCGTAGCCTCGAGGATTTCGGCGTGGCTTTGTCGCTACGCCGGCAACGTCGTCGAATGGATGACGATGACGACGAGGATGAGCCGGATGATGACAACGATCTACAGTTTGCACCCACACGTGCTCTGGGCGTATCCGAGTACGATGACATGGAGCTCTACGAGCTGAATCACAGTGCGGCCGAACAGCAGCGATTTCTACGCAACAATAATCACAACTATGATGGCGGGGGCGTTGGCATGGGAATGGACATGGGAATGGGTTTGGGTGCGAATGTGCATGGGGATGTGGCAACGGCTAGTGCTGCACCGCCGCCTGTGCTGCCGCGCAAGTGCAGCGCACAGCTGAACGGCAACAGCAACAGCGTTGACTACAAGCAATCCACCACGGTGGATATTTAAGAGCATAAACCAAAGCAAACAAACTGCAACAAAATCAACCAAATTGAAATGCACACACCAAAAAAGCAACCCAAAAGGGGGCAACTCAGCCACGCCCCCAGAGAGAAACAAACCACCCGCCACCCAAAAAGAAAATAAAATAAAAAACAAACGAACAAAGACTGTTACTCTAAATATGAAAAAGTTTATGTAAAATGTGACGACGCTTGCCTCGAGAGAAGAATGCGCTGAAGGCGGCCTTAAATAGGATAAATAATATATATAAATATATACATACAAAAATATATATAATGTAATGTAATGTGTAGGGATATGTATATAATGCCTAACCGATATGGTGGCTAGAACATACCAGTGTCTTCGTAATTTATGAAATTAAATGGATTTATTATTACATACATATAATATTTAAGTTTATATATATATATATAGAATACACACTTGTATATTTAAATTTTTCTAAATGTTTATTTCGCTTGTGATATTATTTATTATTTTTGATTGCTTTTCCAGTTTTAAGGCATTATATTAATTAACAATTTGCATCTAAATATAAGTATAATTTTAATTTTAGATAGTAAGCTAAACTTTGCCCGAAATCGGCTATGAATTGCTAAAACTGAATATATATTTAATGTCTGAAGCTGATTCTATCCTATTTTAGCTACTTTTATGTTGATTTTCTGATTTGTGAACATTTTTAATTCAAAATTTGATACAGATAAATGTAAATTGATTTGCCTTATGCTTAATGGCCTTGACTAAATATTAAATATTAGACGCGTAAGTTATAAAAACTTGAAAGAGAAATGAAGTCAACAACTGCTAATTAAATTTTATAAATATAAATTATATAAATCTAATGAAATGTCTTTTACTTGTTGAAAGTTAGAAGTTGAAAATATAGAAAGGATAATTGTTGAAGCGATAATTTATTTAGTACAAAGAGTTTAGTTGGTCTCAATACAAACAGGAATTTATATAAATGCTAGGGTCAATTGGAATCCTCGGAGCTATCGCTATATGCAGCTAGAAGGGATAAACCTGCTGGTGCTGCTGGCTTAGTTGTAGCGGTTGAAGTTCCTGTTGCTACCGTTGTGGCAGGTGTGACACTTGGGGCACTTGGAGTAGCTACATTTGACTTGGGCTTAACCAGCACCAAGGGCGTCTTGCGTTTCACCAGTGGCTGTGCGGTGGAAGGAGCTTTGCTGCTCACAGCTAACGTTATTGGTTTGGCCATTTTTGCTGGTGGTGGTGCTGATACTGCTGAGTCCTCTTCCTTCAGTTCCTCAATGATTTCTTCAGTGATAATACGTGTGCCGCCATCCGTTTTGCTCTTAAAGTTCACAGATCTGGCGAAATGCAAATTGTTAAAATATGTAACACTTTATCTTCTTAAAAACTTACTTGACAAACGCTTCATCCTCACGTTCCTCACGCTCTTGGCGTTCACGTTCCGTTTCGCCTGTATTGTACTGCTCCAGCATGGTCGTGTAGTCAACAGTTTGCTGACGTCGGTTTAGATCGCGCAACTCCTCCAGACTCTCAAGCATTTCAATTTCATTGCGTGACTGTTGGGTGCGATTTTCCAGTAATTTCATAGGATTGTTGGCCTCCTCTTCGCGTGCTTCTCTTTCCTCACGACGCGCCTGCTCCTCGGCCAGTTTGAGTGCCATAAAGTTACGTGTGGCGCCCGCTTCAATTTCGTAGTCGGTGTTCTGTGGATCCGTTTTGAACGAGATCTCCTGCAGGCAGCGCGTACACTTGATGTAGAATCGATAAATGCGTATGCCCAAATACGTTTCATTCTCCACATCCTCCTTGCGGGCATTGAACTTCTTGCCTTTGTAAATGTATTCGCCGCAGGTCTTGCATCTCATATTAAACGGAGCCATCAATCGCACTGTGTATTGACGATTTTTGGCCAATTTCATGCGCGGTATCTTCGACGGGTCGAAATCCGGCGGATAGTATTTCTATAGGGAAAACATGGTTAGTCAGGTAATCCAGCAATGGATTGAATTGCATTTACTCACATTTAAGACTTTACGTTCAGACATTTTATAAGATCTTTATTAAAATTGGGGTAAAGGTCTAGAAGCAGTAGCCAGTCTCCAAAAAAAAAAGAAACACACACATAGAAAGAGGGGGGATTTATGATGAATTTAGGTGAAAAAATTTTTAGGGGGTCTCCACTAGTTTTTTTTTTATTGAATTTTGAAATTGGGAAATTTTCAATGCAAAATGAGCTTTTGCATCGTTGTTTTGTGAATGTTTTCAATAATATGTTCATTTTTGTATTAAAATTAAAAAAAAAAACTACTGGAGACCCCCTAAAATTATTTTTACCTAAATTCATCATAGAATCGCCTTCCTTCTGTTTTTTTTTTTTTTTTTTTTAGACTGGCTACTGCTTCTAGACTGTTACCAAAATTGGCGATGTAAATAAATGTTTATCTCGTAAACGTAAGCCAACACTAGAGCTGTGTGTCGTTTCTTTCTGAATAAACGTAACAACAATTACACCCTTCTTTTAGCCAATTTGCCATTCACAGGCATCCACCCAACCATATTTCCATATTTAACTCGTTTTATAAAATTGTTTTATTTTGATTTGCTTAGTTTTAAAGTTAACTTTTTTTTATTTTGTTGTTGTTTTTTTTAATTTTATTTATAGAATTTTTTACCTAACTTCACCACGCAAAGGGTGATGTGTACCAAACGAATTTTAAAATAAACTTCATTTTAGAAAATTTATAGTTTATTTTTAGTTTCTTAAACTGTACTTTTATTAAATTAATTCAATTTATTTAAAAATTTTACAAAACGTACCACCAACACACTGACACTGTCACTTCTTTTAGGCAATTTGCCATTCACAGGAAATGCGAACCGTTTTGCTGTGTCTATCGATAGGTAACCGATATAAATGTGGTGAGATTCACAAAAACTCATCGAAATAACCGCTCGCAATTTAAATGTGAATTTCTTGAGTTTGAAGATATAACGTTTAATCATAAATAAAATTGAGAAAACTAGCAAATTGCATTCCCAGCACCAATGAAGTTACATAATATATTTGTTTATTTTCACAGTATAATGCTCTTTGGCTACTATTGTTGCTAAATTAGTATATACATATGTATAATATAATACAATAAATACACGCACATACTTAGAAGATGTCACACAATGCTCATTAATTTAAATGGCGCACTCTCCATTCCCATTCCCATTGCTTTGGCGTCCGTAACTGTTGCGCTCCGGCTGCTCGCACAACGAGTCCAAGTCCTTTGGCTTGCGTAATCCGTTAAATCTCAGGGGCAGCTGCAATGCAGCTGCTGTCGACTGTGGAGCATCACCGTTGCCCAGCTCCGGATCTGGAGTTTCCTGCACGGCGGCTTCGGCAAGGGGGAAACTCACTTTCTTTGTGTGGGACATTGGCGGCGTGTTTGTGTTTGCCGATTTGGGGCGTCCCTCAAGCTTCAGAGCTGCACGTGGAATCTTGTGCTTGACCAGCTCGTAGGTGCAGGCATAGAGGAACGTATACTGTTGTTGGGTTTGCACCATTTTCATGCGCTATGGAAAGGAAAAAAATACTTTTAAAACCGTTCTCAGACTGCCGTTTATACACTCAGAAAAATGCAGAAATATCGTTAAAAAAAATTTTAAATTAATCCCATATTTCTCTAGAATTTTTTAAGAGTAAATATATTAAGAATTTCAAGGCTGCACTTAAATTTAGAATTTTCTACTTGGATCGAGAAGTTTCAGGATTATTGAACATTTTACACTGGAAATTCTTGACTCAAGTACGACAGTACTTGATCTTTCTCTCAGTGTAATCTTACCTGAAAACGCAATTTCTTGACCGTCTCGAATATATTGATTTTCGATTCACTCTTCAGACGTTGCATTATCAAATCCAGACCAATAAAGGTTCCAGTTCGTCCGACACCGGCGCTACAGTGGACCACAATGGGTGAATAGTTGGGACGCTTCTCGGCCTTGACTTTCTTCACAAAGGTTATCAGGTGCATTGGATCGTCGGGGCAGCCGTGATCGGGCCACTTCTTGAAGAATAAATGCACAACCTTCTCCTTTAAGCCGTATTTCTCGTGGACCACGCAGAGTTCAGTGCGATCGTAGATCTCAAAGCTTTCCTTGGATTTGATGGTGACGCTCAGACCACGCATATTATAAGGATAATATTCGTGGCACTTGATCTGCAAAGAAAATTATAATAATTATAATTAATTAAATAAAATAATTAGAATTAAAAATATAATAGTTATTATAATTATAAAGATGATAATTATTATACATACCGTATTGCCCTCTCGAAATTGCGTGACCTGAACAATGACGCGCACATTGTGCTGCAGAATCATCCTCCAGAAGTCCATGACACTCTCCGGCTTGGGTCCCTGAGTCGCAATGTACTCCTTTTTCCGAGTGTGGCCCTAAAAGGCAGAGATTTCTTAAATATTATATACATAGAATAGCCTACAGTCACATACATCAATAAAGGAGGCATTTATATAGTCGGATCCTTCGCTGTCTATGTCCAATATAACGCGATTCTTGTCATCTGTAATTCAAAAATACCGTATACATTTAAGAGCGATCTCCAACCTAATTCTCTTTCAACTCACATGGATATATATCTGCATAACGATTCTTGTTGCTGCCCAATTCGGAGGCCGAATAACTCAATTCGAGAGCCACAACGGTGATTTCCTTGAACTCGCGTGTGAGTTTTTCCGGCTTGGCGACTTCCTCATAGAATATGGCAAAGTTCTTGGCTATCACATTGCCAAATGGATCCTCAATGCCTTGGCCAGAGTCACGATGCCTGCGTAAAACAAAGGTGATTAATTCAGGAACAGTTAATTAATTTATTTATATTTGGAATTTTTTTAAATTAAAATCATTAAAATAATCTTATTGAATTTAATTTAAATTATAAATATATTTGTTTTTTAATAAACAAACAGATCCTTCGAACTTACCAGGCAATCCGTTTGCGCACATAGAGCAGAATCAGGCCCAGGATGAAGGCCAGGAGGAGGCAGCTGCAGACGCTGACAAGGATCAGGGTCACCTTGATGGCCTTGTCGGTCTTGAACTCGAGCAAGGCGGCATCGTTGTAGCCAGAGCTGGTGAAGAGTCGGACGACCATGTTGTACTCGGTGTTGGCGGTGAGGGGTCCGTTGCAGTAGCGCTTGTTCCCATCCGGACACTTGTCGACGCCAATGACAAAGACGATCTCCTCGTCCGTATTGTCACGTTTCTTGCGGGGATCCCATCGCTCGGGAGTCGTTTGATACTGATAAATGCAATCGCCACCCACCTGATCCCAGGATGAAATCGGGGGCCAATCATCAGAGCCCAGAACATCGTGTTTTAAGTCCGGCTCGCCGGCACAGTTCTTCTGCGATAGCAGCAGCGCTATATAGACAATACTACCCGATGTCGAGGACAGAATATTGCTGGGTAGACGGACAATTGCCGAGCTGGTCGGATGATTTGTCTCATAGGCGCTGACACGCATCTGACGGACGACATCCTCGCCCAGGTGAGAAGGTACTGCAGTTAGAGAAACAATAGACATCCTGGAATCTTGATAGCCTGGAATACTTACAGCCCGAGGGGGATAGCCATTCCTTCTCGACCGGCCTACTCATTGTGTCCACGCCTTTGGTCTTAACCGACACATTGACGGAGTAATTGTACTCCGGCAGCAGATCCTTTTCCGTGTAGGACATTCGACCCGTCTTATCGCTGGTATCCGGCTCGACACGACGATCAAATTTTATTTCATGATCATTACGTTTGCCCACAAAGTCCAGGAGGAACCACTCGATTTCTCCATTCGATTTGCAGGGTATTGTCCAGTGTATGGTCACATTGGCGCTGTACACTTGCGGATCGGGAGACGGACCCTGCGAGGTCACATTCAAGTCGACTACTTGATCCGGCACTGTGGATCAGAGACGACAATTAACTATTTTATTATTTTTTATGAATTTGTCATTTTAATTGCATTAAAAAAAGTAGGGCCAATGAAAATCCCATTTCATTAGCATTAAAAATGAGTAGGAGTAATGAAATAAATTTTTCTACATTTAAAATTTATATTTTTAAATGATGGCAGATTTTTAAAAAAATTCTAAATTGAGAAATTTTTAAAAAGTAATGCCTTTGTAATTATCAATGTTTATTTAATTATGTTTTCATTATAATTATTTAATGAAAAAATAACAATGTTCATTACTTATTTTCAATTCCAGTGAAATAACACTCTCATTAGAACTACTTTTTGAAATGAATATACAGGTGTGCTACAGAAATCTCTTTCACCTGAAAAATGACATTAATTTCATACAAATTTAAGTCAAATTCAAGTGGAAGAGATTTCTGTAGCACATAGTGTTTATATAAAAACTTCTTAGACTAGTGACGAAATTTCTATGCCCCAAAATATAAGATATCAAATTTTGTGACGAACAATATTAAATTTAACACATAGATAAATAGTCCCGATTCTTCATAGCTAATAATAAAAATAACTTTGGGCAGCTCCGAATGCCAAACATTTTTGTTTTATATAATTTATGTGTTCAATTTAATATTGTTCGTCACAAAATTCAAACTACTTTTTTATGAATATAATGCTTATAGGCACAAATTAAAAAGGGAATACGAAGGGGAACCTCCTTGCAGATACTTTTCTAGTCAAAATTGTAGCTAGGTAGGTAGTTAGCTTACCATCCGGTTGCGTAGTGCCAATGAGAGGTGCCGTGTACTGACCCAGGCCAAAGTCATTCTGGGCCGCCACCTGCATAATGTACTTGACGGCAGGCGACAGTTCAAGGAAAGTGAAGGTATCACCACCTGGGAAGATGAACTAAGGATTAGCATAGGGTATAAATAATGGTATCATATTAGGTTCAAGCACCTTTGGTATCGAATCGATTGGGCTCGACGACCGCCTCGCAGGTGCTGGGCACAAAGTAGTCGGCCTCGTAGCGCATGAGGAACGTCTGGTAGTACTTGATGGGTCCGTTGGGGTATCTGGGTGCCTGCCAAATGAATGTCAGACTGTTCTTGCTTGTCAAGTTGAGCCTCACGTTCTCCGGCTGATCGGGAACTGTAAGCGACAATCGATAATCGACTAGACTGAACTCTGGAATCCTTTGGATCCTTGCACTTACAGTAGCCCTTGGTGACCGTCTCGCCGGTGATATTCCACGGCAGCGAGGCACCAGCCACATTGTACAGCTGCACACTGCACATGTACGATGTGTACGGCGAGAGGGGCTCAATGATCGTCTGGAATCCCCTGCCCTCGCGGTGACTCTCCACATACTTCTCCGCATAGGTGTGGGGCACGTCCGCCTTGGCCAAGCAGCTGAAGTGCGCGAAGAATGTCTGGCAATTGTTGTCGAAGTCCTGATTGTTCGCATTCAGCTCCAGTCCGTGCGAGGTCGCCCCGCTGCCCGCCACCTGCAGCTTGATCTGTAAAATGTAAAAAAGGGGAAATATTAAAAAAAATATACTATATTAACTCGATAATTCTTTTGACTATCAATCGAGTTAATTAAATCGATTTCTTAAGACAAATCGACAACTAACTGAAGTTCATATACAAAATTCAGCTAAATATTAAAATAAATTAAAATTTAAAACTTCAAATTTAAACTTTTGAACTTTCGAAAATCAATATCTTAGGGCAAAAAAATGCATTTTAACTTCATTTCATTTTAAGCTTTCAAAGAAATTAATTTAAATGAAGAATTAGAGTGCAAACCATGATCTAAATGATATTCAGCTTGCCCATCTGTTCAATTTTAGCAAAGTTAGAAAAATTTGAAATTTGTCACTCCTTTGACCAAGCAACCTTACAAGTCAAAATTTTGATTTAATTTGGCATTAATTTTGTACAAGAAATGTCTCTGAATCAAGCTTAAAGTGATGTTTTATATTTACTAATTATTACAAGAAGTTAATTTGAGATTTATAATTTTGAATTTTTGAAAAATTCAAAAGAATCACGAAATCTATAATATTTGATATTCTATTAAAGATCTGTTTAATTGTTGAAGTTAGTTTGCTTTTCGACCACTTTATACATTTTAAAGGTCTCAAAAGAGCCAAGAGAAGATCGAACCTTATTGAAATTGACAACAGCCGCCGTTGTCTCGACGTCGATCTGTCGCAGCTGTCCGTCCAGATTCTCGCGGGTGAAGGGAATGATCTGAATGGTGTAAGCCTGGCAGGCAATCAATTCCTTGTCGAACAGCACCGAATTGTCTTGTGTGCTGACACTGAGGGCCTCGACCACCTTGTCATCGTCCATCCAGCCGGAAATGCGATAGCCAGCGATGCAGAGATCCGCGTACTCTGGAGTCTCCCAGTTCAGCTCGATGGAGAAATTGCCGAGGGTGCTGTTGGGCTCGAGGATCTGTGAGGGTTCTGTGAGGTTCGTAAGGATATGGATCAGGTTTATGAAGTGATTAATCTCCCACGAGTTCACTTACGATCCTCGCTCAGTGTGCTCTCTTTCTGAAACTTGGCACCCGCAGTGCCATTCAGCGAGATGGGCACAATCTCCACGTCGTAGGTGCCACAAGGTTGCAGATTCGTAAAGAGCACCATTGTCTCAATTGACAACTGCTCGCCGCTTTCGTATTCCAATCTCTGAATGGGCCCAGTTAGATTCAACCTGTAGTGGGCCACACACTTGGGATGATCGCTGGGCGGTGACCAAATCCACTGCAGCTCCGTGGCATTCACAATCTGATAGGGATCCGAAACCGCATTGGGTACTGTAAACGATTAGGAACATCTTGGGTTTAATTTTGAAATGAATATGATTTCCTCCCACTCTCCAACTTACTCTTTTCGGCGGATGTAAATGTCTCGGAGGCTTTGGGTTTTGTATGGCGCTCCTCATTGATGAATATCTCGATGGAGTAGAGATCACAGCCCTGGAGATCAGTGATGGTAAACTCCTTCAGTGTGGCATCGTCGGAGGTTTCATTCCACTCGCAAACAGCTTGGTTAATAATTGAAAAAAAACATATAATAATGCATATACAGGGGTGCCACAGAAATCGCTTTTGATTGAATATCACTGGAATTTGTATGAAATTCAATCGCTTTCGATTGAATTTCACTGGAATTTGTATGAAATTCAAGCGAAAGCGATTTCTGTGGCACCCCGCATAATGAAATGTTTAATATTTCAAAGAAAAATATTAGATCCTTCGTTTTCATAGTTAAAATTTAAGATGCTTTTCTTTAAATTTTACGTTTTACGCTCCTTTTTTAATTTTATCACTTTACTAATTGAAAGAGTAAAGTGATAAAATTAAAAAAAGGGGCGTGAATCTTAAAAAATAATTAAACTTTAGCTTACAAATTTTCTTGATTTCAACACCAAGTAAAGTGTAAAAATAATTCACAAAAAAAATATCACTTCAAGACTGTTGAAACTTAAAAAAAAAATGATGGCTTAGCAGAAAACTCGTGTAAGGTTTTTAAGATTATTATGTAAGAGAAAAATCTTTCGATTACCAGCTAAAATTTTCACACAATATAGAATAGGAAATATCAAATATGAAACTGATTTTCATATTTATAAATTATAAAAAATATATCCTTATAGTTTCTTATTTAATTTCGCTTTGTAGAATTTCAAGTCTATTACTCTCCGATTCCGAATTGACTCTTGAAGCTGATTAAGAATACACTTTATAGCATCAGAAATGGCTTCTTCTTCTCAAAAAAACGAACTCACATCTGGTCCCAGCCCAGCTGTTAATTGTTGTCGTTGTTATTGTTGTTGAATCCGTAACCCATGTCGTATCCTCCATTTCTACGGTTGTTGTCGTGATTTCCTCATCCGGTTCGCACTCAATGCGTCGCCATACAATGCGATAATTTCCAATGCAACTCTTGTTATCCGGCTCGATCCATGAGATGCGCGTGTCGCCATTGGAGCGATTGGTTAGAGTAATGGTCAGATCTCCGGGTTCCAGGTAAAGTGTCTCCACCAGCCGCGTATCATTGTCGACCGAGATCGTCTCATTGTTGACCGTATTCAGGCTGACATTGTAGATGCGACAGGGCCACATATTGGTGAAAGTGTGCGAACTCTCGTCCTTCAATCGGTGCGCCGACACTGAGTTGTCCAATACAAAGGCCGAGATCTCGAAGTGCTTCACACAGGCGCGATCGCTGGTCTCCCAGTTGACTTCGATGGTTGTTTCCGAGGCGTTAATCGAGGTCAAAGTGGTGTGCGGCTCTGCAGGAAAAGATATTCTCCATAAGTTAATAATATCATGACTGATTTCAATCTTCTCTCACCCGCGTAATCCGTATAGACAAACATGGTCTGATCAATTGGCGTCGCTCCCTCGGCATCGACGGCTTTCAACGTTATAACGCTTGTGTAGCCCGAACAGGGATCAAGTTCCTCACTGTCAAAAATGATCAAGTAATTCGAAATTTAAAACTTTAAATTTTTAATCCTTCCAGAGATTACAATAATTTTAAAACAATCTGAATAAAACTTATTACAGAACCGCTAATGGTCGAAATAGGTTGGATAAGATCAGTAAATTATATAGTTGTCATATGAAGAATCGATCGAAATTTAATCTAGTCTTGAAAATAGCTTTGTTCTCTTTTGAGGTACCTCAACTATTTTTAAAGAATGTGTAGCTGGTATTGTCCTATACATCTTGACTAAATTTTGTTTAAATCGAACAATTATATCATATAGGATCGGTAGAAAATTAATCCTTAATATGAAGAACTTTCTTGTTTCTTAGGATATCTCAATATAATGTTAGCTTACACATCTTGACAAAATTTAGTTAAGATCGGTTAAAAAATAACTCTTAAAAGGAATAACTCTGTTGTTTCTCAAGTTATTTTAATAAATTTCACAAAATGTGTATATGTGTATACATCTTGACCAAATTTGGTTCAAATCGGACCACTGATCACATAGTATCCGTAGGAACGATCACTTGAAAACTGAATACAGGGCTCTGCAAGGGCTACAAATCTTCGGTGTATTGAATATTCATTTTCATTATGTTTCTGTTCTAAGCTCTTACCAAACATGTTCCTTGTTAGCCACAATTGTGGGTCCGCTGCCCGTGCGACATGTAATATTCTCGATGGTGTACTTGTCCTTGTCCTCATCTCCGATGCTAAAGCTGAGCGTGTAAGTCGAGCTGACCACATGTAATTGCACCACTAAACCAACATACAATATGAGTATTATTATATTTATAATTAAACATATTTCTAGTTACTTACAATCATTGAGATCCTGTTCGGTAACAGATCGAACTGATGTTTGAGCCTGTACCAGCAGCAATTGCAGCTGGGACCAGGCCAATAGCAATGTTATTAAGCTGACGAGTCCATAAAGCCGTGTCCTTGACTTTCCGTGTTTGTTGTGCCTCATCTTAGGACCACATTGCTCCAGATGCTGTTCAAAAAACAATGGAAATGGAAATGGAAATGCAATGCGAATTCGGAAGTTAAATCAAGTTCAAAGTCATGCGAATTACGTATACGAATCGTTAACCGGTTTTTCACTTCCTTCCACCTTCTAAGCAATTAACTTTGTATCGAAAGTATTAACCCCACCATATATAAGAAAGCAGCTCGTTAAAGTGCAATGAGCACATTTATATTGATCAGACGCAACTCAGTAATAAAAACCGAAACAGAACAAAAACAATCGAACGATACGTGATATATATGAATTTGGCAGTTCAAATGTTAATTATACGTTTTGTATTAACCATTATTTATTGTAAACAAAGGAACATTTACTCAACTACGTATAATATTTGACCCGCTCTCTATATATTAAAATTTAAGCACAAGCTATTTATCAAATCCGTCATATATTACTCATAACTAATGTATAATTATAAAGTGTTCTCATTTTACTTAAAAACTTTATAAGTACCTTAGAGTATGGGAATAATATTTAAATTACATATTAAATTTAATTAAAATTAATTACCAAATATTTTAGAACTATTATTATAATTAAATTTATCTTGAATTCCTAAACAAATTCTTGAGCAAATTGAACTTGTCAAAGCTTAAAACTCCAACAAATTTATGATAATTGCAAAGATTTCTCAACAAATTGAAAAAAAAAATAAATGTAATCTTTTGAATGTACTTCAAAGTACATGTAAACATATATTTAGTAAGTACTTTTAAGTGTGTAAATGACTCAAGTTCTTGAAGGAGAGAATTTAAACAAAAGTAAGAAATTGTGCCATTGAGAGGCGTCTGTAATTGCCCATGAACAAAAGTCGAATTTGCGATTGTAAATAAGAAATGAAAAAAAAAATATATATGTATATATATGTATAAGTATTTATACTTATATAGGGCTCACTTGACCAATGCCAAGTCCAGAGGATTGGGAAAAGCTTATCAAGGCACTTGACGGAAAATACGACGACTACTTCAGCTGCGAATCAAGCAAGTTGTGTTTTTACGAAATACATTAAGAGATATAGATTATTATCTGAACAGTCAATTGATTATTTGAATTTGTTTCAATTGGAATTGGTTAAACTGGAAACTGGAGCTTCAGCTTAGAATCTTATCACGTTCTACGCTCGTATAAACTACAGATAATTTACTATAATTTCACCATGTTTAAGAGTATACCTGTATTTCGCATACAGTGGCTCTCAGAATATTTGTGACACTACTTTTACACATTAAATATATAAATATTTTCATTTTATTGTATCTGAATTAAGCAATTAAAACAAAACTTTTTTTTTTAATAATGTAGTGTAACAAAAACGCTTTGAGCCACTGTATATAGATATACTATTTTTTGTTGCTGACGTTTTAATCAAAGCAAAACAGGGCTAATTACTAATTTGGTGGCAGCAATCGCAACCAACGACAGTCATTGAGGAGATAGACACACTTTAAATCAAATAAAACTACATACATTCTTTTCTTTTCGATACTAGGCGTATACGTATTATTAATAGCAGCAGAGACAGAGACATATTCTGTATTTTGTTATCTACATACATACTACAAATGACAAATTGTATTGGTGGCAATAGTAGTGCGACAATTTCCACTGCTTGATTGTCCAAATCAAACATATTGACAAGAAGCGCTAAAGAATTTAACGCTAATTTGAAAGCCACAAATCATCCACGAACACACACAACAAAACAAACAACAAATAAGCCAATAATAACAATTTAACGGTCATTGAAAGTAAACGCTGTGGAGTGTGCTGGTTATTTTGTATTTTATCATATCAGCAATATATATAATCAGAGTCGGAGCTGCTTCTGATAACACACTGCATATGGCAAAGTTGATAAATTCCCTTTTCTTTTGTTTTTGTATGCACACACATATACATATGTATGTATGTATGTATTTCACCCTATTTCCATTTATAATTTATGTTTATTGCTCATTATTGAGAATGAGCTTCCGTTACAAATCCAATTACAAATTGCACAGATTGGCAGCACTTTTAATTTCTCTTTTTAACCGCTTGAACCGTTATCATGCTGAGTCTGCAGCATAGAAGAGGAAGAGGCATTTGTAATGCTGATTAGAATCGCGTGAATAACTTTTGATAACGCCGCTGCCATTAATTGGCATATCATTTACATATTTCGACAATTTAATTGACATTATTCAATCGATGCACAACAATAATAATAATACTTTTTCATAGCACTCACAAATGGATATCAAGATTTTTTTTATTGTTGTTGTGATTGTTGCTTGAAAATACGCGCGACAATATTGTTTATAGGTTCCACTTTAAAATGCGAAACGAACAATATTACGTTATAATTTATAACGAATAACCGTTTCCGTTGAGTGTTAGTCGACTACTGAGCGTACAAATATAATAACACATGCTCGTATCAATTGCTTTGTACTGATAAGCAAAAAGTTTACTCCGACTTTATGCGAGTATTTGTGTGTGTGTGTGCGAGCTTGTGTGTGTGTGTGCTTGTAATTGTAAGTGTATACAAGATAAAAACAATAATACATTGCAATGTTCTGAAGTCAGTTAATGCATATCCCAGTGTTGCAAAATTCCATTTGGTTGCTAAAAAAAAAATTAAGCAAATATGGAAAAATTTTTAAAATAAATAAATTTTTGACAATCAGATTTGGTTACCGGAAGCACACAAATGGGACGGTAGTCAATAAAGGATTTTTTAAAATCGATGCATTCCAAATTATCAGGTATGCTACAGAAATCTCTTCCACTTGAATTTCACGTCAATTTCATTTCTCCGTGCCACAGGCCAATCACCTGAACAATTTTGGGTGAAACGAAATCATCACTCAATCCACTGGCGTCCGATGCCATGAGAATAATGTCACATTTTTTGTCCGAATTTTTGAATTTAGAGTTGTCGAGTAGTTTGTATTGTTTGCCGCGCCAATAACTTTTAAATTTGTTTAAGCTATACAATATCAATTATTATATAAATAAATTGAATTATATAAATTAAATAAGAAATAAAATAAAAACTTTATATTCTGCAATGATAAACTTAAAAAAGTTGCTAAACAAACCCTTGGAAAATTTAATCTGAGAAGGGGCCAACCCTAGCAGCCTAGTACGAAAAGGTTGATGAACATGCTAAAAAACCTAAATCACACGAATTTCTGTGGCACGGAGAAATTTTCGAAGTGGAATTGCTTTTCTCTGAATTCACTTTCACTAGTGATTTCTGTGGCAACCTGTATATTCTTTAATTTTAAAGCCAGAATTTTTTAAATTGCACATGAAGGTTTTTTATCGACTTTCGATTGTTTTTTTTAGCTAAACATAAGCGCCACCTATGGTTTTTATTTTTCCAATAGGAAAACCAGTATTCGATATATTAATTGCCAAAATCGATAATTTGTGCTCTACCTTTGGCATCGATAGTACTGGGTAAGAGATTGCTCATTTAGGTGAACATGTTCCTGTTCATGTTAGCAAAAACGCAAAATGAGCTAACAAGAAACTACTGAAAATGCCCTTACAGATCTAATAGCGCAGATAAAGCTCAGAGCAAGTGCGCAATATTAACAACTGAGCAAAAAAGAGCAAGTGAGCATTAATGAACAATTTGATAGGAGCATGTTCACTTGCTCACTTCAGTGAGCAACTCTTTTTTGTTCACTCACTCATGAACAACACAACACTGGCATCGATACGTCAAAGAATCGAAAGGTATTGGATAGAGTTGGGCTTTTTAGTTCAATTTGCTGACCAAGTTCAATCGTTCATTTTTCAGTCGTGAACTAAATCAGTCATTTAGTTCAGTTGGTCATTTAGTTCAGTTGGTCATTTACTTCAGTTGGTCATTTAGTTCAGTTGGTCATTTAGTTCAGTTGGTCATTTGGTCAGTTGGTCATGATGAACTATGAACGATATGCTTTTTATTCAGTTGGTCATGAACTATGAACGATGAAAAGTTTCTATTCAGTTGGTCATGAACGATGAAAGATGAATAGGTCATTCTGATCAGTTGGTCAGTTGTTTATGAACGATTAACGATGTGAATTGGGGTTCTCCTTCATCGTTCAGACCAATCAATTTCTTTCAATTAGATGATTTCTTAAACACCTGTTCCTTGACTCTTAAATTTATTCTAAGACTCTAATAAGTATAAATATCAAATGAGTTATAGTTTCAGTACTTCACTAATATTTTTTATTCATTAATATTTTTTGACTCACTTTGTTAAATATAAAAATTATAATAAAAATAATAACAGAAATTCAGTCTAATATTAAGCAACATAAGGATAATTGTAATATCAAAAAAAATTATAATAATATAGTGGAAGATCGATTTCGGAAAAAGGAACTTTGTCTTAAAATAAAATATTCTGCTACATGTTATGATGTAAAAATGTAAGTTGGTCAACTTTTTCTGGAAGCAATAAGCACCGTCTGTCCGAAATAATCTGACCAGCAATTGAGAAGGTTATCTCACATGGTACAGATGTCGCCACAACACAAAGGCGCTTTAAAACAAAGCTATATAATTTTGGGTAAATCAACTTGCGTTGGTTCCACCACACTAGAGGATCCTCTTTTCTGTCTAAATACTCCTCGTTGAGATATTTGTCAACCTCACGTACGGAAGCAACCGTTTGATTTGATGAGTGAACTATCGTGCGAGACTCCACGTCGTAGCTATCCCATAGGCTGGATCCAGTGGAATTCTCTTGAGCTGCAGTTGGCGAGGTAGTTTGAAACTCAGTTGGTTCCACTATATGTATTGATTTCAATTTCCTTTTCAGTATTTCCACTGCATCCCTAAAAGCACCATGATTCTTAAAGCCTCGACTCTTGAAACGTGGATCCAGGATTGTGCTTTCAGCATACAACACGTTTTTTTCTATGCTGCTCAGTCTGGACGCCATCTGGTCTTGCATGGAATTAACGACTTCCTTCACCTCCTCAGTGACTGCAGAAAATGTTGTCAGAAATACAAGCATTTTGCAAAAAATTGTGACCTAGAATAAACATATGTGAGTCTTTAAATAAAAATACTTCATTTGAAAAAGGTATTTATTGGGCCTTACCTTTGATAATGTAATATTCTTTTCTGATGATATTTCACAAGTAATTTCATAAAATGGCTTCAGAACCGATATCAGTTCTTTCACAACTTTCCACTCCTGCTCCAGTAAAATTAGATCCAGTCTTAGTCGAGGCAGCGCTATGGCCAATGCGTCCTTAACTGTGATAAGCCTCTGCAACATATCGTACGTTGAGTTCCAACGTGTTTGGACGTCCATTTTCACTTTTAATAGACGTAAGTTTAGTTGCTGCTGGGTTTCCTTAAGCACCTTCAGCCCGTTTGCGCTGCGATGAAAATATTCCACTATGGACTTGCTTCGGGAAATTATAGATTCTGTACTATACAGGGAAGATTGGAAGACTAAATTTATGGTATGCGCAAAGCAAGCAATCGAGCGCCAATTTCCTTGATTTACTGCCCAAGAATATTTGCCGCATTGTCCGTTACAATTGTTCGTCATCTCCCACTCTCCAATGTTTTTTTCAAAAAACTGCATAGATTTGTAATCGTATGCCTTTCTGCATTCTCCTGGCATTCCAACAAAGACGACTTCAGAATAGTCTCTTCTGGCTCAATGTAATGAGCAGTCACTGCTATATAGCTTTGATTGCAGCGCGATGTCCATGAGTCGGTTGTTAAGCAAATGGCATGTGCCTTACTTAAACTCTCCCGAACTTTCTCCCTGCACTCCTCGTAAATATTCCTTAAAAGGGTATTAGAAAGGGCCTTTCGCTGTGGGAGCTTATACCCAGGACATTGGGAAGCCATTTCAATTAGTGTCTTAAATTAGGGCTCCTCCACTATCCGAAATGAATGATTGCCCTTCGCAATCATTTTAAGGACCTGCCGGTCAAGTTGGTCAATTTTTCTGCCAGTTGGTGGACGCCTTATAAAATTGGTTGTCATCTGCTGACCAGCCACTGAAACTTATGTGCTTTGCTCAGATTCAACAGCTGGTGGTTTATCAGCGGTAGATGGTACCGTTTCCTGACGATCAGCGGTAGATGGTACCGTTTCCCGACGATCCAGTGCCAAATTGACCGTATGGTGCTTGAGTTTTAAGTGGCGCGCCAAATTGCCCTGGGAGCCTCCTGCAATGCTTAAGCTCGCTTTGCAATATATGCATTTGCCGGTCTTTCCATCCTCACTTTCAATGAAATGGTTCCAAATATTGCTGCGCTTTCTCTTGGACATTTTTATGGTGAAAAAGATTATAAAGTTATATTTCAAAAGCAGCAGCTATATCTTGGAATTTCAACGACTCAAGGGCTGAAAAAGATACAAAAAAAATTTCATAATAACGGACCCACTGACCAAATGAACTATATAGTTCATGAAAGACTGAATAAGTTCATTAGTTCATTTTAATGACCCGTTCATTTGAACTTTTTCAGAACTAAACGACCCAACTCTAGTATTGGAAGCATTTGTCGCCGCGCTTCACTTCTGCGTAATTATTTTCCAATTAATTAAAAATAATATAAATTGAAAATACATAAAATAACAGTTTGAGTAAGTATGTGTAGTGTGTCTTGAAATACGTTAAATCATCGAAAGTGCACGCGCTGAAAACGCATAGTCAAAGTCTTTTTTGCAAAGTGTCGTTTGCGCGACGGCAACGCAGCAACGAAGTGTATGTAATGGGCAAATAGGAAAAAGAAAAATTTGTCATATATATGAACACTGTCAGTGTGTTGGTGCGCGATTTTACGAGAACGAAACTAAACCCCATTTGAAACGTTATTGTTTTGTTGTAAATGTGCGTGTTTTACAAATGTATTTGGCCTTTTTCAATTTTGCATATTGCCTTTTCTAAGCGCTGCGGCAGCGACGCTGACTGCGCTGCTCATTCAAGATGGCCGTCGTAACAGTTTTTATTTTTCGTCAGTGTCAGTGTTGTTGCTGTTGTTGTTATTGTGTTCGTTGCGATTGTGTGTTTGTATGTTGTGTGTTTTTGTTATTGAAAATCAGAGCCAACAAGCAAAAGTTATGCAAATAAGGCTGCTAAGTGTAAACTAAAGTGTGTATGCATGTACGAAAGTACAATCAAATTAAATGGTGTAAAAAATAAAAACAATTTAAGCTCTTCTTCTTTCTTACAACCACCAAGAGCGATGACACATCGCCCCTGCCTCAGTTTAGTGTCTCAGTGTGTGTGTGCTTTTTGCGCATGTATCCTCCTTTTCCCCCATGCTCCTCGTTTGCTACAAAATCGATCGATTTTTACACAGAACAAACACCACCAGGCCGACGATTCCCATTCCTTGGCCTGCACCCAACACCTCTAACAGCTTTATACATGGGCCAAAGATAAAATGAAACCAGTTCTTCAAATGCAGCTAGTCCGAGAGTTGGTAGAAATCTTGTTTTTATTATATTTTTTACAGTTTTCCGTTTTGGGCCGCTTTGGCATTGGCCATCGTACACACACACACATACGCTAACAAAACTTACATGTGTTGTCTTTGGAATCTGGGCCCGCATATAGCATTGTTAACAGTGCTCGGTGCAATTCCCAGAACGTGTGCAATTTGCTGAGCTAAGCTGGTTTTTTTAGTTATAGACTGGAGTCGTCAAGTCTGAGACTGTGGACTGTGCAAATTGGCCGCAAATTACTGTTGCCTTTATCTATTGAGCTTGTTTTCTGATACTCTAAGCCCTGTCTCTGTAGAATGTCTTCTAATCTCTCTTCATCCGTGTACTTTTCTCTCACTCTCTTTATCATTTCATTTTGTTTTCGTCAGTTGTCTTATCTGCTAAATGCTTGCTCACGAGCTTATTTACATGTGTATACTTTCGTTTGTCCGACTTTCTCAGCTAAAGGTTATTGTTAATGCGAATTAACTGTCTCGTGTCTAGACAGATGTTTGCAGGTGTAGAAGCAGTGACCAGTGCGATAACTGATAGTCGATACTTTTACTTGATTTTACTGCATTACCAAATTCTTACAATATCGGGCGTGGGTGTGTGTGTGAATTAATGAAACACACAAAGCGTGAGCGCATGCAATAAACAGGCACAAGTGCACAAGCAAGTGCAAGGTCTCCGTTGCGCTCTTTTGCACACTTGCTCTTTCTCTCTCACATAGAGAGAGAGAGAGAGAGAGAGTGCGGTAAGAGAGACTGCATCCTTGTACATACATATGTTTGATTGCAGCCCTGGCATCAGACATTCACGCGAATTCTTACAACTATTTATATTTCTATTTACAAGTCTAATTGGAATATATATTACCATAAGTAGACATAAGAATGCTTATAAGTGTGTACTTGTGTAAAAGGGTACGATTATTGTGTAGGCATCAGCTGGTTGGTAACCCTTTTTTCGCAGCTGCCGTTGTTGCTGCTGCTTGTCGTCATCGTCGTCGTATTGCCAGTGGACGCCTTTCAAATCTTGCAGCGTGTGACCCAAACGCCCCCTCGTAGCGGTATTTATTGTTGTTGTTGCTGTGGGACACCGTTACTAGCTACCCACACAGTTACATAGATAGATAGCAGTTACAAGGCGCATGCCTCTGCCTCTGTGTATTGGAATGTTCTGGCCCCAATAAGAGTAAAACAAACGCACGCCTGGTTGCCACAACAAAACGGTTGTTGTCGTTGTCCGGCATTAGGCACCTCCTTCCCCCCTACCATCTGCCAGCCAATCAACCCACGCGCGTTCCGTTAATACGAGTGACGTTAGTGCTGACTTTTTTATGTTGTGTATTGATTTTTATTTTATATTTAGATGCGCAGTAGAAATAGCGCTCCATTCTGTCATATTTCATTTAGTTTTAACTACTCCCAATGTGGACATGTCCCAACAGCTGATAAAGGCAGACTTCGCTCTCGCAAAGCGTTCCAGGCGTGACTCATGGATTGTTTCAATGCCGACGTCGGCGTCGTCGCAAAAATTTTCAGCGCTTGAACTCGTTTGGTCAGTTTTCGTTAAATGTACATACATATGTGTGTATAAATGAATAATGTTCATGTAGATATGTCTTGAGTTAAGCAGCTAGTTCAAAAATCGTTAAATATTATTTGGTGATGGTTAAGCGTCCAAAAATAATTTAAAAACGTCATTTCCTCGTTTCAAGTGTGTGTGTTTTGTCGATGGTTATGTGTATGCGTGTCTAAGCTTGGACTTTGTTGTGCGTCTCTCTTTCGTTTGAGTTATTTTACTTATAAGAAGTTGCTTGAACTACCGTTAGTTCTTTGCTAATTGGCTTTGTCAGCGTCGTTTGTAGCTTTACAGTAGTTGGCAACGCTGTACATACACACACACACACACATTTGTCGTCGACCATCGCTAAATGCTTATCAAGGGGGAAAAAAAAAAACAAGCGGCGTTATGCTTTCGTTTACTTTTCACAGATTCGTTTAGTCTGATAGTCGCTTTATTGCGTGCCACCTGTGATTTGTTATTGCTCGTTGTTTTGCTTTTGCTTTTGGTAGTTCTCCTATTGAGCACCTTGAGTTAATTGAATTGCGCTTGCCAAAACCAACAAGTGCCTGGTTTGCTATTTAAAGAAACAACAGTTGTTGCTGTTTTTGACTACAAACAAGTACTATTTTGGAAGCTGTTGATTAATTGCAGTTTGTGAACAGTTTCGATAATTCAAAGTGCATATATCAATAGCAAACAGAGTTGCATTTGAGCAAAGTTCACAAATATTTTGCTGCTTCCTGATTGGCCGCTCTGCCGACCTTAAAGTTCTGCAAACAATGCGCGCTTTAATGGCGGCTACACGAACAAATTTTTGGTTGTGCCAGAAACACACAAAACCAAATAATTCGGAGACTGTGATGATGATAATTATGTTGATCATCATGCTCTACGCTGCAAAACAATGAAATAACCGAGAAGAAGAAGAAGTATGACGAGTATGCATGCTAAAGATGCGTTGCGTCTTGTGGCAACATTGCCAAAAAAAAAAAATATCAAAAAAATACAAAGAAAAAAAAAATATGTGGGTGACTTGCCCCTTTGCGAAACTTGCCTTTTCATTTTGTGAAACTAATTTCCTGTTCAGTCATTCATTTATAGTACTGAAGTGGCTTATACGTACGGTATGCTTGAGCGTTTGTCTACTCTGTCTCTTTGCAGCATTGCACAATAAGGCAGCAAGAAATCGAAGCCACCGCAAAAGAATTGAAGCTCGGCCCAACCGAAGAACAGCATGAAAATGGTGTTGTCGCAGCGGCAGCGCGAGGAGCTGTAAGTGTTGATCAACCAAAAATTATCCATAATATAAATTATTTATTTCTTTAATTTTATTTATAGTAACCAAGCGATTGCCGATTATTTGGGCTCAAATGGCTATGCCGACTCACTGGAAGCCTTTCGCAAGGAGGCCGATCTCAGCACAGAAGCGGAAAAGAAGTTTGGCGGCCTGCTAGAAAAGAAATGGACATCAGTCATTCGATTGCAGAAGAAGGTTATGGAACTAGAGGCTAAGCTAACGGAAGCTGAGAAGGAGGTCATCGAGGGTGCGCCCACAAAGAACAAACGCACGCCCGGCGAATGGATACCCAGGCCCCCAGAGAAATACTCACTGACAGGGCATCGTGCAAGCATAACGAGGGTAAGCCAATCACAAAATCTTCTAAGTATCTTTCAATTAATTTGTTATTGTCCAAATACAAATTACAGGTTATATTTCATCCAATATTCGGACTCATGGTTTCGGCTTCGGAAGATGCCACCATTAAGATATGGGATTTCGAAACTGGCGAATATGAGCGTAGTCTCAAAGGACACACAGACTCTGTGCAGGATGTGGCATTCGATGCGCAGGGCAAGCTATTAGGTGACTTCAATCTCAGCATCATTCAATACATAAATTCGAGTTTCAACTGTGAACTTTGTATAATTTTTAACAGCCTCCTGCAGCGCTGATTTGTCTATTAAACTGTGGGATTTCCAACAGAGCTACGAGTGTGTTAAAACCATGCACGGTCACGATCACAATGTATCCTCGGTGGCCTTTGTGCCCGCTGGTGACTATGTGCTATCCGCATCGCGTGATCGCACCATCAAAATGTGGGAGGTGGCCACGGGGTGAGTTGCATTTCTAATTCTAAATTTAAACCATTGCTAATCGATTCCATCAACCGTCAGCTACTGCGTAAAAACCTACACCGGACATCGGGAGTGGGTGCGAATGGTGCGCGTGCACATTGAAGGCAGCATCTTTGCCACTTGCTCAAATGATCACACAATACGCGTTTGGTTGACGAATTCAAAAGACTGCAAGGTAGGCATGAAACCGGATGGAATGCCTTTAAAAAGAGGTTTCCTTTTTGTGTTTCCTTAAGAAATTGTGATGAAACTAAGCTGGGAAAATACAACTTTACCGTCTTTATAAATTATCCTATATTTCGTAACTACAATGTTAATTTCTTATGCTATGCAGGTTGAATTACGCGATCATGAGCACACGGTGGAATGCATTGCCTGGGCGCCAGAGGCAGCCGCATCAGCGATAAATGAGGCAGCCGGCGCTGATAACAAAAAGGGTCATCATCAGGGTCCATTCCTTGCATCGGGTTCGCGTGACAAGACCATACGCATTTGGGATGTGAGCGTTGGTCTCTGCCTGCTCACATTAACCGGTCACGACAACTGGGTGCGTGGCCTGGCATTCCATCCGGGTGGCAAATATTTGGTATCGGCCAGTGATGATAAGACCATTAGAGTCTGGGACTTGCGCAACAAACGATGCATGAAGACGCTCTATGCGCATCAGCATTTCTGTACATCCATTGGTAAGTGCCATTGATATATCTATACTTGTAATTGCACTTTTGGCTAATGAATTGTATTTCTTTTCATGTGTGATTTTGTAGATTTTCACAAAGCGCATCCGTTTGTCATTTCCGGCAGTGTGGATCAAACAGTTAAAGTTTGGGAATGTCGTTAAGAACTCAGCAAATGATTTGCTTATTTCTCTCAATTTAAACATAATTAATAAAGCTACAATATTTATATATAAATATATATATACAAACATTTATATTTAAATATGCAAAATACACACACACAGTCTCTCAGCCACCTTTACCAGAAGATGCGTCAATGCAATATATACATATTAATAATTATATTTATATGTATATCCGAATGTTTAATGTTAAATTCGAGAAAGCAGAAAATTTGCAAATCAGCGTAAAAAAAAAACAAAACGAAACGAAATATTTATTTTATTTACGGCCTCCTTATTAACTTACACCATCCTACCAATTATATACAAAGTAAATGCATATTTATATATACTTATATATAGATATATACATTTAAATATACATACATACGATTACTGTTAATTTAGACGCTGTGTAGACCCACGCCTCAGAAATGTAACTACAAAACAAAAACATTAACTAATGAAACAAGAAACGCCCACAAAACAAAAGCACGCTCGCTAGCCGACAAAACTTAAAATCTGTAGTTCAATTTTCGTAGTGGGAAAAGTTATTTGAAGAAATGTGTAATGAAAAAAAAACAAAAAATCAATTATACAACTAAATGTTTTTGTCAAATCCAAATGTTTAAATCACTCATATACACAGTCGATATAATATAGCGAAACTAAACACACACTTAAACACACTCGATGTATTTGAATATTTTGCATATAAGCGCATATTAATAGATGAATTCATGCCACGCCCCCTTCGCGCAATACAAAAGTTCAACCACAAAATGAAAAAGTATTTTCTATTATATTATTATTGTGAAACGCAGAGCGAACGAACGATTTATAAACAAAAGCTATTTGTTATTTGAGAATTACTTGCAAATTTTATTTAAAATATGAAATTGAGGTAATTTTTAATCGAAATTGAACAAATGACAATGCTTTTATTGAATGATTATTTGGAATACAGCTCTTAGTTTTGTGTTCTTTTTTGCTAAAGGATCTAAACAAAAACAAACAAAAAGTAACAATACCAATATTACCCATTTTCAATGGGCACAAGGTATAAAAACAAAATAAACCCATTAAAAAAATGTGTACAAGTTTAAGTTTGCTTTAAGTTCAAAATATTGATTTACGTTAGAAAAAATGCTGCAAATTTAATTGTAATTAATTGTTCTAAGTGCAAAGGCAACAAAATATATTAGTATATGTATACATAATTGATTATTTGTGGAACATTGAAAACAATTCGTATATTTAGACGACGAACAACAAGAGGATTGTGGATTTAAACTAAACTAAAGCAAAAACAAACAATAAACACTTTCTTCTTGAAGAAACAAAACAAAAGCAAGATCGAGAAACGATTAATTAATGACATTTGATATGCTCTGGCACATTTCCATCCGATACAGGGTATTGCATATTCGAGCAATCCTCGATTATAGCTTGCAAGTTCTACCTACCATTTGAAGCACCTTATATAGATACATACATACATGTATTTTAGCATAAGATATGCGAATCGTGAATCGTACTATGAACATAATACAAATGCATATTTCCTA
This sequence comes from Drosophila suboccidentalis, assembly GCA_037043435.1. Lineage (NCBI taxonomy): Eukaryota > Metazoa > Arthropoda > Insecta > Diptera > Drosophilidae > Drosophila > Drosophila suboccidentalis. The sequence goes on along the minus strand of JBAMBK010002572.1, from coordinate 9,335 downwards.
AACGCTTCTCTTATCACCAAATCTGCTTTATAACGATGGCCTATTATGATGATAAACCACAAAACAAAATGCAAACGATAATGCGCCAGTTACATATAACTACAGTAGTGGCAATTGTATCGTTACACACAAAATATTAAATGGTTAATATAAACATACAGAAAGTAATGAATAAAATCACAAAACTTGTTTCACTAATAAACCATAAGCTATATTTATTTTCAATTGCATGCATAGTTTGTAATCCAAGTCAAGATTCTTGCTGCACTGCATCCGTTTCAGTCGCAGGTTCTGCATTTGTTGCTTCTGCAGTTCCCACAGAAGGATCCTTCGGTTCATCTTCGGTTTTCTCAACTGTGCTCTGTGTGTCCACAACGTCAGACGCAGCGGTTTCCCCTGGTTCTGGTTCTGCCTCCGATGCACTTCCACTGGACTCACTCTCTGGCTTCTTATCGTCATTCGATTTTTGTTCACGGGGTCGCTTGGCACGCTGCTTTTTCTTTAGACGCTTGGCACGCTTCTTGGCCGTGCGCTCCTCGGCAATTCGCTTATTATCATCCAATTTCTGTTGGAAAGCATCGTCGGCGGCCTCGCGTATACCCTGGTTTTGTAAATTCTTCTGGCGGGCATATTCCTTGCGTCGCAAATGGCGATAGACATGGAACTCTCCCGAGCCGGCTCCTGCACTGCTGCCCATTACATTGCGCACAAATGTGGGCACCGACGACATGTAGTCCCGTTCGCGCCGCTGCTCGGGTATGATTACTGGCTTTTCCTGTCATCATTGTTTGATTAGCTAATGTTTTTAATGATAACAAGATCGACTTACTGGATTTTTCATTAACTTTTCTAGTTTTAGCCTTTGCAGGTCCGTAGCTGATTTGATAAATGGTCCTATTGGTTTGTCTTTTTCCCCAGAATCACTGCCGTCTGAGTCCCCATTCTTTTTTTTCTTTCGCGGCTTGTTTTCCGTTTCTTTAACCAAATTTTTAATCAGCGACATGTTTGTTGACAAAAAAGAAATATATGTAGTTTAATTGACCATTCGCGTGGAAGCTCGTTTAACGTTTTCATCTGACTGCCAATTGCGAAATATACTGAAAATACCAAACAAATATTGTTATTCAAGAACAGCGTATTTTGACCGTAGCTTACTGTCGGTCACACTGTCGAGTTCCAGCCGCAAACAACGCGTTAATTTCTAAATTAACGACTCAAAAACCTGAACTGTAATGTGCTAATACTAACGTAGCCAAAGATATAATTGTCATATGTTTACGAAAAGCCACACGGACAATAAATCCCCGTTTATATTAGATATTGTAGTTAAAAAATCAAAATCACGAACGCGCAATCGGTTTGAGCGCAGTGAGCAGAGCAGAGCAGAGAGAGTAAGCAAGTGAATAGCAGCAGTCGCCAGAGCAGCGTAGAGTTGTGTAACACGGCAACGTGAACGTGTAATAGAATTTGGATTTGGTTTTTGTGTGCGCTTAAGCAGAAACAGCAGCATGGCGCTCGAGATTGATGCAAAAAATGCGGCAGCGACTGGTGATGCTAGCACTGGTGCCACTGGCAAGGCCAAAGCCAAGGAGACCAAGAACAACAACAACAACGTACCCGCAGCCGGCGAAAAGAACTTGGTCAATGGCGGCAGCACCGCAGCGAAGAAGAAAGGTGCGTTAACTATGACATTTTCGATCAAGGCCCCTCCCCTCCTCCCATTCCTCTCTTCCTATTTGCCATGTGCGTATAAAAACAGTGAGCTATATTATTAACTGCCACTGCGACGAGTGCTTAAGTGTGATATTTGCGAAGAAAAAACGCCAATCACATAACATTTTTACGTTACGTAATGTATTTTTTCTATATTGCTTTAAATGCGACTCTCTGCCTATTGCTGGGCGCTATTGTCGTTGCCCCCAACGAGCACCAGCAGCGGCTGCGGTTGCGACTACGGCAGCACCGCGTGCGTTTCAGCTGCACTTGTGTAAGTGGGAGTTACGCTTGTTTGCGTGAGAGTAACTGCATTTGTGTGTGTATTTTTTTTTAACATGACAACACTTGTGCGTAAGTTTGTAATGTACATATGTATTACATATGTCGTTGGCCGATGTTCATTAACCCCTAGCAGCGATGGCGCCCAGAGTTTTAAATGTTTCTTTAACCTACAATTACCACGTGCTTGCCACTTAAGGCATGCAAATGCATGCAACAAACAAACAATCACACGCACACACTCATGCACTCACGCACACAATTCGACTTGTCAATTATGTAAATCATGTTTTTTTGAATAACGCCAGGCATGCTCTCTTTTTTGGACTCGGCTGTTGTCTCTCGTTCTCTCTCTTGGTTTGTTTATCAAATCACTGCTGCTGTTTGATGTAAATTTCATATTTGCTGATGAAATCAATTAGCATGACTCTGTAAAAATGTTTTCTTTGATTATTGAGATTTTGCCTGCTGTGCTGCATTCTAAGAGCTGCGAGACAGACGGTTGCCTTATCAGCGCGTAGTTTTAGCTTTGTTTGTTTTTTCTTCTTGTTTTGTTTTACAACACACATTTACGTGTATGTGTGCGTTTATTAAGGTATGTGTGTGCGAGTGCATGCAGCCGGTTACAGTGAATGGCAAAAGTAAGCACACACTTGCTTTTGTTATGTAACAAGTAAGCAAAAAAAAAATGTAGGTGAGGTCAGTCTGTTTATAATGCCGGCTTTCCTTGAGTGAGATCTATATGCATACAAATTAATATGAGCCATGTATAGAAAGGTATAACTGATTTATTTACATATGCAAAACGCGCGTTTCTCGCCAGTATAAGACTAGAAAAAATCATTAAAATATTAAAAGTGAACCCTTTGATCCCAATAGACTAACAAATCTTGTTGTTGTTTTGTATTGTTGCAGGCAAAAAGAACCGTAACAAAAGCCCGCCCCAAGACGCAGTCTCCGTGGAGAGTGTTGCCGCCTTGAGCAATGGACACGCGGAGAAGGCAGCGGTTAATGGAGATGCTGTTGCCAATGCCGATGCCAATGCCAATGTGCTGGCCGACAAGGAGGCCGAAGTGAAGAAACCGTCGGCGGCAGCAGAGGGCGGAGAGGGCGAGGGAACAGTGGCTGAGGGAGATGCGGCAGCAGCAGCAGCCGCAGCGGCGGATGATGTCGATCTGGATGCATTGCACGATGTGGGCATCACGGTGAACATTAGCAGTCCTGGCTCAGATGTGCTCTCCGTGCAGCTGTCGAGCATGGAGCTGGTCCAGGAGATCCATCAGCTGCTGATGGATCGCGAGGAGACGTGCCACAGGACATGCTTCTCGCTCCAGCTGGACAACGTGACACTGGACAACTTTGCTGAGCTGAAGACCATTGAGAATTTGGATCAGGGATCCACCATCCGGGTGGTCGAGGAGCCGTACACAATGCGCGAGGCGCGTATTCATGTGCGTCATGTGCGCGATCTGCTCAAGAATCTGGATCCGGCTGATGCCTACAATGGCATCGATTGCACCTCGCTCACCTATTTGAATACGATCACACAGGGGGATCTGCTGGACAAGAAGAGGACACGTCCCGATTCGGTTGACTGCACTCCGCCCGAATATGTGACTCCCGGAGTCCGTGAGCCACCATTGCTGCCACTCCATCCGAATATCAAGAACGCCAAGGGACCACAGGCGCTCAAGGTTCTGACCACATCGGCGTGGAATCCACCGCCCGGTCCACGCAAGCTGCATGGCGATCTCATGTATCTGTATGTGGTCACCATGGAGGATAAACGCTTTCACATCTCTGCCTGCTCCAAGGGCTTCTACATTAATCAGTCGACAGACGATTCATTCAATCCAAAGCCAGACAATCCCAGTCACTTGAGTCACTCGCTCATCGATCTACTCTCGCACATTTCACCCTCGTTCCGTCGCGCCTTCCAAACCATCCAGAAGCGTCGCACCATGCGCCATGCCTTCGAGCGTGTGGCGACTCCCTACCAGGTGTACCAATGGTCGGCCCCACAATTGGAGCACACCGTGGATGCCATACGTGCCGAGGATGCCTTTAGCTCCAAACTGGGGTAAGTTGTCTCTTCTTGAGGAAATATCAATACATACATGACCTATTCCCTATGTTTTCTGTGCAGCTACGAGGAGCACATACCGGGACAGACGCGCGACTGGAACGAGGAGCTACAGACGACTAGGGAACTGCCACGCAAGACACTGCCAGAGCGTTTGCTGCGCGAACGTGCCATCTTCAAGGTGCATGGCGACTTTGTGACGGCGGCAACTCGCGGGGCGATGGCCGTCATCGATGGCAATGTGCTGGCCATTAATCCCGGCGAGGATGCCAAAATGCAAATGTTCATCTGGAACAATATCTTCTTCTCGCTGGGCTTTGATGTCCGCGATCACTACAAGGAACTTGGCGGCGATCATGCCGCGTTTGTTGCGCCACGTTACGATCTCCATGGCGTGCGCGTCTACAATGCTGTGGATGTCGAGGGTCTCTACACCCTCGGCACTGTTGTGATTGACTATCGTGGCTATCGTGTCACCGCACAGTCAATCATACCCGGCATCCTGGAGCGGGAACAGGAGCAGTCTGTTGTCTATGGCTCCATAGACTTTGGCAAGACCGTTCTCAGTCATCCCAAGTATCTGGAGCTGCTGCGTCTGGCGGGCAAGCATTTGAAGATATTGCCACACTCGGTGCTCAACGAGCGAGATGAGCCCGTCGAGCTGTGCTCCTCGGTCGAGTGCAAGGGCATCATTGGCAACGATGGACGCCACTATATCCTCGACTTGTTGCGCACGTTCCCACCAGATGTGAATTTCCTCAAGCTGCAGGATGTGCAGCTGAGCAAGGAGCTCACCGACATGGGATTCCCCATTGAGCATCGCCACAAGCTGTGCTGCCTGCGCCAGGAGCTGCTCGAGGCCTTCATTGAGGATCGCTATGTGACCTTCATACGCATTGCTGCAGTGCATCTGCAACAGCTGAACGCCAAGAAGCAGGCAGCAACAGCCGCATCCGCCGAGAAGGAGCTGCCTGCCATTGCTGAGAAGCAGGAGGAGCAGGCAGAGGAAGCCAAGGCCGGAGAGGAGGAAAATAAGGAAAAAGAGAAGGAGAAGCCACAGCAGCAGGAGGAATCTGCGCCCAGTGCCAGCGAGACCAAGAGCGCCGAGGCCATGGTAAATGCCATACGCGAGGCCCAATCCAATGTGGCCGTCTCCAATGAGGTCCAAGCCGCGGAGGTGGTCAAGCGTGCCTGTGCCGCTGTTGGCTCACTCAAGGAGAAGGAGTTTGACTTCCGCTTCAATCCGGATGTCTTCTCGCCGGGCATACGCCACATTGATGGCCCCGACGGCGGCGTACAGTCGCTGGCCAAGCAGAAGCGTCTCGTTCAGGACGCAGCTGAATTTCTGGTGCTTAAGCAAATCCCCGCCTTCATCAAGGAGCACATGGCTCACTCGTCGCCGCCCATTGATGGCCAGAGCTTGACCGAATCCCTGCACAGTCACGGCATCAATATCCGCTACCTGGGCAAGGTGATCAAAATGCTTGGCCAGATGCCACGCATGGATTACCTGCATCGCATTGCCGTCCTGGAGCTGATTGTGCGCGCCACAAAGCACATTTACTACACATACATGCAGAGCACGGAGCCACTGCATCTGTCGGCTGCGATCAGTCACTTCCTCAACTGCCTGGTGACCACGGGACCAGTAAATCCCGCCGTCAGCAGCGAGGACGCGCACAAGAAGCAGACGCGCACCAATGGCGGCAAGCACAACAAGCACAACAAGGCGGCAAAGGGATCGAAGCCCCAACAGGCAGCTGCCACACAGAATGGCAATGGAACAGCTGCCGGTGGCAGTGCCTCATCCAGCGGATCAAGCGGATCGAACAGCGACTGGACACTGATGACGCCACGTTCACTGTGGCAACAGATCCGCAAGGAGGCAAAGACATATTGGAACTGGGATCTGGATTGTGATTCGATTGAAACAGCTGCATCCAAGTATGGGTTGCTGCGCATCTCCTTGTTGCGTGCATTCTGCCTCAAGGTGGGCATCCAGGTGCTGCTCCGCGAGTACAACTTTGAGTCGAAGCACAAGCCGACGTTCGGCGACGATGACATTGTCAATGTGTTCCCCGTGGTCAAGCACATCAGTCCCCGTGCCACAGATGCCTACAACTTCTACACCACTGGCCAGACCAAGATCCAACAGGGCATGCTTAAGGAGGGATACGAGCTCATCAGCGAGGCCCTCAACTTGCTCAACAACGTGTTTGGCGCCATGCACCAGGAGAACGGATCCTGTCTGCGCATGCTGGCACGCCTCAGTTATCTGCTGGGCGATGCCCAGGACGCCCTGGCCATCCAACAGCGCGCTGTCATCATGAGCGAGCGTGTCAATGGCATCGATAATCCCTCAACTATACTGGAATACGTAAGTGCATTGTGATTGCATCTTTGTTTGATGATGATACTGATGATGAGATCTCTTTCTGCAGGCACATTTGTCACTCTACTCCTTTGCCAATGGTCATGTGGGCATGTCCCTGAAGCTGCTCTACCGCGCTCGCTATCTGCTGGTGCTCATCTGTGGCGAGGATCATCCCGAGGTGGCTCTAATCGATGTGAGTAGTATGCTGATAGAGTATCTATCGATATATTAGTATCTATGAGATACGTGTCTATAATAACGTAACGTAGTTCTATCGATAGTGTAATAGTAATGATGATACTTACAACTCTAATCCTTACATCTTTACAGAGCAACATCAGCTTAATCTTGCATGCGCTGGGCGAGTACGAGTTGTCGCTGCGTTTCATTGAGCACGCCCTGAAGCTGAACCTGAAGTACTTTGGCAACAAGGCCATGCACGTGGCAGTCAGCTATCATCTGATGGCACGCACTCAGTCCTGCATGGGCGATTTCCGCTCAGCGCTGAACAATGAGAAGGAGACTTACTCCATTTACAAATCCCAGGTGAGTTGTATAGCTTTCTGCCCTTGTTGATTCAGTAGCTAATGAAGAATTTGATCCTTGTAGCTGGGTGAGAAGCACGAGAAGACGCGTGAATCGGCAGAATGTCTGCGTCTGTTGACTCATGAGGCTGTCGCGCTTCAGCGCAAGATGAACGACATCTACTCCAATGGCAAGCTGACCAGTGATCTGCCACCCATTCATATAACACCGCCATCGATGGGATCTGTGCTGGAAATGCTGAACACAATCAATGGCATACTCTTTGTGCATATCAGGTGAGTCTTACTTTGGTTCCACATTAATTCGGATATAAATAACAATTTCTTTTTGTTTTATTCGATAGCCAAAAGGACATTGTAAAGGTGCGCAGTGAGATTGAAAAGCATTTGAAAACGAATACCGATGAGAACGAAATTACGGATGCTCTCAAAACAATTGTGGCCTCGGCCAATAATAATGATAATGCGCCCGAGACTGAGCAGCCAGCCAAGGAGGATGCGCCCACCCAGCTTACAAATGGAAGCGAGGATGCGACCACGACGGTTTCCAGTTGAACGACAGCCTCGCTAACTTATTCAGCACAGCAACAGCGGCAGCAGCAGCAACAACCATAATCACAACAACAATGAATGCATCATCAACAACAAAGAAATACCAATTATAATAATAATAGCTTGAAAAAGTAATTGAAAACAATGATAAACACAAAAGTCACAAAATAGTCAACTGTTGTCCAACGTTTGTTCGTCAACGTTGTTTCATTTCCTTTCGTGGACTGAGCTAAATTCGTAACAACAAAGTGTTTATATTATACACCAAACCCAAAACATCCTACAAAGAATAACAAACAACAAATGAAAGCATAATAAATTATGTTACATTTTCTAAAAAGAAAGGCTGGTCTTATACTACTGCTCACACTTATCGTTAAATATTATGCATAAATATATAAAATATGTACGGCCATATCCTTAGACGATAACATGGCTTTAAATCATTTTAGCTTTAGTCGAGTCGAAAACAAACTATCAAGCATCCTTCTAATCATCACCAGCTAAAGAAAATAACAATTCAACAATATATTAACAATTGTCATTGTCTGTAGTACGCAACATTTTTGTTACAACATTTGAATGGTCGACAGTCAGTCAAATGCCTATTTTTTATAGTTTGTAATCACATTATACATTACACATGAAGACATACTACACACACATATATATACACAAGTACACACATAGCTAGTATGCATTGTTTTTGTTTTGTTGTTCATTATTACAACAATATTTACATAATTTAAGCTGCGCTTAACTAAAACAAAGGGCAGCTAAGAATTGAGAATACTAAAGTTGAAAGAAAAGCAAATGGTTCTCATCTCTTTTTTTGTTATACAATTATCATATAGATATATAGAAATATATATACACACACGATTCGAGTCCTTTAAATGCCAAGAGGACTTGGAACATTTAATCACATGAACAAAATGTTTTTTATTATTAAAAAATGATCAAATAAAACCAAAAATGCAGCAAGTTGATTTTTAAATAACTAAACTTAGTGGCTAACTAACATAATTAATAATAATTATACAATAAAATATTGTTTTTTTAGATCAAGTTTGAGTTGCTTTTGGAGCAGTTCATTTGCGCTTTCTGCACTTGTTGCGTCCCTTGCGTCTACGCCCAGGCGTCTTGACCGGCGACTTGCCATTCTTGGGTGTCTGCGGAGTTTGTTGCTGTTGCTGCTGCTGGGACTTGTTTCCACCTGCATTTGCGCCGGAATTGGTGGCAGATGTGTTGCCTGACGAGCCGCTTTGCTTGCTTATGCGATTGGCAGCGCTTTGGCCACTAATCTTCTTCGAGGGCAGCAGATGTTGGCTGACCAGCTCACCGAGCACTCCCTGATGCGCCAGCATGGAGAGGAATGTGCAGATGAACTTGTCGTAGTTGTGAGTGCGACGACTGGCGTCCACTTTAAACATTTGACGACGATCGTTCTCATCGGCCAAGTGCTGCTCATTGATGGCTATTTCCGTATCCAGATTCTTGAGCAGAGATTGCAAATCCCGTGCCGTAAATGCGCTTGGCTCCAGGAGCGTGGTGGGCGTGTCTGGACGCTGCTGCTCATCGCGTTCGCCCTGCTCGTCGGCCTTTAGTAGCTTCTGAAGGGTGCCGGACACGATGGCCTGATTGGTGCGCAACATCTTCAGTTTGTGCGTTATAGCAATCCGTCGATCGGGCACCACAGCCATCAGGTTGAAGCGTATGTCCTGCTCACCCGTTGCAATGCCTAGGCGATCAGCCATTACGCGTCTCGAAACTTGTCAGTCCAATC